>JAQOWM010000327.1:685787-1371575 GCA_029041755.1 Resseliella maxima
AGATTAAATGATTACAAAGTCAACAAAAAAAAATACACTACTTGCAATTTAGCTCAAAATACCGTGTAATCAATCCTTTATGAGCATAACATGAAATTATGTCCGTTTTCATTTCAGATATAAAATTCATAGTCAGATATTATTGATATTGATTTGTTTGGGGTTTTATGTTTTACTTAATCCCTTATACAGTACACATATTTGAAAATTCTCGAAATGTGAATTAAATTATTTAAATTAAACGTTCAGCAATAAATTTAACTAGAAAAGATATATTCTACATTTAAATTGTATAAAAAATGGTTCGAAATATTGAATTCTTCTTATCATATGATATGAGAAACAAACGCATTATGAGTCATGCTTTCAAATGTTAAAAGTGAAAAAAAAAAAAAAACAAATGTCATCATTTATGCCAATTCAATTTACATTCTTAGTTTGCTTAACACATCTGTACTTAGATTTTTCCAGTCTTTCGAGCATAATCCATTGAAGGGTATTCGTCGCGTCTATAAATTAAGCTTTCTCAGTCATTGATGCACATTGTAAATGAACTGCTGAGTTAAGCGAGAAAAGCTCTCTTTTTAAATTAAAAGAATGCAATGTAAGCGTACAAACAGAACACACACACACACACACACATACATACATACAAATACCCAGCCTCAGACCAAATTGAGCACAACGATAACGAATAAATGGGGACAATAGCCAAAAAGACTGATTGAGCAAAAGAGAAATCAAAAAAAATTATGAGCCAGCAAGGCAATGGACTTACGACTTTCAACATAATCGTCATCGCAAATGCTTGACGTACATATTTCATTTGTGAAACGTAACTAATTATCTATTTGAATGCAAGCGTTTCAAATTTTCGTTTATTTAGCATTACTCTTTCTCACTATCTTCTTATTTTTTTAACACATATTCACATGTTTAGAAAATCGCCACTGGTTGTTAAATCATTTCCATTTTGTAAATGCATTTTGTCCACAAAATTATTCGATATGGTTTGTTATTCCAAACCAACACTTGTAAAATTTTGATGAATTATTCATTAAAAGCATTTTGCAAAACAAACAAATTAATATGTATGTAAATTAGGATGAAAAACACTGAGGCAATTTTGTATATAACATTTTTTTTTTTTTTTTTTGTACATATTTTTTCCATTCCTTTCTCTATGTACCACAGTGAATATGAAAATTCCATGATTTTTCATTATACACACGAAAATTAATGATAAAATGTACTAACATGAATTAAATTAAATGTCCAAATGCGAATCAGAGAATGGAGGATATTTTCGAAATTTGCTTATATGTTTGTTATAGTTTGGTTAAAAGTGTACGTGGAAATAGTACTTTTTTGGTTTCTATGTCCATCTGTGAAAGTTTTTTTGGATCGCTTGTAATGAACTCTCTACTTTTGACCGTACATTTTTTTTTTTTTTGTTAAAAAAAACTTTTTTTCCATCTTAGTTTTTCTTGAAAATGACCAATTCTAACATTTAGTATATTTAAATGTCAATGAAAATGGAAATGAAAATGTGATGACAAACTCTCATGTAATAATAATTAATTCTTATATAATTCTGTAATAACTACTTGGAATTGTTCAAAGTGGTCTCAACGTAAATAGATGGCTGACTTTCTCATCATTTTGAACAAAGAATCGTATTCTATAAGCTTGATAAATGAATAACTGGAATTGGATGTTTCTTGAAAAGTGTACCATTATGTTTTTTCATTTCTTTTTGCTACTAATATTACACTTTCTGTACCATTTTATTATGTTTGAATTTATTTTATTCATGCCAGAATAATAACATTTGAATCATAAAGTGCAACACTTCTTATTTTTGAATAATTTCAAATAAATATATGCATAAGGATGGCGTAAGCCACTCTCGACATTTACAAAACAATGGAATGATTATCAAGATATCGTTAAGGCAAACTCTAACCTAATTTTTATTACATGAAAACGAGGATGCCGACAACAATGATAATAATAATAATGATAATGATAATAATGATGTACAACATGTTCGTTAATCAAGACATAGACATATTTTATCACAATATGATTGGGATTGTTCACGCGCTATACTTATTTCTGCTCCCTGATTTCTGTTTTTGATTTTGATTCACATTTCGAATGTCACGAGTTTCATATATTTGTCGTTTACTTCAATTTTCTCTGTAAATACGCGAGATGAATGCTAACAGCACAAACATACATAGCATTGAATATATTTATCTTTTTGCGGAGAGAGTTGCTTAAGCGTTAAAAGTTTCATCTGTTTGATTTTGATTTGAATACTATTTTGTGTGTCAATGGTCGAAATGTGATTTCATTCTACACATTCACTTTAATTTGAAATGTATATTCATTTGATTGTCGACAATAACGATGACAAGGGCTGAAGCATATCTCGCAAAAAATCTTTAGTCTGTAGGAGAAACAAATATATGGAAAGTAAAAGAGGAATATCAAATCCCTAGCAAAACATTCGCAATGAAATGAGTCGATTAGATTTCTCGTTGATATTTTTTTTTGACTGTACTTCCAAATGAACACTTGCTAAATCCTGCTCTCATTTTACTCTCATCCTCCCAATCTCCCCCCTCTCTCTCATGTTTGTTCTTTTATTTGATCTTTTCATTTTCGTTCATTTTTTTCACATTTTGAATACTTGTGTTTTGCTTCAGTGGAAAAAAATTATGTTTATTTGCTTATTCATTTCGAAGTTTCCTATTTTTATTTGCTTATGTCGCAAATGCAAGAACAAAAATGAGTATTACATGATACGTACTTTATTCTGTTATCATCATTGAGTTCGGTTCATTTAGAGATTTTTTTTCACACTCTCTTACTTCAGAAATTGTCAATTATTTTGTATTTCGAAAGCTTTCGTTCCAAATTTGGTTTGTGTTGTGATTTAGCAAAGAATCAAATGACAAATTAATGCAGGATATATTGCATGATAAGGATTCATTAACGACGGTCCACGAACTTTTTCGACTTTTGGATTTTATCTGGATGAAACTTTTTATAATACGCGACACTATGGTACAATTTTCAAATCAGTATTTATTCGAAATATTTTGTAGTATGTTGCGTATAATTAAATTTCATTTCAAGCAAAAACAAACATGAAAAGAACCATTTAAGTATAATTATACTAATTAATTAATAACTTATTGATCAAATATACAGTGCTCGCCAAAAGTATGGGTACAATGCATGTTTTTCATACGAATTGACTTTTTGTTGCTCAAAAAGTATATGAAAATATAATTTTTTTCTCTCAATTTCTTCAGAAGGATTTTAGGTCAAACCAAAATCTTCATTTTCTTCTCAGAATAGAAATCTGTATCGTGATTCCTTTACGGACTTTCAAAGGCCAGAAAAATGTCCGATTCAATTTACATATAAAAATGGTCATTTTTTGGTATTTCCACGCACATGGCCGAAAAAGTCCATAAAGAAATCACGATACAGAGTTCAATTCTGAGAAGAAAATGAAGCTTTTAGTTTGACCTAAAATCCTTCTGAAGAAATTGCGAGAAAAAAATTACATCTTCATATACTTTTTGAGCAACAAAAAACGTCAATTTGTATGAAAAATATGCATTGTACCCAAACTTTTTGCGATCATTGTATGTTTTGATATTTTCTAAAATAGTGAAATTGCTTTAATTGTACCCACACTTTGTTACAAGTTTAACATATATATTTGCAAGATTTTGACTTTTATGTGAATAAATTTCAATTCTAATCCGCTTGGATTTATGGCAGTCAAAATGCACATTTAAAAATAAGTTATACTAAGCAAAATTTGAATTGTTTATTTATCTATCTGTATCTACTATGGTAAATCCATATAAAATTATCTCCTAAGTATAGGATTAGTTTTGTTTCGATATTCGTTAACTGAGTACAATTTGTTCTTTGCCAAAATTACAAGCATGTGCATAAATCATAAATATACAATTAAAAGCAAGATAAACAAATAAAGCAAGATTCACGTCAGATTGGAGGCATATTTGTACTAATAGAAAATAGATATAGCCGATGTTCTTCTTGGTTAATAATAAATGTAATAAACGTTCACAAATTGAATCGCATGAAATCCAAATCCAAAAACTATTTAAAATGTTTTTATTAACGAATAGTAACTTTTTCCTCAGATTGAATTCAAGACAAAAACAAATCATATTTAAAATTGCCTTTTACCTGAATGCATTTTGGAATTCGCTGACAACCCCTCACAATGGGAAAGTCACAAACACTTACACACACAAATGCACGAATCGAAATTCTATCATTTTTAGATTTTTGGTTGAAATATTTTCAACATACTCAAATATGTGACGCCAATCTGTGAAGAAATATCAAATAAAACTTGTGTTTTCATATGTAATTTTCGTATAGGGATAATATTCAATAATCAAATTTTTGGTATTTCATTCAATGTTCTTTATGGAGTGGCGAGGCATCATAATTATTGTTTTAATAAGTCAAAACCTATCCCCTTGCGGTAAGGAGTTAATTAAAATAAATTGAAAGGAATATTGATGAGTTAAAGTTAGCCAATTCTAGTCTATAGACTTACTTAGAATTATAATTACTTGAAAAAAAAAAAAAACTTAAAATGATGTATTTATATGAAACGTTTATGTCAATCTGAAAAAAAGCAAACAGAATTCGGTAATTTATCTTCAGATATTAAAGTCATCGGTTTAATATCAAATCATATTTTATAGTTTCGATACAACCATAGTTGAATTCAAAATTTATTCATGATATTTTGAATCAATAATATCAAATCCAACTTTATTATACGTTTCATTGCATTGAATATTTTGAATAATGCAAGACAAAGTTTTAGATGAGATAAAGATTTTTCATAATATGAATTTATTTTTTTTATGATATGGTTTTAACAGGGTTTCTATATTTGTGCGAATCGCACTCATAAGTAAAAGAAAAAAATATTTTCATTTGAATAGCTACTGTTTCTAGAAGTGATTTTACATAGAGACGAGGATGAAGCAATTCGATGAGAATAAAATGAATCGATTTTATAGCAAATGTTCAAAATGACCAATTCGAGTTTAAATATAAACCGGTAAGATTGCAGAGAGAGAGAGATAGAGAGAGAGTGAGAGGGAGAGAGAATGTGTGAGACTCATGAAATGAATATGAACCGTTCAAGTTCGAAAACATTCTCACTTTCATATATCCATGTTCGTTCATGTTCGGTTCAACTTGTCTAGAATTGAAAATGCTGTCTCTATATTCGTTCAAGTTTGATAAAAATTCGAACGAACATGAACAGTTCGGTTCAACGAGCAGCTCTAAGAGATACAGGTCATGCATCATTATATATGAAACATATGACTTGTTTTTATTTCTTTGCATTTGAATGAAATAAAATTTGCCCTCAAAAAGTTATCAACTAGAAACTGAAATTGAAAACGAAATAAAAAAAACGTTGTTGAAGATGATTTCAATGGTAAAAAATAGTGAAAGTAAAAAAATAATATTGAATTATCAACTTTAAACTGTTTTTTATATCTGGCTCTTCGCTGGCTATTGCATTTACTTCAATTATATTCCAAACCTACTTTTAATAGTAGATAACGAAAATTTCTTTCATATAGAATAAGTTAAAAGGTTATGAATCTATGAATATTATAACACAGTAATAATTTAGCATTTCTGTTTTCGGTAATAAAAATGAAAATTGCTCTCATATTAATTAGACTTACATTATTCACATTTTGATTCAATCATAAAATTATTGTAGTTATAGATTAAATTGAAGGCAAGGGTGATAAATCAACTGTTATCCGTAAACCGTTCACGCCAATGAATGTTTATTCAATATTAAATTTATAATTTAACTGACATAATAAAATACACACATGCTGTTCAAATACATAAATCAATATAAGCTCTTTTCTATTAACTCACTTACGGTGTTTCTCTCTTCCATACTGTACATTGTACAAGGTTTTGATAGCATAAATCATTTATCTGTACGCTTCAACATATAGCCCTTGTGCTTCCCTATGTAACTTGTCATTGAGTATCCACAGATGAATAAAATTCATGACATATTGCGTCCACTAGATTATTTCTGAGGTTTTACTGGCCTGATCGTTGACCGCGATTTTTGGGTTAGTAAACTCTTGTAATTAAATACTGTTTTTGAGATAAATAGTGGTTTTGATGGTTTGTTAAGTGGCACCTGAAATGTTTGATTCATAATAAATTCAATATCAAACAAGAAATATTGTATATTTAGTTTTATTTTATCAATTCCCATATATGATATATCACTTATTCTTGATCTTATGAATTGAAATTTATTTGTCTATTGATTAAGTGATGATTTTTCATATTGATTGTAAGTTTATATTCATATTGTTTTCAATTTTTTTTTAAATAATAAATAAAAGTCCTTTTCGAAAACTTTAATGAGAAATTATTCTCTGCGAATACCCCATTTCGAATATTTGAAGAAAAATCTTTATCAAACTAAATATTTATTCAATTATTGACCCGAAAATTCTCAAACAAATTTAGCTTACAAAGAAATAACGTTGTATCTTAGAAAAAAAAAACTATAAAACATACATTTCCATTGGTTCATTGAATATTTTAATTCAGTCTTTTAATCAAATAAAAGCTAGTTGTAATATTTTAGTATGATTGGTGCACTGCGTTTCATTTGGCATAAAAATTCAATCATCGGATTTCATATAGACATTTGAATCATTTTCTCAGACGCTTTCTGTTTCATCGCAAGTACAGAATATTCAATTAATTTATAAACAGCTTATGGCAACATATGCAAACATATAGCAACATCCAAATGAGATAAACGCTGATCGTTGATGCTGTAAGCGCTTTTGAAGCAATACAAATATATTCAATGAATATTATTCATGAAAGATCTAATCAGAAAATTGCAGAATAATGCATTTGCAGCAACGTGAATGAATGAATGAATGAATGAACGAATGAATGAATGAATGAATGAATGAATGAATGAATGAATGTTTACAACATGTTTTAATGTTAGCAGATTGCGGTTTTTGGTGAAAAAAACTAATAAAACGCAGATTGGTTTGTGCCGTCTGCAAGCTGTATCTTGGAAATTCTTTTCCAAAGGAAATTCGAACGCATGCATTCGTGCATTTGCTACAATTAATTCACAAGCTCTTGTCCGACCGATATTCAAGATACACTGCAAAATTTTTCTTGAAAATAAAGCTTGATGTTTTCAAAGGGACCCACCCATCCATCCGATCTACATTTATTTAATCAGAAGATAGCATTTTAATGAATTACTATTTACATTAAATATTACTCTTTGGGCAATCACAAATTCTTATTTTAAGAACAGATTTTCAAATGCGATTATTTTGATTAAATGGCATATTCTATTAGAATAATGTGTAAAGAATTCGGGACTCTTAAATAAGAATGTTCGAGTTCTAGTTAAAAAGGTGTATGAGTTGTGCATGGTACAAATAAACAAATGAAGCTCAATGTAAAACATCAAGCAATACGCGTGTAGATATCTGCAAGAAAACTCTAAAAGAAAATTCAACCACTAAAATTAGATGAAAAAAAAAAGAATATAGCTAAGCTAACAAATGGCGAAGCAAGAAAATGAACAAGCACAAGAAATCTCTTCATTTAGCTCATTTTTATTTGTCACATATTTGTTCACAAAAGCGATTGCTGTATTAGCACACTACCAACGCCAAAGTAACAAGCAATTTAAAAAGAAAATCATTTCAACATTTCAACATACAAACACTTACAAAGAAGAATTCAAGCGCCATTCCATACACGTTCACTTACAACGCATTTACTTTGAGGTAAGAGATCAACAGCATTTTAAGATGGCAATTATGCAAGGATGTTGCATTCGCTTTCACAGCCATTTCAAATTAGCTGCAATTAGTTCTCTTTTATAAATAGAAAGATAATAATAAATGAACAAGTGCATGAGAAAGGGAATGAAAAATCGAAATTATCAAAATGGCACATGACTATAATATGCTTTTGTGTTTTGTGTTTTGTGGACAATAAATTGCTACATCATTTCGGACCTAAAATTAGCCGACTAACAACACTTACATTAATTTTCAATTGGATCTTAGTTGGAACTAAACGATTGAAAGTGTGTACGTGAACATATTTATATTGTATAAGCGTAATAATCATCATGGTTGACAAAAGAAATTACGTCAATTCAGCAATAACTTAGTCTTGGTCAATCTTCTAAAAAGGGATTATAAAATATTTTTGTGACTCGAAAATATATTGTTGAAATCATGCGTGTTCAAATATTAAATTCAGCAGTATACACTAGAATGAGCATATATTGCTGCTAAATCATGCGTCCACAGCACTAGTGGCAATTGGAACGTTATAAGACTTTATGCTTCTATGTGCTTATATTCAAAACTTTAGCACTTAAATACGTATGGTTGAAATGCTTTTTCTATTCAATTCGTACATCGCATCGAATATAACCATGTTTGTGTTGGAATGAATGCACAGTCACTATTCCATATTTGGCATGAATGCTATGCATAATTTATGTATTTTCAATATTTGACTTTTCTCAATTAATTTCAATTTTAAAATATCGCCCGTCCATTTAAAAAAGAAAAAAAAAACAAAAATTATTAAAACATGAAAAACGGAAAGGTGCGGAAATCTTAACACAATAATGAAAAAGAATAATTTTGAATTAAATAACATTTATTCTCAACAAAAATACATTTAGTTAATTAATTATCTTAATGCAAAGATTTAAATGTTTCAATATAAAAGTGAACAAATTGGTTTTTACCCAATAACTTCTCCATCAACAAATTGTCTGGATAAATAGTTATTATAAATATATAATTGAAAAAGATGCAATACCAATTTGAGATAAGCGTTAAATGTAAACATGAATGCACACAACAATGTTGTTGAGGAAAAATTTAATATGCAGAACATTGAAAGCTTTATGCAAAGCCATATATTAGCAAACTTTGTGTAGTTCTAAATTCATATATGAATAAACAGCAAGGTTCAACACAGATATAAATTCAAAATCAAAATTACATATGCGTAAAATGTAAACAATTTTGACTAAATATTACATTTTTTTTTTCATATATTTTCTGTGCTGTTGCTCATTTTACATTTTGTAATATAATTTATTGCATTTGAATATTGAACCTCAATCATTGTTTTCCATTAATTCCAATACCATTTTTGTTTAATAGTTGTCAATGCGGTTGTAAAAGGAATGTAATTATCATTATATGTACATGACGTATGTGTACATTTTGTAATAAAAGTGGCTTCAGTCCAGTCCGCCTTTTTTATGCACATTTTTTCAAAAAATTTCAAAGAATAATAGTTCATGATTATTGCATCATTACATCAACAACTGTTAAAATAATAATGAAATAAATTATACAAAGCCTGTAATAGAAACAATTTCTAAAGTTTTTTTCAAACGATATAACTTTTCAATTATAATATGTATAAATTACATTCAGAGAATGGCTACAAGAAATGAAAAACTTCATGAAATGACCTAATCACATGACCACTTCAAAGCGATATGTGAAGTTATTTAAGCACAAGAAAGCATTAAAGTTTTGTATCGCTATTATTTTCTGAATTTGTATTATTTGATTGTTAATTTGTGGGATCTTTGTGGTCTAATAAATTCATTTCAAGGAATGTTCCTTGCTATTATACAAATCAAACGGTTAACAAGCCATTTAAATTAGTATTGTTATAATTTTTCATCTGACCTAGAAATACAATATATGATAGTTAAAAACTTTGATTGAAAAAAAAAAAAGTAAAAAACAAATATTATTTAAGTTTGAATGAATTGAAAGCGACGAAAAGACCATATTCGTGTGAATGACATTTTTATTGCGAAAATGATACCAATACGAGACATACCGCGCCTTTCCAATTGATTTTATGTCACATGAAAGTCGACGACCCCATTTTAGAAACATAGAATCCCAAATCACACATATAAATTACTTCATACATTGAATGCAACAGGCGTTTGAACGAAAAATACTTTCAATCATGTTGATAATCAAATACGTATATTCATATTTATGTTTATCTCATTAACGTTGAGTTTTTTGCATTTTACAATTTGTAATATTTATTTTCAATTCATTGTCATTTTTATAGTCAATAAAATTATTTATAGTTTAGAATTTTCAAATGCATAAATATCGACAAAAATATGTCACCCTAATATTATGTCAAAATTTGGAGATTGATGATTGTATTCGTTTTGATTGTTAGTTTTGGGCAAACACTACGGGAAATGGAAAACGAGAAGAAAAATGGATTTATGAATCCGGGACAATAGATACAATTTCAAGCATTGTTGATAATAGCCATATGGGTCTGGTATAAACCATCAGGAGCAATAAAAAAAAAAAAAAAACATGTTAGCAATGTACATTTAAACGTGCTAGAGCCTAAGGATATTTGAATACGTGGGCTGTCTTATAAGTTTGAATAATCGGGACACACTAATGTCATTCCAGGCAAACTAAGTTTTCTATTGGAAAGTTAGACATTTTTTAGCGTAAACGTTCTCGGAACGTGTTGCCATATGAGCACTATTTGTTTTGTTTACAGTGACTTGAAAAATTTATCTCGGCAAAAAAATGAAATTAACTCGTGAATTTTTTATGATTTTCGAGTGGGTTTAACTCCACATCAGTGTTTCGATCGACTTCGTTTGGCCTTTGATAATGAAGCCCCATCCTTACCCAACGTATATAAGTGTTTTGCTGAGTTCAAGCGTGGTCGTGTGTTGTTCACTGATGAATTCCGTGAAGGTCGTCCATAATCTGCTGTTGAGCAAAAAAATATCGATGTTGTGCGTAAACTAATACTGTAAACAACAATCGACTGTATGTATGTTTCAAAATGAACCAAATCCAACAAAAGTTGTACGTGCTCGAAGTGTTGCTAAACAAATGGTGGCTTGTTTTTTTGGAAAAAGTGGTCATGTGGCAATAGTGGCACTTAAGCAACGAAGAACGGTTAATTCTGAGTGGTACACGACTCAAACAAATGAATTTTTGGCCACTGAAAACATAGAATTATTGGGTCATCTGCCTTACAGCCCTGATTTAGCACCCAATGATTTCTTTTTGTTCCCTCACATCAAAGATCAATTGCGTGGACAACGATTTGCGAGCGCCGAAGAAGCTGTTCATGCGTTCAAAAAGCATGTTTTGGAGATGTCTCCCGTCGAATGGCAAAACTGCTATGACAAATGGTTCCATTCAATGGAAAAGTGTATAGAACATCATGGAGAATATTTTGAAAAGCAATAAAGTCATTTTCAATAATACATAACTGTTCGTTAATATTTTTTATTCAAACTTATAAGACAGCCCTCGTAAACGTTTAAGCACTTATTTTTGATTCTTTTTTTAAAAAAAAAAAAAAACTTCCTATTCAAATAGAATTTGATTTAACGCCATGATGTAAATGTAAGCAAAATATAACAAATGCATTGTAATTCAAGTTCTCAGTACTCAAAAATGAAGCAAAAAATATCTTTAATCCAAATACATAAACAAATCCAAATACGAACATAAAGATAATGTGTTATATCGATTTATTTGTTCGAGGAATTTTCATTGCTATATGGACATATGTTTCGTTTCTGAAACTTTCAATGTTGTACATTATCTGTGTAAAAAAAACTGAATGAATTGAAAAACGATTTATTTTTGCTTTGATATTTTTCCGGTGAATTTTCATGTCTTTGAAAATCCATTGCAATTATGAAATTTAAAATAAATGGTTTTGAAACACAGAAACATATAGAATGGACGTTTACATGAATCATCCTATAGAATTTCAAATTTTAAATTTCTACATTGAGTTTTTTCTTCCTTTTTGAACCTAAATATTTAAAACAACAGTCATATAAATGTTACTAATTGCAAGTATAAATTACTTCTGAATTTAATCGCATCAAGTTGAACATCTTATGCGCTTCTGCTAATGAAATTCCATTCAATTGTTTCATGTTGATTCCAGTATCTAAAATTTTAGCAGATTAAGCAGAATTGAGTATGTAAAAACGGAAATAAATACAAAATAGGCAGCCAAGTGAATGAATATCTCGCGTATAGAGTAGTTGAAGTGAGCTTTTGGTATGATAGATAACAAAAAATGACACCAAACTTGATAACAAAAAATTAAGTGTTAATATTCACCACGATAATATGCGAATATCAATGTATTCACAAGTGCAGTGGATACCTTGGAGAATCGTATGATATCTTGATTGAGCTCACTCTCCACCTTATGGATATGTCTGGAAAAATTGTTTAATTTGATTTCAAACATCCTAGAAATAATTGTGGTCCACGCCATTCAACTTTACCGTTTTTGTCTGTAGAATTTTTTATTCATAAATAAAAACATCCAATTTAGCATAAATAGAAATGGAAATTTCAAACTGTGTGTGCGCGCACACATTCAATACTTCACTCACATCCAGCGTGCGCCACACATGGTACCTGTATTTTTCATGAGCGCGTACATTTCTATAGAATTTTACAAAAACTTACATAACTTTGGGAGCTTTTGATTGGCAATTAAAGGCTCACCTAATATTTAATTGTCAGCTAAAAGCTCGTCAAAATCTGGTGTTACTTTAAGCAGCATTTTATTTGCAAAAAAGTAAATTATTCACGTTGCATGAAGAACCTTTGGCTTTATAATAATTTTTCTAATTTCATTTGGAAAATTTCACCCAAAAAAATAGTTCATAATATAAAATTGATAAGAGTGGAACAAATTATACACAAATAGCTGTACAATACTTTCGCATTATTGAATAGTATTAAACTATAAATATGGAAAATGTTCTTCGAAATCCTTAGAGTTAAAATATAATAACCGCTACTACAATCTCATCTTATTTATATGTTAAATTAATTATGCATGGATTTTGTGACTATATAGATTTCAAAGCTTTTCGCAACTGGCCAATAAGTGTACATTTCCGTCAATTTTACGCAAAAAAAATTTATATATTTAAAAAAAATAAAGAATTGTTTATTCTTTGGATGAAAAACATTCAAGCGAAAAGACATTCATACATGGCGTCCACACGAAATTACCTAGAAATTTTGTTTACTCTACTGCTTCTTCTTTTTCTTACTATGGGCGCTGCCATATTTAAATGTATTGAAATCAGATGTAATAATAAATTCTAATGAATGCGTTTAATGAACTGTCATATTTTAAATGATCACAACACTTTTTCAAGGTTGTTCATAGACGTTCATAAAAGTGAATTTATCGGCTTGTGACATTTTTTTGTGTTATTGTAAAAAATATTAAAACATAAAGTTTAAGGGTGAGTATTTTGCAGTATATTGTTAAAATTATGAAAATGATATTTCATTAAACGCACTCAGACAATATAGTACATATAGTGCACTATCGTATTTTATAGCAATCGCCATATGTAGAAATAAGAAGCAGTGGGGATGGGGGTGATCTCACTAAATGTTATGGTAAGAACATTTCACTATGGAAAACGCTATTATTTTTCAATGTGCCATTATTATATTAGTTAGCTTCATGTCGAAATGAATTTAAACAAATAGTAGTTATAACCAGGGAACAATTTTTCGACACAACTTAACTGATACCTCAACACACAAATAAAAACGCTGTTGATGCTAAATGAATTGCGGTAACTTGGCTATGTGCGGTGAATTTTTCGTTGATTGCGGTTTAGTTTCTTCTATTTGGTCGGAAAATATATTAATTAAATTACCACAATCCATGCAAAATTAACGCCATCTACATGTTCAATACTGCATTGAATTACATTTGTAGACAATTTTATGTTGAATGCGGTCACTTACAATGCGGTCACTTACAAGTGAATTGAAGACGTCAAATGATGATCTTCTTGACAAATGAATTGATTGATTTTTTTGAAGAAAAGACATGAAATTAATCAATTTTCTTTTAATTTTTAAATATGAAAAATATTATTATTTATCATTGATTATTTCTATTAGTCAATCAAATGATCTGTCAAAAAAAATCATTATTTGATGTCATTTGATGAGTGGTAAAATTGTTCCCTGGTAATAGCAGAAGGTGAAGTAGAGTAATTATTTGGGTCTTGCCACAGCCAATCAAAAAAGCACATCCGAATGATTTTTATTTTTCTTATAAAAATGGGTACACACACATAAATTCTACTGTCAAATACACAACTGTCAGTTTGAAATAGCTGGTTTCCAACGAAAGTTGGACATTTCACAACTTTTTCTGCGCATTTTATATATACATATATATGTATTGGTGTGCAGAAAATATTGTGAAATGTCCAACTTTCGTTGGAAACCAGCCATTTCAAACTGACAGTTGTGTATTTGACAGTAGAATTAATGTGTGTGTACTTTGTTTACTAGACGCAAGTAATTATCAGAATTGTTATGTATACATATGAAAACTATAAACACTCTATTCTCTTTTTTTTTCGGTAAATACATTTAGACAAAACCATGGACGTAACCATTCATATAATTTAATATATGTATCTTTTCATTAAAAGGTAGAATTTTATCATTTTTTTGCAACTTACTCTAGATAGAAAATTTATTCCAAACATGTTGATGTATACATTTCAATAGAAATGAAAGTTGTACGAAATGATACCGAAGTTTTTTCATCTTCCACAAATGTGTATCTGAAACTCAATCAAAAAAGAATCAATCACGTACAATAGAAGTATGAATTCAACACATCATCTACTATCCTACTCGTTTGTCATTTTTCCACGGAATATTTCTGTATGATATTTTTCTTCTGAACTACACATATAATGAATAAACATTTTTTTTTCATTTCACTAGTTATCTAAACAAATCGAATGAGATTTAGACCAACTGCGATTGGATTGCTTTACGAAAAGTTAATTTTTACATAAAACTCATTTGTTATATCCATATTCAAACCACAATGACTCTCAATTTACACTTTACACGTCATCGAAATAAGATATGCAAATGAAGTAAAATTAACTAGAACGTAAAAAAAAATCGCATAACAATTTATAATACTGGAAAATTAGTTTGTGTCAGTAGTTACGGAATAATTTGTTACCACCCAATCATTTGAATAGCAATTCTCGTTAACATCATGATAGCAAATGTGTATACATACAAAGCAAAAATTGAACATGCACAATGAAAAAAAAGAATGAAACATTTAAAATAGTAATCACAATAAGAACATATAGCTAACCGAGTTTCCATTCAAGCATACTTCATAATTTCACATAGAAAATGCTTCAAGAAATTTAAAAAAAAAAAAAAAAAAAAAAAATACTTATTACTTTAGACTAAAAGCACCACCAACTCAAGGAATTCTGCATCACTGTACAGAGTGTACATTGTTAGATGTAACAGGAACAACATAAAATATTCCAAACTGAAGCGAATAAATGACATCAAAATAATAATGCGCTCAAGTAAAAGTCATCATTTGCCAAATCCGAAAATGAAAAGAGTAACAGAGACAATGTTTTCAATGCATTTTTGATTGTCCTCGTATTCTCTATTTATTTCTTTAGTTACACCAACTATATACACCCATTCTCTTTCCTTGTATTCATGTCTTTGTGACTAAAGCCAGCTACAGAATTAAAAGCAGAAACAGAAATAGACTTAAAAAATGTACAAGAGAGTGATGCGACGTAGAAAAAATAACTTACAGTAGTTGTAATGATAATAATCACAGTGCTTATGTTCAAGAGATCACTGCATCAATTATTATTTTAAATCGCATGTGATTTGCGTAAAACAAAGAGAAAAAGAAAAGATTTTGAGTTAGCATCTGGATGAGAGCATTGATTGAGAGTGCTCTCGTTTATAGTCGACAGCAACCAGCACTATAAAATGTGCAATGTTCACGATTGTTCAAACCAGTAACTGGTCTTAAAAAAAATAATTGCAATGCATGTATTGTTTGGACAGTACTCATTTCAACTATAAATCAAAATCATCGTGATGTACGATTTAATTGAAATAATTTTACTGATTTCAAAGGATTAAAATGCTGCACCACTGATACAACCGTTTCACAAGCAGGCAATTTTCTATATCAATATATAATCGATCAATTTATGCTTTCAAGTGGAAGACATTTCAATCAAATTTTCTTAATATATGAGACTTTTATTAAAGTCAGATTCTCACAGAAATATACTGAGAAGTACTGAATAGAGCTGCTCATGAACCGAACATGAACCGTTCATGTTCGAGAATGGTTTCACTTTTATGTTCATGTTCGTTCGGGTTCGATTCAAGTTGTTCGAAAGAGAAAAAAGGGTGTTCATGTTCGTTCGAGTTCAAGTTCAGTTTGTTCATAATGTTCAAGTTCGGTGCATGTTCGGTTCATGTTCGTTCGAATATTGTTCAATTAACTGAACCAAATTGAACTGTTCAATACAACAATTAAGTAAGCAAAAATATTTCGAATATGTTTTGTTTATATCGAAAATTCCTATTATTCATATACAACCGAACTATTGTTCAGTTGTTTTTTTCAGAAAATGAAGCAGTGCCGAAGTCGCTTCAGCAAAGAAATTTATTGTCTCTTACGCAATCTCTAGTCGAGTACGGTGTGAATTTAAGTTAAAATCAAACAAAATTGAGAAAGTGGAAAAATCAACGATCGATTAATGTACTACGGCATAAGTCGTGCGACGTTACGTAGGAAGTGATCTCTATCATTTATACACTGAATGGCACATACACCATTACGGAATGCAAACGAGAAATCGTATCTTTTTGCCATTTCCGTTGGTACAGTCAATGTACATTGATAAATGGCTTTCATGCAAGAAATTCATACGTTGATAAATCGTATAGATGGCGTCAGGTGTGTAGAATTTGAACGAACAGGAACAGATCGTATTTATGAACCTGTTGAATTAATTGAACAACGTTCGGAAACATTTTGTGTGTTCATGTTCGTTCGAGTTCGGTTAAAATTCGAACGAACTCGAACGAACATGAACAATTCGGTTCAGTAAGCAGCTCTAGTACTGAACAAAGATGAACGCTCAACTTAGATAGTAAATGAACATTTCAAGTTTAGATAACCTCATTAGTTAAATAATCTCATTGTTTAACAATATCGATACAACTTTGTTAACACAAAAGCGGTGAATATTTTCATTTGATACTATAAATTAACCCATTGGTACATGCTTTCCCACATGGAAACGAAATTTAATTTAAAAACTTCCTTGAAACGTGTAAGGAAGTTCAATTACTTTTATTTTTATTAATTTTCTGTTTTGAAATACGAGTAAAAATGATTTCATCAAAACGAACACATAAATTCCAGTTTTGATACCATATCGTATTCAAAACATGGGATGTTTGGCCCACCCAAAATCCACTTTTTTTTAATATTACTATTTTATTATATTTATTTACTTATTTAATTCATTGATACTATCTGCCAATGTTATATTGTTTGAAAAAGTCAATGACGTTGGATTTTTTTTCTTTCTCATATACGAGATCAACTGTAGTACATTCCGACAAATGATTATGAATGGAATCTTTTTCCTTCTTCTCGAACACAAAAATTAAGTATTAATTGAAGCGCTGAAGCGCATTGAACTATCGACATGAGCGAATAAAGAATAACACAAGCTGTGTATCCATTAATTCCACTAGAATAGTTTTCATTGCTTGTCCAATTTGTTGACTCGATAATGATTTTAAATGATAAACGATGCGTACCAATTTTCTGTATTTTCGTTTCGTTTAAAATTTTGTGCGCGCAATTTCTATATTACTTAGAATATCGCCAGCTCATCTCTATTCTCTATTCAATCGGTGACCTTCTGTACAGTTGAGTGCTTTATCTCGCAATTGAAAAATCATGCGCTTGGACTGATAGGGTAAATGCTATACACTCGGAAGAAACAATGTAATAATTTTCCCATATGAAAATAATTTTTGTTCAATTTTATGTAGAATTTCCATTCCATACGTAAAACAAAGTAAAGTGAATAAATAAAATTAACTTTTTAACAATAAAGCGCCTTTTCCAACTCATTTAATTTTTAACATCATTTATCCAAGTGACTTGATAATCAAATAAGAGAGAAAAATGGAAATTCAGACAAACAAATTATAAGGGTTATACAAAAGACATGCTCCCGTGGAGACACAATTGAAATTGGTTTCATTCAATTTTTTATTATTCAAAAGTACCGAAACACTAATCAACAATCTAGATAGTTATGTCGACAAATAAAACAAATATTTTCGATGAAAAGCTCACAAATACCCAATTTTTGATTAAAACTCCATAATAACATTTTAATTTGACATTTGTTTAATTACATCATATAAATTGGTTCATTGCGTTGATCGTTGATAGAACATAAATCGAAAAAATGGTTGTAAAATAAATGGAATTTTTTTTTCATAGATTTTGTGTGTTTTTCTCAGAAAATAGAATGATTGTATTTTTTTCCATTTTCCAATTATCTTCCATTCATTTTTGAATTAATTTTCAGTATTATTGTGGAGAAAAAAAAACCATTTCAATCACCAACGAACGCAAACATTTATAGCTGAAAATAGCCGATATTCTACTAATTAATAGGTTTGGTAAACCATAAATGTAGTTAAACTAGAAATAACGATTCAAATGAATTGCATTTATCTGTTTCATTTTATGATGAATGGTCACTGACCATATAAAAATGTTCATTTCTCAAAATTAATTAGCTTTTTATGTTATCTATGAAAATGATGTCTTGCAAAGACGTAAATAAAAGAAATGACAAACGAATACACACAATTCAAGTTATAATTAAATCATCAAATAAAGTTTACGAAACTCATCAACATTTCCATGAAAATCAAATGTGATCAACTAAAGGTAATCAAAAAAAAAAAAAAAAAAAAAAAAAAAACACAAGATAAGATAAAATAAATGTAAAATGTTTATGAGTAATTCAGTTAAACCAATACTCGTCGCATTTATTAATGTCAAAGTTTTTAACATAATCACTTGATTCAGTATGTGTAATTGATGTAATTATAGTTTTAGTAGCTTATTCACATAAAACCTTAGAGCGAGAAAAGTTCTTCAAAGTGAATCCCACTTGTGATGTTAAGTGAATGACTTAATTATACAGTAATTAACCGAATCATGTTTCCTTAAATAAATGAGAATGTTAATTCACACCTTCATTTATAAATTTTGCAATGAAGTGAAAACTAGTCTCTTGTAATAGTATATATTATTATATCAAATAAAATTTCTTTTTACGTGGTTTTTTTTATTCAATGTCAAAACTACGTGTGAAACAGAGACTATTTTTGTTTTAAATCCTGACGCATTTGAATGTGGATAATTAGTTGACTCAGTCCAAAATTGAAAATGTATATGTTTTTTAAATTCTTTGGAAACTCAAATTTGGATAGTCAAATCTTACATGTCGTAATTGCTCAATATTTGTCATAATTAAATTCACATATTTGACCAATCCATTATTATAAATCCCGGGGGTAAAAAAAATAACTAAGTCGTCTAATTTGGAATGTGAATGGTTTGCGTTGACTAAACAGTAGACAGAGCCTATATAAATTGCGCAATATTTAATTATAATTTATTTCAATTTTCGTTCAAAACCGTTGAATTGGGAACGATATTGACTGTAGTTCATGTAATATGACAAACTTAGTTGACTGCATGGTGCGACATGAAAAACGGTGTACTCATGAAATACAAAAATCCAATGCAAAACAGTGTTAGGTACTTGGGCTAACGTCGCTTAAATTGAGATTTGTTCTATCATGTGGCGAAAATCAAAATAGAAAATTCTTTCGCACACGGGATTCCAAATAGTTTAATTATTGTAATGCCCAAACATTTAATACATCTTCTAAATGTAATAAAAAGTTTAAAATTTCAAGAAAAAGTATGGATTCATCATTTACACAGTTTCGAATAAAATTCAATATTATAGAAAATCATCACATTTGTACCTACACACAGCAAAATAAATCAGTAAAACAAAATTCATCTATCGGTGAAATATCAAATCACGTAAAATGTACGCAAAAATTCTTGAATGTAAAAACCTAATAGAATTTGATTTGACAATTGTTATCGACGTGTGATTTATTAAATGGTCGTTTTGCCGAATTTACTTTTAAGATTTTACATTCAAGATTTTTTGCGTAAATGCAATTACCGATAGAAACAGATATCTCTATCGGTGATTTGTAATTTGACCGATAGATGAATTTGGTTTTACTGATTTATTTTGCTGTGTGTATGCATTATCCTTGAATATTTTTTACGTTTCTACGTTTAATAAACAATGAGTTGTGTTTGAATATTTTTTACAATTTTCATTGCGTATGTATTAATGTAAAAATTTTTTTTTTTTCATTTCTACTTACAGTTGAATGGAATTTATGTTCAAATTTCGATAATAAGTTCTTAACTTCACTTTGACAGCAGTGCGTTAATGAAAGGGTTCAACGGATTTAGATTCTTCGGATCAACAACATCAACAATATTACCATTTGGAGCTGATACCTTAAAATTCATAAACAATTCAAAGTGTTCATTATCACAAAACTTGTCTACATAGTTCGTCCAAATGATATTGAAATAGAATCATAATTGTTTTTTGTTTTGTTTCACATAAGCCGATTTCAGATAGTTAATTGTTTGTGATATAATCAAATCAATTCATTTAAATTGTTACTTTGATTATTTATATGAAAAAAAATTTAGAAAGGAATGAAAGCAACAACAAGAGAAAGAGATTGTATCCATAGAATATATATATATAAATTATTAACAACAAAATAAGTCTATCAACAACCATTTCGTACGATCTAAGCAAACGAGTTAAAAAATAATTAATTATATTTTAAGCGAAATTTAAAATCGCAAGCGATATGATGTACAGTGATAATTTAACGTATTTTACAACTTCTGTTTTATTTGCTGACTATAGTGGCACAACGGATAGTACGGAGGATAGTTTTTTGAATCTTGTTAGTATTATTGGTAATAATACAAATTCATCGAATCAAAATGATTTTATAGACTGTCCACCGACTCACATGCCATTGGCAAATATATTTTTCATGGTTTTGTATGCATTGGTTTGTATAATCGGTTTAATGGGAAACACATTAGTCATATATGTGGTGTTAAGATTTTCAAATATGCAAACAGTTACAAATATGTATATATTGAATCTAGCAATTGCTGATGAATTTTTTCTAATTGGCATTCCATTTCTGATTAATACGATGAATATGGGCCATTGGGTATTTGGTCGTGCCATGTGCAAAGCATATTTGGTTTCAACATCGATCACACAATTTACATCGTCCATTTTTCTTTTTATAATGTCTGCTGATCGATACATAGCAATATGCCATCACATAAAATCGCCCAAATATCGTACACCATTAGTATCGCGTATTGTATCAATTATTGCATGGTGTTGTTCGGCATTAATTATGCTACCGATTATGTTGTATGCAAATGTTATGGAACAGCAAAATGGCCGATACACATGTGCGATCATTTGGCCAGATAGTCATGCTAATATTATACCGGGACTTTATTCATTTACAATATATTCGTTGGTTCTTGGCTTCTTATGTCCATTAACATTTATTATGACATTTTATTGTATGGTAATAAAGAAATTGCGAAGCGTTGCTAAAAAAACGAATCGACCAAAAGGAAAACGACGCTCACATCGTAAAGTTACTAAATTGGTTCTCACCGTTATAACTGTTTACATTTTTTGTTGGCTTCCTTATTGGGTTGCCCAAGTATCGCTAATTACATCGCCAATCGAAATGTGCAGTACACGATTAAAAGTCATTTTATTTCTATTTGTATGTTGGCTATCCTACTCCAATAGTGCTATTAATCCAATTTTGTATGCGTACTTGAGTGATAATTTCAAAAAGAGCTTTTTAAAAGCATGCACATGTGCCACAAATAAAGAATTGGATGCACAATTAAAACTTGAAAATAGTGGTGTTGGAATGAAAAAGTTACGTGATCGCCGAACATCGGAATCAACACAGCCAACATGTACAACTCGATGCCAAAGAACTTCGGAATTTACAACTACAATGACAACTACAACTGGAACTTCAAATGTATTATCATACAATCCTAGCCCACCGATTCATCGTACCAATGGTTCAATTGAACAACAATACTATCAAAATAATTCGGACGAAACACTAAACTCTGGTGAAATAATTATAAGCTCTGGGAATGGACAGCGTATCGTCTAATTTAACGATAACATTCCCATATACATCGTAAATATATAAATATATTTGAATGAAAATGATGAAATGAACATAAAACTGATATATATAATATATTCTATGTCTATTTTTTATTCACAAAATAAAACAATTTCCAGACCAATTCAAAAGAATAAGATATTTTGCCAGTATTGTGGCATTGGAATGGACATTCAATTTGAATCATTCAAAGAAAGAGAATCAATTCTTCCATATCGATTCTGAATTATTTTTATAAAATTATCGTCCATTTACAGAATGACATTTAACATATGACTTTGTCAATTTGTTTTAATCCAAAAATTAATTGAATAAATTTGTAAATTGATATAATTTTGAAAGTATTCAATCATTTATTATAATACATTAATCGAGAATGTTCTTGTTCATCTAAATGTTCAACTTAAATTGCTGGATTCAATATACTGAATTCCTATAGGAAGAGACAAATCCCCAGATACCCAGATTATAAAATTTATTGTTTTAGATATCACTTATAGTTGTAATAGTTCGGAATAAATAAATGGATTGAAAAACAAGTAGCACAATTATTATAAATTGAAACTTACACATCAAATTAAATAAACACAAAATCAAATGTGCAAAAAAATTAAAATGAGTACCAACAAATGCTCAGCTTTTTTATGGAAAATATTCTTTCAAAGGATTTATAAATGAACCCGCGTACCCTGGCGCGTACCCTGGCGCGTACCCTGGCGTGCACCAGTAAGTATTCTCGTAGTGTATATGGTTTTTCAAAAAAATCCCCATCAACATGTGTCAGTAACCCAGACACATGTTTACTATGTTGGGTTATCCTTAATTTCAAGTAAGAAACAAAGGCATGGTAACACGAGCATGAAAAAAAAGGACATTTCGTTATAATAGCTTCTCTAATCCTCGCGAGGCAAAATATATAATTTCTATAGAAAATTCCTTGATTTTTTCAAATAACTTTTTATAAAAATTTTCTGTGCGAAATTGCTTGATTTTGGTGATTTGTCAAAAGAAACTTTGCATTTATATTTGGTTTTTTTTTTCAAAAGACTCCATACACACAAAAAAACAAGACCTAGACACATCATAATTCGTACGAATCCATGCATTGAAAACACTATTCCAATAATACAAGAATCCTATCAACAATACAATGTACGAAAACAACAACAATTGAAACACAAGATACTCAATAACACTATTCCCACTAATTATATTCCATGTGTCTCGCCCCTTGCAATAAAAACCGGTAGATATGATATGTCAGATGTAATTTTAATTTGCCTCGAGAAGTTTGAATTTACCTATTTTTTCGTTTATTCGGCATATTGCATTTAAAATTGTCTCGTCAATTGATGGTAAACTTGATTGAACAAATTTTACTTGAACATTTTAAATGCAATATGCCCCATTAACGTCAAAATGTGTAAATTGTACAATTATTTTATGCAGCCAGTACGTAAATTTTTTTCAATATTTGGCGTAATTTTTCCACTTTTTTCCACAACATAATTTCTGTAAACAACAAGTTACATACGCTGGAAATGCCAGCTTGTGGCCAATGTCAAATTTCAGGCCACATTGAAAGAACCACAGTTTTTGACTTTGGCCACATTGTGAATAAATGCAAAAAAAACAAATCCAACCAACGGCCAAATCCATCGGATAAATCCATCTGATGGATTTATTTCAAGCTGACGTTCCCAGGATAAGTAAAACCTTGGTAAACAATGTAACTTAAATGCGAGTGGAGGTGCCATGTAAAAAAAGACGCCAAATTTTACGAACACCTTTCATATGGCAATTACCAAATTTCTTCCAAAAATGCACCGAAAATTTCTATAAAAAATTAAAAAAAGAAAAAATTAAGCGAGGATTACAGAAGTGAAGGTCCCATAACCAATTTTTCTTATTTTTTCATGTTCTATGACGTATTATTCTTTATCACTTGAAACAAAAAATCGACAAACCCTAATATTTACTGTGGATGAAAAGTCGACAATTGATTTTCGCTTTAATCAAACAATCAATTTGACACAAATCTATACACAAATACTCTTTTAAAATTTGATTAATCATTATTGTGGCATTTGGAGGCCAAAAAACAATTATATGGGCGAGTGTAAATATGCTTTGGTATTTCAAAAGAGGTAGTATTTTTTAAAAACATTTTCTGCATATTTTATATATTTTTTTCACATTTCATATGAATGCAGCACTTTTATTCAAAAACGAATCACAAAAACCTTCATAATGTAGAACAAAACCACGATATTCTGTGTGACTTGAGATATAATTGACATACTTATTTCATTTCACAGTGTGATCAAGTATAACTCCCCCTTTGAAAATTTGAAAGAAAAATATCTGGAACAATAAAATGAAGTACCAAGACCATGTGATTGGATCTAAGTTGAGGAGCTATGTATGTTCTGGCACACTTTTCTTCTTTTTCTTTTTTTGCATATTTTTTTTCATTATTCTTTCTCTTTCTTCTTCTTCTTTTATTGCATGAATACGAAGCGGAATCAGAGAGAGAAAAGAAAAAAAAAAGGAGAAGAACATACCAGCGAGAGCGAAAGCGATATAGCTCCAGCTAGTGCGAGAGCGAGAGCGAGATAGCTAATGCATTGAACGCGTCTGTGTTATACTTTTTTTTTTACCGCTGTAAAAACGTTACGCGTCTTTGTATGAATTTCGGTGAAAAGAGAAAAAAAAAACATTGATAAACATGTTACATTCAATACAGTGATCGAATGTGCATTTTTTTTTTTCGATTTTATTCGCGGACAGAACAGCAGTTGCTATGTTTTTGTTTTGGAGAAAGAGAGAATGTGATATTTTTGGTTTTTTTATAGGCTTCAATGGCATAAAGTTAAAGATCAGCTAATAGAAGTTTTTGGTGATGAATTATTTGAAATTACTGTATTCGTTTATTATAAAGTCAAATTTGAGTTAAACATGAAATGAAAAGAAAAAAAAAATTGAATAAAATGTTACATTCAGTACAGCGAAAGAATGAGCATTCTCGATTTTATTCGTGGACAGAACAGTAGTGTTAAAATGAATGTGGTTGAGAATCTTTTTTGTTATCACACTTTTTGTTTTGTCTGGGACATTTTTTTTTTTTTTTTTTTTTTTGCTTTCAAATCATATTTTTGTCCTGTGGACGTTCATCATTGTGTTTTATTCGATATTTCATTTCATTTGCAGTCAAATCGTTGAAGAAGTAAGACGTGCATTAAGAAATACAGTAAATTTTAATTCTGTTTCAGTATTCATTAACACAAGTTTGTTCCAGTTGAAATCTTATATCACTCAAAATCAATTTGTTGAACAAGTGAAACGTACATGGTGTTACACAGCAAAGTTAATAATATTTTCAATATCAACAAAAAGTGAAAAGACATTTATTAGAAAACCCCATATATTGGAAAAAGTGAAAATAGATAAAAACGAGAAAAAAATGGATGCACTAACATCATTGCAAACAGCATGTATTAAAAAAATCATTCAAAAGTTTCAAGCATATGCAGCCTGGTGAATACATCGTGACAATGTTCAAGAAATATAAAACTGATCATGGTGAACGCATCCGTATAACCATTGATGATTATCACATGTATCTTCCGGAACGATTTAACTAAGCGCTATCAAATGATCAAATCACTGAATTCAATAAAACACCAAAAATAATGGTCTATGGTGGTGAAGATGCCTGTGCTCAAAATCGTTTAATACTGGATTTCAAAGATGCGGGCTACTTTACTGCTGATTTGTTCAGCTCAGGTGACATTTTGACGTAAATTGATTAATTTCAAAAATTGTCCATAAACAAAAAATTATTCTGATGTTCGCAAAAATTCTGAATAAAGAAATGAAAAATTATTTTATTTTATTTTGCAAATGTAAAATAAGTGGTATTTAACAATTTGTATTTTTACAGCAAGTAGAGTTTGAGTATAAAAAATGATGTAAGTAATTTCAGATCGAGTTAAACTTGGAAATAGAGTAAACAGTAAGCAATTTCACAACAAAAAAAAAAAAAAAAATTACATTGAACTTAAATGGAAATGAAATTAAAATGGAATGTAACATCTATTTGATAAGAAAATCTGGTATATCATAATTTTGGATTTTTTTTGGAATTATTGAAAATAATTGCTCAATTTTATTTTCATCACCAATTGGTACATTGAAACATTGTTTTGGATTAATTAAAAATGGACATTTCCGTGAATATTTATAATGATCCAAAATTGGGTTGTCATCAGATTTCCATTCATGTAGTTGGATATTACAGAAAACGCAAGCGACTACATCTTTTTCTTCAATGAAAAAAAGTCCTGACTATCCATGTGTGGCCATTCGATTAGTGAAAAAGTATTTAATCTATCAATTTCGTTCAGCATCATTGTTTTTACGAAAATTGGTACACATTTTGAAAACCACTCTGTATAATTAGCACCAATATCATTTGCAAATGATTTGGTAATGCAATCATCATGAAAATTAATTAAGTCGATAAATTCATGGCAAGTATCAATGACTTGTTGTCGCAACAGAAATCACTCATCAGATTAAATAGCATTTTTTCGTATGATTTTTGTGATTGTTCAAGCAATGAAATATAATTTTCAATGTAAAACTTTTCTGTGTAGTGCTAATCTACGTGGTTTTAATGGTTTTAATACAATATTGAATTTCATGTTAGACGTATGCATTTCATATTCAGAGTTCCACTCATCATTTTCACTGAATTTATTGCTTAAAATTGTCATAAAATCAGTGAGCTCATCTCTTGTTAATATCAACGATTTTATTGCGTTTGACTCAATTTGTGCAAACATTGTTGTGAAAAAATGTTGCGGACTGTAACCAGTTTTTGATATGGTTTGATTTTTTTCGCTTAATAAAATATTCTTCTCAGTGATTAGAGGTAATGAATTATTATACATTTTCATTTGTGCGCGAACATTATTTTCAAACATTTTTACATTCATTGTACCATTTTTGGTTGCTCGATTATTACATTTCCATGCAACTTGATTAGTGCAGCATGTAAATTCCATTTGGTGAGACATTATTTTGTTTAATTACACATCCAAACCACCCAAGTGATTGTAACCAACTGAATTTATATGAAGAAACAGATCGGTGCATTAAGATTTAAAATATTTTAAAGTTTCATAGCATTTTCCAATGCGCATCGAAATTTAATATAACAGAATCGTTGAAAATGATGTTCACACATAGTACAAAATTCATTTAATACTTCGCTTGGTTTATGTTTTATTTCATAATCGAAATCTTTATTTTTTTATTCTTTATTCACCGCCAAGAAATTGGCTGAATTTTAATTGATACAATAATTACAAAAAATTTGCAAAGTTTTGTTCATCGTTATTTAAATTTAATTTTTTTAGTCTATTTTTTAAAATACTTTTGTGTTCTGTGTTGTTATAGAAATTACTGAATTCATTTACAAGTCTTATCATTTCAGCAATTGGTTGATTGAACGAAAAATCATCATAATAATGTGGTATTTGTAAAAATCTACTAAAACGTAAATTACGATTATTTCTGTGTTTAACAAATTTGCTTGCAATATTTACATCCCTCATTGTATTATTTAGAATTTCAAATGCAAATAACATATTAAAATCAGTTCTTCTATACTTTAGAGTATCTAATTTGGCTAATTTAGATCGGTTATTGTATGAAACTAATCTGTATGTGTCTCTCGGAATTTTATTTATTTCAAGTATATGATATAAAAAAACTCTTTTGTACTGATTCCAAATCA
Organism: Resseliella maxima; assembly: GCA_029041755.1. Classification (NCBI taxonomy): domain Eukaryota; kingdom Metazoa; phylum Arthropoda; class Insecta; order Diptera; family Cecidomyiidae; genus Resseliella; species Resseliella maxima. The sequence goes on from JAQOWM010000327.1 coordinate 714,057, forward strand.
TCTTGATACGTTTTTTGATACGGATCCCAGATCACTGATTCAAATTCAAGTTTAGAACGAACAAATGACATATATAACAAATCGTTGCGTTGACAATGAAAATGTATTTTTCGATTTGTTCCTTATACAAGCCCATGTTTGACGTGCACTCGCAATAATTTGCTCGATATGTGGAATGAATGAAAATCGCTTATCAATATTTATACCAAGATCACGCACTTGTTCACTACGCTCAACAGCATAGTTGTTTAGTTTATAAATTGCATTAGTGAATGAACGTGAACGACTAATAGTTAAAATAGCACATTTTTGTTCGTTAAAAAATAATTTGTTGTCTTGACACCATTATAATAATCATCGGCAAATAAAAAGATTGTTGAATGTTTGACTACTTTGTCCGTTTGTTCACTATTTTTGGATAAATGATTTTTGTCAACTCATCGATATCCATGTCACCGCAGTCGTAATTTAAACCATGAAAAAAGTTAGTTAACCATTTGATTTGTCGCTTATAGAAAATTCGTTTTTTATCGTAGAGATACAATGATTTAACAATTGAATGAAATTTTTCGTTACTGTTGATTAAACAAAAATCTTTGCATATGAATCAATTTCGATTTATTCTGTAGCCTTAAATGTCAACGAAAACCCATTCTTCTTCTTCGTCTTCAATATTTCTTATACATTCAACCTCCTTCATTTTTTCATGCATATTTGAAGCATTCATTACGTCCATAACGTTGCACTATCAAAATTGAACTGATGCAAGAAATGAATTTTCACTGAGAGATAGCCTAATAAATATTGTTACGTTCACGCAACTCTTCAACAATCGAATTAATTTCTTGATCGTGATTTGTTTTGCCAGCTCCTTCACACATAGAAATAAGTGTCAGTGTTTATGTATTAGTGATTCTTATTTGTGAATCTGAAACAGAATTCTTTTCACCACTACAAAAATTTTTTTTTCGTGAAAACGAATTTTGGTTATGTTGTGTAAAAAATCAGCACGTAATTTCATATCTGAACTGTCACCCATATTCATAGACGATGTTTTCACTATATGGAATAAAAAAATTTCCCACTCCTTTTCCATACTTTAACCTTTTATTCTTTTGACTTCTTTTAAAATGTTTGATAACCTGCTTTCAGAAATGTTTATTTTTTGGCGTTCCGGTGCAACCTAGGGGGATTTAACTCACACGAATGCGTACATTTTTACGAATTTTTCCAAAATTTTACGAATGCGCTTATGGACATTTGCACAGTATTATCGAATGTTTACGAATTTATCAATGAAGCAAATGCATTCGTAAACATTCGCTAATACCGTGCAAATGTCCATAAGCGCATTCGCAAAATTCATGAAAAATTCATAAAAATGTACGCATTCGTGAGAGTTGAATCCCCCTAGGGTGCAACGCCTACAAATTCATCTTTTTTATTGTAGTCATCGAGACTTACTGTAACTTCTGGTTCACGTTTTTGTTGATCACCGATTTCGTTTGGCTTGTTTTCCAATTTTATATCGCTTTTTGGTAGCGATTTGGAACTCTTTCAAAATTCTTAGATGAATCAAAATGATCAATTATATCAATTAAATGAATTTTTGGGAGATTTTAGTGCATGTGATTTCATATTTCTGTTAATTTTTGACTTCGTTTCGTATTGTCGCGGTTTTAGCTAGGGGGACGACACGTGGATTCGTAATCATAAAAATCAAAGAAATCAAAGGAATCATGTGGTTTGGATTTGGAATCGTAAGTGTCTCCTCCCTAGGGTTTTAGTCAGTGTTTGTGTTTTACAGTTTGGCGCGTTATTTTGATGTTTATTTGTTAAAGTTAAATTTTTGCCGAATACTTTGCCGTCTTTATAATTAATGCAACACTTTTTGCCGTATAGTTAACATATTTACTTTTTAAGTTTAATAAATTTTCAATAACGCAATTAATCGAACGGTACTTTTCGATCGGTGGTAAAAACAATGATTTCAGTTAAAACGCAAAATTGTGATTGCGGTTAATAAAACTCATCTTTTTATTCTGATTATTTTGCGGTTCGTTGGTCCCTTACCCTAAATTTATTTTGCTCGAAACAAGAACTAATTTATATATTTTTCCATCGTACCCATCTTTTTTAGATTAACACTTAAAAGTTCATTGAAAACCGTTACCTTTCTCACTACACCAGAATTATCAAAGGCTTTAGTGATACCGTCCCATACTTCTTTGACACTTTTTGTATCTTTAATGTAATTATATAAACTTGTTTCTATCATCAGAATGATCTCACTTATTGCACTTTCATTTGCAAGTGGTCCCTCTTCAGGTGGAATTGGTTTCTTGAATCACTTGCCACAAATTCCTCAGTCCACCATTGGTCATAATTAGTATCTAGCATTAGTCATAATTCTCGCGACTCTTAAGTTTCTCAAACTTTATACCATGTCTTCCATTTCCAGATGCCATTTTCTCATCATTCAGTTGGTTTTCCCTGTGTAATGATGATTCTCCACCTTCTTCTTCACCTCTTGACTTGTAAATGTATCTTGATCTGTCAATTTATTTACCTCTTAATTTCTCTTTGTATTGATATATAGAATTCTACGGAGTAATTACTACTTGTAAATTTCCCGTCTCGAAGTACGGCACCAATAAATCCCTTCTTTTCCAAATGAATGATTATATTGCCTTCAAAATGTATTACTCCTGGTACGTTCAACGATGTATGCCAACATATAATATCCATAAATTATAAGAACCAAATGGTGAATTGTCTTCACTTACTGAGGAACCAAAAGGACCAGGATTTGGCTTGCAGCCTCGAATTTAGATCGATTCATACGCCAAGTTTAATATCCAATGTCAAAACTACACTCTTAAGTATTTAGGTACTTTTCAATACATTAATTAGGATTGTAATGTGAAGTATCTGTCACGCAGATACTAATACACTTACCATGCGATTCAGCGGATAAATGTTTGAAAGATTGAAGACAAATGAGTGACAATAACAATGAACATAACCAAACATTTTTTTGCAATGACTCGGCAATGTTTTTCAATCTGTCATTGAGTTTATCCGCCAAAACGCATGGTGAGTGTATTTGTATCTGCATGACAGATACTTCATATTACAATGCTGAATTATGTATTGAAAAGTACCTAAATACTTAAGAGCCTTTTAATATGTAAAATAAAGCCATTCATCCGGAATGTATTGTAAAATTAATTTATTAAACATTTTTTTGTTTTTTCTTCTCAAATCAAATTTACTGTGATGTAAATTTTTTCAATCATCCAATATCCAGGGCCCATGTCATGATCATCATCATCTTCATCCAAAATGCCATCATCATGAATATTATCATTATCATTAACCAAATCGCTGTGTGCCGTGTCTTTCCACACAAACTCGAATCGTATTACCCATTCTTGTCGGATGGAACAATTGTACTGAGAAAAAAAAATGTTCTAATATTATGTAATTATATCGAGTTATTTAATATAAATTATAGCAAAAATACGGTTACATCTCGGCCAAAACATACGTCATACGAACAATAATTGTAATGAGCACTCGTTTTTACAACGACTGAATATGCGAGCCTTCCATCTACTTTCTATAATTAACCAAAATATAGTCATTATTCGTAAGAACCAATCTCATCTCACATCAACAATAATCAACATTATCTTACAGCAAAAAAAAAATTCGGACATCTTCAAGACCAGTGTAACGGACGCAATCACGACCAATGTAATAGACCAATTCGACATTACGATGCTGTCATTAGAGCTGCCCACTGAACCGAACTGTTCATGTTCGTTCGATTTCGTTCGAATTTTAACCGAACTCGAACGAACATGAACACACAAAATGTTTCCGAACGTTGTTCAATTAATTCAACTGGTTCATAAATACGATCTGTTCCTGTTCGTTCAAATTCTTCACACCTGACGCCATCTATACGATTTATCAACGTATGAATTTCTTGCATGAAAGCGATTTATCAATGTACATTGACTGTACCAACGGAAACGGCAAAATGATACGATTTGTCGTTTGCATTCCGTAATGGTGTATGTGCCATTCAGTGTATAAATGATAGAGATCACTTCCTACGTAACGTCGCACGATTTATACCGTAGTACATTAATGGATCGTTGATGTATAAGCACTGCGTAAAGTAATGACCGTTTTCTACATAAGAAACAATGTTAAAAACGGTCATTACTTTTCGTAGTGGATGTACTTGCCCACGGCACAGAAATCCACTTTCTCAATTTTGTTTGATTTTGACTTAAATTCACACCGTAATCGACTAGAGATGGTGTAAGTGATAATAAATTTCTTTGTTGAAGCGACTTCGGCACTGCTTCATTTTCTGAGAAAAACAACTGAACAATAGTTCGATTGTATATGAATAATAGGAATTTTCGATATAAACAAAACATATTCGAAATATTTTTGCTTACTTAATTGTTGTATTGAACAGTTCAATTTGGTTCAGTTAATTGAACAATATTCGAACGAACATGAACCGAACATGCACCGAACTTGAACATTATGAACAAACTGAACTTGAACTCGAACGAACATGAACACCCTTTTTTCTCTTTTGAACAACTTGAACCGAATGTTCGTTCAAATATTGTTCATGTTCGTTCAAATATTGTTCAATTAACTGAACTAAATTGGACTGTTCATATATACAGTTAAATATAAAATTTCTTAAATAAAACGCAAAAAATTGAGATATTTTCTTTCGATTTATTTTTATTGACATCTCAACTCTTACTCCCACAATTTAATATTTGATCTCGGGCGCAACGAGAAGGCATACTTCGACTTAAATTTTTCGCGTATTCGCATGAAAAACTCTTCCATTGGCGAGTTATGAATGAACTGAGCTGCTTTAAATTGCTGAATTGTTTGCCTTTGAGTCTCCCCTTGATAACTAACCAGACATTTTCGATCGGATTGCAATCTGGCGATTGTGGCGGCCATTCCATTTGTTCGATGCCATTTTCCGATTTCCAAGCGTTACAGAGACGACTCTTGTGTTTTAGATCGTTGTCCTCTAACAGCAGCCATTTCGAATTGTCTTTGCCATAGAACTTCTTGGCAGTGGGTAACAGTGTCGATTTGTACAGTGCGCACATCCTTTCTGCGTTTAATATGCCTGTGAACACCGCCAATTTGCCAAAACATGTGAATTTGTGACAAAAGAGGTTTTTTGATTGTGGAACGATAACGAACGGCTGCAGCTTGCAATCTCCTCTGGACTGTTGACCTTGAAACCTCAATTCCAAGACGCGATAGTCGTTCCACGCTTTGAGAAAGTGACATACCTGGATTTTGCTCGAATACTTTGACAATCCGATTATCTTGACGTATTGTGGATGCTCGGTTTTTTGAATACTGGGATGATCGTTCACATTTTTCTCACTTTTATGGTCCACCCACTTTTGAACATAGCCCACTGACTTATGAAGCCATTTTGCAGTTGCTGCAATCAATAATTTTGGTCCTTTTGGATGCAAATGCAAAAACACCGCTTCAAAATGCAAGGATCCCATCTGGTAACAAAAAATACCTTTTCCATATATTTCATCGAATGAAACGCACTGAATGTAATTCGTGATAATGCTCGACCACATACAATATTTTAAGTTGTATAAGCAGAGTTGGAAACATTGAAGTGGGAGTGGGAAGTATAGCCCAGACATCAGTGACTGAGTTGCATATAGTTTAAAACGCGCTGCTTTTTTAAGATGAGCTAAATAGCTCGGATATAAAACATGCATAGACGTATTAAGCTATACTCAGCGACGTAATAGACCGAGAGCTGTTGAACAAGAAAGTCACTTTTTGGTTTGCATGGCAGATAATGCTAATATATATGTATTTTGAAGTGAATAATCGAAATAAAATTGTACTTTGCAATTTGGTAATGGATAACACGGAAAAAATTACGTATTTGCAAGTTTAACTCGATCTGAAAATCCCAATTTGGAATGGTGAGCAATCTAATGCAAACATTTCAGCCGAATAATTCATTCAATATTAAAAATAAATAATATGAAAATTAATTCTGAAATGAAAATACAAACTGGAATTTAATATATTTTTGCGTAATTGAAGGGATAGCCAGTTTTCAAAATTAATGTAAATTTTGTAAAAATTGTTTCAACTAATCTTTGTTTTTCCATGAAGTGATTTATATGATGTTCCAGAAGGTCGCTTTTGGTTTATATTTTGTTAATAATTTGTTATTTATAGTTTCAGTCTCATTGATGATCAATGAAAATAAAAATTGAAAAAATGTTCGAGAAAACCATAAATGCAAGTAATAATTGTTTCTTCGCTTCAATTTTAACATTAATATTGTTTTTTCACATTTCATTTGCATTTCTTTCTCGAATATTTAAAATTTATGACAAATCATCAATGAAAACACGAAAAATAAATTAACAAATTATTAAAATTCGTTGAATATAGATAACTTTTTGCTGCCTCACATTAAAAAAACACATGGAATACTGAAACAATGCGGGCATCTTATTATATCTGATAAGACATCCAAATGAGTTTTGTGTTTTTTGTGTGTTATTTTTTTTAATCTTTATATTTTTGTCGTCTGATAATGACGATAATGGTGATAGTGGTGATGACGACGACGACGAAATTCAACCAAATCAAGACCATAACCGACGAATGCAGCAGCAGCAGCACCAGCAAAATGCATGACATAAATGTAAAAAACAATTGCATGAAATTGTGTGTGTGTGTGTATGTAATTGAAATAATAAAAACAGAATCTAAATTAGATTGTTTTTTTAAAAAATGATTTTTCGAAATGAAAAACAAAAATCCATACAAATCGCATTCTCTCTTTCTCCAAAACAAAAACACAGCAACTGCTGTTCTGTCCGCGAATAAAATCGAAAAAAAAAAATGCACATTCGATCACTGTATTGAATGTAACATGTTTATCAATGTTTTTTTTTTTTCTCTTTTCACCGAAATTCATACACAGGCGTAACGTTTTTACAGCGGTAAACAAAAAAAAATGAAATTCAGTATAACACAGACGCGTTCAATGCATTAACTATCTCGCTCTCGCTCTCGCATTAGCTGGAGCTATATCGCTTTCGCTCTCGCTGGTATGTTCTTCTTCTTCTTCTTTTTCTTTTCTCTCTGTGATTCCGTTTCGTATTCATGCAATAAAAGAAAAAGAAGAAAGAGAAAGAATAATGAAGAAAATATGCGAAAAAAGAAAAAGAAGAAAAGTGTGCCAGAACATACATAGCTCCTCTACTGATCTAAATTGTGATTTTACATAGATAACGTCAGTCCTCATTGATATTTCATATGCTAAATGTCATTGAAAATTGCATTTTCCTTGATACTTTTCAAATAATCTCGAACAATTTGGGACAAACATTTTTTTGACATACATACCTCTATGTATAACTTAGTGATTTATACGGATCAAGTGCTAGTACTATAGTCAGTGCGTCGGATTTATAATTATTTCCACCTGAAATTTATTCTTTAAAATCTTATGAAATTGAACACATTTAAACACATTTCTGTTTTTTCTTTATAACCATTTTTTATTATATTAGTATATGTTATCAGATTCGTCATATATTGATAACTGTATCTTGTACAATACAGCGTTGTTTGTTAATAATCCTTTCATGATTTTTTAATTTGCTTGAGTTCTATAATGATGTTGTTGATGTACTTGTACATTGTACAGTCTAACATATTAGTTCAAAAATAAAGCATTTTTTGCTTTTGGTTTTGTTCATTGCGCATTTTTGCGCTTTCATCGCATTTCAGGCGCTGATTCGAAGAAATCAGCTAATCACTTTTGTAATGAAACTGTTACTATTTTGTTGTTGTTGTTGTTGTTGTTGTGGTGGTTGAATTACGAACTACAAATATTTTATATTAAAACTACTTTATTCACCAATTTCCACCTTTGTATTCATTTCATTTAAATAATTGTCTTCAAATTAGTGTTTGTTTTACATGTTTGTAAATTCATAGAATAACAGTTTCATTTCCTTCAAATAAAGACAAAAGAGATAACTCGAATAATGATAACGAATATTTTAATCGATGCGATATATTTTCCATTTTTATAATTTTTTTAGTTTTTTTTTTTCTTGTAATTTTTCCTTTGTTTTTTTTTTTTTTTTTTTTTGGATTTTGTTACGCTTTAATGGACTAAATTTTCTTAAACAATTAACTACATTATTAACTACTTTGATAAAAGATAAAAATTAGCACAGAATTTTTAGTCAATATTTCACCGTAAAAATAATTTACCTTATAAGCTATTCATCAACTCATTTAATAATATTTGTTGCTGTTTTGTCTTACAATTTGTTTTCTCACAAAAAGATTTCTTACATATATAGATTTTATAATTATTATTTGCTATGAATCATTTTTCATATAGAATACATAAATAGTTTCATTTGATTTACTTAACATACAATTTGAAAATTGGCTTAAATTTATAAAACAAAAAATAATGATGAAAAAAAAGATGAATAGATAAAAACAAAAATCGTATCGTAGTAGATTTGCAAAGTTTAAATATTCCCTAAAATGTACACGTACAGTGGTCTGGGTTTGTTCATGTGCAGTTCTACTATCCAAGTCAATTCGAGAATATTATCTCATTTGTTTTTGTATTTTTTGTTGTTGTTTGTTTATATTTCACATATTAAATATAGATATATGTGATTGATTCGGCCTTTCATTTAAATGAACAATTTTTTTATTAGCTACAATACATATTATGCACATATTAAATCCGTGAAATCTCATTTCGTTTATTTTGTGTGTATGTGTGTGTGTGTGTGTGAAAAACTGCATCGCTGCTCTTTTTTGTTAAATATATTTTTCAATTGTCGTTCAGACTTCTTTTCTGCTTACCACTTTTGCAAATTGGCTATCTTGCTTAATTCTTTGTCCCAATATGTTTCTCTACTTATAATGATAAAAATATTTGCATGCACCATTATTGTTTTTTTTTTGTTTTGTTTTGTTTTGTTTTGCTTTCTTAAATGAAACTACAACTATTATCATAATTATATTTCTATAATCGACTTTTACACGTTTTCATTTTTTCTTCTAGTCTAATCAACCATTTGAATTTATAGCAGGATTATCCGAACATGGAAATCACATACTTGCATAATGCATATTTTCATTATAAATTCAAGCTTGTTAAAGTCATTAATCTTGTATTGTTATTGATTTTGTTTTGTTTTGTTTTGTTTTATTCTTTGTTTTGTTTTTTCTTGTTTCAACCAAAGATTTTTTTCGTTTTTAATACGTATACAATAAGATTTTTAAGATAATGACACAATAGCTATCGCTTTTTAATGGAAAACATTACTTCTTTAAGTTTTTTTTTTCTTTTTTCATTCAAACTTTTCAAAATATTTTGACAAATTTATTTGTTTCAACAACAAAGATGTTCATGGCGACGATTATATCTCGTTTTACGTTTACATTTTTAACATTAACATGTGCTATATGCCTAACTCTAATGGATTTTATCGTCACAAACTTTCATATTATTGATTGAGCGTGATTGATGTGGGAGGGGCACTTTTTCTATAATATTCATTGTGTTTACGTGCACACTCCTGAAATCGACTTCATATAAAAAAAGGAATTTGTCTGGTGCACATATTGGACCATTTATTTTCTGTTTTTGTTTTAATTTTTTATCATTTTGTTTTTCTTTTCTTTTCAAGTTTTTATTACATATTTGAGGTTTTGACATCTCATTTGCTCTTGTATGGGATCATTAACATGATCTTTGATTATAATAACGTCCAAATTATAAGAAATTTGAACATTTCTTGATTTGTGTTTGCTATAGATAAAATTATTAAACCGTTCTCATTTTCATTCAATATCTTTTTTTTTCTCACCCTATGCCTTGGTGTAAAGCTTAAAAGATAATTCGATATAAATTCATTTTTATTTTTACCATTTTATTCAATTTTTCTTAAATATGATGACATTTTGTTTTCATTGTCATTTTCATTGTCACTGTCGTCATTATCGTTACACTCAACTCGAATTATTAATTGTCATTTTTAAATTACTTAATTTATAAAAGGCGATTTCTGATTATTGATGCATACATGGATTTCCTTTTATTAGCTTGTTTTATCGTTTGTAGTGTCATCTTGGTGGGATGCACTGTTGATTCGATTTTTTTTCTGTCCTATCTCTAAATACAAATACAGATACAAATACAAATACAAATACAAATTTATTTGCTTCACATATAGATATACAAGTCTTGAAATTGGGCGAGGGCTCAGCCAATCAATTGGCCTGAGTTATGAAACTGAATGAATCTGTTGCCTATATTTCCGAGTCTTATAAGACTATAGCTAAATATAAGTATTTATTAAACATTTTCTGATGTTTATGTGTGTGTGTATATATAGTCATACAACTTTGTTTATGCTTTTTCCACATTTTCACACGTGGTAATTAATTTTACTTTGTTTTGTTTTTTTGTTTTTTTGTTTTTTTTTTTTTTTTTTTTTTAATCTATATAATGAAACACAAAATCTATCACATTGGCCATTAAGATGATAACATTAGATTTACGTACGTTTCACATTATTTTGTTGCTGTTTGCAGTTATTCATTTGGTGTGCTTGAAATAATTTTTATTTTTCATTTTGTTTCACTTAAAATCTACTACATTCAAATGTGGTTGTTCTACTTCATTTTATAACTTATAAGATGACGCGTAAACTAAGCGATACTACTGCTGACATTCAGTGAGCATTGATGCCAAAGCATTCAAATATCACTTCCTAATTTGCGTCATCTTTTTATCAAATACTCCGATCAATTTATGCTTCATATTTTATTCTTCTTTTGATTCACGCATGAAATCGCTGATATGGCACATTTTTCGTTTAACTCAATTTTCAATTATCTGTATTGGGGTAAGTCATTCATTTTAATAATTTTATGATTCTCGATGTAAATTGGCGTTGATGTAATGAATGTGAAGAATGTTCGCGCACCATTAATGTTGATGAACTTTTCAAATAAAAAGTTGCACGCAGTGATCGAGTCTGCAATAGTCTAGTATGCCTATCTGCGTTTAAATTTACATAAAATACAACCAGTACCGGTGCCATTTCGCTTAATACACGGAATATTCATATTATGAATATAAAAGTAAATAGCTCAACTTATATGTTGCAATCACTTAAGACATATGACATTTCATTTCGTTTTGCTAAAATATGTTTTATATTTCGTTTCACTTACAATTTGTGTCTGTTTTGTTAGACTTACATCGTTATCACCAAATTAAAGGTAGACATTATCTAGAATACTTTTGTCATTTTGTTTTTTTTTTTTCTCCTTTTTTATGTTATTTCAATTCATTTTCGTACAATATAATTAGCACATATAGCTATCAAGCGATATTTTAGATTTCAAATAAACGCTAAAGTTTGTTATTAGAAGTAAAAAAAATTAAAACACAAGTATCACCGCGATGTGTGAACATCAGTTCTATTCAATAAGATTCTGTTCTACATTTTTCTTGTTTTGGTTTACTTTTGAAATAAAAAAAAGCGTTGAGTTCTAGTTTTGTGTTTGGAAATGAAGCACGATTTAGCCTAGCAAAATTTCTTTTTAAGACAAACAGAACATAAAAAATTTACAAAATATTTGATTAAAACATCACGGTTCCATTTCATTTAATGCATTTTGTTAGCTGCAAAACCTCCCTCGAATGCATGCTACGTGTAGATTTCAATTGATTTATATATTGTTCACATGATTTACTCTTATCGTTTTAATTTGTTGTGATTTTCGATTATCCACTTAAGATTAACATGATCAATATTTGTTTATTTGTTTTGTTTGTTGTTGAAAGGATTGTTGTCCTTAGATTTTGAAAACACATTTATTTAAATAAAATTTTGACGATAATGATCGATGATTTTTTGTAATGTGTTTATCTTTAATTTAAACACTATTCATAAATCCAGTCTAACAAAAGCTAAGTTCAGACATTTCAATTTTACTTATATATTAACGAGAAGAACACTTAAAAACACGACGATACAAATACACAATTGCAGCAATAGTTTTATTTTCTCAGGAAAGCCCTTAAATAACCACATAGTTTCAATTTGTGTCTACACTAAGAAGGTTAATTGTATAATATGACAATGATTTTCAATGATTTTTTATGTCTAAACATTGTGTTTTTTTCTTTTTTTTTTCATTTTTAGAATCTGTTCCTTCAAAAAGGTTTTACGTACGTTTCTAAACCATATTGTATTTTTTGGACTTTGCCGATCGTATTTCGCTTTGGATTTAAATTTTAATTTTAATTTAAAGAAAATAAAAATATAAAACAACAAAAATAATCGGAACTAATTGTGTATACGGATGTCGTCAATTTTCTTCATTTAATCAGATCGTTCATGTCAAAATCTAATGTGTTTGCATGTAAAAGTGCTTTTTTACGAAAATATTGCAGCATTACACCGCAAATAATATTATTATTTTCTTATCGCTTAAATTTTGCGCAACGCTATCTGTTCCCTGCACATCATTCAAACTAAAATCAATCCATGTGTCAAAGCAAAAAATTACATTATGAATTAATAAAAATTGACTTTTGGTCCCAATTCACCATAATTGAAGTTGAATTACTTTTTTGATCTCAACATATTTCGTTTTTTTGCCAAATCGAATATTAATTCAATCAACTCGATATTAATTTTTGTTTTAATTTTTTTTGTTTCTTTAATAATTTGTAGAGGTGGGCAATGGGATCCAATGAAGAAATGGAAATTTATTTTTATACCAGTTCGTTGATATTTTGCTTTTTTTGTTTTTAATTTATCACAGATAAATATCTCAATGAAATTAATAAGATGATGCGCGCTGTGTCATATGTGGTTTTTTTAATTCTTTTTCTTCTTCTTGTTTGAACGCGCATTGTTTGAGTTAATTTGATTGCATTTAATCTAATGAATTAAATTTTCATGGAAATTGGGATTTTCAGATATATCCGTCATTTCGATCAATTACGAATCTTTTTGCCAGCTATGGCAATATTTGGCAAGAGAACTAAATTACATCGATTGAATTTCATGAAATGTGTTAAAGAAGTTTTTAATATTGCAATCAAGCTCACTATTGTACAATTCCAATAAGAACTAAATTAATGGTGTGTAATTATTTTACCATTGCTAATTTCAGATTATTTCTCTCGTCCATTTATTTTATTCAAGGTGCTATGCATTGCTTTTTCTCGTTGTTTTTGGCCCGTCGTTAGTCATCTGTTTATTTTAATTCAGTTTTTTTTTTTTTTGCCAAAAAGCAATAACACGTATTGATCTGATCATAATATGTACGACGACAATAATGTTTAATTAAAAATATGTTTTTTAAAGTTTGTTTTTGTATCAATTTTTTGTTTGTTCATCAATTTTGTGCAATTTAAAAGCTCTGGTCAATGGAAATTAAGTATAAAAAAACGCTTGAGCGTTCAATGAAAATGTAATGTCAATCGAATTTGTTGGGAATGCAGTTTTTAGTTATATATAAACTGAAATTATGTTAAAAATGTTTGTATTGATTGTTACTGTAGAATTATTTTACAGATATATTCAGAGGAATATGCAGGCAAATGTCAATGAATGTCATGTCAAAAATGAAATATAAATTAAGAACAATTGGTTGACATCACTATGAATCATGAATGCACAAACATATTCCAAAATGACTGGTTTTAGATGTTGCTAATATTTTTCATCAATTCAATAGGATCATTTATATGTTTAAAGTGAACTTTATTTTTCACTTTTAACTGGATGTTGTGTCAGTGCTCCTTGCTGTTGTCAATCATATTTTATGAGGGCCTTCATTTGAACTTCTCAATAACAAACAAAAAAACAATAGTTTCAATTCAAAATGGTTGAGAATAATATATAGAAGGTGCAACAGGTACTGGTATTTATTATAAGTTTAGCGACAGTCATATGCCGTCAATGTTATTTTAGATGACAATATAGATTTTATTCAAATATTTTACTCAATTAAGTATGAATATAACATTGGTGCAGTAGAATCAAATCACGATACGATTCAAAAATTATAATAGATGAGCACGTTTTTTTTTCATATTTCACATAGATATTTTCAATTTCCTGTTCAACTTCATTTGGGATTCATTTTATAATAAGAGAGAAAGAATATATTTGCTCTCATTTTTATTTAATTTTTATAAAGCTTTTATAGAAACCCAAATATGAATCAGCTACAAAGAATTTTGATAGTGTCTTGACTGGCATGATGGTTTATGATTGAAATTGAGATCTCACCATAATTTTTTTTTTAATATTTTAAATTTTGAAAAAATGGATCAATCTTCCTAAAATAAATGTTCTATGTTTTTCCTTAAGCTTATATCGTTTTTCATTTAATGTTCGATCTTTTTCATATATCATAATGTTCCAGACATCTTTTTTGTTTCATCAATTTAGTTTGAAAGGCGTTTTGAATTCATTCTTTGCATATTTTTTTTTAGATATAGTTGAATATTTTTATACTTTGTTTGCATTTGTTTATAGTGACATAAAAACTTAGACCACTTTTTTCAGGCAGAAAATGTGTAAATCAAGAAAACTTTCCGAATACATCATTTTTTGAGAGTTTTGTGACACAAAACTGAATAATTTCATTTTTGTTTTGATTTTGTCATCAATTGTTTGAAACTTATAAATGTATCGACAAAACTATATACAATATCAGGTTTGAAATAAAAAATTTACTGGAAATAAACTTGAACGGCAATAAAGGCGGCCAAATAAATTATACAATTTGGAGTACATTTAGACCAAAGAATATTAAAAAAAATTCTTTATCGATTTGATTTGACGATATGAACATAATTTGGCAATGAAGCCGCCTCCAAAGAAATACATTTTTGTCCTTGGATCGACTATTTTAACCTTTATTATCACTTCAAGTGCACCAAACTTTAAGATAATTGCTTCAAATTAGTCATTGATAGCTCACATGTGAAATTCAAATTGTGAGCAACGTTCGTTCATTCTTGTATGGAGCAGAAGCATTGTACTTTTAATGTTCTTTTTTCTCTTATTTGAAAAGAAAAAAATCTGGCATTTTCCCCTACGAATTCAATATTATTAATATAGTTTTAAATATTTAATGCTCTTATTTAAATCATTGAACAAGAGGCTATGTTGTGTTCATTTTCATTAGATTTTGATTGCACAATATAAATTCATATAGGCACGATCTCTATGAGTGAATGTGTGAGTTAAGTAGATTAGTTAGAAACAGAATTGGCATTGGAAAAAATCAAATTGCTATGCAATGGAACAAGACTAGGAGAAATCTTCGGAAGATCAGTGTCATAATTATGAGTAGAATAATTAATTTTCATTATTTTTCCTGTTTTTTTTTCTTTTTCTTTGAAAATTTTCCATCAATTTAGGAACAAATTCGCTTCCGAACAAAACAAAGTTCAAGATATTTAGATTTCAAAAATCAATGAAAACGAATTTGGATGATTTTATAATTGGGATTTCTTGCAGATACAAATGTACAATGTGCATTTCCATTTTTCATTCTTACGTGTAATTTATCACTTAATTTTATAATGTATCAAACAAATGTATGATATTTGGTAATTTTGTTAGCTGAGAGCTACTGCAAGGAAACGGAAGACAAAATTTCAAACTAATGCTTATGAACCAACCACGAAGATAGAATGAAAAATACCACATTTTTAAAAGTAATGCTAATGTAATTATGTGGTGATCGATGTTAAATAAAGAATTTCCCGTTATTTATGCACAATCATTTATTTACATCTTTTACAGTTCACTTAGCAATGTATGGAATTTGGCGATTTGTATGTTCAGAAGCGAATGTATTCCATTCTTGATTATTAAACATAAGTAAAGTTTCCCTCTGAATTGACACAGAGATAGACACTTATTGTGAATCATTTGAAGAATTTAATCTCACTTTAGCTAATCATTGATCGAAACCGTACATTTGCTTTCATCATCATTAATTATAACATACTTAATGTAAGACATTTCTTTTCACATCAAGTAATATTGAATTTTTTTTTTCACAACTTTATTAAGAATAATAAGCTTATTTTACCAAAGAAAAGAAACAATTCATTACTTGTGTGTCAACACATCATCGTTGTGGATGGAATCTACTTTTCTATATTTCTTTACTTTGTTTTCCACGCTATTATTTAAATAATTAGCATAGAGGCGCTTTTTGGCATATTTGTGTTTTTTTTTTCTTTTTTGGTATTTCATTGCAATTGTTATTTTTGAGCCCATTGTGATTGAAAAAATGATATTGGGAAAACATTTTAACATATTTACAAATTGAAAACGAAGAGAGAAATGGAATAATTCAATGAAAAAAAAAATGATTTTGGATAGCGCATAAAATGCAACACAAATAATCTATAGATAACTAAATTAGTTACAATCACGCTATCTACCGATTTATCTCATTTAAATGATTCCTTGCCGTTCTACAAATTGAAAAAAGAAAATATGAAAAAAATATTCCAAATTAAAATGACTTTTGAGAAATAATCTGTTTTAATTTTAGATAAAAATAAAACCAAAAACAAAACTGATGTAAAAATGGATATAAAAGTTCAAGCAAAATAACTAAAACATAAAAAAAGCAAAATTAAACAAATTTTCGGGTATTTATTGATAATTTCTATGTTGAATGGCTTAGTACAGAATAGCACGTATTTTGTTCATAAATGTTGCATTTCACAACTTATTCTGCCAATACAAACTATAATTCTTGATTCTTACGAATATATGCTTTTCGAAGTGTGTGTTTCATTTCAATGATAATACAAATACCTATAATCTAATTTCTTTTCTTGATTTTTTTTCTTTTTTTTTTTGGATAAGGAGGGGATATTTCCACTATAATTATTAAATATTATGATTATTATTATCATTATCATTATCATTATCATTATAATTATTAATATTTATTAATATTATTGTTATGTATGTATAGTAAATGTTATTCGATGTCTCGGTGGTAACCGGAGGTCGTGGAAGAGGCACACAATTTGCCCGCGAAAAAAAAAAAATAAAAAGAGAAAAATTCGTTAAACTCTATTATTCGTGTGATTCCCGGCGTGCATGGATGTGTCACATTATCCCTTGTATGATTCATTTCAGTGGTAAAGCTCATGCGAGTGTTTGTGTTAGTATGTTGTATGTTATGTGTGTATGTGTATGTATGAATGTATGTGTGTGCTTGGACATAAGTAATTGACAATAAAATCTAACTGATATTAAAAGAAGAGTGGAACATTTGAAACACGATTGCGTTACATATCATTCATTTCATTCCATTTCATTTCATTTCATGATTATTAGCAAAAACAGGTACACAAAAATTGATACTTCAAATTATTATAAAGCATAAAAAGAATACATGTCCCGGTGGATTTCAAACTTTTCAATTTATCATAAAAATTTCAAAGGAGTAACAAAACAAAAAGAACTGAAATTGACCGGTTAAGTTATGTATGAAAAAAATATAAACCGCACACACCATTGCCCCACAGTTTTACACACAATTTGTTGTTTTTTTCTTGTTTAATAACATATCCGTTAATAATTATGAATAACATATAACGGTAATAATTTGGTGTCGTTTTATAGATAGATCGATTGCATTAATTAATAATATTAATTTATCTTCAAATTGTTAACTGAATAATCAATATTATTAATTAAAATAATTGATGTAACTATATTGTTAACGTTAATAAGATAAAATCTTATTAATTTTATTAATAAATGTAAAGTATCGTGATTTATGATATATTGATAAGATATCAAAAAAAAAAAAAAAAAAAGAAAAAAAAACTTGTAAAACTGTACATTGCCCAGCACACACATCTGTAAAATATCTCTACTTGTGAACATAATGCAGAATTATTTTAAATATGATTCTAAAATTTGAATTCTGTTTACTTTTTTCTTTTAATATTTTGGTGCACCATTCCTTAAGATGTTCACATAATTAATTATAGAAATCAGATTCAATAAATTTTCTTTTGACTTGATCACATAGCGCGCATTTATCTAAACTATGATTATTATTGATTGACTTGGCGAATTGTGTGACACAAAAAAAAAAAAAAAAAAAAAAAAAAACAAGAAAACATACGATACATATTGTGAATAATTTGGAAACAAACAAATTTGCATACATTTAATTAATTTGTTTTTTTTAATTTTCACCTCATTCGTTTTACACATTATCAACTCCACTAAAAAATGGAAAAGGCAATCGAAATTGAAGTCGATTTGAAAAACGTGCTCTTTGTTTGTTTTCAATTAAATAATTCGTTATAAATTATCGTTTTAATTATAGCTTCAAATTTTTTAGTTTTGTTATATTTGTTTTTTAATTTCTTGTTTTGTCAATTAATTTGCATATGTTTCAAATTTGTATTTCATTTTGATTCTATTTTATGTTATTTATTTATTTATTTTATTTTTTTTTTTGGCAGGAACCACATCGCCAACGATTCCAATTTTTTTTTTTCTTTTTTGGTAGTGAAAACGTTCGCCTCAGATTTGTTAACTTTTTTAAAAGTTGATATGAATAATAACAGTTTATTTTTGGCGAGAGAAAGAGAGAGAGATTATCGATTGTGAGAAGAGAAAGTTGATTATTTGCGTAAGAACTACGGACTTAATGGTCTAACATTGAAATAATTGAGCAAATGATTAAGTAAATTAATAATTATAATTATCAAATCTACACACAATTTAGTTCCAATTTGCTTACAAATGGAGAGTTTGTATTAAGATTGCACTGTTGTAGGAATAGTTTTTTTTTTATCACTGCGAGTGAATCAACAAATATAGAGAAATGTTTATTTTAAATGATAAATAAGAAAAAAAAAAAATAAAATAAAAAAAAACTCTTTCCTGAAATTATTGTAAAATCTACATTTCACGTTATATATGTGATGGGAAAGACTAAGCAAGTACACAATCATATATACTTTACTCAATTGATTTGGAGAGGCTGTTCACAACAACATTTACTTAACAACTAATTATAATTATAATTTGAAAACGTCACAGTATTTTCTATTTTCAAATTTTCATGATATAGATATTATGATTTAATGTTATGATTCAATCACGCTTTTAATTCTTTCCGTTCTCACTATCTTCTTCTCTCTCCCTTGTTTTTTCATATCTCTTTTAGTTGCTCTAACTTGTTGTCGTAAAAAAAATATGTTCATTGTATATTTCTGGTTTCAATTGAACTTGGCAAGGTTTGTTCAAAATGGAGCTATAGTTATATGAAAAAAAAAAAAATGAGCAAGTAAAAGAATAAAGAAAAATAAATGAACATTTGAAAAAAAAAATGCCGGGTGTTGGATTTTATGTAGCTTAAATATTCATATTTAGAATATAGTTTGAAATGGCAAAATGGAGAATTGCGCTTATCCTCATGATTTAATGTGTGATTGTTATTAAATTTTTTTTTTTCGGTTATGTATCGCTTTTTTGGCTCATTGCAAATTACAATCCATTAATTTCCTAAATTCTAATTATAATATCAACCGTCGGGATGAGGACTGTTTACGTTTTTTGTTGATTTTTTTTTTCTTTAAATTTATTTTGTTTAAATTTATAATAACAAAGATCATCTCTAAACAACGTCTTAAGCGCATTATCAGGAGTTTTGTTTTCATTGTTGATGCTTTTTTTTAATTCATTCTTTCATTTTATAAATTTTTAAATTTAAATCACAAAAATGCAGTTTTTATTTCATCGTTTAAATAAATTTTGCTGTCTAAGGCCATTGCTTTGACAGCGATTCATGTGCAAAAGTATTCTATTTTCCATCAAATTTACTTATCTTTATTTTTTTTTTTTTTTTTTTTGACATAAAGTTTCTGTTTGTTTGTTTGTTTTTTTTTTTCATTGAGAACGAATTAAATTGCTTTCCCTTACTTATCGGTCTTTTTCTTTTTTTTGTTCAGTTTGATCGTATATCGTTCTGTTGGTAAATGCACGATTTTGACTGTATGTGTCCTGAATTAGATTGAGAAATAATAGTAATTGAAAACAAACTGTTTATCAATCGTTTTGAATATTCATATTCATTTAAAAATATAATTTTAAGTAAAAAAAGAACTAACAACCATTTTTAAACGAGTAATGCGTGTTTGCCGCAAACCTGATTCCCTTAAAGAGGAATGTTTCTTTTGTTTGTCTGTCTGAGTGTTACAAGATTTTTTTTTTTAATTTAATTTTTCCATTCTAATGAATTATTGCCATCTTGTGGTATTATTCTTCCTTTCTTTTTTTTTCTTTTTTTAAATTAAATTATGTTGTAAAATATAATTATCTAAAACTAGATTGTTTTTAATTTTATTCTCAATTTCGGTACGGAGATATTTGTAGACTGAAATCGGTGTTCGTCTTAAAGTTTGATTTCTTTTCAGCTGTTGCTTTGCTTTGTTTTGCTTCGCTTTTGCTAATGTGGGTGGTACATGACTTAAATTCTAATGATTCCTAAATCTAACTCAATGTTCATTAATTTGCATATTGCATATATGCATTTGCAGCGTTTTTTTTTTTTTTGTTTAATTTTTGGTCAATTCAAAAAAAAAATCAAATCGTCATCTTGTTTGTATTTTCACGTTTGTATTTTGTTTTTTTTTTTTTGACAAATCGTTGAATTTTTAGTCAAAGTGGCAAAAGGGCACCACAAAATGGACCGGTTCATTGAATTTGACAAATTAACCAATATTCATCTTAATTCCATCTTTTTTGTCCATTCCCCGAATTTTGACTTTCATTAGTATATCCATTTGTTTCTGATTACATAATCAATTTAAATAAATAACTTGTTTTGTTTGTTTGTTTTTCTAATGTTCAATGAAAAATTAAAAAGAAGAAATAAATGTTATGAAGCAAAGACTGGGATACAACACGGTATGTAAAAATTAAACATGTTAATAAATAAACAAAGGAATACTAACAGGCGAATATATAGAATTGGGTTTTGTTTTGTGTAATTCTAGAGTAAAAATTCACTTCAGTTATGTTATTTTATTGATGACGTTTTTCTACTAAATATTTAAAGCGTTATTGATGTGTGTGGGTATGCGTGTCAATGTGGGATCAATATTTGTGTATATCAAATTGAACATTTATTTATTTATTTATTTTTTTTTTTTTTTTTTTTTTTGTACAGTAAATTTTGATTTGTATCTCATATGACTCTATATTGACTGAGTGATTTCTGAGAGAGATAGAGAGAGAGAGAGAGAACAAAAAAACCATAGTGCCAATTAAATTTTTCATAACGATTGTTCACTGAAGTAGATTTTCTTGAAGCTAGACTTTTAATAACAAAATAACTTTGATGCACATTGAATATTTCGAAAAATTTTACTTTGCTGTGTCAATTGGCTTAGCGCCTATGCCTACTATATGGACTGATACTTTTGCTGCTGCCGTTAGTAGAACATTTTGCATTTGTATTTTGTTTCTCTTCATTATTGTTTTTTTGTTTGTTTGTTTGTTGTTTCTTCATTTTTTTGGTGAATTATTAAAATAATTTTTCAAATATCAAACATCCTAAAATTTATGTAAACTAGATTCGAAACTGGATACTTGATTTTGCACATTTTTTCCTTATAATTGTTGAAGTTATGCACCGTTTTTATTATTTGAAATAAATGAGTGTGCTGATCTTATCATTCTTTATCATTTCTTTGAACTTTTGAAATTACCGTAGACTTAGATATATATTTTGTCAAGTATAAAAAAAGAAGTTAAGACTTTTGGATGTTAATTTTATAATAATTGTTCTATGTCAACCAGTTTAACTCAAATAATTGTTAATGATTTGATTTAGAACCATTTGACCCATGTTTATGAAATAAGAAAAAAAAATTCAGTTGCCATAATACAGAAATAGATCATTACATTTGTTTGTTTGTTTTTTTTTTTTTTTTTTTTTTTTTTGTTATTGTTATTGTTATTGCAATTGTCGATAAAATTTCAATTTGTTATTATTATTATCATCATGTGCAATTAGCTTCCTTTATAACTGCGATTACTGTTCGTCAATCAATTCGAAAATTTAATTCAATTCTGCCAAAATGAAAATACTTTCTGCGTCGCCACTTTGATTGGCAATTTTTCATTTTTTGTTTGTTTTTTTTTTTATTTTTGTTTTTGCTTGATCGGTTTTTTCAAAAAAATTCTGCAAAACTGATTAGAATCCGCTCATCCATTCACTGATCAAGAATTTATCACAAATGGACGTACGCAAAATTGCTTTCAGTTTAAACAAATTTGAATTAAATTTTTTCGTACTCAATAATCAACACGTAGTTAATTTTGTTTTTTTTTTCCTTCGCTAAAATTCTAGAATAAACAAATATAGAATATATAGTTCAATAGAGTGGTTTTGTATATATGCGCTTTCACCTCTATCATTACGACCGTTATCATTATCATTTAATTTTTTTTTTTTTTTTTGTATTTTTCATTTTTTTTGTAATCGATTCAATTTAATTCTAAAAAAATAATAACATAATAAAACAAGACAATTCTTTAATTTGGCTTAGTTTGCCCTTTGAAGGTCTCTTATTTTTGATAATGCTGTTTAAGTTTTTTTTAGTTGTTGTTTTTTTTTTAGATTTTTTGTGTAAAATTCGATCATTGTGTATAGTATATGTTGTGTGAGTTATTTTGTGTTTGTATTTTTTTTATCTATCGCATCGTTAAAATATTCGTTATCATACCATAAATTCTATAGAATCCACTTCATTTTTTTCTATTATTTTAATTCTAGCAATAGTAAGGATATTATTTGTTTCATTTTGTGATGCTTAATTAAAAATATTACGTGAAACTTACAGTCTATGGGCATAGAGATATATGTATATATAGCATATCATTTAGCATGTCATACCATGTTGTATATAGAATATATATGTATAATTACTAAAAACTGTTAATTCATTTGTTGTTGTTGTTTGTGGGTTGCTGTTTTTTTTTTTTGCATATCATCATTTTTGTTTATTCATTCTATCTCATTCATTTGTTTTCTTCCTTAATTTTAAACCGATTAAATAGTATATTCCTACTCGCTTTTGTGTCTGCGCGTTCACATTTTTGTTTGTCGCATTGCTACAGCCTAATTTAATTCATTGCCAAGTAAATTTTCAGGTAATAGTGATAAACTAGACGGAGTACCACGTTCAGTTGAAGCAGCATCTAAGCCGGTCCAAAAATTACCAGCTGGATTAGTACTAGGCCATACTACCGAGCCTGTTCCCCAAGTATCTGAGCCTATAAATTTAGAAATTTGTTGAAAATTATTTTTCCTTTTCTCTCATAATTGTGCTATTCTATCACTTTTATTACATAGAAAATATAAATGAAATGGTAAATCGATACCTTAAATTTATTTATTTAATTGATAAGATTGAAATGTAACCGAATATATTGATTTTTTTTTTCTATTTCTATTCTCCTTTCCACTTTTTACTTACCCGAAGAACGATTCTGTGTGTTTTGACTAGATGGACGCCATTGTGAAGATAATGAAGTAGCTGATGTTTGTTGCCCTGGTTGCGGCTGTTGTGGTTGTTGGGAATTTTGTGACTGATTTGAAAAATTTGATAAATTAGCAAAGGAAGTTTGAACATTTCTATTCAGCACTCTTCTTCCTAATACCTGAGGCTGTTGCTGTGGTGGAGGTTGCTGTTGATTAGCTGGCACCCCCAAATGTTGCAAGATATTTTGAACTTCACTTTCGCATGGCGATTCAGCACATATCGTTGTATTACCCAATACACAATTGTTTAATGCCATTTGTGCTTTGTTAGCCTCTTCACGTGACGAGTATTTACATAAAGCTATGCCATGATTCAAGTACAAATGGAAATGCTGTAATGGACCATGTTGCATACATAATGTACGCAATGTCGAGCCATCAATTTGAGCAGTCATATTCTTCAAGAGTAGCCATGTTGATGGCCATGAACCAGCACCTATGATATTAAGAATGAAGTATTTTTTAAAATTAAAATATCAAATCGAAACGAATCAAATGAATTTTTATTTTTTAAATTAGTTATTTCACTTACTTAGGCGTAAATTGCCACCAATCCAACCGTTTGTGCTTGAACTGGTTGCAGTTGAAGTTATTGCGTTTGCGTTCTTACCTAAACCTGGTGGTGGACCACGTGCCGATTTATTTGTCATCGGTGGACTCCATAATTCAGACTGATTACTCATTTGGTGTGACACGCCATCGGACCAATTACTGACTTTGGATCTATATTGTTTTAAGTAGAAATCACATATGAAAAATATCGCCCATTGATTTTGTGATTAAATGAGAATGAGATTTATGTACAAACCCTGTGAAATGTGGTTGGCTAGATGAGCCAGATGGATTAAAACTCCATGTGGAAGACGATAGACTTAACGGTGGTATATCGGTCGGTGAAGTTTTGCTGCTACTTGCAAACAAATCGGTATCTTTCGCTGCACTTATTGATAATGGACTACGAGCAACACTGCCTGGAGTAATACTTGGATCATCCTCAATAGTTTTCATCTGAGATCCCTAAATATTATAGATAAAATTATTGAGGAATTGAGCACAATTTTGTTATAAAATATTTGGGCCACGCCAAAATTTACCTTCCAAGGCTTGCCAGGCTCAAATTCAGGAACTAAATCAGTGAATGCTGCTGCTGGAGATTGTTGAGATGATGGCCAGTCTTTATTCTCACTGTCTGGTGTTGAGTCTGGCCAACCATCGCTAATATTTCGACCAGAAGACCATGTTCTAAATCAAAATTTATAACACATTCAATTATAGTTGATTTTTAACTTGAAAATTTTAAATTATAATCATAACTACTTACCCATCTTGTAAACCAAGCGATCCAATAACTGAGTTCGATGTAGACATTGTCGATTTGGCAGTTGTTCCTGTCAATGTTTACGAATTATTAGACACAATTTTTCAGAAAATATTTTTTCATGTGATCCTCACATTGTTTCCTACAAAAACAAAAATTTGAAGAAAGACTTTCAATAATTTCTTACCTGGTGCGCGAGAAAAGTCAGTAGTATTATCACCAACGTCTTTATCGAAATTTGGCAATTTCCATTGGTTCAAGCGAGATTGTTGACTGCCTGAGTTCTGGAAGCTATTTGGCGGTTCCTATGAATTTGAATTTGAATTTGAATTTAATAGCAAAATGATAATTGTCTATAATTATCAAAATTAAAAAATTATTTTAAGCATTTATACACCACATACCTTTGTCATTGACATGTCAGAAAACGAATTCTGCAAGGAATTGATTGGATCATGTTGATTGCGCAAGTAATCATTTGGCGACGGTCCAACACCAGCATTGGCAACATTCCCGATATTTGCAATACCAATTCCGGCTCCAATGCCAACATTACCATTTCCACTCATATTGTGATTACCGCCTGGTTGTTTGTTCACATAAGCGGCTTGTTGTTGGGCAATTTGATTTTGTAATGTGGCAATTTGCTGCTTCAATTTTGATATGTTCAACGTCATGGGAATGTTATTGATACCACGATTCATATTTGCTTGATTCACTTGTAGTTGCTAATTCATTAAAACATTCAAAATTATCTTAGATTTTTATTCAAATATTTTAAAAAAGTATATATTTTTACTAGCAAAAATGCATTCAGACATTCGAATGTCAGCTCAAAAGAGATGAACAATTTGTGCTACGTTCCTAAATCATTCCTATTCATACATGGCACCCATTCATGTGTTTTGATATGCAATCGCTTAAAATAATTTCAGAAAAAACTTACTTTGATGTGTGCCAACAACTGGTTGAGCAATACCAATGTTGTCGGTGCCAATGGTTGATTGAGAATTTGGTGGTTCAGGTAACCGGCTTGTACAGCCATCTGAATTTGTTGCACAAGCATACGTAATTGTTGCGTTGACGGTTGACCAGCGGCTGGGGCTGCATTATTTGAATTTCCTGTGTTCAATGTTTCAATTAAATAATGAATAATAATAAAATGTATTTATTTTTATTTGTTGATTTGTTTCCTGGATTCTGAATTTCATTCCATGACATTGTGTTAACCATTAAATAAGCAAAATTGAATTATTTCTCAAGATAAACGCAAAGAAGTTGAATGTTCATTGCATCAAAATGCAAATGCGTTTAACTACTTAAAATTCAAATGGAAAAACATTTAATATTTTCTAACTTTTTCGAGAGAAAAAAAAACAAATTCTCAACGATTGACATATCTATCGGTGAATTCGAGAGTAGAGTATGTTTTTTTCTCGACACATATAGCGGTAAAGTAGAGTATGTTTCACTTGTACCTTTTTTTACAATTCACGAAAATTGTTGTTCTTGTAATACTCTCTAACTTTGCCTTTGACAACATTTTTATATTCAATAAATATCAATATTTGTTGAACGCTTGTGAACATGCTCTACTTTATCCAATACAAAGTCAGTGAAACACACTCTACTCCCAATCTCATGCATAGATATATTATTTTATGTTTCAAAACGTACCCTGATTAAATCCACTTCCTGTAAAAGAGAAATCAATAAAATTTTGTTATTAAATAGAACTAACAGTTGAACTTGAACTGAATTAAAATTTTATAAAAAAAAATTTACCAGTGCCTGAAGCATTGTGTGCGCCTTGATTCAAATATTTTTGTGCTTGCATTGGTTGCATGTTGCCTATAGCATTTAAACCTGGATTTGTACTAACCCCGCTGACGCCAATTGCGTTCAATAAATTTGGATTGTTATTCTATGTTAAATGAAATTGTGAATGATTAGATACTGCAAATACTTTATTTATAAAATATTTTAATGCGAAAAATACTTACTTGAAATGGCATAGCTTGTTGTGGCCCACCTGGATATCGTTGTGGATAATTATTGTGATCAAAATTACCGGCACCTGGATTATGATCATCATGGCGTCTCCATGCATCATTGATATTAGCCGATCGAGATTGATTTAAAATATCGATTGCTTCATCCAAATTCAAATTACCAGTACGCAATGCCAATTCAATTTCTTCTTTTTTGAAACCCATATCGCACAACATTCGATACGACGAAACGCCTGACACTTTCGACGTTGAGTTTCGATCTTTATTATATGGAAACAAAAAAATAATTTCAAATTATAATAGATATAAACAAGATGTGTCTGAAATTTATTGATTGTCGACCAAATTTAGTGACAAAATTTAAATTAAAAAACGAGTTATTGGTAAAAAAAAAAAAAAAAAAAAATAAAACTTTCCAAAACATACCAAGCCCCATGAGTTGTTTATTTTTTTGTTGTTGTTGCTGTTGTTGTTGTTGTTGCTGCTGCTGAGCTTGTTGCTGTTGTTGTTGTTGCCAAACGCTTGGCGTTTGAGTATCCCATGCACCACCAGTATTTGCTAATTTATGCCAAAGAGAAAAATAAGTTATATTTGTAATTTAACTGATTATTTATGTTAAATTGTACCATTAATTGCAGCATTTTTATCATTCACACCCGAAACAACTGAATGTTCGTCCCATGAACTTGTGCGTCCTGCATTGTTTGGTGCTTGGTTCCACATAGAACCGTCTTGTTTGAGCCCACTTTGAAGTCCGCTTGGTAATCCGCTTGGAATGATGCGGCTTTGTGGCAATTGCGGTGTTGTTGAACCTGATCCTAAATTATATGAGACATTTTTGTTATTAATTTATTTA
This sequence comes from Resseliella maxima, assembly GCA_029041755.1. Lineage (NCBI taxonomy): Eukaryota > Metazoa > Arthropoda > Insecta > Diptera > Cecidomyiidae > Resseliella > Resseliella maxima. The sequence goes on from JAQOWM010000327.1 coordinate 741,994, forward strand.
TTATTTACTTTTTTCACACATTTCAATTGTAGATTTGATTTTCCCATATTATATTAATTAATAGTTAATTGAGTACAACTACAAAATTTCTGAATTGATAACATTTCTGGCAATAATTTTGAAAAATAATTTTCTATTACATTTGATTCATACCATCGGTTGAATTGAAAATTGATGCCAAATACTTTTATGTTGTTTATGTGATATAAAAGAAAATCGTATTTTTGTGATACATACCAGCAACGGGTTCGTCCCAAGAGCTTCGTGCACCCTTTGGCCAGCCTCGATTTTGTGGTAATGGAACTGGCTGTTGTTGTTGCTGCTGTTGAGCATTTTGCTGCTGATTTGGCTGCTGAGGAGGCTGTTGCTGTTGGAAAAAATTCTTTTTTTAATAAATAAAAATCATCGGATGTTATGTTATATCTTTTCTATCAGAGATGTGCAACTAGAATTTTTATGACCAAAGTGGTGAAATGCAGTGCAAAAAGCAACTACTACGTGCCCATTTGTATCTCTGAAGACACATTTTTGTGGCTACCGAAAGCACACTGGAATACGTAGTAACTACTACGTGTCCTACGTTTCACTGCTTTGTTTATGAAAGTAAGAGAGAAAAAAAACAGACGTAAATATTACAAATACATACCGATGGTGCCCAAATGGCTGTTCCATCATCGAAGTTCTGTATATTGCGTCGTTGTGTAGGCGGTGATGGCTCTTCCCATCCGCTCGGTGGTTTATCTGAAAATGTTATCAATTCCAATTACCAATTAATATAGAAATCATATCTCTATTTGTTACAATATCACAATATCACAACAAATAAGGTGTCAAAATATGAGCGCTTATTCAACGAAAAAAAAAGAAATACAAACCGGTTTTCATTGGCATTTGACCATGCTGAGATTGAGGCTGTTGCGATTGTTGTGCTTGAGGCTGTTGTGCGGCTTGTTGATTGACACCTTTATTGAGAAAAAAAGTCATACATTTGTTAGCACCAACAATTTCTTTGAGCACATTTGTATAACGTATTACAATCTACGTTAGGAATTATTATTATTGTTTTTTTTTTTCTTTTTTTTTTCGTATAAATCTTTAATGATTTACATCTAATTTTTTTTTTGTTTTACAGTGAATTTTTTACAATACCTTGAGTCAAATTGTGATGTTGTCCCCACATTTCAGATGTACCATTTAATCGACCTATAAAAATCAATCGAAAATCATTAAATTGCATATATTTGTGTCGTAAATAATTGAATTATTTACCTGAAATGCCACGTAAATCTCCTCGAACATCTCTGGAAATCTCTCTGAGTAATTCTCTGGTTGGATCTCCTCGAGGATGCGCCATTGGAATGTTGAAGTGTGGACTAAAAAATTATTAACATATGAACATACGAAGATTTATTTTTGATTTTTGAGACAATTGCAAGAATTCTTTGTTCAAAAACCATACCCATTAGATAAGCGAATGTCGCGTGGATCCGTATTTCTAAGGTCCATCTGATTACCACCTACATTACGTACGTCTTGTCCACCTAATACTGGATTTACAATTTGAGGCGGTTGCAATGGCGCAGCGGTAGTTGTTGCTAATTTTGAACAAAAAAAAAAAAATAAAAAATTATATTCGCTATGATATAGAAATTGAAATAGAAAAAAAATGAAATAATGTGTTCAATATGGAATGTAAATTCAAACCTGGATTTGCACCAGCTGCTGGTGGCCACATAGCTGTATTTTGGCCAACATTTGCGTTTGCTGCATTTACATTAACAGTTGCATTCGAGCCACTTGGCTGATTCCATTGTTGAGCTGGTGCATTAGATTGCGTTGCCCAAACACTTGAAGACGGACTGAATTATTAGTTTTAATCAGATGAATTTTCGATTCAAACTGAATTTCAGCAAAGCGCAAGAAAAAAAAAATAAAAAATAAAACAAAAATCACATACCCTGAATCGGCTCCATCATCATCTTCACCCCATGTGCCGCCAAGATTTGTTGACGGAGTATGACCCCAAGGCTTTTGAACGGCTGGAGCGGGTGGTTGACCACCATTACGGAGATTCGCTTCCCATAATTCAGTACCATTGTTTATATTTGGCTTCCATGTAGATTGTACTGCCGCAGCACCAGCTGCAGCTACAGATTGACTTGGATCGGATTTTACAATATTTCCACCAGCCATTGGCTCTGGAGATCCTGGAACATCCCAGTTTGTATCTTGATTCACATGTTGGCATCCCCAACCGTCTGTATAATTATGAATATCAATTTAATTATAAAAAAGATTCAATTTAAATTTCAATTTCAATCATTTTAATTGATTTTTTTACAATTTTCTAAAACTATAAATAAGATGCAATCAATTCCATTTTTTTATAAATGAATTTACCTTGACTAAAGAGAGCATCTCTCATAGTTGTCAATTGCTCAAGTTGATTTTTAGCAGCTGTTGTTGAAGTTCCACCACCAATTAGGCCAGTAGCACTGTTGTTGTTGCCAGGAGCACTGATGACATTATTGTTGCTGAAAATAAATTTCATTTCAATTACAATTCTTGATATATACGATCATAGTTTAACACTATTCACTGAACAGATATCGATCGATTTTTTGAAAAATGTCATTCATTATTCATTACCTGCCGGCAGCTTGTTGAGTTTGTGGCTGCTGAGCATTTGCTTGTTGTTGCTGCTGTGACTGACCTTGAGCTTTGCTAGCACTTTGGATTTGTTCATGAGGTTGTTGGGGGCCTTAATTAAATTGGAAAATATGTATTTGTAAAACATTCGAATCAAAAGTAAAATTGTCAATCAGTCATTCAGTTAATCAATGGTTATTATAATTACCTGGATTTCCAGCCGGCCACATAGTAGCATTTTGTCCAACATTAGAATTAGTTGCGTTTACATTAACGGTTGCATTTGAGCCACTTGGCTGATCCCATTGCTGTTGCGATGGTTGATTTGAGCCCCAGGAACTGGGATTGGCGTTGCTGCCGCCTTCATAAATTAAGCAACTTTGAGTATTAGTATGGAAATTCATTTAATAAAACCACAATTAAAAATGCATACCAGGTGCTGCGCTTGGTGCTGTTGGTGGAGATCCCCATCCTGTGGTTCCATTGTTAATACCTTGTTCGCCACCGCCACAGAGACGCAACAAGCGTACTGCATTAATCGACGATTTGGCATTCCATTCGCGAATGCGCTTTGGTTCGGACTCAGTTAATTCGATAAGCTTATCAAATGAAATGTGCGATGTGTGTATAGTTGCCAATACATTTGTACGATCGTTGGACATTGATGATGGCAGATTATTGATTTTATTCACAGTTGTCACATCAGCAACATCATTTCCATTTATCTCGTGCTCGAAGCGACTATCGTACGTAGTAGATTTTGCAGTATCGTTTACCATTGAAGAACAAGTTGTAGCGGTTCCTGTATAAATAAGAATTGTGTTTTTTTTAAGTTTGCAATTAACTACGAATTACTAATATTTATAATTAAGCAGTTCGATTAAAAAAAAAAAACACTCACGTGCAATAACATCGCAATGATCCGCCATTACATCAGACTTAGCAACATTTAATTCATTCTTGTAGTTATCACAAAAGGTATCAGTAGCATTCAAAATATTTTTACCCTTAAAACTATTATTATCGCGAATTATTTGGTACATTTTATTGTTATGAACCATCTTTGATAGTTTTTTGTTATCAGGCAAGACATCAGACTGATTGAATTGCAATTTTGGTGGCCAGAGTAACTTTAAAGTAATAGAATCATTGTTATCGTCATTGATTTGTTGCATCTTCATTTTCATTTGCTCATTCCCGTCAGTTATCAGCGGCTCATCGATTTGTAGCGGCTGCAATTGAGTTATGAATTGTTCATCATTATCATCGTTATCGTAATTAAATTGATCAATGGCAGCAGTGCCGTGCACAATTGCATCGGCACTGATGACTTGGTTCCTCTTAATCGTAGTTAAATGATCGTTATCGATATCATCAATATCATTTACAGTGTCTCGATTAAAACTAGCCTTAAAATTTTTAAGTTTTTCCTTAAAAGCGTATTCAGACTTCATGTCGGTTTGAGTGTTTTTGTTTGCTGTAATTATTGTATCCGAAGTAGTTGCTGCTATCAACATATGGTTGCTACAAGTTTTCTTATTATCCTTGATATCGGACATAAGTAGTAATACGTTTTTCGTAAAGCTGTTGTTGTTGTTGTTTTTGTTGTATCTCATTGATGTACTATTCTCATCGATCCATTTTGGTTCGGCAGATAGCCATCAATGTGGTCTTTGCGGGATTTTTTTCCTAATTGAATATTGTTGTCACTGTGTGTGTATCGATACCATTAACTGATTGACATTTAAAGTTGATCAAAACTAACCGTGGAATTAAAGATTTCAGAAATCACAAAAGGAATAGAGAATCGTTTATGGATAACTAAAAATTTGGTGGATTTGTGGTGATTGGTTTTCTTAATTCAATGGATGTTTCACTCCCAAACGGAATCCTTCTGATAACAAAAACGAATTGAACTGAAAATGAAATTTTGAAAAATATTTTAAATTCAATTACTTGAATTTCAATAATGAAGATAATATAACTAACAAAAAGATACACTCAAATGCAAACAATGCGGTATTTTGCTATTTGAGATATTTTGCTGCTTTTACTCAAGCAATCAGTCCTACACAGTGTCAATGTTGCGCACGACTTACAGAGAACAGAGCATTGATAGGTGCATCACAAATACAAATACAAAATGTGTGTGCGCTAAGTTTTCTGTATTTCGTGCGCTCTGTCCTCTGTAAGGTGTGCGCGACACCGACACTTTGTAAGACATCATTTGAGTAAATGAAGCAAAATATCTGAAATAGCAAAAATATCCAACGGATACTATATAATGGCATACCGCATTGTTTGCTCAAATATCATTTATTTAGTTTAAGATTGTTAAAAATGAATGAATTTGAGAACAGCAATTCAATCAAAAAGAGAATTTATAACAAAATGTATGTATGTACCTTCTTTCGGTTTTTTGTTCCTTTGTCACAAATTCGTAAAAGCTTATGTTTTTTTTCTACTTGATTATGAAGCACACGTGCACACAACAACGATTAACACATAAGAAATTCTTATTTGAGCTATTATTTCGTAAAAATGTCTTATTGTAATCACTTCCAAACCTTTTGCTTAAAAACTAGATGATTTTTTTTTCTTTCAATTTATTTATTTTATGCCTTGGATTGATTTAGTTGGAATAACTTTGTAGAAATGTTCGTTAATTTTTGATCTTCTTAAATGTTTATAGTTTAGTTTCAGTTGTTATCACAGATAAAATTATTGCTCTCGCTATATATTGATGTATCGATTTTATTAGCAGTGCGTTATGCAGTGGATTCATTTGTTGTTAAAATTTAAGATTTGGATTTAATTTTTCGTGTACTTGTGTGTGTGTGTGTGTGTATTTTTTTATTTTTTGCTTTATAAATTCTCTATAGTTTGATGAACCAAAAGTGTCCTGGATGATTGATTTTTTGGCGTGTAATACTATGAATTTATTATTACTTTTCTGTTGGTAATTTGGTCTGGTTCTAAGCACTATACTGATATAATATCAATGTGATCAATATGTATGCGGTTTCAATATGATAAATTGTCTACACGATATTCACACATTCAGGATTTTGAGACTGAGTTCGTTTTTTTTTTTTTTTTTTTTTTCCTTTTTTAATATTATTTTAGCCTTTTGCTTTTGATTAGTTTAAGATTTCACTTTTTTCCTTTTTTATTGTTTTATATTATTTTAAATACACCGAATCTTCCACACAAATTTACATTGGTTGCGTGGCAAACAGCTTCTACTGTGTGTCTCCCGCTTTTGCCCTGTAAATGAAAAAAAGAAGGAAAATGAGCTTGTCAAATTTTGTGATTTGTAAACTTAGAATGAATTTGCTAAGAGCATTTGTTCGTTTAATTTCATTACGTTGTCATTTAGACTATTTTCAAAAATATACAAAAACAAATCCTGATACTTAGTCTCAATTGGATTCGTAAGTATGTATCGGTTTTGTTTCATGTTCAAGGTGTCTGTCAAATTATAATAAATAAAATGTGCATTCACAATGAAAGACATAATTTCATATTTCGTCAATTTTTCGGCAAATTTTAATCAAACATTTGTTTCTATACACCCACAGAAATGTGTCTGTCATTTGAACAACCCTACGTGTAATTCATATTAATTCCAACGAAAATTATAACTTTTCCAACCATGGTTGGTATTCCACATGACAGATTTGTTTGCTTTAATACCAACTCGCTTGAGTGCGCAATCGAAATGCCAAATTTACAACCAAATAAGCAAATGCATTGGTATTAATGCAAACAAATCGGCCATGTACAGAATTCCAACTTTACAACTTTCGTTGGAAATATGACATTTTAAACCAAATGTTGGAATATTCGCTGTCAAATTACTCTGGGTGTAATTCATAAAAATCATTTTTGAAAAAAGAAATGACGGACAAAATAACAAAAAATGTGGAATGATGCCTTTGATTGTGAATGCATGACTTCTGTTGAGTTCATTTCAGTTGGTTTACAGTCGTCTACAGTACATAATATATTCTCATAATACCATTCAGTATTTTTGACGTTTTCAAACGTCATTCAGTACTGCGTAACTCCATGTTTAGAATGTATGAATATTTTTTCAAGCAAATCGTTGGAAATGCTCCATGTGCAGCAAGAACGACTTAGGTATTTCACCTTCACTCTTGGCTTTATGCCATGGTATTTTACAGTGATGGGCTCTATAATATTTTTCTTAATAGCTATTTGCATGCATCTATCAATCTCGACTGTTATATTGCTGTGAGCATCCATTGTGAAATAATTGGAAAAGTAATACACAATACCAAAAATGTGTGTATGGCGTTCAAACCCCACATCTTTTTAGGTCAAATATTTCTCAAATAGAATTGCTTGACGGGGTAACTTGTGTGCATTCAATATAGCCATAAATTGATTTGTAATTTATGGGAACGAGCATATTTTATTGGAAAACAAAATCAATTTAAATCCCAAACTATGACTTCATTTGGGGGCAGGTTTATTCATTTTCACTTTAAACGAAAATAATCACAATAAATAGATCAATATCCTAAATATTGTACTTAAACTTATATTCAAGACATTTTGTATGCAATTTTATGTTACAATAAACATAAATATTTCTACGAATTTAAGTGTTTTCGGAGTTCATTTATATATTGTACGGGGACATTATAAATATATACAATATATATATTTGTTTGTTTATTTATTTATTTTTTTTTTTTACAATTTGCTAAACATGTTGGCAAGTGCAAGCAGGTGTTGTCTCACAGTATAAGGTTTCAAATTTTACATCGCGTGACATCGTAATGCATGATGACAAGATTTTGTCCATTTGGGTTAAGTTTTATGGTATTCTCAACACTACAATTGTTTCTGTGCATAGTTTTATGTTGTCCATCATTTATTTGAAGCAACAATGTGGAAATAGTAACTGAACATTTTTTCTTGAATATAAAAATAGGAAAATTTTTCAAACATTGCAAGATCATCTTACTGAACTCTTATCTCTCTCATTGAAGAACATTTCGTTGATATTTCAAAAATATCAAGTTAATATTTTCCAAATATTGAAAAGAATCACTAGTTATTTTATATGCGCTTTCAAAAGATGTTTCAATTTTTTGAAGCTTCGTATATATGTTTGGGTTGCTTGAAGCGATAGAAATGAAGTAAATTATTCAAATTAAACAAAAAAAATTGTATTGGCAGTAATGCAAGAAGCTTGATTCATTTAACTTTGACCCGTATTAAAAATTGCTATGAATCTGGAGACACATTTTGTATCAACTGATTGAGTTATTAGGAGCCATGCGATCGATTTAACATATTATTTACAATTTTCTCTGATTGTATTTCTTTTATATTTCACAAAAAATATTGCAGTTTTGTTAGGAATTGAAAAAAAAATCATGTCAATAACATGATAAGCATACATTTCAATTAAAAGGGCGAGAATTCCGCTAGTGACCAAATTAAAAACAAAAAATTCATTCAAATTTCATACCACTTTGGCGAATGCATTTTGAGATATTCGTGATTACGCGACGAGGACAGATATCGATGGTGTCGCCAACAATCATTTACAATACATGAACGTTTATATAAATGAAAACGGTGCTAACGACGTGTAGGTGTTTTGTATATCAAACAACTAAAAATAGAAAGAGACAGTAATGAAAACTGCCACAGAACATACAAATGCGCAGCCCAAACTTGCAAAACATTATTTAAATTTTGAGAACCCAACGCAGATTGCTATTAAATTAGTCATATAAAATCAAAATTGATTTTCTACCTCAGTAGTGTATACTTTTCAGTGCTTCTTATCAATGTTCTCTATTTTAGTTCATCTTTTGATTTTATTTTTATTTTTTATTCTTCAACTGCAATGTTTTATGCTCATTATTGGAATTCTGCTAGAATGAATTTTTATATCATAGATTCATACACAGCACGAATAGATGATTTTATTCAAAACAATCAACAGTTGCGTTATGTTGTAAAATTTTGCGTTTTTTTAACGTTCATATCAGAATTGGATAAAACAATTTGGAAAAACGTCTCACGAATTCTATGAATCACTGTCCAATCTCCTACATCCTTTTCTCTCCGCATGAATGTGTTGATTCTGATTATTTTATTTATTTCATACCATTATCGATATTCACTTTAAATCAAAACACAATTTTCAAATGAGCAATGTTAAAATGCAGCCGTATTTTAAATTGCGTTGCATAGTGCATCTTCATCTCATTCAGAAAAAGAAAAAAATTTGGCAACGAAACCAGTCTATAAATTTCGATATCTTTTCTCTTGTTTTAGTTCATTTTCTTTGTAATTGTGTACACAGCATCGAACATAATACAATCGATGTGATTGTATGGTACGTATTCGAAACGTGTTCAATGCGAATATCTCGCATAACACGTTTCCCATATACGTAATTTAGAAGCCGACGACCTGACGGTTTGACGGCATGACGGCAAATGGAAAGCGCATTTTTCATTTAAAGTTTGTATTGTGTGAACAATATTTACAAATACTAGACATAGAAGTCGCGTACACTATTTTACTATTTTGCCAAATGCACACGTAGACACTACAAATCATCTAAATGTTAATAGACCCGATTCAGTATTTTCTACAGCTAAACATCGATAGCTGTACAGACTAATCATCGAGCTCATTTGCGATTCGATTCCAATAGACAATTTTTTGTTGATAGTCTCCATCTCTTTTGCACTTTGTCACTCTGTATACATTTTATGAAAAAAAAAACAGTTATTATTTCTAATTAATTATCGCCATTTGAAATGTGTTTCATTGAACATTTTGAACGAAAACACACACTCTAAATGTCATATGCTCCAGTATCCATTTTCAAGTAAACCGTTGGAAAAGTTTATAGAAATAAATGTATGGCAATATATGGTGCCAATTTTGTTTTACATTTATAATAAAATTTTGAAGCATTCAAGTCCCTTTAATTTTCAGAACAGCTCTTCATTTCAAATAGCTTACAGCTTTTATATAAATAATATTCAATTATGAAACTATTTCAGCAAATTGTCAGTGTGCAAAATGCCAAAGCAAAAAGATATGTGTGTTGACCCAACCTCCTCCGTTACGGAGGCTCAATATCGCTACAAATTTGGATCTCCCCTATGTAGATTCAATATGTGTGTGATACGTTGATAATTTTCAACAATGCGGATGACAATCAATTTATATGAGTTCGGTATGTACAAATTTGTGAGCCAAACGTATTAATAAGTTTAAACAGTTTAATTTTGAAGTAATATATTGTACTATATAAAAACGCCAAAAAATGATGATTTTTCAAATTATTCAATGCTGTCTGCTATATTCGATAAGAAGTCGAATAGAAAGACTCATACAACACAAAACATTTTTTTCTTTAATTTCTAAAAGTTGTACGAATAATGAACGATCTGTTGCTTTTGCAATCTATATGCATTGCAAACATCTTTAAGTCAATTAATTTAGGAATTTTGTATTGATCTGGTATTAAATGGAATTTTTGTGCTAAAAATGTTAATAGAGTTTAAATGTTTTGCATAAATTCATATTTATACTTATTACATGTATATTTATATTTATATTTATATTTATATTTTTGTGCATTGATTCATTGATTACCGATTCTATATGAATAAAGCACGATTAACAAAAATGTCTATAGTCATTAATTTATATCGAAAACTCAGTGACGGGAAACAAACTAACATTCTCAAGTATATTTCGATTTGAAATTGATTCAACGTAACACAAAAACCATGCACAACGAACCAAAAATCGGGCGAGAGCTGAATTGAAAAAAAAGAAAAAAATGCTGGAAAGAAAGAGTGAAAGAAGAGAATAGTGAAAAACAGTGGCTGCTAGCGAATAAATGGAAATTGATGGCGAGTTGGATATTGTGTATGTATTGATGTATTGTAGAACTTGTTTATTATATGGTTATTCAGTTAAAAATGTATGCGTTGTAAATATAAACGTATTATATTTGTGATATTTTTAAACTTATTTGTTCATGTTCATTTTCATGTTGAGTGAATTTGATGTATACAGATGTGCTATGTATTTATTGTGTGTGATTATGCGATGACGAAGGTGATTCTTTCGGCAACCATGTTTATTTCGATTTTTCTTCTTTTTCTTTCTTCATTTCGTCTTTCTTTGTACTCGATCATCGTACTGCCTCTTTTTCATTTTGATACAAATACATGCACATGCATACATCCATGTTGAATTACATACTTACGTATATACATTAGAAGAATCGCAAACGTATACATGTACATGTACATTTACATAAAAAACACAATGATGATGATGATGAGTATTTGTACGCATGGGAGCGCTACAATCGCTCACACATACATATAGAACGCACACAGCACTAGTTACATCAACTTAAACATAATTTTCCATAAATGTGATGTGCATGTAAAATGCAGGCCCAAACAGACAATCAAATAATCGATGAACGACATCAATGAAACAAACGACCAAATTTAATTTGTTTTGATTTAAGCTGATTTTATGTATAACAAACACAAGGTTGCTAAATATGTAACTAAATGAAAATACTAAAGGATTTTCATATTTGAAAGAGGAGCATATATTTATATACTCTCTCCCTCACACATACACACAAACACACACACACATACATACATTCACACCATTACAAATTCATTTTAGTAGCAACATCCGAAAATTAAAAAGGCAACTCAACGGCAAAGAAAACAATAACACTCGAATGTCGTTATTTGTAAAAAACCGAAAATGAACAGTTCTGATAAATCCATAAAAATCTTCTCAGAAAAAGATTTCATGCAAAAAATTTCAAAAACATTTACCATTTGCATAAAGAATGCCAATTGAATGATTTCAAAATGAAAAAAAAAGATTGCTCGCAATTTCAATATACAGAAGAAATGTACAAGTAGAGTTTGTATTTCGTTCGCTGAATGCCGATTTTGGTTCACTCGTTAAGTGAGTTACGTCCATCAATAAGAATAGACAAGCATTGAATAGTTTCTATTTCGATGCGCGATTCGTCGAGTATTATATACAAACGTGCAAAATAAAATGGAAGGAAAAAAGAAAGATGACGACACTCTCACAACTCTAGAAAAGTCAAGAAATGTACTAAAACAACAACAAATATTTCTTGATGACAATGAAAGCCAAGCAATGTCTTTTATATCATGAAATTGAATGAAATTTTCCCGTTAAAAATTGCAACAAAACAAATTACCATTAATTCATAAAACATTTTTCAGCTGAGTTCACTATTTGAACACAAATCCACATAGTATAGACTGTGCACGATTATGTTTTTCTTTCGTATGTGCGCAGGAAGTGTATTTATTTAAAGTCTTTAACAATTTTGTCTTTTTTTTTATTTGTTTCCAATTCGTTCTAAATTAGATTTATTTTCTTTCATTTGTGTTTTTTGTTTGCACAGTTTGATTATTTACTCAGTAGATAATTGCTTCCCAAATGTCATTAATTAACAAGTTTTTCTTCAAATAATTTTGTCAAATCAGATATTTCAAAATGTCACTCTGTGTGATTTTTTTCTTTTTCTTCTTCTTCTTCTTTTTGTTCGTTCATTCGATTACCATAAATGTTTCAAACATTGAATAACTCAATTGAATGATCAAAGTTAAGTTTCATTTTAATCACTAAAATTCACTAATCCATTTAATAAATGAAAGTTTCTGTTGTTCTATATAATAATTATTACTTTTTTTCCACAAGAAGAATATTATAATAATATAATATCTCTTCTGTTGTATCCAACAATTCCAACCAAAAAAATTCTAATTGGTTAATTAAATTTTGTGTTGTAAGTCCTCATATTTTGAAATTGTCGTATATTTCGAGATTTTAACGAATAAAAAATTGCACAATTTTGGTTGATTATTTGAACTTTTGTTTGGATATTATTCAACAAGATGCCCAAAATTCATTTACGAAATAATCGCTAATGTTAGATATTCTCTTAATTCACCATTTGTTTTGTTTTCTCTTTGCGCTTTGTTTTACCTTCAAACTAGTTTATTTTTGTCATTTGTATAATTATTGTTGATTTATTATTTTTTTTATTATTTTTAATTTTTTTTTTTTGTTTGGTTTTTGAAATTATGTTTTTTTTTTATAGCTTTGATCACAAATTTAATGGAAAAATTACACAAAAGTAAACAATTTATTGTACTTTAGCCGCGCGACAACGACACGACGACGACACCTTAAACCCACTTCTCGGATATAGACACCATATTGGATTGCTGTTTGAATGGAACATATAATATTGTTCCACTCATAATATCATATTTACCTCTCTATCGCACCGATTGTATACAAATGTATGTTTTGTATATACATGTATGTGTTTCAATGGATGGCTATCTCGCAGCGTTCAACAAAAAAAAAAAATCTTTATCGCCAAAGAATTTTAACTCATTCAGCTGCTCAGTTTATTTATTGATTGATGTTACATAACATGAAACATGGGTAATTGCAGTGGCTCAACATGTTCTATATAAATAAACGTATGTGTTTTGAGAACGTTTGACCATCAGAGCCATCTAAAATCGGTGCTGAGATTTATTGAATCAGAACAGAATTGTTGCTTTGTATTCTTGTTTTTATCGTTTTGACATATTTGCTAACTACAGCGTAGGACAGTTTGCGCCATCTATATTTAGATCTAGAATCTCACTATAATATTGCCGAAAATTGTCAACACGACAATAGCCCACTGTGTGATAATGGAAATAAAATCGTTAATTATCAAATCGCGGTGATTGATATTATAATAGTCTTATGACGAAATCTAAATATGATTTTTTGCTTTGGAATTTTTAATGCAACCTCAATCGTCAAATAAAATAATTAAAGCGAATGGCAAATATTGCGTGTACTAAACATTTTCTATGAATAGCACAGTTGGATTACGAATGAATAGATGGATTGCATACAAATATATTTACAGGCACACACATATGTTTCTCACACGTAAACGTTTGTTTTTGTTGTTGTCTTTTTTCGCTCATTTTACAACTTTTGCTGTACTGCTCGACTGTACCTTCGTTTATGTGTTGTCGTTGCCTTTAGCGAGCTCTTCTAAAGTCATTTTTCAAACCGAAAAACTGGCTCGATGCAAGCCCCGATACGTAAGCTCATTTGTATGAATAAATGAATATTGTGTGATACAAAATATTTTTTCTACCACAACATTAAGTTTTTGTTGCTGTTGTTGTTGTTAATTCTCTTTCTTTTATTGTAAATATCATTGTCTATTGGTGCTTTCGTATTATTCATTTGGTGCCTGAATATCGTTGTTCATTTTCTTTATATCTCAATGTATTTGTTATATTGTATATGTATACGTTGCAGCTGCGATTAAAACATTACTTAGAATGCAATTATGACCGAAGCTCTTTACTAACGTTTTTACATCTATTCAAATCAAAGCACAAATTCTATTACTACATTTTCGGTGTTTTCTCTCTATTTATCTATCTCTATCTCTATCTCAATGGAATAAAAATAGCCTTTGTAAATAGCATGAATAATATGTATATTGATAATATGACAGTGAAATTTCAAATTGTGCGATGACTACGAATAAAAATGGTTTTCATTTACGAACTATGAAAAAATGTCATGTTTCAAACAATATTTGCAGCGAATATTGTTTATAGAATTGTGACCAAAATACATCAGATGTGATTAAGTCTTCAATCATCAAGTAAAAAAACATGGACCGACAATGCAAATGTGCAAAATCACCACAATGTCTTAGATTAAACAAACCTGCGAAAATAGAAAATCAAATTGTTGGCTTATGTGTTTGTTGAAATAAATATGAAATATACTGCAACCAATGGTGTTCGGCTGTTTTTTTGTTCAATGTGCATTGAATTGTGCATTGCAATGCGATATGCACAACATGTGTGCGCGAGCAGCAGAACTGCAGTGCATGTTTAAGTTTTTATTTTTAGTATTGTTCATTGGTGGATCTAATAAGCCATTTTTTCCGTGCTCTCTCATGACTTGAATAAACTTTTCTATGGCGGTACATGCACATTCGCTAGCTCTTTCTATATATTTTTTCCCTATCTTGTACATATGTATGCGATTTTATAGCTATGTGGAATACACATCTAACTGAGTGCTTTTTAGTCTCCCAGGTTTTTCCATATTTAAGCTTCGGCATTTATTTTTTTCTTCATGTTCTAACTACACAGAAACACCATTATACATTGTTTGAGAATACATGGCATTCGCTGCGTGATCTGGCTATGAGTGTATGTTATGCACGTACTTACGTACCCATTTTACAATTTTCGATTGGTTTTGGCGATAATTTCATTTTTCACTCGTTCATTCTCTATTCTTTTTTATTTGCTCTCGTTCTCTCTCTCTCTCTCTCTCTTACTCTCTTTCTCAATTCCTGGCATTCCAAACCAATATGTTTTGCGCTGTGTGAAAGATGCAAAATTCGTAACACGAATTTAAATTATAAAACCATTCTCAGCGCTTACAATGATATCAGATCGAATATAAAAGTCTATGTGTACGGTGATTTCCTCAACTGGCGAAGAGAGAATGAATATTATAAATGAAAGTAAATAATACATATATAATATTTGGCTAAGACTGTCGCACCACGATGACACATAGAGACTTAAATCAGATAATCACACGCGAAAAGTTTTCTTGTATTCAATTTGATGTGGTTTTCGTGTAGAATATAACACGACACATCAAAATTCAAATTTTTTACAATTAGATTTAGTTTCCATACTTGAATGTACTTTTGACATCCACAGTGAAGCCGATTTTAATTCTTTAAAATAATGTGAATGTATTTTTTTTTTTTTGTAAAATTTCAAGCGCTAATGAATTAGTATTATTGATATATTGACTACAACTGAAAGGAGTTTGAACACTTAATATCAAGAGGTGTATGAACTTATTTCTCGATGAAAAACTGGATTAGTTCGTTTGTAAGAAAATTTTCACCATTCTGTATTAGATCGAATTGATTTTTTCCAGTTCTTAATTTTCAACTTAATTATCGTTATAATACGTGTCATTCTTTGTTTCTGTGCATGAACTGTAAATTGGACATCCCATTTCCCTTTAATACATATGGCCGCTTTTGAGCGAGTATCACAAAAATTGTGCTTAAAATGTTCTAGTGTAGCAAATCAATTGAATTAAATGAAGAAACGTTAAACCTTTAATTGATTGCCTAATTGTAGGAGTTGAAATATGAAAACTAACATATTTTTCGTTGGTCAATTTTGATGAAAAAAAAAAATATATGCAAAATAATTATTTAGGTTTTGTTACATAGAATTGACTTCCGAAGGTAGTTTTTTGTTTAATGTTAAAAATTTTATAATTCCAAGCTTCTGGAATACAATCAATGCTCATACACATTTGAACATGAGTTCAAGTGGACATTCATTAATTTTGCATGATAATACATCTAATAATGTGATGAATCCAGACAAAATAGCTCTATAATATCAATTCTCTGTATATTTACAGCAAACTGACGTCAGTCACTGAACAGCTCTGTTTGATATAATAGTGGTTGTCACAATGAATGGCAAATTAAGTAGTAGTCAAAATTCAATCTCTTGAGAATATTGCGATTTACAGTCCAATATATCCATTTTGTCCAATATATAGATGGTTTTTAATAATGATTGTCACGTGAAAGTATAGATTCGCAACCATGTGAAATATTGTGCCAATCCAGTTTTCAATATACATAGAATATGGGCTTTACTTCTTCAACTCAAACCATTTGTAATGAAAACTTGAATTTCAGATGGAAATAAGTCGAAACTTTGATACTTCTTATTGTTTACTGAGGTTTGGTATGATTCGAACTCAAGTGTTCGAACGTGTATCCAGGAGTGAGGCGAAAAAAAAATGACAATACGATTAAATATGCTTGAATTAACTTATACCGAATCGTATATTGGATCACATTAAGATAGTGATTATTTAGTTTACTTCAAAATACAGACTATTCAACAGTATAATAGAAATGTTCTCGTTTTAAAGTAATATCCACGATTGTAAAATTTTAACCCAAATCAAATATTCGAGAGTAATTGAAAGAAATATATTCTTTTTCTTAAAAAAAATAAATTTTTAAAATTTTGGCAAAGGAATAACAAATAACATTATAAAAAATGTGATTTAAAACCATTTAATTCAAACCACATTAACTTTTTTATACAATGTGATGCTAAAATGGATTTTTACTTGTGTTTTGACAGTGTCACTCACATTTCTAAAGCACAGTACGAATACAGTAAAAAGAAGTAATATATTAAATCTACAGCAATTATTGTAGAACTTATAAAATCATGTAAAATCACATTTAATTGTGAAATGTACAACATTTTAATTTTATTATGTCACATATATGCGGATATTTTGCGCTGTCAAATGAATTGAAAATGTGTATTGGTTATTGTAAAATGTATTGCCTCATGATATGTCAAAGGCATTGTTTATGTTCTTTCTATAACAATGATTTCCATTAATGTGTATCAGATTCACATATCCATGAATCAATTATAAATCAATAAAATGGGATTTTTGTTTATTCAGTTAAATGGATGTCACACCTAATATTAACCATTTTTGGGCATAGTGAAACTGTAATAATGCGCGCACTTCAAACACTATCACAAATAAATTTTTGATAGTGAAACAAGATAGTAACTTTTTCTTAGCGATAAATTAAACCGATAATAATTGATAATTATTTATTTATGTTGCTACATGGATATAGTCAGACAGTAACAATGTTCTTTCAATTGCTGGTTCACCGGCAATCTACTCAACCAACAATTTTGAACGAAGAAATGAAGAAGAACACTTTTGAAGAAAAAAAACCATGCAAATGAAAAAAAAAAAAAAAAAACAAATGTATTCGAACAAATTTCAAATTTGTTGTTAATTTATTTCATTTTATTAAGCTAAAACTGACTTAAAGTAGATGAAAACAGAAATATGATTGATATTTACTTGTAAGTTTGCGTGTTGATGCGGTGCTCGTGGCGTTCCTTCTTTTTTTTCAATATCACAATTTCAGTTTCTTGAACATTTAATTCAGGCTGATATTTTTTATCATTTTTTCTTGTTGTTGTTGTTGTTTTTTTTTTTTAGAAAATTTAAACCAATACACACAGTTCTGTCCACTTCATAAAAATTATTTCTGTCTCTTTCTTGCTCTTTGACTTACTTGATTATTTCTTCGTCTTTTTTGTTCTTGTTTTTCGTTATATAGAAACTTAAGTGTTCAATTTTATTTTATTTGACAAAATAGTCTTTAATATTAATCTCTTCAAAGTTTCAATAAATGTAATACGCTTTTTTTTTAGATATACGGTAAAATTTCTTCAAATTCGAAGAACGAACACATTTGCATCTGATTTGTATTATTGGCTGTGCAAAGAAAAAAAAACTAAAAGATGAAACACATACGTATAAACATCAACATTCACATTCAGATACATGTACATCTACACAAATACATACTCGTAAGCATACGGACATATTTAAGCACACACACTAGCGCACATACAGACACACACACGCACGCACACACGAACGCACACGCACGCACGCACACAAATACACACATAAAAATTCTGAAAAATTAAAAATCGAATATTGCAAATTTCATCCAAATAAAATATGAATATAAAATCGCAACAAATGCCAATTAAATAGAAACAATAGAAATTGTATAGAAATGGCGACATTTAGAAAAATTCGGATGTTAACAATGATTTCAAGTGACACTATTTCGAATTATCTCATTCGAGATCGCAATAAATGAAATGAAGGCTAAGATAAAATTCCGAAAATAATTTTTGATTAGCAGATTAACACTGAATACATATTGTAAAAAAAACCGAGAATTCAATTAATGTCATTGATAGTAGCACAATAATTTTGCATATTTTTGGCCCGAATTTTCATACCACTAATTCAACATTAACTTGTTTTAACGTTCTTTCAACTAAATAGATTTCTTTCAAATTCGTTTTAGAAAGTTTTGAATTTGTATGTGTGCGAGAATTCACTTATTAAAAAAAAACTCTCTTCAGGATTGGAAATATCAATGAAATAATATATTAATTACTCTGTCAATTTGAAATTTCCGATGATTTGTATTAAATGTTATGATTTTGGAAATATGAAATTCAAAGGTTTTTTTCTTTATTTTTTCAATTTTTTGTTTTTTTTTTTTTTTTTAATGTGATTTTTTTTTAGGTTTATTTGTGCTGAATATTTACGCGCGACGTACTTTTCTACGACACACACGTCTTGCTATTCGAAAGGAGTCGAGCGACAATTCAATATATGAACATGGAACCTGGTAGAAAAAGTCAGAGGGAGACAGCTGTATATCAGCGGTTAAAAAGAAATGACAGCAGTTTACATCATATTTCATGCTAGAATTGGCTATGGTTCGAATGAGATATATGTGTTCTCTCTTTGCGTTTCGCTTTGTTTTTGGTTTGGCATTTTATCGTATTGAAAGAGTACAAACAATTTCTATGTTGAACAAAGAGTCATTCTTACTTTCTCTTTCTCACTTTTATTCTTTCTTTGTTTCATTTTTCAATTTGTTCCACTTTATATACTTTGAAACGTTTGAAATGTGATGTTTGTTGATTTCTCATTTGAATTTTTACAAAGAAAATCTAATTTTATGATATTTTTTTTTATTTTATTTATTTTTTATATTTCATTTTTTGATTTCATATATAATCGCAGGAATAGGGAAAAATGATAAATAAAATTAAATTATTGATAGAAAAAAAAAAAATTCTTTAAAAAATGAATTTCTTTTCCATTGGTTGAGATTAATTACATCAAGAAATTATCATTATTATATCGAGGCAATTTCAAATAGACTGTATGTACACAACGAAACAAAACAAAAGCAAAAGCACAAAGACTATTTGAAAAACAAAAATGAGGCAGTTAGCATTCTATTTCTTCCACTTTGACACTGAATAAACAACAAAACTAAACAAAGTCGAAATATTATTTGCATTCGATAAATAAATAAATAATTGAATGAAGTAGCAATTCAAATTATATTGAATTATCAAACAGAGTTTTTAAATACACCACAATAGTTTGTGGTTATTTGTTTGTTGAAATCAGAATGACAAGAGTTTTTGTCGTTGACAAACATAAGCAACGGAATGCAAAGTAACATTCGAATTTTCGGTTACTATTTTCAACAATGAATATAAAATTTCCTAACTGTTATCTGTGCATATGTGGAATATCTCTCGAATAAACAGTCCAAAAGTATAGGCTGAAATATTTTCTAGTGACACAACACATTTATTTCGCGTCTCATTGACATTGAAATTAAAGCTTATTTTCAAGTTGTTTATTATTTGATTTTTCAAACTATCCAAAGATGTTCCAGTACAGAAGTAATTAAATTACGAAAATAATAAAATATTTTTAATTGTAATTATTGATTTTTTTAAACATTTTTCTAAAGAACTTTTCAACACAAGATGTTTTTCGATGATTAGATTCTGTAGCAATTACAATGTGAGTGAATAAAAAAAAAATAGTGAAGTAATAATAAAAAAATTATATCAAAATTAATTTTTTTTAGCTTTCCAATAACTGAAAACATTTTCATGTAGTGCTGGTTCATTCGTAGAAATTGAAATTTTGTTTTTGCACGTTCATTGGATTTGAAAAATTAGTTGTTGTTCGTTCGTTTGTTTGTTTGTTCATTTTTCCGTTTGTTACTATTTTCAATAATTTGCATGACGATGACTGGAAAGACTTCCATTTTTCTCACTTTTCCTACAAGGAAAAGGCAAAAATAAGCAAAATTGTGTCTCCCGTAGAGAGCCACAACATATGACAGCTTCTGTGGAAAATACAAGTTTCATAGAATTTGACTCATTCATAGAGTCTAAGGATTTGAAAACTACCACGAATTGAACAAACAAAAGAACAAAAATGAAAATTTCAATTGCTACGAACGAATGAACAAATATGTTAGGTTTATTGTCTACGAACGAACGAACGAAAAATTGTTCGTGTACGTTCATAGACTACCACTATTCAGACAAAAAAATCAATTGGTATTTCAGTTAAATTTAGTGGTGGATATATGATTTACCAAATAACTTTGAGATTTTACCACATACAATTTCATATAATTCGACATCCATAGCTTGTGGTAAAATATTGAAATTATGTGGTAAAATAAACAGAAATGTATATTTTGTACTATAAATTACTGTTTTACCACATTCTTTTTTTTGTGTGTTTTGCTACTCATTTTTAGGGCCCAAGTGTGGAAAAGGTTAAATTGTTACAGAAACATCACGTAGCACCTTGCCATAAGCCAATATACAATCAGCCACTTTTAATACACAAAGGGAAAATGCAATATTTATATGATGCCAATGGTATAGAATATTTGGATTGCTTTGGTGGAATTGTCACTGTTTCCGTGGGTCATTGCCATCCATATGTTGTGGAAGCTGTAGAAAAACAGTAAAAGATCGATAAAATTATGGAAATAGCTTAGAAAAGTTAACGTTAGAATTTGAAAATGATTTTTATTAAAGATTGCGCAAAATATGGCACACAACCGTTATTTATATGAACTCATCTCTTACCGAGTATTCGCAAAAACTTGCCAGTAAACTACCTGGTGATTTGAAAGTAGTTTACTTGGTCAATTCAGGTTCAGAAGCTAATGATCTTGCTGTTTTTTTGGCACGATTATCCACCAACAACTTTGAAATGATCTCATTACAAAATTGCTATCATGGAATGTCTTTAGGAACAATGTAAGTATGAACTGGACATTCAATTAATTATATTTTTTCAACAAATTGTTCTAGTAAAATAATTTTATATAATAATCAAAATATCAAATATAATTTTGTTAACATTTTCCATATATGTTGATAAATTGAATTCCAAAGGGGTTTAACATCTAGTTCAAATTGGAGATTTCCTATACCATCAATAAATAATGGCATTCATCATGTGAAAAATCCTAATCCTTATACAGGTTGATCAATTGTGTTTTTTGTGTCCATAAACTATCCAATCAATGGAATTTAAATCTTTTTAGGTCGATGGGGTGGTCAGTTTTGCCGAAATCCCATGCAAACAGATCGAAAATGTGAATGCATTGGTAATCAATGCAAAGCAACAGATTGGTATATTGAAGAGTTGGAGGAATTATTCAAATATTCAATACCAAAAGGTAGATGCGCTGGTATGATTGCCGAATCAATACAAGGTATATTGTATAGGTTGAAATCTGTTATTAAAGAAAGAAAATACATTGCTTTGATGCATACTCCTAATTGCTATAATAAGTATTTAATCCTACTTATATTTGATGATTATTTATGTACAAAAAACTAAGGTGTTGGTGGCACCGTACAATTTACAAAAGGATATTTGATGAAAGCAGCCTCACTTGTGCGTAGCAACAATGGCGTATTCATATCAGGTGTTAAAAAAATGGAATGATAGAATAATTGTTTCGTATTAATCGGTTTCTCTTCAAAATTTTAATTATATATCTATTCTAACTAAATTATGTGTTTATTAATAAACTTTTTCATATGAAGATGAAGTTCAAACTGGTTTCGGTAGGACTGGTGATCATTTTTGGGGATTTGAATCCCATTCAATCATTCCTGACATTGTTACTATGGCAAAAGGCATAGCGAATGGCTTTCCATGTGCGGCCGTTGTTACCACGCCAAAAATTGCTGAGTGCTTAACACAAGCAAACCATTTTAACACTTATGGTGGAAATCCGCTTGCCTGTGGTATTTATGACATTTTTATTTATAACATGTTTACAATAAGATATTGAATAATAATTATGATAAACATTGTGTATTTAGCTGCTGGTTCGGCTGTTTTGGAAGTGATTGAAAAAGAAGGATTACAACAAAATTCAAAAGAGGTCAGAACGTGAAATAATTGAAAATGTTATGACACTTTAAATCTTTTCAACCACTTTATAGGTTGGAACGTATTTTTTAAAATCACTTGATCAATTGAAAAGCGTCCATAATGTGATTGGCGATGTTCGTGGTCAAGTACGTCAATAATAACTAAATTTTTCAAACTTATGTTTCATAAAACATTTAATTATGGACAAAATAAATTATCATTATTTATAGGGCCTAATGATTGGAGTTGAATTTGTTGAATCTAAAGAAACTCGTGCACCCTTATCAAAAGACAAATTCCAACGTATTTTCAATCGCACAAAAGATTATGGCGTTTTATTTGGATGTGGAAATTTTTATGGCAATGTAATGAGAATCAAGCCACCAATGTGCATAACCAAAAAAAACGTCGACTTTGCGGTTGACGCACTTGATAAATCAATTAATGACTTCAAATCGTAGTTTCTCTATATGATAAAAAAAATGTGTTTTTTTTTTAACAAAGCTAATGAATGTCTAATTATATTTGCAATTTATCGAAAATTGCTTCAATAAAAAAAAATATTTTTTATGGTGGGAATATTAATATTTTTTTGAAATAAAACTGTATTTTACAAATCTTATTAACAAATAAGAAAAAAAACAGTTATAGCTTCAGCAAAGCGTTTTATTAACAACACTGTCCTAACATCATCTACAATCAATCCAGATACACAGCACAATACCACTAATATACATTCAAATAAAATTTAAGTTCACCTTTCGGTCTGGCATTTTCCTATTATGAAGAAATTTGAATTAATAGAAGTAAAAAAACATTTGACAACCAAACTTTTCGTTTTATTGACAAATCATATTATTTAATCGACTTCCATTTTCGCTATATGCAAAATTCGAGCATCGATCTTATTTTCATTTTTAATAAAATTACTAAAATCTAATTATTCGCTCGAAACCTTCCCTCATACGTTCGATTGCCTTGAAACCAATTTATGGACATTTTCAATTAAAATTTTACAATTGTAACTTTTAACATACAGAGTTTAAATTAAAATTAAAACTTTAGAAAATAAATGTCAACGGTTTCAAATTGCAGATGGTCACTGGTAAATACGTCGTCTTTTCAAAAATTCATTAATAGCAGTTCTTTTTCACCTAGTAAAACGATACCAAATGAATATCATTCATTTTCACTTTCAGAGGACCTTTTCAAGACCGTAGTATCTAAATATTCAATAAAACCTGACGAAAGTAAATCAAAATCAGACGTTATGATGATTTTCTGATTTAGCATTATATTTATATAAAAATGTTTTTATATTTTTGGTGATTAACTATTGAATCATTTTACCATATTTGAATCATCCTCGACGATACATCATTTCAACATTAACTGTTTATTCAGCTTGTTTGTAGAATTTGTGCTTTGAAGTAACTATTGCTTTAAATTTCCACACTTAAAAACGAATAATTGGAACCAAAGGGAGCGAATGGGAACCTTGTGTTAGAACGTATGATTTCGATTTAAATCTGCATATTAATAATCTGACTCAACTCAATAGTATACGAAAAAATCATATTGTCAAATCTTATTAAAAAACAAGAAAAAACAGTTATAACTTTAGCAAGCGTTTTATTGACATTATATCTATCGGTGAGATTAATAGTAGAGTATGTTTTTTTCTTGACTCATATAACGGTAAAGTAGAGTATGTTTCACTTGTACCTTTTTTTGAATTACACTTTAATGACAAGTAAAAATGAAGAAGTGTCTTCACAAAAATTGTTGGTCTTGTAATACTCTCTAACTTTGCCTTTAACAATATTTTTATATTCATTAGAATAAAAAAAAAATATTCCAATATTTTTTTAGCGCTTGTGAACATACACTACTTTATCCAATACAAAGCC
Organism: Resseliella maxima; assembly: GCA_029041755.1. Lineage (NCBI taxonomy): Eukaryota > Metazoa > Arthropoda > Insecta > Diptera > Cecidomyiidae > Resseliella > Resseliella maxima. Next base: position 766,611 of record JAQOWM010000327.1, read on the forward strand.
AGTGAAACATACTCTAATCTCAATCTCATGCATAGATATGTAAAATAGATTCGGGTTCTCCCGAATTCAACTGAAAACGTAATACTACACGGAATAGACTTTAACATAATCGACAATCAAACCAGATTCTTGATTGTTCCAAGTTGGATGCCACTCGTTTACATTCATAAAAAAGTTGAGTTCAGCTTTCGGACTAGTGTTTTCCTATAGAAAAATTAAAACAATAAAATTAACTAATCTTATGATAAAATATTGGTCAAAATAATTGCATAACAGTGCTAACCCATGGTTTTGATATTTTAGAGCTACCCGTGCGTGAACCATCGGGAAAATCAGCATTTCCACCAACACCAACACCCAATGCTAAATGAAATTCTTGATCAAAAGGTGCCATGTTGGTGCCAGTCTCCCAAAACATTGCGTTTGGAATTGTTTTCAATTGTTTATAACCACCCGTATCAGTTCCATATTCCAAATCATCAACGAGAAAACGTATACTTGAATTTGTCCAAATAATGGAGTATGTATGGAAATCATTTCCAAAATGATTTTGACCAAAATGAATCTAAAATGATCCAAAATATTCACTTTTTTAATTAATTCCAAATGTTTCATTTCCTTGAAAATACTCACACTCTTACGTGCCACTTCCCGAACAGTGTCACCTAAAATTACGAAGGACAATTGTGTGGACAATTATTCGAATCTTATCAAGGTTTTTTAAAAAAAAAAACAAAAAAAAATATCCCTTACCAGCAGCAATAACACAAACACCTATCAAAATTGAACCATCCAACGGGATATTATTATTCTCCAATATTTCATTACCATGTATGAATCCTGATAGTAAAATAATAAAAAAAAAAAATATAAAAAAACATAATCAATTGCATTTGATTAAAGAATCTATTTACCTATGCGCACTTGGCCATTTAAATATGGTAAATCGCCCGTACCGCGATAAATATTATCAGATGGTTCCAAATGAATTTCTACAATTCAAATAAACAAAAAAACTTAGGTAACGTACTTTAGTGTATTTCTTATATATAGAATCAAAACTATTTTTGTTCCAGTCAATATTTGTTGTTTTTCTTTTTTATTTCTTCCTTTGGAATATAAAAAAACTATACGTACGAGGAAATAGCCAATCACCCTTTAGAAAAGAAATGGAAATAAAATCAATAGTAAAAAAAAAACAACAATACATGAACAAACATTGTTAAATACCTTCGGAAATTTTGCTCTTATTTCAACACGACCGTATTTAAAGTTGAATGTTTTCCTTGAACGAAATTTGGCAGAGACAACTGGTGGTAAGATTCTTTTCAAAACGGCTTTTCTTTCACATTCTTGATTGGGATCGATGAATGATGTACACCTATATAGCAAAATAATTCCATTTTCAGAATATGAATTATTCATTATTTAAATATAAAATGAAATATTACTCTTTAGAATCAATGATATAATGACCAGAACGAATGTCTGACTCGAAAAATCCTGACTCGGGTGCTTCATATAAAAGTTTTGGGAAAATGCTTAAACGTGAATTGGAAACATTCCACACCGATGGATAATTTTGATAAACAACAAATTCAGCATCCTATTTGAAATTGTATGAAATAGAAAGATTCGACCATTTTATATTGACTAATTTTACCCATAACAATTCTTGATTGTGTTAATTTTTTATTATTCATCAACTTGAACACATTGAGTTTACCTCAAATTCCAATGGCATTCGAATATCTTGACTCCATCTATCTAAAAATCCATAGTTGAATTGTTCTTCAAATAATAATGTATCCTTACAGGTAATTTGTTGCTTGTTAACTGTTGTAATAGATGGCTGGCAATTTTGTACATTAAATTGGTTTTGAGAATTTTGTTGATTTGATTGTAATGGACGTTGTGTTGATGTACCGGGCCAATTGTTTATTGTTCGAATAGTTGTCGTTGTCCTAATTGATGATCTAGTCGGTGTGCTAACTCGTGATGGTCTCGTGGTTGGTCTTGATGTTCTTGTCGTATATTCTGGTTGTGTAAATATTATATTTGGCTCTTCATAAACGAACGATTCTGTAGATGTTGTTGTTTTACGCGTTGTATATTCTTGTTGTAATGGCAATATACTTCCAGCGCTATAATTCACTGTATCATCATCGGGTCCACATATTCCACTAGATTGTCCGTAATTGGAATTGGAAACAAAATCATCTATACAAATTTACATGAAATAAATATGAAATGAAATGAAATAAAATGATAAAAGGAAAACAATAAATAGAATATTTTTGAATTTTCAATCAAACGGCTTTCACCTGGATATGTGTATCGTTGATTTTGTAACGTATATCCCAAGTTTTCGTGTTGAACATAAATCCAAAAGCTCAAAATATCACCACGTTGCAGTTGATATTGCTTATTTTCATATGACCATAATCCATTGTTTTTAGATCGAGTCTGGCCACTAAAATCACCAGGCTCATGTAAACGAATCGCTTTATTTATATTCCCATGAAAACCAAACAGAACGATGCCTCTCTCATCTAATTGAAATCAACGAAATCAATTTTAAATCAAAAACTGAAGTTCAAGATCATGTAACAAAACACTCTTAGATTATAATATAAAAGAACCGCTTTGTTTTTCCTTTTAAAATACTTCTAATTACATATAATATTGCTTATCGAATGTGTGAATGTGTTTGATTTTTTATTCTGAATTTTTTAAGTAAAAATTCATATTTACACTATTACAATACACCTCATACATCAATTTATTTTGTACGAGAAAAAAAACAAATATCAAACTACGACACAATATTTCTTCATAATAAATATTATGTAAAGATTTGTGAAGTACCGTGGGGGAAAACCCATCTATCTCAATTGAATGGTGGGTTTATGGGAGAAACAAATCATGCCTTGGGAATGAAACAAACGGAAAAAAAATATTTTGGAATATTTACCTGGAATTGAAATGCGAAAACCTTGCGGCGATAAAACTGTAGCTATGGGCTGTGGAATATTATAGGGTCTCCCACTTTGTCCATATACAATATTTAGTGTGATAACACTTATAATAATCAACAATTGATAACAATTACACTCCATTTGCTTAGATTTATTCGGAAGTTTGCATTCTTTTTGAAATCTAACTGCAATGAACTTGGAAATTTACTATAACGGTTTGTTGTTTAACTAATTCGTGGCAGTATTTGAACATTCATTCGTTAGTCATGTGCACTATTGTGTTTAAAACATTAACAAAAATAACAAAAGTAACAACAACCGTTTCACTTGACAGGAGAATAAAAAAAAATAAAAAAAAAATGAATGAAAGAACGTGAAAAAATCAGCCTTAGCGTATGTACGTAATAATTATATTGAATATACTTCCCAATAGGACTATATTTATGAAATCGTATTATTTTTTTTCGTTTTCTTCCGTACTAATCTCCATATGATTTGATAATGCCTCTGTGTGATTAAACGCTAGATCAACTGTCTTTGTCAACGTTGCTGATCATTATATGAAAGTAATATATAAATGAATTTCAATACGCAGCGAAAAAGACGCTTCATATAAATTAGTAAATTTTTATTTGTTGAAAGTATATATATATATTATATATAATACAAATAAATGTGTTGTTGTATATAGCATCCGAGTAACAGAGACACTGAAACCATTTTAAATTCAATCCAAATGAACGAAAGAAAAAGACATCATTGCAAGTTACTTTTAAAACTCGATTTTCATGTTATCGAGTCGGTTGTTTTCTCTTTCTTTCTCTCTTTACTTTTTCATACTCATACGCCTATATCAGACGTATTGATGCATCAACAGGAATCATTGAACTTTTTTAGTAATAATTTAAAAAATGTGGAAGAAATTAAATTGAAGTGTATGCTATGCACAATTGATAATTATTTCCAAATCTAAAATGAAAATGTCTGTGGTATAAACGTAAACAAAATTCGTTTATTAGATTTCATATTATAAATTTAAACAAAATAATTGACATAAAGATGTCGCTCATTATAGTTTTGACATTTGCTTCAATATTTACAATATGACATAAACTAAATGAAGTTGCGTTGTATTGCCGCCCTCATAACTCTTACATTTTCTATAATTAAAAGAATTTATAAATTTTTTCAAAAATTTTTGTTCACTTTTGAATAATTTATTGGTGACAAATTAGTTAAGTAGAAAAATGGCCGATCCAAAATTTGCAAATTTACCAGGAATAGTATGAGCTTAATAGTTCTTAAACAAAAATATTTTTCTCATTAATTGTGTACACAAACAAAATGATTTCGATTTGATTTTATTTTATTGTGCAATATCATTAGGCTTACGATCAACCGGACGTTTATGAAACGCCAGATGTGCCCGAGTTGAACACAAATGATTATCATGACGAAGATACCGATGCTGATGACATTATTGGACGTCTACATTTTTCATCTGAAGATTCAAGCAATAAATTCAAAGGAAAATATTTAACCGGAAACATTGATAATTCGCATAATGATATTCGTAGTGGTGGATGTTGGGAACTAGCTGCTCATGGTGAAAAGGAATCACCCATCGAGAAATATCGGCGCATCAAATGTGAAATGGATGAATTAATGAATGATATCGTTGATATAAATACAAATGCTTCGGTTTCGAAACAAATTAAAGATAGCTATGAAGCAATTAGTTCAGCGGTGAGCAGTGCACAGAAAGTGTTAAGTAGTTTAAAATTGGAAAATATAATTGGCACTGAAACTGTGTCGTCAGCATCTGATAATGAAATAAAAAAATTAATTAAACAAGTTGAAGACTTTCGAAAAAATGATACCACCAAATCAATTGCTGAAACATCAAAAAATCAGTTGGAACATTCGAAACGTATAGCTGAACTAGAGGCTAATCTTCATCGAGTGGAGAAAATTTTGAATTCACAGCAACCTGAAAAACTAAAACGACTAACCAGCGTATTAGAAACCAACGGAACCTTACTAGATACAGTTCAACAAATTTCAACCAAAGCTGCTATGTTGCAACCTTCGCAATTGGATCTGATAGAAGCTCGTGTTTCAGTTCTCAATGGAAAACTTGATTCAATCAATGCAAAAACTGCCGTCCTTAGTGGAAAAAATGTTGCAAATGATGATAAAATTGTGGCTCTATATGATGTGGCTAAGAAAATTGAACCAATTTCGAAACTTTTACCAAATATTCTTCAACGTATGCAAGCCTTGCAAACACTTCACAATTATGGTAGGATTTTTTTTTATCTCTAATTCATCGAATACATTAATTTAATACAAAATGTTATTATTTTCCTTTCAGCCAACAATTCCAGCAAGACAATTAATGAATTAGAATCAACACAATCAGCTTTGATCGTGACTTTGAATGGAAATAAGGCTCAATTACAAAAAGTGCAGGAGACTTTTGCTTTGAATTTGGAAAACATTAACCAAGAAATTGAAAAATTAAAAACGCGTCTAAATGCTTCAGAAAAAAAATAAATCTTCGAAATATCAAGTATTAAGTGATCTTACTTTGTTTCATAATTGAATAAAAACAAAATAAAAACCAATTCATACATATAGTAGCGTATTTAATGCAAAATATTCTATTATTTACTTTCTAATATTAGTTGTTCTTGAATATTGATGTTGGTTTACAATATGTTCATTGTAGTGCCACAAACTTCCGTCCCTTTATATATATAAATATATTTAGAAATTTGTAGGAAATGCCTCGTTTCCAAAAGAATTACATGACAGTGAATGAAGAGAAAAAATCATTTTTGATTTCCAATTTTTTTCTTTCAAAATTATAATTTTTTCTATTCAAACTTCAAACATGTAACTGTTACCATTTTGTCTGTATCCCATTTTTTGCTAGTGAATGGCATTGAAAATCAGCTTAAATCAGTGCCAAATTTGAACCCAAAAGAAATAATTCCGGTAATCGATCCATACCAGATGTAAAAGTTATTTTGTTGACTTTCTCAAACTTTACTTAACTAAAATATTCAGTAATGATAATTATAAACATCTTGCTAATATTTTTAGCCGAGGCAAAAAAATTTGTTTTTATGTTGGTTTGGTTTGGTTTTGGCTATTCATTTGTGCGATGTTTTTTGTGTTACATCATGTTTAGATTATGTTTAGCTAACTTTAATCTGCTACCAATCTCAATGTCTTTTTTCTGTTTCTCTTTTTTGACATTGGCTTTTAATTTTTCGAGATTGGAAATTTTCTCATCGTAGTGTTCAGTCATTTGTAAAAGAAGACGCAGTTCGGGAAAAGAACAAGAAAAAAGAAAATCAATTAAGATGAGTGGTTCTTATAGGTGGAAATATATCCAAGAATCACTGAAACAGAAAAATGGAAATACCGACCATTGTCATTATAACTTCCATGTAACAACGATTTTTCCATTCATTAAAAAGTTAGTACTGATATTCTATTTATATTCATGTGGATTTTTATTCTTATTTTGACACAAATTGTTGACTTTCTTTTTGCAATCACAAAAGGGCTGGAATCATTTGCCCGGATTTTGAAAAAAATGATCGAAAATTGCCAAGCGGATCATCGATAAAAAAAAAATCTGGCATGCTTTATCAAATTTGTTTGAATGCAGTATAATCACGTATTTCATATATTCTGTTGTTTGACACATACAGCGTTTCATTTTCGTTTGTATAAATTCGAATTTCGATTTTCGAAATCATGTGACATTTGCAAAAATGTGGTATTGACATTCGTAATGTGTGGATCGTACTACATCGTAAACACAATATCACATACTCTGTGTATATGTGCGTTTGTATTTAACGAAAGCCAAGTCAAACATATAGCAATGAGCATGTAATGAAATTAGTTTATGGTTGGCAGTTGTCATGCATAGGTGTTTTTATTGGTCATTTTATAGAATTATTTGAGAAAAAATAGAAGTAAACAAATAAAGTGTTTTAAATCATTTGAAAATAAAATTAAGAAAAGAAATCATCAATTTTACGGAAATTGTTGAAAATAAATAGAAGCAGTGTTATTTGTTATATTGGTAAGTAAATATACTAACTGAAAAACTCAATTGAGTTAATATGATCGATTTGATTATATCGGTGTAATGGATAATGATTTATTTGCAAAATAATTGAAGACATGAGTCAAGTGAACATGATAAGAAATAATTTGAATGAAATTACATTTTCGGTGAAATAAATTGCATAAAAAGTAGCAATTTTTGCTTTGAAAAAATGCTATTAAAATGATAATTATGACTTAATATACCCATATTACAATTTATTATTATCGAATTTGTATTTTCATCACATATCAAATAACTATTCAGTCGAAAAAAATTCAGTAAATTGTCGCTTATGTATTTTTTTTGCGAATGCATTTTTTTTCAAATCATTATCGTTAATTTTGTTCGTATATTTCAAAATGAGAAATATTTTCGAAAATTCTTTGATAAATAGCTAACAGCTATTTAGAATGCATTCAATGACAAGTGACACATTCCCGCGCATTTGGTTCGAAATACATGTTGCATCAAATGTATCTGTTTCATTTTCATCTATTTGAGTTACGATTTACGATACACAGCGGTGCACACATAGATTTTTTTTAGACAAATACATGCAATCTGCTTAATAGCACACATAAAGGCAATGAACTAGGCACGAACGCACTCAGCTGTTGCAACCATTTAATGACAAAATGGACCTTCTCACCTACATTCAATCCGTTGCACTTAACTGTTGTGTGATTTATTCATTTTTTTTTTCTTTTTTTTTTTTCGTTTAACCAAATATGATTTTATTTTCATTATTTTTCTTTTTCAATATAAAATGGCCGGAAAATTTCTCAATTTATGAATTATCATTATTGTGTATTAATGTTTTTTTTAATAGCTTGACGTAGATTGTTGTCAATTGCGAAAAAAATGATTTCGCTGACGCAGCAAGTGCGACTGTTTGATAAATTTAAATTTCGCAGTTATAACATGCACATACACTCATAAACTATATAGTTTGTCCGTTGTTGCTGAGTATTCAGACATGATCACGCCATTACATACTCAGAACTTATTCGGAGGTCATACAATTGTATGATAGGGAATTTGGTCGAATTGTTGCTATTTTTTTTCCATATTCTTTACTCTTTCTTTTTGACGTAAAATAATAATTCTCTGATAGAGTGTATGGTTAAAAAAAAAAAAAAAAAAAAAAAAAAAAAAAAAAAACAATATGAATTCGGTCATTTAAATAAATGAATGAATATATAAATGTATGAAAATGATTTGATATCGGTACTCATGGAAAGGTTAATTGCTTGATAAGTTTTGAAAACAGAAAAAAATTCAATCAAATTGAAATGATAAATTTTTTTTCAAACTATAAATGGCAATCAATCATTTTTCATCACACTTTTTTGCAATGATGAATGCACTCTCATACACCAAATCAGGGCATATTTGTAATGGATGCATTTTACATGCTTTCACTCAGTTTTTTTTTTTTCATTACATATGTATGCACGATCGATTTCTTTTTTTTTTTTGATTTCTCACAGCTACTGTTGCATTTATCAAATATTTTCTTAATTAATTTTTTTCTCTTTTCGTTTCTGCGAACTGAGTGTGACTGTATCACTTGCACTCAGTACTATCGTACAAAGCAAACATACCACGAATAATGAAAACTGATTATGTTTTGTTGACCAACTGTGTATATGTGCATACAATTATTTAAAATGTGTACGCTCTCAATCAGACCTGTTTTATTTTTCATCTTTTGTTTTGCATCATTTTTTTGTATTATATACGTATGTGAATAAACAAAGATATATATATATATATATATATTTCTCGTACGTCAATTTTGATTTATGTGTAAATGGACAAATCGTCTGTTCCCTTGTATTTTACTATACTATCTTCTGCTATGATATAGCGTAATGCTTGAACGCATGCGAATTACTACAACAGTGACTAATCGGTATATGTTGTATGATTTAATCAAAAATATTCACTCATACACGTTGTTCGTATCATTTACAAAATGAAATATAAAAATGTATTTATGAACGCAATGAAAGAAAGAAAGAAAGAAAGATGAAAGAAAAGGAGAGCAATAAATACATCAAATAAGATCATAAGCAACGATCGAAGGCATTACCTGCTCAGTTGTGCTAATGCTACGAACTAATCAAGACTATAACGAAAACTACTAAAATCGGGATATTCATTCATTTATTTTGAAAACAAAAAAAAACAAGAAATTAGTCATTCTTATTATTGCTTTTTCACAACTACTTTTTGAAGTACTTTATATCTGAATTTTTTACATTTAATTAAGTAAAGGTAATTAAAACATGAAAAAGTTCAATTTAAACTTAAATATTGTTATTTTTAATTAATTTCAAATTAATGTTAATATTTTCAATTATTTGATAAAACCAACGAATTTACCTAAATAATTTGTGAATCCTATTAAATATTCATTCAAACAAAGTGGAATTTTTCCAACATTCATTTGACAAATATTTTTAAGATACTCTCAATATTAACATATAAATAACAATTTATTAATTAATTTATTAATTTCGTTCCAATTTTCAGTTATTGTGTTGTCTAATCTACCAAAAACATTTCGAGTATTGGACATTTTAATCAAAGTAATTAAAAACTGTGAAAACAAAGAGTGAACATAGGAAATTAAATCCTCTGTGTAAATATATACAAAAACAATCGATAGAAAATTAGTTAGAACGCCGGTTCGATTAATTTTCCAAAGTTTAAAATATTAAAGATATGAATTTATCATTTGCGGGTTGCGGTTTCCTTGGCATTTATCATGTTGGCGTTGCTGTTTGTTTTAAAAAGTATGCACCACATTTGCTACTAGATAAAATAAGTGGAGCTTCAGCTGGATGTCTGGCAGCTACCTGTTTGCTTTGTGATATGCCATTGGGTGAGTATTGTTGAATATTTTTCATTTTCTTTTTTCATTTAACAAAAACATTCAGAAGAGACTGATCATTGATTTCATTTGTAATTAAAAAAAAATTACCATTTATGATAAATTACACACAAATGCTGATGGGCTTACACCTTACATATAGTAAAATACTTACCTAAACCTATCGAATACCTGTATATGCACAAATAACAAGAACCGATAGATATTATTCTCTAAAACCATTCAATTTTGTTGGAAACGTGCAATTTTACAAATGCCATAAGCCGAAGTATAGGATTTTAAATTTGAAATTCCATTATTTTTTTTAAACATTCCAACACTTTTACAAAACAAAAACATTCAAACTATTTTCGTTTATCAAAACCATCTTTACAACCAGTATATACTACGTATTAAAAGCACATATGTGAGTGGAACGTAATCGTTTTGCACGAAAAAAAAAAAACATAAATAAGCAAAAATCGAATATAAATGCAGCAACAAATGTGTAAACAAAACCCTCAGATGTTGTCTTTGGAACCGACAAACATAAAGCATATTCGATGCCTTTGGAAACATGCACCATCATGCACAGCTACAGTAAATACATTTGTATTGAAATAAACCAAAATCATGTGTATTTTTTTTCTATTTTTGTGTCCCTTTTTTTCTTTTATTGTGATTTTAGTGAGAATTGTCCTTTTGTTTATCACTATTTGTAATTCTAAGAATATTGAAAGCATTCAACTTTCATTTATTTATGACGTTGTAGCCGAATATAACATGAACACATCTCAAACATTAAAGAAAAATATCTTATTTTGTTTCGAACAAATAATATTTACCAAGAAAAAAGAAACTAATCTATTGACAGTATGATAAAGAATACAAAAGAAGACGAAATAATGTAATAAACTCATATGAGTTCTCTAAAATTATTTATTCGCATCATATTTACAGACAATATCTAATCAATTAAGTTAAACAATAGATATTTTTGGCATAAAAGCAAACAACCTGTTGTTTTTTTTTTTCTTTTTACAAAACTTGTATACACTTTATTAAAGATAATTTTTCATTTCAATTCAATTCAATTAGTTGTTGAATGTTGTTGGTATCAAGTTGTATTAACGATAAAAATAAAAGTAAAAAGTAGCACATGGTGCAAAAAAGAAGGAAAAAAATAGAAGCACATGGTATACCATATTTTGGAAAACGTGATTTTCATTTACCACACGATATTCATTTCCTATTTCCTGCATTTAATATAATCGATTTCGATCGATTTGGACACATCTATGTCAAATAATATTTTGCGAAAAATTACAATTTAATAAATTCACAATATAGGTAATCGTGTGATTATCTATTCAGAATACAATAATTAACCGTACGAATGTACCCTTCGAGTTAATTCTTCCATTGAAATTTTACATAAAATATGTACACTTTACGTGTTCGTTTTCATGTTCGTATCACATTCCATTAAAAACATTCGAATCGTATATTCCATTTTAACGCATGCCATTCTTCATGTATGAATTTAGTTTTAACGTACGCCATAGCTGTGTAAATCACATTTGAAGGTGCTGTCTGCTCCAATTAAGAAAATTAAATATTCAATTGAGTCATTAATTAATTTGAATATTGTTCAAAGAAAAGCAATTATCGATTGGTTAAATGCACTCAATTTATTTAGAATCAACATTTTTTTTTTTTTTTTCAATATTATTGCTGATAATCAATAACAAAAGACATGTTTATTTTTTTATTTAAAATATGTATATGAAAAGGAAATTTGATAAAATTACTGCTATGTTTTGTGTACTGAATTACTTTGTTAATTTACAAAACACAAATATATAAGATGATATTGATTATTTAACGATTGACATATACTGCATAAATAATAAATTTCATACAAAATATTGATTTAAACCAAATATTTGATAATCATATTATATCAGAACCCACATTGAGCATATCAAATTATTTGAATTTGAAATTTAAGGTATTGAATCGCGTCAATGCCCTTTGTCAACATACTTTGAGAAATGATGAAAAACACAAAATAGAAAAGGACTGATAAAAAAAAAAAAAAATAGCAAACGTAATGTGTGCGATAAGAAACCGGGAAAATGTCTTTCGTTCATGGATTTCCTTGTTATTATCGACAAGATTCATGCCAACAACAATAAAACGCATTTTTGTTACAAATTATATTCAAGTGGCACCTCTGTTGTTTTGGCATGTACTACTTTTTGTTCAAAATGCGTAATTCGGAATCACCAAACACATTGATTGTTTTGTTTTCTTCTTATTTCAAATCAACGATGATTATATTAGCTTCGTGTGCAAGCCATATAGATAACTAAAATCATGTCATAATTCTTTGAATATGATAAGAAACTAACAAATCTACGATAATCTAATATTTGAAGAATTGATATGTTTTCGAATTGATTCAACACGATGTAATTTTATTTTAAATAAAAACAGATATCACTGACACACCTCCCATTTTTAATCAGCTGTTTGATAATGATTAAATATTGTCATCTTCCTTCTCACTCTCTCCATCTCTTAATCTTGGACGTTTTTATTTTGTTTTGTACAAAAATAAATAAGAAATACCAAGAAACTTCTGGATATTAACGTAAAAATTCCAACAAATTATGTGCGATGTAACAAATCCAAAATAACAAATTTTTGCCAAAATAACAAAACATAATTCTGAATGTATAGAATCATCATTGTTTAATGATGTGTGACCAGTGTGGTAAAGTGCGTTAATTGAATTTTTGTCACTCTTTAGGTCTGAGTTAAATGTATGGCAATTAGTGAGATGTTTTCTCCTTCTAGAACATATAAGATATTTCTGTAAAAAACAGTCTGTTCTTATTCCATTTTCGTTCGCATATTAAAAATTAAAAACTAAAAAACAAAAAAATTGATTATCATTTTATTAAAATAAAGCACCTTTGGCGATGAAACACTGTTTGGTGCAGTAATAATAATAATAATAAAAAAAATTAATTAAACATAATTCACAAGCCAGGAAAATTAAAATGACTCTGAGAAAAAAAATGGACACAAATTGGGTTTGAACCCGGATCTTAGGAATTACAAACGCATTAATTATATAAAACATTGATGATTTTAGATATTGTAAACATCACATATTTTGCGTATCATTACTTACCATTGTGTTGAATTCTATGGAATTACAAAGAATTCTTCGGAATTACTTGGATTTGTTACATTTGTTTGCACTATTAACAATATATAGTACATTCAACTTTGAAGAAAACTATCTATTTCATTAATTTTCCAACTGTCAATGTCATCGATTATACTAAATCTAATTAATTCCCTCACGTTTATAGTATGTTTATATTTGTAGTTTGTGCATCTTGTTTAAGAAATTAACTTCTATGAATGGCTCCAAATCATATATTCAAGGGCTACAACAATAAAAAAAAACTAATAATATCCAGTTTCAATAACTTATATCTGTTCATATGATCTACATAAAGATTGTCGCATTATATATTAAGAAAAGTGTGTAGCGAGGTTAAAAAAATATTTACTTGAACAATTCATAGGATAATGAATAAGATTAACATGAATGTGAATTTTAATTATTTATTATGTTTTGAATTTTGCATTGCCTTCCACATCCAATATGTTTATAATTTTATCAAGCAAAATAAATGAGACAGATTTGCATAAAATAAAATAAAATAAAATAAAGCAGGTCAGTTAATTTGAGCTCAAAAAGATGATAAAAACAAACTTTTATAATTATAACAAGTTCTTTTCCTATTTCCCATAACAATCAATGTAAAAAAATCACTGCAAATCATGAACGTATTTAAAATCGTGTCATCTCGTGTTAAGTTTTAAAACTTTCATTTTCATTTTTATGGCCTCTGTTCAACCTTCAAAGTTGAGTATATACAAATGACAAGAAAATGACGAACTAAATGAAAATAAATAAAAAAAGTACCCACGTGTGAGAATCAGTACAAAAAAAAAGGCTTACAACTCTTAAGCCAACCAATGCGTAAAAACACATCACATGTGTTTTACTAAACGAAATGTAATGCGCATTGGTTAGATTCGATCGAGCTGTTGTTATCAATCTTTTCTTGACTTCATTGCAAAATGATTTTGAAAAAAAAGTTATTGTTGTTTACATTTCTAAAGTGTAGTTAGAAAAATAATCTACAATTATAGTGAGAGTGAGAGAAAAATACCGCCGATAGGAAAACCATATCATATTAGTGGTAAACAAATTCACTGTGTCATTTCGCTTGGGCAGAGAAAAACAAATTTAGTTTGCAGTTCATCCATTATTACGCCAAATTTTATTGCAATATTCTTAAAAACATTACAATCTGCATTGTTGTCTTACTGAAATTTTTACAGTTATAATGAAATGCAATAGATTTGAATGGTCTGAAATTCGTTTGAAGTGAAAAAAAGTCTGCTTTATCGCAAATTAAACCAGCGTACTTATCATGAATGAACCAATTATTTCAAAAAAAAAAAAAAAGTTCGCCAATATTATTGCTATTCACACAGTCTTTCGAAATACAATTTCGAAAAGAAAGGAAATATTCCATTTATTTATTTATTTGCATCAAGAAGTAAACACCGATGCATATAAAAATGTTTTCCTTCATTTGTTTATTTGCCGGTCACAGTCATGATTGTTGACAAAATCACAGTTCAACTGATTTGTATTTGACTCAATGTACGTCATATTACAAAGTGATCTTTAATCGGTTGCAATGTACAATTCAATGCACACATGAATAATTATAATATTATTGCAAATAATGATATAAACTATTCATTACGATTCATATTCTTTTTCTTCTTGATCTAAATGTATCCTTTTTTGATTATTCTCCAATGTGAATGATCATCACATTGATTGTCAACCTTTATTTTTGATAAGTCAATTACATCATGTATCATCAGTGATGGCAAATTTTTGGTCAACGGCACGGCATGGCTACAAATACACTTAAAATCTACCATTTACTGATAGGCCATAACAAACATATGTTGAATCAACAAACTTTTACAAAAAAAAAAAAAAAAAAAAAAAAAAAAAAAAAACAAAAATACAGAATAAAGCACGCGCCTAAATACAAATAAACAAGTTGTGTATATGATGTTTCTATATACGATGTTTGTATATACGATGATTAATTTTTCAAGTATTTGCGTCTTTGTATTGGGGTCAAAAACATTACTGCTTCGATTGCGAATCCCCCATCAGGTTGAATATTTTTCGTCTCTCTTTCTCATTTCCTTTTTCCCTCTCTCTTACTCGCTTCCTATATAAAATGTGTGTGTGGAAGTGTGTCTAACCATGATCTTTAACCATGCTATCGAAATATACATACGTATATTATTCTTATTTTCGATAGAAGGTGCAATAATGCTTTAAAGTTTGAAAATTGAATGCAAATTCCTATTATTCCATAAGGGAGAGAAACTTCAATGTGAAAGAACGTATTTAATTTCGTTTTTTTTACATAACATTATGTACTTCGGTGTATTTTTCTTCAATGAGGATCCCAATTTTCGTATAATATTCAATTATAATTGAAAGTTCATTGCCAGATAACAACAGATGGATACTTATTTCAATTGATGGGAAGTATTTCGAAAAAAAAATCATAATTTTGTATGAAGAACTGAATGTGAACGTGACTTTTTTCATAATTAGTTATGAATTATAAATAGTTAAATTATAATAGTAACTAACCGTCATCAACTGTAAACAACTTCTGCAAAAAAAAAAAAAAAAAAAAGTTTTCTCTGTACCTTAGAATCGAATTAATAAACTATATTTTCAGTGGACTAAAATATAGATATTGCACTTGAAATATTCACAAAATATTTTATATCATTCCATTTTTAAACATCAATTATTTCGAGAGAGAAAAAGCAACAAATATTGTATGAATGTATTTACTCATAGATAAATTATAGAAGAAATAAGAAATAAATGAAAGTGGGAAAAAGAGCACATTGAAGAAAATACATGACTGCATACTGAATGTATATGTTGATTGGACAAATTACGCGATATATCACATGTACTTACACTAATGAATGAAACATTGACAGAAAGAAAAAAGAGAATGAGATTTAAATTGTCAACTAATATGAACGTTACAATATTACTGACAATTAATATACTACACTACTGGAAGTACTGCATTTTTTGTTTTTTAAGTTTATTTTCTATTCGTTGTGCTATGCATTTTATATTACCTTGAAAGTTTATTGCAGTCAACCGAGATCAGGGTACAAGTCTTATTTGAATGTCGTTATCTCTGGTACATATATGTATGCGTGCATAATAATAGGCAGAAATATACAACAATCAATACGTCATTTGGAAATGGTGTGAAAAATTCAGCACAGCAATTGTGTATGCTTTAAAGTAAAAGTGCATCAGCACTTTTTACACTGAATAAAAATGACACACACTAATTCTCATATTGCACATACTAAAGAAAAAAACAACAAATGATTGGATTGATTGCATTATAATATCAAATATTTTGCTGACATTCATCAATTTTCTTTTCATTTCTTTTTGCATACATTATTTTATATAGACACGAAAACAGTTAGTGAAAATGAAAATTTCTTATTGTTGATTAAATATATAAAAATAGAAAACAAGTAATTATTCATTTCATTTTGTACTAATATACAATGATAATGAATATTCAACTTTGAATTTTTCGAGTTTTGAAACAAATCATGAGGTTTTGCCGTCAATGTTCGTTTTTTTTCACGTTGTTTACGTACGTTGCAAGCGATTTCATTATATTCTCTGAAAATTGAACTTTCGTCGTGTCACGTCATTTTTGCGCATACTTTTATCGCGCTTCCAAAGCAAAAACCAGTAAAAAAAACCATTTTAATCAAACAGATTATACTAGTGTGATCAATGTGAAAATTCGTACAATACAGAAAATTTTTCCAATAAATATATCATACATCATGTATCACAGTGGAGAACTTTAATACAAAAACCATTTATTTTTACCAATTTTAAACTGTAGCCGTATGATTTTCATTTTACCCATAAATAATAACCCATCGATAGTATATTGATTTGTCAAAATCAATCGTTATAGATGTATTTAGTTTATCAATCATTTAAAAAAAAAAAAAGCATTTGCTATGCATAGAAAATAAAATAGGTTATTTGTTTTCTTCGTTTAAAAAAAACACAAATAGAAACTACAATTATAATTGCGTAAAGGACACAAAGAAGCTGCTTCAATCAACTTATTGATTTTGATAAGAATTGAAACGTTCGAGGGCAATCTAATGTATTTTGAAAGCTTTCAATGTATTTATCATTGCAGTGAGTGCAACAATATATTACAGTTTTTTCTTTAAGATCGGCAAAACTAAATTTATACATCAATGTATTTGTTGACATTTCTATGTCGAAATCATCGCTTTTATTTCAATAAAGCAGAAATTTCTAGGATTTATTCACATAGTTTGATCCGTTGATGGATTAATGGTGGCAATGATAGCTGAACTGAACCAGCTGTTTATGTTTTAAAATAATAATTTTGATAATTAAATGAATTTGTCTCAATAGGAAATTTCATTTAAATCAATCAAAATGCTAGTCCAAATGATCATCGATCAATTAAAAAATATCAACAACAACAACAACAACAACAACAAAAAAACAACTGCATCGGCAATTGTATATTTGATGAACAAGCTGAATGGAATTTAAGTGTTGTATTTCATGTAAATGAATGAAAATGATCTACAAGACAAATGACATTCAATAGCTTTGGAGCAAATGTGATTTGTTTCGACAAATAAACAAAAATCTTAAACTGATTTAAAAGAATAATCAAAATAATCAGTTACACATTCAAATCGAAACTTTTGAATTGAATACCAAAAAAAAAAAAAAAAAAAAAAAAAGTTTTCTTGAACTCAATTCAAAATGATTCCAATTGAAAATGTTTCGAATGATTTGCTATTATATTTTTGTAATTGTTCTAATCAATTCCAGATAATGTTGAGAGAATTCTCCTCGCATTTGAAGGAAAATGAGTGTATGTATATTTTTTCAAATAAAAACTGGAACACGGAGACTTACAGCTAAAATATTATATGTAAATAATGGCAAGAACATTGCAACTATTTTACTTGACGTTACGAATATTTGATATGAATTTCGTAATGAGTTCAAAGAATTTTTTTTCTTATCGCACTTTTACAATTAGTTATTGTTGAGAATGAAAAAAATCTATGTATACTTGTTGTTTTTTTTTCAATTCAAACAAATTATTTATTTATTTGTGTCATATGTGTGAATGTCCGTGATGGTCAATTATTACCTCTGGTTTATGTCACTTGGTTAGTGTGCTTATCTCTATTGGTATGATTAGTTATTTGTGGCTTGAGAACTTCAATGACATTATAGTATTTTCAATGTATCATTATTTTTTCTTAATTTTCGTGAAAGTTCTAAATAAAATGACTGATGACCTGTGACGCACATTAAATTTGTTAAAATAAATTTGAATGATGGTTCATAACATTTCTGACATGCAATGCGGAAATGATGAATATTTACTTTGTTTTTCAAATGACCAGTTGAAAATTATTCCGAAAATTGCTCATTCGAATTGAAATGCTTGAATGAACATAAAAGAACTTAATAACTGCAATCTATAAAATGAGCATGACTTGTTACGAATTTCCTGATAACTTGAGAATTCTTATTTGTAAAAAAAAAAACAATTCAAGCAGTTTAAAAATCGTTTATCAGTGCAACAAATTTTATTGTCATAATTTATACATATGATCTAAAAATGATTTCATTTTCATAATTTGTATTCTTGACCAATTGAAAATTAGAAGAACAAAAATCAGATTTATTAAACAACTTATAAATTGGATTGAAATGGCTAAAATCTCTAAGCAATATTAGTTTGTATGACGATTGATCATCAATCCAATCAGGTAAACATTTCATATCAATATAAAAAAATGGGCTCGTTCTGTTTTTATGATCATCACATTTTGTTTACTGCTTTCTTCATTTCTACGCGTTTTGCTTTTTTGAATAAACGAAAACATAGATAATTTGATGTGAAACACAAGCTTGATACATTTTTTTTTTTTTCATATTTACATTTCCTGTTGGATTAGTTTTATTCACTGCCACATGAATTGCCACTTCACGTAAAAAATGAAAAATTGATAAAAACAACGTCATCACTGCGAATATAATTGCTTCGATTGTATAAGTGCATTTCGTAAATATGAATGATAACACATATACCACAAAAAAAAAGAATAAAAAATGGGGAAAATAAGATTAATTTTGATACGATACAACGAAGTTTTTCTAGTGCTAAGACTAAGCTGACACATGTTTGTTTGTTTGAAAAAAAAAAAAAATAAAATAAAATAAAATTAAAATTGAAACATCTGTTAATCTTGCCATTTTATAAATCATGAAATGTGCTAAATCTTATCAATGAGTATTTGAAAACATTCCTTGTAAAGCAAAAGTAGATATTTTAAATATATTTATTTAATATAGCCTTGCGATGATTCATTCTTATTAAAAAGAATTCCAATTGGTGCAATCATCCAGACATGAGTTGATAAAATTGACATTTGAAGCTAATTTTTTTAAATATTAATTGATTATTATTCTCAAATTCGTCTATTGAACAAATATTTGGAAAAAAGCGAAGCTTTATTTAGATTGATAAGAGAAGTCTCTCACCTATGGTTTGCAATTGGAATAATTTCACAATTTCCAATTTTTTTCATTATTATCATTATTATTTTTATTATTATAACACCAATTAATTGAAATTCATTATTAAAACGTCTTTTATATATTTATTTTTGTTTCAGGTGAAATGACATCAGACTTCTTTCGTGTTGTAAATGAGGCACGATCACATTCTCTTGGCCCATTTAGTCCATCATTCAACATTCAAACATGTTTACTAGAAGGTCTTCAAAAATTTTTACCACCAGATGCTCATGAGCGTGTCAACGGTCGTTTGCATGTATCATTAACTAGAAGTTGTGATGGCAAGAATATAATTGTATCACAGTTTGATAGCCGTGAAGATTTATTACAGGCATTATTGTGTGCATGTTTCATTCCTGGCTTTTCTGGCATTATACCACCAAAATTTCAAGGTGTTCGTTACATGGATGGAGCATTTTCAGATAATTTACCGGTTTTAGATGAAAATACAGTTACGGTCAGTCCATTTTGTGGAGAAAGTGATATTTGTCCACGTGATCAAAGTGCGCAATTATTTCACGTAAGTATTTCAATTTAAATTTTTTTAAATTAAATTTTAACAAGAATTATTCAAAAAGGTTAAAATTGATTTTTGAATTGATCTCTGTCAATAGGTAAATTGGGCTAATACAAGTATTGAATTATCACGACAAAATATAAATCGTTTCATTCGTATTTTGTTCCCGCCAAAACCGGAAGTTCTATCTAATATGTGTCAACAAGGTTTCGATGATGCACTTCAATTTCTTCATCGAAATAATTTAATCAGCTGTACTCGTTGTTTAGCCGTTCAATCAACATTTGTTGTACAAGAGGCGATATCCGAAGAGGAATTCGATCCAGAATGCACAGAATGTCAACAACACCGAAATGTAATTAATAAAATCTTTACTATAATTTATCATTAAAAATTGTAATAAATATATCAATGTGTGTCATCATTGATCCATTCATCTGATATATACAGCTTATTGATATATTTTATAACCATGCTAATCTGTAGGTGCACATTTTAAATATAATTCTATTCTATTTTAGGCTGCTTTGGTTGGTGATATGCCAGAAACTGTTTTATCTGTATTCCAAACATATATCGAATCGGCAAATAAAGGTTTGGCCAACTGGATGTTCCGACATAAAGGCACAAAAATTCTACAAGCTCTTTCATTACCAGGTACGATATTGTTTAATATTTTCTATATTGGTGTTAAATCATATTTGTTGTTTTTATAATGCCACATTGAAAATGTGTGTTAAAATTGTTTATAATATTCTGCATTTTTTTTTTCACAGCTACACTTCCAGCAGATTTTGTTTGCGCAACTCTCACAAAGTAAGTAATCAGTCAGTTTAATAACAAATATTGCATTCCCTGTTTATAGTTGTTTGCGTTATAGAATCGATAGCTATTAAAAGCAAACAATTGTGTATGTCACATCGAGATTTAGAAGATAGCGATCAAATTGAGCAGAATAAAATGGAAAATATTGAATATTTTCAAGTGAACCTTTTATACTGTTAGGAATTTTTCCAAATGCTCGGTTAATGTCAAAAATTTTCCTAATGACATCAGAATTTTCAATGAATATTTTTCTACCAATAACTTATTCGGCTTTTTTTTTCATAAAATCCTAAATTGGTAAACTCTTGCAATGGAATTTTTTACATACAACACTTAATCAATACACAATTAAATTTTGTAAAAATTTACAACAAAAAATACACAACTGAGGTTTTTTTTTACTAGATGAGTTGAAATGACATCTACGGGTATTGTTTTCTTACTCGATATAAAAACAATTTTCAAATATTGAGAATTTTTTTCCCTTATATTTTACAGCTGTGTTGACAGTATCTTTACCAACATTTACCGTTATTAATGGTAATTACATGTTGCCGAAATCATAGCTAAAACAACTCTAATCAATGGAATTATAAATTATTCGGATATTTTAAAGATGAAAAAAAGAAAAAAAAAAAAAAATACAAATAACGTATACATTTATATATTGCAAACGTGATGCAAAACATGAAAAAAAAAAAATTATTTATTAAGAAATATTGAATACCAAAAAAAAAAAAAAAAAAAATCATAAATATTTATAAAACATTACGATTGTAATCTAATTAAAATGTGAAATTATTGATTAAAACAAGAGCAAATTAAATTCAAGGTAAAATTACAGGGAAATGCTTTTTTAATTAATCATTACTTTGTATATGATATCATATAAATCTATAATGTTTTATATTTGTATTTGCTATTGCAGATTAGCCGCAGCTGCTCCTTGCATACGTGAGCAATTTTGGTCACTTAGCAAATATGTCTTGAGTCAATTAAACGCAATCCTTAAAGCTCGAAATTATCCAAAGGTATTTTTTCTGCCAAGATTTTTTTTTCACTTTTAAAAGACATTTCTTTCATTTATGATTTTCATTTTATTTGATATTTAGATGTCAGGAAATTCGGCTTGCCAATTGCCAAAAGATTTAGCTAGCAAACAAAAAGCAAAACATATTTTGTCTCATCGTTCATCAAAAATTGATGTATTTCATAATAATCAAGACGGGTAAGTGATTATAATATCATTTTAATAAATCAAAAATTAATTTGATAAATTTTTTTTCTATAATTAAATATATTTTTCTCTATCCATACAGAACACCAAATGTCACAGCAAAGGAAAACAGTGATTGCTCTAGTGATGGTGTTAGTGATTTCAATCCAGCTTATTCATTTGAACTCACAAATAATCCAACACAATGCGAAGTAGATACAGATACATATGATCACATCTTGGAGGTTACCTCACAGCATGAGGCTGTTTATGCATATTATTATATGGATGATAACAATAAAGTAAGTTTTAATGTAACTACAAAACATACATGTATTGTTATAAATTTTCTCATTTTCTTATATCAATAATATCATTCAATATATACTTTCAGGTGAAAATGACCAAAATCTTTGATCTGACAGAAAGTAATAGTACGACTGGTAAAGCAAATAGTGAATGTGATAGTGAACAATCGCTTCCGTTTGAGTCAATGCAAACAACAGGTACTAATTGTCATCAATGCTTAGAACTTTTTTGGGAATCGGATTTAATGCCACGTTGCGTTTGCTTCAAAAATAATACATCAAATGAACAAAAACCAATCATCAAACATGAGCAATAATAATGATCATCAACACCATGAATGAATCTAATCAATTCATTCGTCAATCACTTTCAGATAACTAACACAAATCAATTTCATTCATTCATTCATTCATAAATTATTAGATTTTAAATTTCATTCACATTTTGACGTTTTGCATTCAAGCAAAAAAAAAAAAAAAAACAAAAAAAAAACAATTTTGATTTATATATATATTTTAGATTGCATTCATTTGCTCAAATTGTCAGTTCAATGTAAAATATAATTGGCACCATACGATTTTCGTTCAGCATTGTATTCGATTCAATTTAATTTCCATAAAATAATAACATTGTCATTTATAATTGAAGAAATACATTATGTTTTCATTTCATCAATTTGTAGTGTTCATTATATAAATAATGTAAGAAATTGAAATCACAATCAATGTGAGAATCTAATCAAAATTTTATAATTTTTAAATATTTCAGAATGCGCTCACAATGGAAAAAATCCAAAACACACACATTCACATATTCAGGAGAATGCAAGTAATAACAACAATAATACAACCAATGAAAATAATAACCAAAAACCGATACGGCAATACAGCATAAGTGAAGATGGTCGAACAATTAGTGATGACGATCTACAAAATTTGATAAATCAATCCATCAATGATTGGCAACAACTGCAAAAAAATAATAGCGTAAATGAAGCAACTAAACCAACTAGCTAAATCTACTGAAGGCTGCAATTAAATTATTGAAAATGCAACCAAAGCGCTTCCATACTCTGAAGAAAATATAGATGAAAAAAAAAAAAAAAATTGGGAATTTTTCAGCACAAAATTGACTGAACAATTTCGATCAATTAGTTTTTTTTATACCGCAAACGTGTGTATATTATATATCGCCTTAAAATGCTGTGCTAATTCGCCAAAATTAAATTAATTTATCCTTAGTTATTTCCACACACTGTCTGAAATACATTTAATCATTTAAATTTTTTCATTTGATGTCATAATGTGAAAAAAGAGAGACTAAAATTTATTGTATTTTTACTGAACATTTCAATTCAATTGCATATCTGCGCGAAAAAAAAAATTCAATTCAATTTCTATTAAATTGTTAGATATTGAACAGAATAATTATTTAAATTAACAAAAGATTTTTCAATATTTTAATAGATACGCGCAATAGCAATTCTATGTTTATATTTCTTTTTATAATTGATGAATGATGTTATATCAAAAATATTGTAAAAACTAACAATAAGATAAATCAATGTGGTTTTTCATACCAAATTCGAAACAAATCAATTTAAAAATAGCAAAGTAGTGAAAATCAAAGAGAAACTTGTGTTTATGTTCTCCAAAATGGCTAGGGAATCTTAACTTAAGAGCAGATGTTACATGTAAATATCGAATGAGATATAATTTTACTGCTTTGAATTATTTATTGTTATATTTACAGCAAATTACTGCTACATCTGAATTAATTTTTATATACTCAAATACTAAGTTATGCCTCTTTTTTTTGTGATACATTTTTTTTGTGACATCATTGTTAAAAGGTCCGGCTGACATTCCACATTAAAATCGCTCTATGAATTAGGAATTATTGGATTAATTTTTTTTTTTTTTTTTAATTTTATTATTTCAATGGAAAAATCTATTACCAAATAATAGTTAGGTATCATTATTTTGTGATAAAATAAGAAATATAAATTGAAGGAGAAATAAAAAATTTTTCTATATCAAAAATTTGAATAATTTTGTGTGTCAGAAATTTATCGATTTCTCCTTAATAATATATTCAGATTTGATTTATTATATCGAAATTTCAAAAAAAAAAATTTATGTAACCACAATTATTCGATTTCATTTTTTGAAATAGTATCAAAACAAACGCTTCATATAACAATTCATTCATCAGTTCTGATCTTGTCGATAACTGCATCATCTTTATTTATCCCAAAAATAATTGACTATCATAAATGCTGACGAAATGTTTAAACAATTCTGTCTATTCAGCAAATATAGCTTCCCATGTAGCTTCTAGATGTTATTACCTGCCAACAAATATAATAGATGGCGTCGTGAAAAAGCCCAGAATTATTTAAGTTCCATTGGGTTCATGTCTTTGATAACAATACTGATATGTTGAAATCAATAATAATTTTTCTATTGTGAATGAATTTCATTTTATTTAAATCACCTTTTTTGGAATATTTCATTTTTAACTATTTTTCGTAATATTTTCAACAAAATAAATGAGAAATTGTCAAATTGTTCCGAAAAAAGATTTAACTGATGATTTTGATTGAATAATTTACCATTTTTTTCCTATTGTGAATATATTTACATCAAAATATGATTCAAAATTAAGCTCGAATAAACATTTATCATACAGAATAAAGGAGATAATATAATCTGAAAAGTATTCATAAAAAAAAATAAATAAAACAAATGCAAATAAAGAAAATTTCATATACTTTACATATTAAGGCTACGGTTATTCAAATAGACCCAATTTTCGACAGTTTAGAAGAAAATTCCAGAAAATAAGAATTATTTTTTTGTATTAAATCATTAAACATTTATAAGAAGCATAATTGCAATTAAAAGTAATTTGAAAAAAAAAAAATCTAAAAATTTTGATAATAATTTAATAAAATGTTTCAGTCAAAAAGTTATTTGTTTTTGAGATCCCTTCCCGTTTCTTAAATTTTACTATCTGCGTAAATATTGGAGATAGTTTTTAATATTTATAAAACAAAAATACTTCAGTTCGATGTTATGTTTGTTTATGTAGCTCACATCATTGTTAAATGAATATATTCGCACTAAATTAATTTTATATCTGTATATATACACCAGGCGGACGATTTAAAGATGCGATTTCAATCGTTCATCGGTTTTTAAAACATCGTTAGACGATTCGATATTTCCTATTCGCAAGGACCTCGTTGCCTAAAAAATTTAATCAAAAAACGTGTACGATTTAATACCGCTGCCTGGAGTACGTATAGTAAGTAAAATATCTTCACACTTTTTTCCCACAAAAAATATTTTCATTTCATATCCTGTATAAAGTTATGTCATTTTCACATTTGACATATTGACAATTTGCGAACATAACTATTCAACTTATTGTACGCGGTATGCAAGTGAATTCTTTCCTGCACACGATAAACTAACATTTGACCATCTCCATTCGATTATTGGGTTTATTTCAATGTACATGAAATTGTAAAACAGCGATTTCAATTGTTGGTAGCTAATTCGATTTCCAAATTGATTGGTCACACAGATGCTGCATTCAACTGTATATTTTATAAAATAACCTTATAAAAAGGGTAAATGACAATGGAAAAATAATTTATAAAAAAAAAAAACTCAAACATGAAGAAATACCTATAAAGGAAATAACAAAGAATCATAGAAACATGAGAGAAAATAGAAAAAGGATTTTAATCTATGAAATTGAATTAAACGAGCATTGTTGCTATAAATACATTTGTGTTCGGTTGCACAAACTGAATCAATTCGATTTCAAGAATAAAAATTACTAAGACGTAAAGGAAATAAGTTCTTCTGAAAATCGGATTTACCTCGACATGAAATTAATAGTTAAATATTTGATAAGATCCTTTAAAACGGATTTTCCTTGTTCAACGCACATCACTTTTGCTCAACCCATTGAATTGAAATTAAATTTCAACCACACAGAACAGACGTTGTGACTGTGATGCTGACAACCTCAATACCAAATCAATATTAATCGGTTAATTAGGCGTATTAATACTTAAGAAGCATATTATGACGCTTATTGCTACGCATATTTTTCATTGTTAAATAAAAGAAAAATCCATTTTTCTAATTAATAATTTGAATAATCACTGATTAAAGTATTTTTTTATTTCGAATAATAATTTCACAATCTGAATTATTACAACGTAGAAAACATCATATTCAATCAAAATGAGAAAACTTAAATTGCAATGCCGATATGTTGTCATTAGAATGTGACTGAAGTCAATGGATGATATCATGATAAAGTATTCAGGGCATTCATTACTTAGGACTAACTATGGTTAGTTAAAATAATAAAATATTTGTTATAAATTACCAGTAGTTGTCGTTTTCTGCGAGAAAAAAAGATTTATCTTTGCACCCGCGAAGTTCTTAATTGAAACGATAAAGAAATCATTTTTCAATTTAACGCAGCTGCGGTAAAAACTCTTTTCATACGCATTCAATGAAAATCCGTTTAAATTGATTTAGAAAATGTCATCGATTTATCATAATTTTATAATCTCTTAAATGGTATTTATCAACAATTTCCTTGAGTTCAATTAAATAGACAGAGAAAGATAGAGAGAGAGAGAGAGAGTATACGGATGAAGAATACTAAAGCGAACACTTCATACTGTGCGAGTGTTTTGAGACAATTCAATCATTTGTGTGCCTAAGAAATTACAATGTGCAGTGGAGAAAAAATGGAAATTACTTATGTTGTATCATTGAAAACGAGAGAAAAAATCCAACCATAGCACTGTATAATCGGATCGCTTAACAAATACAATAAGAATGTAACAAAAATACTCATTCTCCGTATGTTTCATTTTCTCATTCTTATTGATTACAATGCGTTCCAGGAACAATTGCAAATGCAGTGAAGAGTATGAGAAAAATCAGAGCCAACGCAACAGAAAAAATGCGAATGGTAAAAAGAAAATGGAAATTGAACACACTTTAAGCGTATTAACAAATCATAGTCGTCAACAGTGTCATACACACGTACATGTAATATGAAGACTGTAATCATGGTCATGTCACTCAACAGCCGCGACTGATGTTAACGCACAAATTGAAGAAATCGTATTCCATTCCAATATATAATATATTTTACTAACTTCTGAAACATTTGTGACAGAATTTTATTTCATTTCATTGCTGAAAAAGAAGACAACGTTCACCAAGTTGATGGCAAATGCTCTACGTAAAGATTATAAAAGTTGTATTTCAAGAACAATACGATGTCAAGTAGTTTTTGTTATGGTATTTTCCATTTCATCATTGATACTGCTTTGGAATTTCAAGAACAAATGCGTAACAACTAATCCCAATAGAAATTTTTCTCCTATAACTATGCTTTTATTATTAAATGAATAATTTTTTTTCACATGGGTCACTTCACTATGGATACTTGTCCTGTCAAGGTACCAATGAGAAAATACATTACATGGTTATTCCTTTGGGTTTTTTGTTGTTGTTAATGTTGATATGTTCTAATATAATAAGTTAAAACATAGTGGCATGTTGAAATCAACGATAATCTCATAACTCAAATCTTTACAAAATACTTTGTGTGTTACTAATCAGCAGCAATTGCGTTTTACCACATTGTAAATCGTAAAGATTTGTGAAGAAAAATTTTGTCATATTTTCAGAAGTTATTTTTAAGAAATTATATAAATATAGCTGGTAATGATTTTAAGTTTCGAAATAGGATTAAATCCATTTGTTATTCTTATCATTGTGACCTAATTTCATTCCAATAAAATCCATTTTTCTCATGGATTTCTTTGATATATGGCTCACTTCATGCTATAAGAATCTAAATTCATCTAAATCAAATACGCATACACAGTACTGAAGCAGCTGTTTATTACATGGTGTATTGAACATATAGATTAAGCTCTTGAAATCGAAATCAGTTGAATTTTTATCAACATATTGCATTCGATTTGACATATCGATTGCAACGATTGTATCGATTCTATGTATTGATGAATTTTTGCACGCGAATGACAGCTGATTTGATTTCAAACAAGTAAGACGTATCATATTGTTTACATAACGCGAAAATTACAAGCTAAATTTTAGAATATTATAGTGAAAATGGACAATTTATAACAACAAGTGAAATTTAGAGAGACTTTCTTAATTACATAATCAATAAATTATTATTCGAATTATGTTTAAGATTTTTATTTTGACTTTTGAAATTGATTTTTTCAATATTTTCATAATCGATCACATGTTTGCTTAACATTTTTCCTTTATGTCGTTTGTCGGCAATTTTGAAATATTAGCAAACAATGCAAATCGAAATCGATTTTTCCACTTTTTTAATCAGCAATAAATCCGGAGAAATTTGGATTCTAGAGATTTTTCAAAAATTAAAATATTTTGCTCAAAAATATTATTTGGCTCAAATCTTTACTATTTTTCTCAATTTAAATAAACAATATTTTGACATGGAAAGGACAAGGACATACCTCTATGTTAATTGAGATGAGATGATTGATATAACTGTGTGCAAGTGCACAATAAACACTTTAATTAATCCCCGCATTGATGATATGACACGACAAGCTATAATCAATAATTTATGCCTTAGAGTCACGAATATGATAAATTTGGCATCGTTATTGTTTTTATATCAAATCAACGACGAAACGGAGTCTTGGATCACCGATGAAGAATCAACTTTATTCAATCAAAAAGGGGAAGACTTCGTAAAGCGTGGCTTTAATGCTGTTTCGGGTCAAAAAAGACTTCTGTCGATTTTAACCAAACGGTTGAAGAAGAAAACCAACACAATTTCGTTCGGCCTGATAGCAGTATGTTGAGAAAATTCTTCACCCATCGGTGGAAGCGCATCAGGATGTCGCTTTAAAATACGCGAGGATATCGCTTTAAAATATGCCGTAATTGCAAACCAAAGGCAGAAGTTGGCTTGCCAAATATGATTGTAACACAATTAAGTCGAAGTCAGCCGATCCATTGAATAATGCAGAGACAGAAAATGTAGATGATGATGTCAACATGGTGGAATTGGAAAATGCAGTTCAAAATCGAAATCAACAAATGAACATTCGGTTGGTGTCAATGGTTGAAGTATACTGGAAAAACTGGCGACCAATCAATGGAGCAAATGGAGGAATCGATGAAGAAAATGCTTATGATATATTGGATCTAACCTATCTGACTGCCGAAGAAGCGGATAATTATTTGGAACGGTCTGCACAAACTGCTTTGAGCCGGTCTGCCCGGATTGGACCAAATATACTGAAAACTCTTCAGCAACGAGATATATCGGCTGCAAAATGCATTTTATACAAAGGTATGTTTTGATTGACAAATGAAATTGTTTTAGATTTTAATTCTTTCTATGTGTTGTTTGGTGGGTCGGTTTTAGCTGTTCAATGGATACCCACCCGTTTCATTTCGACAAAATGCAGGAATCGAGATACATTTCGATAAATTCAATACATACGTGGTTGAGACATAGCAACACGCAGCATTTCCTCATTTAGATTTTTTTTTTTTTTTTAATTTTAACAGTAATTCATATATCGTTAAGTTATTCCGCTGTGTGCTGCTTCACTGCCATTGCAAAAGTATCCTTGTGAGTATAATCGATCCAAATGATATTCCTTTTGCAAAGAAATCAATACTGATATTAATTTTGTTCCATTCTCTCTCTTCATTTCAAATTCTGGACTACAACAGAATTTCACCCATTTCCAACGAAAAAAATTGTCGTTTCTACAGTTAAATGTTCACCCACAATCAACCATGACTGCGCTCAGAATTGGACGTATTTGGGCCACCAATTGTTAGTTGGGATAGCAGGTAAACATTTTAATTTCAAAACGACAGATGAGCTTGAATTAGTGATTTTTCGGATGACTTCAGTAATAATCTAGATTTTTTATACATGTGATCACAACCATCAACGAAAATAGAATCTTTACGATAGAAAATAAAGAAACTCCTTAGACCGATTCGATCGTGTGTTAGAATGATAATTAAAATTTGATTCCTTGCCTTGATGATAAGATTTTCGTTCGAGAGTAATTCTTAATTAATTTTCAAATTATTTCGCCACTTTGAATGTAAATATTTTTATTTCTTAGTCAATCAATAGAAAAGGTTGGATTTCAAGTACTTGTTGAATATGATGTAAAATTCCAACAGGTCCAAACTATATGCAAAATAACTGAACATTTCAATACAGAAAACAACCTGACCCCACCCCACCCCACTTTCAATACCTACGTAACAACAGTAAAAACCAAAAGTCATAATTATAGGAAACATGGACAATTGGACATACAAAAATTAAGAGATATGCACACATAATAGGCCTCTAAAAATCAAATCACTAAATAAATCTTATTGTACGACAAAATTGTATACAATTCACAATAAAATTTCAATAAAGCATATTCTATTTCCTTAGCAAAAATAAATTTCCATTTTTAAAGATTATATATATATACATTTATGCGTATTTTCGTGACAAAAAATCCTGCTGAAATGATGTCATTTCATTGAGAACGAAAAGATTGAAGAATACATGTAAATTCATCATACAAATGTCATTTGAAAATTGAAAGCATATGTGATATACATGCGATTCAAGAGTACTTGTGCACAGAAGAACGCATATGTCATAAGGAGGATTATGTAAAAAGAGAAACATTTCTTTTTCGACACACAGGTATGCCGGTTGCCGGTTAGCAATTTAACCTTTCTACATATATTTTTTTATTTTGTCCTGTTTGTTCTGCAAAATGGTTCTCTTTTCTTCATTCTTGGTATATGGTATTTATATTTCAATGGAAATTGTATAATGTGTTTCAAAACGGATTAATTATAATTTCAATTCACATTACATCATGCATAGATGAAATCTGTGCGGATTAAAATGTTGCACAAGTTCAGGTACATTATCTGAAAAAAAAAATTCTTTCGATTCTTTATGTATTCACTAAGAAGATTTCATCCCATTTTAAAATTGATTGGTTGACATACTACGTAAAGAATAGTTTAAGATCTTTTTTTTCAACGTCATTTTTGCTTGTTAAAAGAATCCAACAATTGAAATGTTATGATGGTGACATTGCTTCCGGTTCCATTAACCTAGGGTTTTTCAGTATTTTCATTGTCACACCAAAAAAAAAAAAAAAAAAAAAAAAAACAACAAATGTGAGGGAAAAAATGTGCAAAAACATATTTCACATGTGTTTAAGTCAAATGTACATAAAGTCAGTTTGTACTATGTACATGCAATAATATACTGAGAAAAAAATATGCATATTCGTGGCGCAGAACAACGAATACTCGTGCGTTTCACGAATTTTTCCTAAGATGCATGAATATTCGTTTTTTTGTGCCACGAATATGCATATTTTTTTCTCAGTGAATATTCAAAGTAGTTGAATGTAGACACCAAATTTGAGGTGTTGAAATTGAAACCGAAAGATAAGAATATGTAGTTGTAGGTGGGCACTGGCACCTGTGTTGCCACAATCAAATCAAATGGTGTTGTTTTACAAATACATTCATATGCAGTGAATTGATTGTTTTCGATGCGGGCTGAAGTCAGCGCAGTTGATTTGATGCTGTTTAATTTTAATGCGCATGATAATCAATAAATCGTCGTTGTTACTTGTTCCGACCACCTATTATTAGAATTTTGAATCAGACATTTTTATTTATTGGCTTGAAATGTGAAAATAGCTATGACTGTACTGATCAGGGCACATGGTGGACTGGGATAGACTTTTCGATAACCACACAAATCGGATACCAGTCCATAAATTTTATGGACTTTTTACGTAAAATGATATTGTAGTTTTATAATTTTTATGTATTATTTTTTTTATTCTTCTATTCTCTTCACAAAGCACATTGTTCAACTTTATGGTGGTCTTTTTCTATTGATTCCATTATGAATGGCGTAGGTGATTTTTGTTGCATCGGTTTTCACTGTGTTTCTTTTAATATATCAATTTTTCGATACGCATATTATGTTAACATGACTTTACATGTGTCATTTTCTCTGTATCGAAATCCATACGCATAATAACTTTATTGTGTCTGTGATTTATGCTAGAAACAAAATAGATATTCTCATATATGTATATAACTTTCATTTTCAGCATACCACCGTGGTATTCTTTTCACACAACAATTTAATTTCCGTTTAGAATCAATATTCATATAGAAAATATGAAAAAAATTGACTATAAAAATTGAAAACTAAAAATTCAATTGAAAATTCAGTTTAGTTAATTAAATTTTCGACTGCACTAAAACAGCTATATTATTAATATGTAATTTTTTGCCACAGGGTAAGCACTAAAGTAAACAAAATTAGCTCGCTGACACCATATTTAACTGAAATCTATACTTATTAAGTACTTAATACTCTAGTGCGCTTTCACACGTAGTGATATCAAGTTTCAAAACATCTATTAGTTGAATTAAGCAACAAAATTTTCAAATTTTCTCTTTTTTCATATACAAAAATAGTTTATAAACTTAAAATTACTGTAATTTTTGAAATAAAAAATAAAATTATCAAGTAGTAACGATATAAATTTTTTTGAATAACAAAAATCCGTTAAAATGATGCTCTCGTTGCGAACTTTATACATGTGAAACAATCTAACAAAAACGAATAATATCATAA
This sequence comes from Resseliella maxima, assembly GCA_029041755.1. Lineage (NCBI taxonomy): Eukaryota > Metazoa > Arthropoda > Insecta > Diptera > Cecidomyiidae > Resseliella > Resseliella maxima. The sequence continues at coordinate 800,092 of JAQOWM010000327.1, forward strand.
TTTTAATTCAAAACCGATGTGCTATAAATAACTTTTTTGTAATGTTACAAAATGATTTGAAGCATCAATAAACATTGATTTTGACATATCAATTTTGGTTAAAATTAATCGAACATATTTTTTTCTCTTTTTTGGATGCCTAGAAGAAAAATTTTTAATATTGACTTTGAACGCACATTGTAACAAAATAATGTTTTTGATTGTTATTGTTACTGCTGGTGCTACTGTTGAGTTGAAAATAAATTCCGAAATGTGAATGGAATTGGTCGTATTGGCTCTGTAATCCGTCTTTAATGCCACTTATGTGTACAGTTTTTAATGTGATAAATGTTTATGTTCATTGCATGAATTTTGACTGTGGTCTATGTCACTGAAGCGAACTAAAGGTTTATATCAACTCAAAAACATACTTTTTCATCACAAGCAATCTCTGATATATGTCATTGTGCATGTGTTTTTTTATGACACAAAGCAGTAAATTTCATGTGTTAAATTTTGTTAAGTTGCCAAAAGGAAATACCGCCATCATCATTGTATCTCAAGCTTTTTGGTACGAAAATAGTAGAAATGGATGGAAATTAGTATCAGCACTAACATCAGTAACTTTATAAGGGCAATAATTTTACAAGAAAATTCAATTTATTAAAGGCCTAATATTTGGTATGCCTAAACCGATGTTCATCATTTCCTGGATAATGGTTTAAACATTTCAGTATACATGACACACAATAATGCGGAAAATATACTGCATGGGCTGAAACTATTTTAACATTTTGCTTTATAGTACTTATCGACATTATTTTTTTTGGAAAAATTACAAGAGTACAAAAGAGAAATACTTACAAGAATCCAGTCTTTTGTTATATTAATATCCACTTTATAAATTTCGCCTGATAGTATTAATATTTTACAATTTTGATTAAAGCATGCTGGCTTCTTTTTTGTTGTTGTTTATGAAGTGAAAATTGTAATTTCCATCACTACCGTTCATTTGTTTGCATTGAAATTCATTTTAACCGGACACAAAATTAACAAGATATGGTTTGGATAGACGAGCAAAGAAAATGAAAAATTTCCCTTTGACATTGTAAAATTTAGTTCAAATTGTATAGTCTATCGACCTTTTACACAAATTAGGTATGTCCGTGTTCGTCCAAAGTCCGTCCGTGTTTATTTCGAGTCCGCACTATTTTCATTGTTTTCGGACGAACCTTAAACGAATCTTGGTCGCACTTGGACAGTCCAAATTTTTTTTTTTCCAACATTTGGTATGTAAAATTTGTAAAATTATCTAACAAATTTGGCTGTAACGAATGGATTTTGATGTCAAAAGATGGAATTCGTGCAAAAATCGCAACTTTATATTTCTGGTGTGCTTTTGTGACGTTCGAGAGAAAAAAAGTCCATACATTTTCGATTGAGATTTTTTTTTTGCAGAAATTTGGACCGTCCGCGAATCGATAGAGAAAAACTAACTCGGACTCTGACAAAGTCGAACTCAAACGCAGTACTCTTAGCAATATAAATTTAATATTTCCAATATACACTTGTACATAGAACAACAACAACATTGAGAATTATATAAATAAATTTGTTCATAAATTATTATTTGAAGATATAGCAATATGCTAAGAATTGTAAAAAGGATAAAAAAATAGCAGCTGCAGAACTTCTTATTCTCAACATCATTTTGAAAATTATTCTTAAGGATTTTCGAAGGAAATAGACGCGGAAATTTCTTGATTAAAACCATTGTGCAGACGAATAAAGAAATATTGTCAAGCACTTCGAAAACGCAAAAAAAAATCATTATAACAAACTTTTGCCATTTACAATAATTTACCGTTAGTTTCTAATTTGCGTTTACAACTTATTGGTTGCTGGTGCTATTTTCATATTTATCTAACACAATTTAAATAATGTTGATTTGTAGTAGTGTTAAGCATAACAACGGGGTAAATGTAAATTTTAAATATTGCAAAACTGAAACAATTGTTAAGTAAAACTTTAGGTTTTATAAACTTTCTTCTATTTAAATGTTGAGAGCGAACACATTTGATTATGTTATACCATTGTGTATTATTATTTGAAAATCCTTTTGCAAAATTGCTGAACCAACAAAACGAACTGAATTTTGTATCATTTTATTCACACAAAAAAATGTTCTTGAGTGAAACAAAAGACATTTCGAGCTATTAAATGTCTAATGAAAGAATTTTATCATAAAGGTTAATTTTACAAGAATGATTGGTATGGACGGTCCTTAAAAACGAAATGTGATGAATTTGTTGGAAGTTTGTTCAGGAATTTTTCATAAAATATTTATTAAAACTGTAATTGGTGAACGGAAATTGTATCATAAACATTTTCGTTTTTTGTTTGCTGATAAGAGATGTTGATTCTCAGTATAATATAGTGAAACAAAGATACTCGTCTTGTTCGCACCTTATTACTGTCAAATGACATCACTTAAACTTCACGATCGATCTTACAACAACTCACACCTCGACAGATTTTTGCATGTCTTCACATTTGTATTGAAGTATATTGAGCGATGCGATTTAAAAAAAAAAAATGTTTCGGCGACGCTCTTTATCATCAGCACTTAAACTGGCCCAAATTCAATTGTATGCAGGAAATGTATGCCCAATGAAATGCCGACCGATTATGAAGAACATGGTAATATTGAACAAAATGGGAAGTTTCTTGATTCGATTGTATTGCAGTTTATTTTCACCTCCTACTTTTATATCTCTCGTTTTGATTGAAGAGGCTTTTATCGAAAATTCGCTGGTTCAGTTCGGCTCCGACTTGTTTTGAAAAGCTATAATTTGGCTTTCATTAAATGCAAAATCTATAATTTACACCTTTTTCAATACGAAATTTGAATGTGCTTCAGCCATATGAGGGCCCTTCAGAGTGATGCTATTTCTCTTCATCAAATTATGTTTCATTTTTTTTTTTTTTTTTTGTTCGATCTCCTTTCGAATATTTTGTTTTTTCTCATCCTCTTCTTATTTTTCTTTTTTTTTTTCTTTCTCTTAGTGTAGTGCATTATTTTATTTTATTTTTTGGCTCGATTTATCACTGCATCGCGAAGTATGTTGTTGTTGTATTTTATTGTTGTTCTTCAAGTACCCTTTTTGCTGATCGGTTCAGGCAAAAGCGTGTCGGCATATCTCTTTTATTTGTGTATGTGCATTTTCCCTTTTCTTTGTGTTCAATTTCGGTCTGTCGGCCGTCGTTTGTAATTTGTATTCTCAGTTCAATAGAGTTGCAGCATTTTTTGTTTTGTTTCATTCTTACCAAGCGAACGGAAAGCAAAGTGATAAAAAGCCTTGGATGAAACCAAAAATGGCATTAAAACAAGTAGTAGTAATTCGATTGGAGTGCGTTTTTTTCTCGCCGTGTGTGGAAGAACATCGAACTACATGGAATGTGCAGAGAGAAAGAAAAAAAAAAAGAATACAAAACTTAATGTAGGGATATAAAAAAAAAAGAGGAAAGATATTGAGCTAAAAATGTTGCAAAAAAAGTAACACATTGTTATACACAATAATCGGTCTTGTTAAACACACGACAAGAGGCGACGAAAACGATACACCATTGTATGACGTTGCTCACGTAGCATTTTAATTTCGTCTGATTGTTGCCGTTTTTCGACGCCACATTTTCTGAAATGAATTCTATGCCGATGCCGCCGCAACAAAATTTAGAGTGTGTAGACTCCATTCAAAGAGCACACTGCCGAATAGCAAGCGCTGCGTAAGAATCAGCGACAAAACAACGATCAATTCAATGTGTTACGTTTCTTTTCGTTTTCCTTAGCGGCTCTTGATGTTCGACCAGCAAATAATTTTCTGTAAATAATTGATTTAATTGCAGTGTTGATGAAATAAACATTTTGCCCAGTTATCGGCAATCGTTGCTTGTTCGTTCGTTTTGTTCGTTCGTTTATTCCAAAGACAAATTGGAAATGGAATGCATTTTCTGGATGTTTGCACATTGGTTTCATTCCATTTCTTTCGGATATTCTTATCGGACATTTCTTTCATGCTTGCAAACAAATAACATAGTATGATGCAGATCGTTAGTTTCTGTTATAACCGGACAATTTTATGATGTTTAAAAATCGTGTGGTGTGCAGGTTGTGCACGCTTGCTTTTATTTCAAGTTCTTTTTTTTTCTCACTGTTCTCTGCAAGTGAAGTGTTAATTTTTTCATGTTTCAAGCTGTTTAGCCAAAAGATCATGAAATCCCGTTTATTTTCTCTCCCTCTATCTTTGTTCATTGCAATTATTTGATTTATATTCGCTTTTGGCATAATAAAAAGAGTATCTAACAACTGATATTCATTTCTTTTCACATTCAATTTCATTTGTACCTACCAAACTCCTTAGGTCAAACTGATTATTTTTAAACGAAAAGGTGTTCAACAAGAAAAAAAAAATACAAGTGAAAAAATAACGTGAATTTGAGAAGAAAGATCATTAATTTTTGGAAAACAGCATGCATCCCAAAATATCTCACACCTTTTGGCCACATTGATTTCGCACTTAGTTAGCTATCTCGATAAAATCTTCATACATTTTATATTATGCTTTACTACTGGCGCCAAAAATAATTTCAAGAACACTTTTTTACAAAAACTCTTGGATTCTTCCAAGACCATGCAATAGAAATCGATAAAAGAAGGAAACAACGATTTTAGTATTTAACTCTAAAAATAAATAATTTTAAAATTATTTTTTTTAATATTAAACAAGAGTTATAAAAATTTTAAAAAAAACGGTTTTTAATATTTAAAAAAAGATTAAATTATAATCACTTCTGGCGTTGCAATAGGATAAATTTCAGTTGTAGCCCACTTGCATAAAATAAGTGCAAGAAATATTTAATAAGATTAGATATTATTTAAGCTAAAATATAAATAATTTTTAATGAAAAGTTGAATATTTGAATCGTTCTTATTTACCAACGGATAAACTCGCACTTGTTATAGTTAGCTCATATTTCGATATCATTATGATGAACAAATATTTCGTAGAGTTTAAATTCATGATTTGTAGTACAAATTTTGTATTTATAATGATGAATCAAGAATATTTTTGTAGATTTAAAGCAAGCTGTATCATCAACACAAGCTTGGATATGGTTATTTGAATAGACTTTCCAAAATCACACCGATCAGATTTAAAGCATCGCCAAACACGTTCGTACTTCGAACGTTTTTCTGAAAATACCATCTGGTATTGAAAAAGCTTTTGGAATAAAGGACAGGAAAACGCGTCCAAACTTCGTGGCCAGCCTTTCAAAGGCCAGAAACTTGTATTCGCTTGACCACTGAAAGTAAATATGAGTCTCAGTGTGAGATTGATATATTTAATTCAGTTTCCAAGCCCTTTTTTATCCTCCTGAAAAATTCTCCCATCATAAATATCATATTAAAGCTAATGCAGTCTACAATATGATGTTTTCAGTTTCTCACCAATGAAAATAACAACTAACACTTTTCATCGCGACACCAAAATAGCTATATCATTGCCAGAAGTTGTAAATAAATCAAAAATGATATGTCGTTAATAGACTCCTTTATTACTCGTACTTTTCGAACGTTAATTTTTTACAACTTTTAATTTGACATTTGGCCATTAGCCTTAACCAACTAATCGAAAATTCAAAACATTCTTTTTCGATAAATAATGTAATTCATATGATACGTGAAATGGAGGCCTGATTGCGTTAAAATAGCAGATACACAATATTACATGAACATTTGTTCGACCGAATACTGTACTTGCAATTGATGTTCGTTTACAATTGCCAAGAAAAAATTAAAAATATTCAGTCGTGGTGCCTCAAAATTCGTATCATGCATGAAAACAGATGCTAAATCACGAATGTATATGCCTGAAAATAAGTGCCATTTAAATTTGGAGTTAGCTATTGAAATGAACCAAATTCAATATTCAACTTCAATAGTATTGAGTCAATACAGAACGTTTTTGAAAATTTGCTTTTTAACCAAATCAAAGAGATAGTCCACATCCAAGTACTATTTGCGTATAATATGTTTAGCACGAATTTGGCAAGGGCATAATAATTATGTATATAAATAAAAAATCATATAGTTAAACTAGAGACGTTAGGAAAATGAAATGTTTACAAGATGTAATTTGAATCTTTTGACGTTGAAAATGTCTAAATAGCGCAACGTAAATGTTATTTTGATATACTGCAATCATTTTGAACAAGTGTGAACGTTGTAATCGAATTATTAGGCGGTGCATTTTTTTCTCATTTTTTTTTCGTTTTATTTGTTAGCTGGAAAGACTTCCACGTATATTATGCAATGGTACTTGTGAGGCAATGCAATTGCTATGTCATTAATATTGAGAACGATAACATCTAATTTTGCCTTAATGTAAATTGGTTGAATAAGAGTGTGAATAAACAACAAAACAACGAACAAATGACCTGCAACACCAAAAATAAGCAAAGAGAACCAAATATAATAATCGAGGATCGACGATATTATGAAGCAGATGGAAAACAAAGATATATATATTGAAAAAAGGGAACATTGGACAGAATGACGATGTGCCTAAGTATTGATAAGTAATGTGTAACCTGTTTGATGCGCTGAGATGAAAAATTTGAATCACTTTGTATGTATAAGTTCTAAGTATAACCGAATGAACAAGCGAACAGAATGCCTTTGAAGAAATCCCAATGAAAAATGGAACGAGCAAAAAAAAAAACAAAACATTATTCCAATACAATGGGCAAACATGCCGACACAGCAAACGCCAATGAAAGCGTAATAGAGGAAATCAACGCAAACTGTGTGCTGTGAAGATGTTCACCACAAAGAGAACTTGATGATTAGTTTAATCATTTTTTTTTTTCTTCTCATTTTGCTTTATTCTATCTCCTTAGCAAAGTGTTAATTTGCCAAACTGAGCACATATAAACATAAAAAGCAATCGTATATAATCTGGATGCATAGGACAGAGAGAGAAGGAGAGAGAGAGAAAGAGAGAGAGTGAGAAAGAGAGAGAGAGAGAAAGAGAGAAAGAGAGAAAAAGAGGGAGAGAGAAAGAGAGAGAGAGAGAGAGAGAGAGAGAATAACAAAAAAATGAACTTTTCCGTTTGATGCAGTAATGGCGCGATAATTTGATACTAAAATCAATCGACCAACCCTAATTTCTTATTAAAAGAGTAAAAAGGATACTTGGTTGACGAAAACACTATTAATGGAACAATATAAATTCAACCGAAAAATGTTGCACTCATTTCATTATTCAATTATTTTCATTCAATAATTTTATTTATTTCTGAGTAATCCGTTATTCATTTAAAAACATATTTCAACTGAAAAAATCAATGTAATGTAAATCTAAAGATTTTTTTTGGAAATTAAATCGAAAGCGTTGCCCTTCGAAAGGAGAGTTGAACTTCAAATTATTCGTGAAGTGGAATCAATGATAACCATCATTATGCACGTATAATAATAACCAAGTGCACCAGGTGTGAATGAGTTCATTAAAAAAAAACTTGGATCGATTATTCCGAACAAATGCCACATTTTCATCGTTTATTCCATCTTTAAATTCGTTCCGTCTCATCGCATAATACCTGTTCATTTATAATACCTGAACATTTGATTGATTAATTGATTGAACGTTTTTTTCAGTATTAGATGCAAATTCAATATATATGCAATTGGAATTTAACTGTTTGATTTGCGTTTGATTGGTTTTAAATCTGTACTTCATTTGACAATATAAAATAATTCCAACTCGCTCATCTCAAGCAGGAAAAACAATCAAAATTTGTAAAATATTATTGAATGATATTAAATTTTTCAAAAATGTAAATGTCATCGCAATCAGCTAGAGAAGCAATCATCACACATATGGATTTACCCAAGTATGGATTGCCCAGGTATGGATGAAAGTAACAAGATGAAAAAAGATTTCGTATTGATTGAGAAAAGCAATCAAGATTTTCAATCAACGAATGATTAAATACAAAATTAAAACATAGACTAGTGTTTTCGTGTTTATAAAATGGAGGGTAAGGTGTAAAATGCGGGCTTTTTCATTTTTTAGTTCTTTTTTTTTCATCAAATTTAAACGCACATTCACACACTTAGTGAAAATTGTGAAGATGAAGATAGCATTTGGAATAAGTTTGTAATATTGACAACAAATGTTTAGTCGATCAACAGTTCAAGCAAATGACTGCACACGTATGTTCCAATTAGGCAGATCTGACGAATGCATTGCGAAGACATCAACACTGAGTGGCTTTTAACGATTGTTATTTATGTTTAAGCGGCAACACAAAATAATACGAATACTCAAAAAAAAAAATTAATATTCCCATTAAACTATCATTACAAACGCGCAAACCTATCAATTTTCCTTTTGTGCTCTTCTCCGCTGCACGCAAGAACTCTTGTAAAAAGTAAGGTGTAAATTATGAACGAATCGAGGTGTGTTAATATTAAATATATGGTGTCGCGTGCAATGCCGTATGTTGGGTATATAAAGATGTGTTTAAGTTCTGTGCAAAATTAACACTTTTCAGTTGATCAATTGCACCTGTCGAATCGGATTTTATGGTTCTAGTCAAAATTATTTACCAACACCAACTAACAAAACTGAAACTTCTTTTTTGAATCATGTTTGATAAATTGAATGTTTAATTGATTTGTTTTATTCTCTATAGATTTATGTACGTTTTTTTTGTTCTTTTTTTTTTTTTTTGGCTGAAAATTCATTTCGTATTGATACTTATTCGAAGATTTTTATGAATGGATCCATATTACTTGACGGGCGAAAAATGTGAAATAATTTACAATTTACCGAAAAATGGAAGTAATTATGTACAGAAGTTCAATTAGATGTTATTCGATTGAAATTTACTTAATTCAGTATTTTATTCGCACTGTAACACTTTATTAAATGTCTGTAAAAATATGTTTTTATTATATATGTTGTTTTTTTCTCCTCTTCTGGTTGTGTGCTCTTTGCTTAATCTGTTGCAGCTAATGAACAATAGCCAAAATTTCATAAATTCTTTTGCTTATTTCGGGAATGTTTGTTTTATTCATTTTTCCCTCGATGCGCTTTATTATTGTATGTTGTTTGCTGGACGACGAATGGCTCCGTTACCCATTCACATTTCGTTTTGGTAGTTGTTGAAAAAGTTTTTTTATCCTCTTTTTCCATTTGGATCGAGAATATTACGAACATATCTTGAACTGACAACTGAATCGAAATAAGAAATTAGGGAAATATTTGTGAACAGCTGGGGAAAACGATGGAAAAAGCACACGAATTATATAAATGAATGGCAGTCGAATGTGGCGCAGCACAATAATGCTTGCAGCTTCTAGATAAAAATGAAAAGTTATTATGGCAATATGTGAGACTAGAGTGTATCGAATTTTCTGGGAATGTTTTTCAGACAATTTGATAACTTTTTGGGAACATTCCATAGATTGTAAAAATAATATAAGAAAGAACCAGAAACCAGCGAGTTCTTGACTATTATTGAATATAAAAATGAGTAAAAATAAACTATACACCCTAATTGTGAGTGCTAAAGTAAAGAAATCAATGATAATAATTATAATTAAATACATTAAGCACTGATCTTACAGTCGCGCACAGACAGTTTGCCAAAACCTCGGTAAATGCAAACTGAATACACAATCATACTAGATTTCTGTATACACTTTTCGTAAACAATTTTCTCTCTTGGTTTTTGCGCTTGGGTTTTATTTGAGATTTATGTTTCACTAGAATTCTCACCGCTCAGACATTGGTGTTGTTATCACAAGTGCTAAGAAAGCTGCCACATAGTTTAACGATATTAGAAATCTTATAGGCCTTCAATATATAATATTATATAAAACTTTTGCTTCGCATCAGTAAACATTAAACATTGCATTTGATTCCATCCATCCGTTATGCTACTCATACATTTTTTGGGTCTATTACTTTCATCGAATTTTTGCAATAAAAACCAAAATACTCTCATAATTTAGTATCAAAATGAAATCTCATCCACAGATTACATTCATCGATTTTAACTAATTCGATTTATTTCTATATATTAATAGTATTTAGTGCGCATTTATTATTTATTATTTATTCAATTTAATTGCAAAACACTGTCATTTATATCAATATAAAAAAAAATATGTTTGAAGCAATCGATTGAATTCTACTGATTCTGCATTTCAAAAGACCAGTGGATTTATTTATATTTAGTCAATTAAATGATTATCACAGATAAACAACAATTTAATGTATTTGATTTGATATTTTCACAGATTGTGTTAATACAAAATTCCTTTTTTCACAAGTAACATGTGCAAAAGACATTTCATCGAAATTAGAAGAAAAAGAGCAACAACTTCTACGGCTTTTAACACTTGGCGATAAATGACCCGAATTCAGTTTTGATGCTAATAAAAGTAACGAGCACAGGTTTTGATTTGCAAAAATAGTGTTTCATAAACAGAAGCAGCTGAGAGAGCAATAAAAATTGGAGGAAACTAATTACAACGTCCTTGAAAATGTTGGTATTTTTTTGTTGCTTTTATTAATCATCTTAAAATGATGACGCATGATATTATTTTATGAGAGCAAACACATATAATCGTGCATAAAAAAAAAACATTCAATATGTCACACAGGTTTGTTGTGGGTATCACGTCCAATGAATTCCTAGGCGTATTTAATGTTAATATAACTCTGTTACACAACAACAATTATGAAGTTTTGGAATATAAATAAAGGGAAGATAGACTAAAGCTACCCCAGATGAAGAAAATCTCCTTCCCACTCATTTTTTTAAGCTAGAAATAACGAACAGAAATGTGTATATTGATGGGAATCGAATTGCATTCAGTATTCAGCGATCATTGATTGGATCATCTAAATAAAAATAATGATATTGCAAACAATCGAAATCAAAGCTTAAATTTTAAGCAAATTTTCGTATAGTCATCGGGCATCTTCGACATGAACTGCGTGTGGCTTTTATTGATGACAAATATTTTTATTTTTTCAGTGTAATTGCACTTTCACTATGCGGTGGTCTTGAAAATAATCGGGCTAACTGATGTGGAATAAAATTGATATTTGAATTCTTTCGATCCATAATATGAAATTTGAATACAACGACATATACTTTCATGTAAATTTGTAAATATAAAAAAAGAAGTTTTCTGATTGCCTGAAGAACGCTCAATATACTTGATTTCGATAAAATTTGCCATTCAAACTATAGTTGATTTTCTGCAAAATTAAGCAAGTAATGTTTTTACTATCGCTAAATAACCTAACGAAGAACGATAGTATTTCAAAAGCAATTGCATGAAAAACGGAAAAGTTTTGGTATGCCATAAATATAAGGGAAAATCGCCGTAAAGTATAGAACAGGAAAGCACTGCAAACAATTCATGACATAAAATGAAACGTGAAACCGAATGAGAAACACACACACACACAGAGAGAGAGAGAGAGAGAGCGCGAGAGAGAGAAGCCAGTAAATATGCAAAAACAATTCTCAGATCTTTGGTAAGTTTCTCTTAGCACAGCGCGTTGAAAGTTATTCGAAGTAAACAGTATTGTTGGCTTATTTGTTACATGAATTATGTACTGCAGTGGATGAGGACAACACCGGATCATAATGTATTTAAAAGATGTGTGTGCGATGCGGTTAAATGCGCTCGTTGTCGCTGTTCATGGCCACAATTCACTTCATTTTAACATTTTCGCTAACGGTATTTTCGGAATAAAATTAGTTATTGCATCGAACGAAGAATATAGAATTATGCAAAGATGACAAGAATGGGCGAAAAAAAGCAGAGATAGAAAGGAGATAAATAGAAAGGTAGACACGGGAAAAAAGAGAGAGAGAGAGAGAGAGAGAGAGAGAGAGAGAAATTCGTTTATGCCGTTGTCTGTGGCGCTTCTTGTCAGCCAACTTTTCACATCTGTGTCGTAGACTAACTGAAATGAGCATAACAATCATTTTGACAAAATTGCAGCAAGCACTGCACTCGTTTATTTGAATTTATGCGCGGATATGTTGCAATTTTGAGACAGTGCACACAGCAACGATGCAAATAGATAATTGCGAAACATGCCGCAAAACGTGAAGTATAACGAACAGACAAGTGGAAAATTAACATTGAGCGATGAATTTACGTCGTGTTAGTTTGCTCACTCAGTTTTTATCCGAATAATTATTCGATGGCTTCGAGCAATTTTCAACTTCATTTTAATGGAATTCGCCGTTCTCTTGTTTCCACTTTACAAAACGTCATTTATGCCAACACATTGGTGCAATACTGTTGCATGTTTTGAGTTATCAAGACAGTTTAACATGTTTCCAATTCATTCACAATACAAACTACTTTCGTTATTGTCATTTTCGATATTATACAAAAAAGCATGCTGCAAACCAACAAACGAATGTCACCATAGAGAAATTACTGCTTAAATACTACTTCGTACAATTGATCAATAACAAAGTTCGAGATGAAAATTCTTCTTCTTCTTCTTCTTCTCCTTTTTTTCGCTTTGTATGATTTCACTTTGAAAATTCGAAACTTAGTCTTATCTATACTTACATATTTTGTGTATATTATAAGGAATTGCAATGGAGGGAAAAATATGTCAAAATAATCAAAACCAAAACACGTACACCAATGCACTAACTTAAAATACTTACACGAACAAGTATTATCACGTACATGTTCGAATAATTATACGCCATAAAAAGACGATTGACCAGAAGCAATTCAATCCGGATTTTACACATTTTCATCACAACAGACGGCACTTTGCCAGAGCAATTTGGTCCCTCCAATATAAAAATACAAGTAAAAATGTCAACGGACAAGAAATTTTATTTTTCATGTTTCAGAAAATGTCGGAATTTTGTTCGATCTTTTGTCCATTAACACCTCTAATGACGCCTTTATATGCAAGATTCTTTCTTTCTAAATATCATGAGGACGATTACAATAAAGTGAAATTCACTGAAATTAAAAATTGTCAAAACTCTGTTTGTCAAAAATAAAAAATTTTGTTCAACGTTTTACTTCAAACCCGCGAAAAGTCCAACTTGATCACGAATCATCGATTTGGTATTGTTTTCGAATGGAATCGCAAACAACGTATATTGGATATATTATACTTCATATGTGGTAAATACACGTTTGGTTATGTTATTTTCAATATATTCGACTGAATAATATAATATTACAAAATCCATTCCAGAAATTTCATTTCATTTATCGCACAGACGCGAATAATATCTAACAAACAATTGTTTCAAACCAGTATCAAGCATTCTTGTTTTAATTGCTGCAAAAGATAGTTTCAATGAATTTTTTTTTTTTAAATCCCAGATTAATCGCAACTCGAATCAATAACAAATCTTGAAAAAAAAACTCGTGATTATTACTTTTATTGTAATAATACTTTGCGTTTCATTATTGTTCATATTATTTTTGCATCACGTACACAGGAGTTTGTTGATGCTGATGCAGGAAAACTTTGCACTCGCTTGAATGCAAATAACCCGCTTTTTTGATTTCATCATCATCAACATGATCAAAAAGAGAAAAGATGTCGTGTACATGCAGTTTACATGCTGTACCAGCAGTTGAACAAACGAAGAATGCAAAATAATTTTCATTTAAATAGTGAACAAGGGAAAAATGAGAGGAAAAAAAATCGCATAAACTAATAATTAATACGAAGAAAACTTTTAACGGAAACAAAGGAGAATTCAAAGAAGAAAAATGTGAAGCAAATTTGTGAACATTTGACTTCCGATTTAATAATTATAAAACACTGAAAAAGTGATGAAATGCTGGACAATTTTTAAACTTTTGCAATGAACTGTTCTTAGCAAAACTTACATTCATTTAGACATTTCTCCTCACTCAAAATACACTGTACACCATTTCAAACCAACTAAATGTATAAAATCTTATACATAATTATCGCTTTTAGGATTAATTAATTTAAGTCTTGCACAGTTTTGCATTTTTAATACTTTACACAACTGCAATTATCTTGTAAGATATGAAATATGTGCAAAAATCAATACACTATGGTTTTATTCATTTGTTCGCATGATTTTGAAATACATTAAATAGTAGCAATTGTCGATTGACGTTAAATTTAGAGAATAAACCATAATTTCAATAAGTCAAAAAATGTGTGAATCATACCATTTGAACAATGTCTATTCGTTTAAAATGTCCTTCAGCACTGATAAAAATCATTTATCTATTAATTTGTCAACTTGAAGCCATCAGAATTTACAAATAGAGAATGAAAAAACACTCTCTCACGAATATAGCATCATTGAAAGCAACTCACAGGTAAAAAAAAAATACATATTTTGCAAAAGAAAACTCAATTGTGAAAAACAAGAAATGAAATCAAATATTAAATTCTTTTACATCGCCTGACAAATTGTCGGTTAATTTCATGTTCAGTAGCCTTGAAAAATGCCTGAAAAATGTTGAAAACCGCTCCTATGTTCAAACAATAAAACAACAATTTCTTAAAAATTAATACGAAAAGAATGAATAACAAAGTTAATTGATAGAACAATTTTAGTTACAATCCAATAAACAATTTATCAATATTTGCCTTGATTCATTTTGAATTGAGGCTTTTGAATATCTATTGACTAGTTGAAAAGTAATAATTCAAACAATAAATAAGCTATTCCAGGATACCTTCTGTTCGATTGAATGGAAAATGTAGCAATAACAACAACGGTGACTTCAAAGTATTTCATTCAAATAGTTTTGAATAACCCAAGAAAAATATACTAGATGATCTCTCTCTCTCTCTCTCTCTTTCTCTCTTTCTCTCTTTCTCTCTCTTCTAAAAACTTTCCAATGAATTTTCTTTTGAAGGATGTACGAAAATAATACAATAGAGACACGAAATATGCCAATTCTTTTGTTAAAATTGAAGAATTTCGTTTTTCTATTATCTATTTTATTGATGTAAGCAAATTAAAATGTTTCATTTGACATTCACAATAAGAGTGTGCCACATGCACATTCATGCAAAATATGGACAAATCAAAATCTTCTGTCATTTCACTTAAACTATTTAGTTAAAAATGTTTAAAATACATGTAAGAGTGGATTCTTACATAAGAAACATCTAATAATAAATCGAAACACTTGAAACTCCTTTTGTTAATGGTTTTAACTGTTGAGAAAAGATTTCTTCGAATCTAAGAGCTGCATTCATGATCGCACTGCTATTTAGAAGTGAATTATGTATTATTACTACTTCACAAAGGAAAGAAAACATGTTCAATGCATAAGTTTATTTTTCGCATGAAAATATTTTTACATCTCTGCAGTATAATTTTGATTTGTAGATCTGTTTTAGTAGATAAGAATTCCGTAGCGCCACCAGCTTTATATATTTCAAAAATGTCTCTGCTGGCATACTTATAATAATATGATGGTATTTTCAACGCAGTTTATGATTTTAGGTTAAACATGTTTAACCATCATTCAAATAACTGCCGCGGCTTTACTTCGAATCACTAGTTCAAATCAACTTACTGATAGACATATTGTCTAATGATGTTTCATGATCGAAACAATTTAGCTCAATCGAAAAAATTCGATTCAAAATTGTATTGCAAAACCATTTTTAAAATGTTTTTTTTCATTCGTTTAATCGAAACAACTGTCCCTTGAATCAATTATTTTCTTTTACGAAAAATAAAAAAAAACTAAAAATCAATTGTACTTGTTTTGTATTGCTGAATAATACATTCTAAATTAAATATAAATAAAAGAACAAAAGTTAAGTTTAAAAATAAACAGAAAGACATACAACAATTCAGCCTTAAACAATAAAATATACGAATACATTTTAAACAATAACATTCAAAGGAACTATTTCAATGCTCATGCGTTTTGTGATAAGACAATATGCCGTATGACATGCGACAAACTAGCATGTGTTCAATAAAAATGTGTGTAGTTTTGAGAATAAAATGGATGTTTTCGTACATACAAATTAATTTTTTGTTGAAAAATAATGAATTTTTCCTAAAATTTTTCGAATTTGGCACTATTCTAGGCACTAGCATTACTAAAATTGAAAAACGTATGAAATAACGGGTCAGTTTTCTAGTCAACAATTGACATTTTTATCGTTGAACTCGTTTTTTAATTTCATGTAGGCAAACACATTGATCAGGTAATTTATTGCATTTGTATTCGTATTATAGCAATGCAAAATTACAAGATGAGTGTATACTGTATATAAAATAAAAGAAAAATAAGATGATTTCTTTATTTGGAAAAAGCATTAAATTTTTCTCAATATTTTTTTTTTTAAGATTGAACTTCTATTGTGGTAATGGAGTGTGCATAGACTTTTATATATGAACGACATAACTATTGTTATGATTCACTATTGTTCTTGTCCATTGGGTTTAGTCCTTTTGATACACTTCATAGCTTCACTGGGCACTATGTTCTCTTTGTTACTCTCTTATCTTTTGTCTATTACACAAATCTTACTCGTGAAAAAAAAAACAGGAGAGAACGTTCGAAGAAATCGAAAGATAAATGATGAACCCAAAAATCCAATACAAAAATAAATAAAATAACAAGAAATCTGATTTTAAAATGCTCGTTATGGGAAATCAATGTTGTTTTCGTATGAGTAAATATTATGATGTTTCAATATAAAAAAAACCCATAATGCCAGTGAGTAGAAATGAATTTTGCGTTACACGAGCATATTAAGTAATATTGGAAGTTTACAGAGAATTTTAAAGCTATGAATATGTTTAAGTAATATTATGAAATAATGAAAAATTTTGTTTAATAACACATCCCTTGGAAGCAAAAAAATATCAAGTAATGAGCGCTAACTATGAGATTTTTTTTTATTTTTAAATGTATATTTTTGGTGTCTATGTGAATCGATAAAACTATTTGCTTTGATATGCGCATTGTTCTAATTGTCATTGGAATGACTCTTTCAATGAGTTTTGTTAGGAATTGAAAAAATGTTCTTCCGATTGAGTGAAGGCTTTGTTCATTTTTTGAAAGAAAAAAAAGTATATTTTCTTGACTCTTTTATTGGAATTTACATAAATGGAATGATAATAATTTCATTTTTCGGATAGTTTTGAGCTATTGACAGGAAACACATGAAAACATGATACTTTCATGGCATTTTCAAATTAAAATTATATTTAAATGAATATTCAAACAACTCGGCTAGTCAAGATTCATTCCGTTTTAAATTTTTATTTTTTCACTATGCAACTTATTTTATACTTTGCCGGTTTTGCCATGGTTTTGCGGACCCAATCTTGGTATTGAAACTTCTCTTTAATATCACCCCCACCCCTGATTGTATTCTCTTTGCTAAAGTCGTATCATGAGCGGAATTTATGTCGCATTGGGTCTTTGACGAGCATGTTTACTAGCTTTCTAGTGAACACATATTGACATAAATTTAGGTTTCGTAATAAATAAATAAATAAATAAATAAACTTCTATCTGACTATGAATATAAAAACATATTCTAAACTCATGATTGCTCTTCATCAATAATTATACAAACACTTAACTAATTTCATTTAATATAAAATTTTTATTGAATACATTTTAAGAAATAACTAGAACAATTGGAATTATTTCCATAATGTTGTTTAATAACCAAAATTGTTTGACAGTTAACATAACGTTATTTTCTTGTGTGTATGATTAAAATCACTCATTGCTCATCCGATTTAAAATGCATTGTAGTATCAAACATCGTCGACAATAAAGTCAAACATCTTCGCGGTGCTGCACGTTTGACATCTATTGTTATAGACTACAGACATGATCCTGATAGAGATTGAATTTTTTATTTAAACCAGAAAAGTAAAAAATTCCTTTTTCAAAAAATCATACCACATTTGAATTATCATACCACACTTTTCATAATTTATCTAATCCGAATTTATAATCGGATGTGATATTACGGTGATTTGCGATTTTATTTCAATACCCGAATTTGATATGTAATTTATTGGTATATCATAAAAATTGGGGAAACATTTTCTTGTATATTTTACACTGTAATGATTCAGTTTGATTATAATCAACAATTAACAATTCAACATATTATACGATTACCAAATGCGACAAATATTTTGGTTTTGAATCTGAAAAAAGACTTATTATTGATTGACTTTACTGAATTTGGTGTTCGTGGACGCTTATGACCATGTTAAGTGTGAAATTCGTAATTTAGCTATAAAAATAATATAAAAACAACTTTGTTTTCGTCACCTCAGAAGCATATGCCACTGAATCGCGTAATTACCGTTTGCTATGCTCTTCACTTGTTGAAACTCCATAAAATTGAGCGATATTCACAGTTCCCTGTGACATGCACAACACGTTCCTATTCTTTGACAAATCAACAAAGTAAACTGTATTGAATACATCAAGAAAATAAAAAAAAAGAACAACATTCACAAACACTTCAGAGAAAGAATAAAACAAATTGAGAGAAGCATGGAGTATTCGTGCATCTGAATGATAAGCATTAGAATTGACGATTGGAAAATGCATCGATGCCAAAGCACAATGGCGCAACACTTTCAATGTGCCATACACAAAATAAAATATGTTATTGCTTATCGTCCATGTGCACATACCATTTGACGCATTGGTAGAAATGGCCTGTGTCTAATGCACAATTGCATGAGTATAAATGTATCGAAGAAGCGCAAAACCAAAGCCATGCAAATAAATCGAGCGTGAAATTTGTGTTTATAAAATACTCTTCACATCTAAATGAATAAGAAATAGATCGACGCATACAATGTCGAAACGTCGATAAAGTTATCTTTGGGGGGCTTTGAAAGCTTTCAGTTCAACATGCATTTTATTGTTACTATCATTGCTCTGTAGTAGTATAAGTTCAATTCATCACATTTTTTTTGTTTTTTTTTTTTTGAACATTAGATATATATGTTTTCTACGGACATCGAACATACGATAATTTTTATTTCTTTTCATTCAATTCATCATGCATTTCTCAAGTGCTATAAATACTTGAAGTCTGACATACATCCGCTTTTCTGGATATTTATTTCAGAAGAATGAATCAACGTGACTATGGTTGATTTTTGTGCAAAACCACAACAAAATCCTGTCTCAAACGAATACTAAACTGTTTGTCATGCATGTAATTATAATAAAATGTTCATATTCAGTTTTTGTGGCTTCTCTGCTTTTCACAAATATTTTTTGCATCAGTTCATATAATCACAAACTATCAAGTCACAACCGCACTGAATCCTTTAAGAAGAGAATATTATTTTATTTTTATTATTGTAACAACACAAAACAAACAGGATCGAATGCCAACATTTTTGTTTTTACAATGTAAATGCAAATATAAACATCGAAATATATACTGTGATTCATTCGATTGACAGATGAAAAAAAAAAGTTGTTTGTGACATAGACTGCAGGTCATGTCATTATACTCAAACTTTTATTTTGTCTTCTTTTTTTCCGGTACAAAAATCAACAGATGCTTATTCTAACCAAATGTGTTGTACACTAATTTTCAGTGATTTCTGTATGAGCGAAAAGCGAAAGCGATACATTTCAGCAATGAAACGATACACATGATAAACGACACACACTGATTAATTTTCGATAAATTTCGAGAGAGAAAAATTTTTGTTTGAAATTTTATTAATTTCATTGAAAAAAAAAAAAAAAACCAAAAAAAAAACAAAATCAAAAATACATTTCGAATATGACGATCGCTGAAAATTGATAAAAAATTCACGTAAACATAACATTTGTTCAAATGATACATAGATTCATTTGGTATTGATATGACCAAATGGTACTAGCAAATGGTGGAAAATTTATTACGCCGTTTTTAATTCGAACCTTTTTGTTTACATTTATATGGCTATACGATACCATGCAGTGTCATTTGATTTGTTGACAACTCTAAAATGAAGAACCATTTTTCAGTTTGTGTCATATAAGATGTGTCTGTTCAACTGCAACACTTTACATTGACATCGTTCAAAGACAACAAAATACCAAAAACAAAAAAAATATAAAATAAAATATATAAAATGTCAACAAAAAACAAATGACCGGCAGAAATTTCTTCTACGAAACAGAATGAAGCACAGAATAAAAGATTTAAAAAAACAAAAAAGAGTGAAACGAATTGAAAGAAGAAAATGAAGCCTAGCGAAGACTTACCATCGATTATAGTCCCGATTAAAAAAAATTCTATGAGAATGTTATATCAAGCTGTATCGTAGAAATGTGCCATTGAAACAGCGTGCTGCAAGAGATACATTGTTGTTATTATTATTAGTAATAATATTAATAAGGGTTAGTCAATAAAAGTATCGAATGACAGATTGTCGTATATGTTACCTTATGTTTCGTCTTTTTTATTCCTTCCCGAGGCTGTCATGGTTTTTTTTTTTTTTTTGTCTTTTGTGTTTGATTGTTCTGTGGCAGATCGGTGGCTGCAATCATTGTTATTATTGTTCGCATCACTTATGCTCATTTTGTTGAACACGTTTAGTGTCTTTTTTTATGTTATATGATCCATTTCATGTAATGCATATGATCGATTTCAAACAGGAAACTCAACCGATTGTATTGACCAACAAGAGAAAAAAATCACAAACTGTTTGCTTTATTAACGCAAAATGTCATAAAATTGCGAATATTTCGCGATTATTGTACTCAAACAAAATGGAATTATTTTATATTCTGAAGAGAAATATTTTATGATGAATACACCTTCAAAAATTGGTTCTGTTACATTTTCTCAAAGCATATTTTATATATTTGAAGATATTCGTATTTTTATAGATCGTTAAATTGTTTTCTCATTCTGTTTATCAATAAGATTCAATCGATTCATGCATATTTTCTTATTAATTTTTATTGCTTTTGTGTTCAATAATATATAATATGTTCAATAATGTTTTCGATCGTTCCTTCGTTCCCTTTGTTTCTCTTTCTCGTTTTTTGTAGCCTCTTTGGAATAATGTTTTTGTTTGTGTTTTTTTTTCTCTTTATATTTTCCATTCTCATTGCAATTTGGTCTCTTTTGTTTTGGTTCATTTGGAACAAAAATTGAATGGTATCACTGTTTTCTAACTTTTGTTCCTTCACATTTTATTGTATATAATTCCGAGCACCACATATTGAGCAGATCATAAAAAAAAGAACAACAATCGATTCACAGGGAAAAAAAGGAGTGATGATACATTGGTTATATAATATTTATGTTTTGTAGCACGTAAAATCATGTTTATTGATATTTGAATTTAAGGATGAAAAAAGAAAAAAATCATCTCATAAGTAGAACCAACCTTAGAATATAATGCATGAAGGCTATTGAAATGATAGGTGGATATGAGGGGGGCACATTGTTATTAATTATTAAAATGAAACGCCACCTTAACGCATTTGTGTCATAGTTCATGTGAAAGCAAAATAAAAACAAATATTGAAATAAGTATCTTCAATCTGATGAATTTAACAATGGCAATATTTTTGAAATCTATCCTAACATATTGCATTTTTGAATTTTTTTTTTCCTGGTGAATCTTGTGTGGTATGTATGGCATGTTTTCATGTTAGTGAACAAAAATGTTACTTACTGATAATGGCTCTATGGTCATTTGAAAGGAAGGAATAATTTGAATTTTATTTAAATTCTAGAAATAATTGTGCATGCATTTTCAAGATAAAATTATAATCAAATTGCTGAAGTGTAACTTTAATATATACCATTATGGATATGAATATGAAATTTAAAGTAGGTCGTACTAATTAGCGTGTATTCTTTGTTTTTTCTTTTTGCCAGGGAGAAATGAAGAGAAAATAAGAAGAAGAATTTCATCATTTTGATTATTTGTTGTTGTGTATTTCATAATTCTAATATTTGAAATTCTTTATGGATCAGAGAAATTGAATATTTGTTAGAAAGTGATTTGTCTCACAATGGGATATGATCAAATTGAAATTTAATATTTACTATTGATAAAAATGAGGTGCAGAAAAAAACGACAGTCCATAGCATCATGGTGATATTAAAATAAGAAAACAATTTAAATGGTACATGCCAAGAGTATATGTTTCTACATTTATGCCTTTATAACGAAAAAAAAAAAAAAAAACCAAAAACAAACAAACAACAGAATGGTGTGATACAAAGAAATACAATAATAAATTAAACGACAACAAATAGCTTAACAATAATCATAAATTAAAATTAAAAAGCCCAACAATGGGCGAAGAGAGAGAGAAAAAAATGATAAGGAAAACAAAAGACACACACAATGAGGAGACGATGCGCGGACAAAAAGACAACAACAATAAATGAATAAATCAACAAAGCCAATGACAATAACGAAATCAACGAGAAATGTGAGCGCCAAACAAATAAATGGACAAACTGAACACAAGTCACAATATCGTTGTGTGGCTACATGAGGCATTATATTGCATTTTTAATATGTTTTATAGCTGCTCTAGCGATCTTGATATGATCGGTTTCTAGTTTGATATGTGAAATGTAATGCACCGACTATTATATATGTATGGTTATTCTGTGTATATCGATTTGTGTGAAATAATAAAAATACATACAAATGACACAAACACATACACACACACACACACAAGAGAGAGAGAGAAGAGAGAGAGAGAGAGAGAGAGAGAGAGAGAGAGAGAGAGAGAGACTGACACAAATAATTTGTGATCCCAGCCCAGGTCAGCCACATTTCGATTGATGTGTTTGTCTTCTCTCTGTCGGTTAAAGCCACTTTCTATATAAATACCATATATTCATTTCAAAGCGTACACACATTATAAACACTTACTGACATTTCTGATTCTGTACATCAATACAAAACGAACGTTAGAACCTTGAAAAGATCGCAGACAATTAATTGCTTTCTGGTTTATTATCCGTTTGCTTTGTTCGCTTTTATTCCGTTGTTCATATCGTAATACACAATTCTTGTTTTTTAAATTGATGTTTTTACCAGTTGGATGCGACTCGGCACATTTCATATTGACAAATGTGCATCGTCATCATGTTTATCGGAAAGTGTAAATGACTAAAAAGAAATTGTATTTTATATACATATAAGTTATAACACCTTCAACAAACCGACAATCATTATTTTCTCACCAAATTTTTAACACTTAAGCTTAAGTTTCGGAATATTGATTTGCATGCTATTCTTGGCGCACTTATTCATTTAATCTGCTCCTTACAAAGTTCTTTATGTGAATTGTTTTTTTTTTTGTATATTTTAAAGAAAATTTGTAAGAAATATCCTTGAACAAAGTAAGATTTACTATTGAAGACATGAACAGATGAGGTTAAATACCTCATTATTTCTGTCCATGATAGAAGATAGATATTTTCTCTTTTATTTATTTATTTTTTTTTTTTTGAAGAATTCAAGCAACAGAATCAGTATTTGACTTTTGGTTCATTCATCAAGTGCCGTAATCATTCATTTTTCAACCGTTCAACCTCCTCCGAAATGACAACATTTACCAAAAAGCAAAAAAAAAAAAAAAAAAAAATACATTGGAATATGAGTACTCCTTTAAACTATAAATCTGAATGAAATTTGATACGAGAAGTCTAATTAATTTTGTTTTCGGAATCAATATAAGCTTGATAATGCATACACCAGACTTAAGGATTATTTTGCATTACAAAAATTCGTCTCAAATATAAACCAGACAGATCAAGTCATTACTTTCATGAATTCAATTACATGGCATAAAGGTTCCGTCTTTATTTTATATTCAATGGAAGCTATGCGATTGAAAAATGCTAGTGCGTCTATTTTCGCGCATTATATATTGAATATATTCGAGTGTTTTGTAGATCCATCTGGTATACCCGCATTCTTCTAACTCTACTAAAATAACCCTAAAACGTTGAATATACATAAATAAAATATGTACATAGATAAAATCTGTTTGTTTATCTATATTAGGAATGAGCAATTATCGTAAAACAGATACATCTGCCAGGCGCTTCGAAAAGGACATTTTTTTAGTCCTTAATTAGCTTGAAATAACGGAAAAAAACTTATGAATTTACATCATTTCAAATATTTCATGATTGTTAGATTGAGAAAGAGGATTGAGAATTCACTTTGATATATTGCTGAGATCATAATTTCATCGTTTTTTTTTACGTTATCTCAACTTGCTCCAGTATTTTCACAATTATTTCGACAGTTTTTTTTTCAAAACTGCAAAGAAAATGAAACTTAATTTTATGAGAGAAAATGACTTCTAAAATTTGAAATAACTCTTATTTTTGGATTTAAATCCAAAAAATGTTGTCATGTTTTTGAACATAATGTGTTTAGATTTTGTCTGAAAACGAAATGAAATGAAATACCACACCAAAATGCTGTGTGTGTGTCCAGTGGTCTGTACTGGAAAATTCAAAACCAATGTGAACATCGTTTATATGTTTGGTATTTATCGTCAGATTTAGTTAAGATGCATGAACAATTGTGGCACTGGTGTCGATTGCATGTCACGAAAAATGATACGAACATATAAACATTTTCTGTCACATAAAACACACATTTAGTATACAAATAAAAATAAAAATGCGTATGATTCGCATAGCACATAAAGAGCCCCCACATGATATTCCCATAATGTTCTATGTGTTGTGTGATTGCCATTCTTACTTAAATGAAATTTAATCCATTGGATTAAATCCATTCTCTTAAATGAATTCTCTCTATACACATTTTGTTAAATGTTAAAAGGTATTTCTTTGCTTTTATGCATCATTTTAGACACAAAAATGATTCGAGAGAGAGAGAGAGAGAGAGAGAGCGAGAGAGAGAGAAAGAGATGAAACGATGCATTGCATTGCATTCCACGCAACATATAAATACAAATTTACCGCAAACCTAACATGATTAAAAACATTCGTGTGTTGCAAAGAGAAGATCAAATCGCATGGCGTCCATGGTATGCATCTGATAACAAACACAACATGATGCAATGTGCAAGATAATTTGAATCGATGGTGCGTGTGAATGGAACCTCGAGACACCAACTTATTTTAGTATTCAATATTTGACTTTGGTAGATTCATCACAAAATGAATGCGTATGAAAGAACAAAAAAAAATTCATCAACGCAAGAATGGCCAAAGCAATTAGATCACATTTCCAAATTTAAATGTGATAAATTTCATTTCATAATTTTGTTTTTTTTTTTTCTCGATGTATCGAAATGATTACTTTTATGAAATGATTACTTCGAATCTAGTATGTTGGAAAAATTCAAAAAATTTATGTTTAATATTCATATTTTATGAATCATATTTACGTTTTAACATTACTATATTTATTACACAGTGACAAATTCTATATTGTTATTTCAACTTTTTGAATAATGAATTTTTAATATTTTTGGAATGTTTAATAGACAAAATAACACAACAAGCATAATTACACGGTAGCATAAATTACTCTTCATGTGCGAGTAAACCCAACGATATATTCAATCACGAAATTTGTATTTATTAAAATTATCCTTGAAAATGCGTGGGCCTAATCCCAAAATGTATATGTTACGCAATTGCTAATGAGTAATTTTTATTGAATAAATTATAAACTACATTTAAACACGTCAATCACTGAGTTTTGTCGAAAGTATTGATTGAAAAGCAGTATGCCATGAAAAGTGTGCTATATTAATATGAAATATGATTTTAATCACTTTGATGTTTAAGATGGTTTATAATGCAATGCATCCGCATCATGTTGAGTTTTATTTTTGGGTTCGGGTTCGTTTTGATTTATACAAAAACATATTTGACGGCACATCTTGCTAGTCGTGTTAACTGGATGAACATTTCTTTAAAGATCGTATCAACTGACGTTGTTTTCTTCACAGTCTTCCTGCAAATTCATCTTCTTTTCCTCTGTTCAATTTGGTTTCATACATCATCCGAAAGTGCGGTCGAAACAAAAGGAATCTTGTTATGTGTGAAACAAGTGCCAGAGGCTAACAAAAGTCTGATTAGTCAGACATAATACAAGACGGTTCTTCCTTTTCCTTTTTCCTTCATTATTATTTTGAGCCCAAAATTATGCGTCGGAACTAATGTTCGTTGTACGCGAAAACCAAATCACGAGGAAGAACAAAATCAAAAAAACAAAAAAAATGAAAGCAAAAACAAAAAAAAAAAAAAAAATAAACCCGAACGAAACATTAAAATGTTAAGTATAGCTAACTAGAATACATCAACGCCTTTTTATGCCTTACCAATGAAATTAGACGCGTCGAAATGTATAAACAACAGATGGCAAATATGAGACATAGAAGAAGGTGTTATAAACAGAATATGCTGCTGTATGAATATCCAGTACATAGTTTGACTAATAGGATTGAATAGAAAGAAAAACGATCGCATTGCATATGTTATCGGACATATGCATTTCCTCTGGCAGATTAATCTCTGTTTTTTTTTTTTTTTTTTTTTCAACTCATTTTAGCGATTTTCAAGAGTGCAGTTAATCACTACACCAAATAATAATAATCTTGTTTGATGAAATTCGATGTAATATTATATGCTCTCTGAATTGTTTGAATACAAACAATATGTGAATAATCAAAAATATGTGCGAATTTTAATTATTGCATATTGTTTATTTTGATTTTTTTCTGAGAATAAATTGTAATATGTTCTGAGTTTAACATCTGGGAAATTGAGATAATATTATTCAACTAAAACTATATTAATTTATATTTTTTTTTTTTTTTTATAAAAATTCATGATAGAATGAAAACAAAATTAGAGAGAATTGAATTAGAAGCGTGATGTGTGAATAAAATGAGTTCCCTTTGTAAATGTGATAAAAACCATCAATTTTAATGGGAAGGTAATAAAACAAGATACTGCTCTCAGGACTTGTGTTATGTATTTGATCCAATTTAAAATTCTGTATCTGCTTTTCTGAGCATATTTTAACAATTTCAAATAAGTAATCGAAACTTTGGAAATTACTTACACTTTTTGCGGTACTTTTCTCTCAATTGAAAAAGTGATGTACATTTTTTTCAAGATTTTATCGAAAAATGCAGCCTAAATATATTATAGTATATGCACTTAAATGACAATGAATTAAATTGTAATAAACTACGGAACCGAAAATTGTTTTTCTAGAAGAAACGCATGCAGTTTTTTTTTTGGCTAAAATGAAATATATTTGGGTTATAATTGGCCACAAATTTAACAGCAGAAACAGTATCAATGCAGATGATTTTCTCTGCGTCGAGTACTAACGCATACTTTAAACATTTTTTTTTTACCCGAAAATTGATTGGAAAAAAAACCCGAAGGCACGAAATATTCCGATGCGGAAAATATACCATAGCGCAAACCAAATAGTTGATATTCAATCATTTAACTAAGATGCATTTGTTGGTAGTTTTATCTACCGCGTAGAACCATCGGCATAGTCATTAGCCGAGTGCCAAGTCCACGAAGGAGGTATGAACGAAAATTACCACAAATAAATTAAAACTACGCCGAAAGAAAAAAAAAAAATGAACACAGACACCACACTTATACCGAAAATATAAAACGTTGACAATTTTCTTCTGTATTTGTACCTCCTACTGAAGAGCATGTGAAGCAAAGTCCATGAACGAACATTATTGCAATCTAGTGCATACTTTGATTATGATGCGTATCATTTTTCACAACATGTCGTTATGGGAAAACAAGATGCAAAGAGCCGATTTTACATGAAAAAAGAGAAGCTGCTGGTGCATCTTACGTTTTTGTTACATCCTTTAGTCATTGTATTGCATATGCAAGAGTATAAATTCTTTATGTTATTGCCGAAGTTTTTCAATTCGATTAAATGCTGTCCGATCACAGAAGAGCCATTTCTTTTCGATGCATCGATAGAATGCGGCTAAAATTTTTTATTTATTATTATGATGAACGAAAAAAGAAAATGTGGAATGAATGCATTGAATTTTCGTTTGCAAACACATACACACATTTTCATTGCTTGTTAGATGTTTAAGTAGGTAGCAATATAGAAAATTTGGGAAACGAACATAACTGAAACAGCATAGAAGTCAAGCATTTTAAGAGATCACATTGCGTAACGATGTTTTTTATGAGTTATTCGGCTTTTTTCCTCATTTATAATAATTTTAGAAATGAACATTATTAAAGATCACAGTTTTCTCTCTCTTCTCTCTCTCTCTCTCTCTGTCTATCTCTCTTTTTTCTTTGTCTGTCTGTCTTTTTTTACCAAAACTGAGAGATAAAATTCTTGTTGAACCAGAACATGTGTGTGGTCACCCTTGTTTGCCACACGATTCAGTAGAAGCAACACCGAAAAAAACCCATATCGTCTCATTAGATTTCATTTTAATGTAATGACAACGTAAAATCGTCACGGTTCGATTGATTTGCACGACTTCAATTTAAACACTCAACTTTTCTGCTTAAATTGTATGTTCAACGAAACAAAACGTTGCCCATAAAACCGTAGTAAATTTCAATTATTGCCTTTTGTTTTAACTATTCATTCCGGTGTGCACGATTGTACAATCCAAACACCGATGACAATATTTTTACAAACAATATATTAATGTTCAGTTAAAAATCTTTTTGTGGAAAACTAATGTTTGAGCATTACTTTCTGTGGTCAATTTGGAGCACTTCTTGGAATTTTTTGCCATTGAGGAAGTTTTATTATTTATGGGTTTCATCTGTAAATGAGAAAAGAAAACATGAAAAAAATATAAAAATAAAATAATGACTTCCTTAAAGTTTCATTTTGAATAAATCAATTAACACTTGATTTTAAATTTCTTTTAAATTGTGATGATTACAATCGTATTATCATTGATGAGATTTAAATAGAGATAATATTCAAGCAAAGCAAGTATTTCACGTTTGAAACTATTTTTTTTTTAGATCCAATGCAACCAACAAGTGAAGATTTTTTATTCAAAGTTGAATTGAGAATTTTTGATGATTTTACCAAAAATTGCAAGACAATTTATAATAAGCATTTTACTCTGGAAATTATTATTGAAAAAATATTATTTCATCCGATTACATGCAACATGCGTTACGTACGCACTTTTGTGATTTTAGAAACATATTTCATGTGACCTTTGAGTATTGCCTGATGCAAAGTATTTATTATCTGCCTAAAGCACATTATTATTATGCATTTCGCTGAAATAGTATCTTGTTTAACTGCATTTCAATCACTAAATGAATTATGAGGAAAGGTGAATGGAAACAGTAAATGAACCTTACGCATTCACAATTTACCTTGGAGAGTAAATTGTTGGCCTAAATTGTTGAGCAAAAAAAGGAAAAATGCCACAATTTTTCAAGCAACAATTCAAAATACATGCATTGTATAAAAAAACATTAGTGATGAATACGCATGAAAACTATTTAAAATATCCTCCCAAAATCAATATAATTTACATTACAACCATTTATGAGTGCGTGAGTAGGATTACAAATCTGTTCATGTAAATAATTGAGATGACTTTGATAATTGGCAACAAATGCATTTCTACACAAGTGTATAGACACTACTTTGTACAAAATTCAGTTTTAATTGCGATGCCAACCATGGTGCTTTACTACAAGGGAATAACACTTTTGTATGTATGCAAGTGCATTGCTAATGTATTGCATTGAAATGAACTCACAGTTTGAATAGGGAATTTGTGCAGTTGCATTGAAACTGAACGTATATTAAAGTTATTTCAAAAGCAAAGCTAAACAAAGCAATTTTATGGCCTAAGACAGTCCAGTAGAGTGTTTGCTACTGAACTGAATTAATTATGTAATATCAAGGAAGTGCGTGCATTCAATGAATTCAAAGCGCTTAAGAGCTTCAATATGCTATTTTTATGCAATTTAATTTGCAGTATGGCAAAGAAAATCTGAAGAAATAAAACCGATCGAATATGGTCGAGTGTTATCAGAATATGAAAGTGAAGGCAAGCATCACAGAGATGTAAAGAGTTGTAAGGAGTGTGGCATTGTCTGAACAACAGATACATGCAATGCATAAGCTTCATTTTAATAACTATCGTATTACATCAACCCTGTTTACCCTCTGGGCTTGCTTATATACGATTGATTTCTGTTTTGTTTGTACAAAGTGGTCGATTTAAGTCGATTATTTTGAAAATGCAAACACAACAACCAAATGAACAATTGCACTTGAATACAAATTCTCATTGAGATTAAGCATATTTAAATGAATGACAGTCAACAATACAACGGTGATGACACTGAACCAAGTTAATGAATATTATCAGCAATGAAGCAGCAATGAAGCAGCAATGGGCGCTTAATAAAAAATCTAAAAAAATTTCATCAAATAAACGGATACAATTGAACTTAAATCGTAGTAAATATTTTGCAAAGATAATAATTTGTAGGAAGTATAAAATGAATGTTGGTTTATTGTTTCTTCACTGAATGTAGACTACAATGTCAACAAGTTTTGTAAATAAAATTTATTGATTTCGGAAATAACGAACAAATCGACAACTAAATCGATATGTTTGAATGCTTGATTCGAAATATTTTCACTGTCTTTAGTTGCTATTGTAGCTGCAATATCTTAAATCTTGATGTGTTTCTGTTTTTATTTTTATAAGCAAAAAAGGAAAAAAGAAAAAAAAGTTACATGGTGAAGAGGAAGTTCTCATATCGTGGTAAAGAAAGATCGCCACACACATATTGATATTGACACATTCCTTCGTATAAAGGAAGATGGATTCGATAAAACTGAAACCATCTAAGTTCTATTGAAATTCACCTAACTGCGGTGCGCCATTTACTCAAGAAGGAAATAGCAAAACTGGTCATATTGACTGTCATTGTGTGGATGAATTTGTCACAACATCCTTCTTCCCATCTATTGTTCTTTTCAATTTTATTTCAAACGTTGTCCAAAACGTTAGATTCGTTTTCATATTATGTTTTTATTTGGATGAAGATTCAATTTTCTTTTTACCATTTTCCAGTAACAAAAAACCGATCTTTTTGTAATCTTCGATTGATTCATTTCATATTGTTTATAAAAATGAAAAGATTCAATCGCAATGCAGACGGCCAATTCGAAAGTGACTAAAATGACACCCAAGCTGAAGCATTTTTAAAAATGAAAAGATGCTACAAATGATCTTATACCTATATCATGACGATTGATTTCTGCGTTTGAATGCATTTCGAATTATTCTTTACATTTTTCTTTGTTGAATAAATGTAAACAGCAGCTGGTGGTTATATGATCTTCAGATTCAATTAGTTTCAATGAGCCAAGGGAAATGTTGGGTTTTTTTAAAAGTTTCATTTATAGCTTATCATTTGAATTGTGAATTAAATAATTATTATATTCTCTTGAGTAATCGATAAATTTTATTGATTTGACTTTGACTTTGACTTTATTCACTATTGCAAAAAACGCTTGAGGTTATATGAATTTATTGAGATGCATATTGTCAGTTGAACCATGATTTCATTTTATTATATTCAATTGTTTGGTTAAAATTTTCATCAATTGAAAACTCAATCATGCAACAAAAATTCAATTAAAAAATTGTAAAATATTTCAACAAAAAAAATCCGCAAGAACAACTGATTTTTTTTTTTTTTTTTTTTTTTTTTATACAACTGTCATAATTGGTTTGAAGGCATCCACATAGATTTGTTTTGCTGCAATCACTTGGGAGCACATTTACTTCACTGAATACCAACACACAAATAAATAAATTACGATTTGTTTATTGTGCTCCTTGACATGAGCATTGAAAAAGAGAAGTGATCAATTGTTTGAAGATACACAATAGAAGCAGATGGAAAGACAGAAAAGAAAGATGAAGAAACCATTTTTTTGTAAATGTTTTGTGTGTGTGTGTGTGTGTTGTACATTTTACATGAGAAAAGAAGAATGTGCATGAAAATACGATTTTCTAGATTTTTTGGCTAAGAATGATTGTGTTTGAAAGGATTTTTTTTTACATTTGATGACAAAAGAATGGTTCTATTTGAAGACGATTCAATTTCAAGCGAACCGAAACCCAAGAAAATAGTATTGGTTCAAAACTATTAGGACCAAATTGAATGCATTTGCACTGCACGAAAGAGCGAAAAAATGCATCTTCTTCTTCTTCTTCTTCTTCTTCTTCTTCCTCTTCTTTTTCAAATATGTGTCGTCTGATGTATTCGAATCGATTTGTGTTAAATTTCTATATCTCTATTATATAGAGACATTTCTCTGTTGTTTGACAACCGAACATCTTGATCTTGAATATAATCCAATTGAAGTACGCAATGTGACAAAAGACGATTAAAACATTTTGGAATAGCATACAGGGGTATTCCAAACGATTTCTACTTTTATGATTGATCATATTCATTTCAATTTTGTACAGAATTTCATATTAGTCTCGGTGAAGCTGCAAGAAAAGAACTAAATTGAAATCAAATTGAATATATTACATTTAAATTGGCCAGCCGCAGGTATTCGAATCGATGTCCTTTATACTAATTTTTTTTTTTTTTTTTTTTTTTTTTTTTGTCATGCACAATATAATAATACAAGGTATTGTGTTAATTGAATGGAATTATCATGCATTTAATAATGAAAAAAACGGTCTTAAAAATGAAATAAACAGACTCGGAGCTTCCCAGTAACAATTCAAATGAACTTCCGGCTAAAAGGACTTGAGATATCAACATATTCCTTATAAAAGTGTAACTTGTGCAGAATTTTGAAGCTTCAACCAAAGTCAGAAGACTAATAGAGAATTGATATAAAGTGAAATTTGTGTGAGACCAAACATACCAATGAAGACCCGCTGATCGAGTAATATAAAAATCAATTGAAACAAAACAGTCATGTATGCCGGAATTCGAGTTTTTTTTTGTCATCTCGGGTACGTGTCCGTCCATCGATACCTAAAATTACACAAATACACATATAATGCATTGTTCAATTTGCATTATTGTTCACCTAACAATACATCTTAATTTTGTATTGAACAACAATTAACTCTCCGCTCTGATATCATTGTTGCTGTGACATTTTTTGTTTGGTGTTGTTGTCGTAGAAGAATTCCAAGTGATGAATGAACAAAACAATTTGTGTATAACTACCGAACAATTGCCTTTCTTGGTGTGACAATATAAATAAATATAGATAGATGCGAATCGCTGCAATTCCGGTTGCAAATAATTATTTCAGAGTTTAAAAGTTGGCATTTATGCTTTCTATCTCTCGTTTCTTTTATTTAAAAATAATCTCAAAAAGTTGAATCAAATATGATAAAATTCGAATAGTTCAACTCGGATGAATTGAATTTAATTGAGTGCGAGAATCGGTTTCCAAAGAGCAATGCATTCCATAAAACGGCTTCTGTGAGTCATAAGTATATTACCATATTAATCTGAACGATACCGAATTAACAATTCATCATTGATTTCAATTCTTTAACTCACTCAATTTATTTTTGCTTAAAGAATAAAAATGCACAAATATTTTGTTTCTGTTTTTTTTTTTCTCGCTATATGGCTGATGCAAAATTAACAGAAAAGCAATGAAAATTGCTGCTTACACATTTTATGAAGCACACAATAAATTGAACATGCGCTAAACATAAATAGATTCACACATTTTAAATTAAAGTCGAGAAAAAAGTGTAAAGTTATCGAAATTATTTATTTTTTTTTTTCAACTTTATAAATGGATGGACAATGAAAATAAAACAAAACAAAAAAAAAAAAAAAAATATGAGAAGAAAGAGAAAAGTAGAAGATGGACTAAAAAGAAGGGAAAAAAAATAAAAACAATTTATTTTGTCGATCATCGCTCGTTTGCCCAGCAAGAACGAAGAGTCGAATAGATTTTTTTTTTTTACCTTTATTAGCTTTGCTCTCATTTTTATTATCTTTCGGTTGAAATATGCTGTTATAAAACGGAGTGCAAAGCATTGCATGCGATGAAGTTGAAAACATGCCAGAACAAATTAAAACAACACTACGAAAATGAATTCAAAATCGAATACAAGAAAACAAAGAGAAACAGCGACGCAGAAACAATGCAGAAACGAAGCGAACGATGAGGCGAAAAGGTGAGATAAAAAAAAAAAGAAAGAAAGAAAGAAAGAAAGAAAGAAACAAAGCAAATAAATGCGAACAGAGAAAAATTCCGACCGCCCGTCTGATTCAAGTGTGAATACACCGAGCGAGAACGTACAGACTAGAAAGTTAGTTCGACAAAACAAATTCGTCGAATGGTTTTGTTTTCTTTTTTTTCACATTAATAAAAATGATTACTTGCATATTTTCCCTTTTTTTTTCTTTTTTTGAAAATATGATTTTGTTAGCTTTTCAGATTCAAACCAACAGTGTTCATTTTGCGCACATCTTTTTCACTCGAATTGTAATTTGCGTCGGGGGAAAAATAGTAAATATTTCAGCCGAACTCAAGTGAAGAAACAAAAACCAAAAATTTAGTCGGTTTATTTATTTCTTCTTTCAAGATTCCGGTGTGATTTGGCAACATTTTTAAATGTATTTAAACACTGCCAAACCAATTGATAATCTTGGGAACAATAATGTAAATGGTAGATTTTAAACAAAATTCGGCAATAAATTGTTGACGAATTCCAAGACAGTAGTGA
Source organism: Resseliella maxima (assembly GCA_029041755.1). Lineage (NCBI taxonomy): Eukaryota > Metazoa > Arthropoda > Insecta > Diptera > Cecidomyiidae > Resseliella > Resseliella maxima. Next base: position 834,953 of record JAQOWM010000327.1, read on the forward strand.
TATTATGTCCCTTTTCGATGTACCTTTTGAAAATGAGTATAGATTTACAATGTATAAAAATTTGTGTAAATCAGGGGGATCTTAATTTTCTTCCAGCCTGTGAAAACAATAATATAAACACGTATACAATGCACTGAAATCAGGTAATAATCAGTTTCATTACCTATTTGTTAAGTGGAATATGTGGCGCATCGAAAAGGAGATGCATGAAGGAGAAAAAAAAAACAAAAAACTTTCAACAGAAAACGTTTAAATAAAGTACATGTCAAGAACTTCTTTTAGCGATGAAACATTCCAGTGCAAGGGAAATATGCACAAAAATCGATAATAAATCTAAAATTAGGATCAAATTTAAACTGTATACATTGTATACGTATATAGTGTTGCATTTTGTTCATTACCAATTGTGTGATGTACATATTCGACGGCCTACACTGTAATATATGCAATGTACAATGTGCGCACAGTGCACAGTATACCGTATCATACATACATACATTAGTTTAGCTGATTTCACAGCTATTGCGATAAAATGTATGGTGCAAAGCATGAGTTGATGGCCGAGAAAGCCGGTTGCCAATGTAACAACAAGAAGATAGCCATCAGTAAGAAAAAGGCACCAAACGAAACGAAATAAAAGAACAGCAGCATCATCGCCAGTAACATGATGTGTGCATAAATATAATCTAAACGTATGAAAATGCGTTGCCAATACGCTATAAATCAGGAAATGAAATAATAAATATATGAAAAACGAGTGAGAGAAAACCAGACGGATGCAATGGCAGCTTAATCAACAACAACAACAACAACAACAACAACAACAACAACAACAAAATCACTGTCGGAATATTATGCAGTGCAAGCATCATCGTCAACCGTCATCATGTTTTGTGCCATACTTTAACCATTTCTTTTAACACTCTTGCGGCTAAATTGCTTATAAAATCTTATCATAATTGCACCATACACAACTGAACACACCATTTGGCACATCGAATAACAACAACAACTAACGAAAAGGAAAACCAAAAGGCAATAAAGTCAAAACGCAACAGAGCTTAAGAATGTGGTTATATCCATTGGATATTGCATTAAATGGGTACACGTTTATCAAATTCGTTGAAATTTCTGGTTCAATGCAATTTGTAATTTATACGCGAGAGTTTGTTTCCAGATTATCCTATTTCTTTCAACAATTTGAACAAGCGAAAGCTTCATAAAAATTGTAGCCAACATGAAATTTTTGAAACGAAATCATATTTTCGTGTATATTCATCTTAGAAACGTATTTAGAAATGAATCATGATCGCAGTTCTTCAAGTTCAGTTTGAATGATTTTTTTTTTCTATAAATCATTCGTTTAGAGAAAAAAGCAAAAACACCAACAACAACACCGCGGCACGGTTAGTGGAAACCTATTCATTGTACCATTTGACCCTTTGATCTTTGTACTTCATTCATTTTCGACCATTATTTATCACATTTGATGCTTGTTATTTGCAATTTACCTAATGAAACTACGTTTGGGATCCGAATATTGCCGCTTAGTTCATTAGAAACGATGAATTTTGTTCATTTCGTGGTAAAATACATCATTCTACTACAGTATTTAAATTAGTTTTCAGTTCACATTGTTTAGAACAAAATCGAAGCGTTAATGTGAAAATATTACCATCGATCTAATGTACCGAAAAAGATCGACTTTCTACTGTGCTGGCCGGTTGTCGTTAGTTCTGCAAATATTTTTTGGAAGGGGGCTCCGAAGAAGAATAAATTAAGCAAAGAAGCTACACATTTGAGAGCCTTTCCATTGCCATCAATGATTCACCAAGCCAATTTTTGTGTTCATTTTCACACATACATTTTAGCTACATCATCACTGTCATTATGTGCGATGTACAGGACGCCCGGCACAGCTTGTCAGCATGACAAACAGCAACACGTAACATATCACCATTGCAGTTGAATTCATCAGTCTCCCTCTCCCTCTCCCTCTCTATCTCTGTCTCTGTCTCTGTCTCTGTCTCTGTCTCTGTCAGCCAGTTAGTGCTGTTCTCTTCGTTGTGACTTTAACTTCTGTTTTTTTATAAGCATGTATTTGTATTCGTTTTTGGTCCATCTTTCAGCCAAATGTACCATTTCTGAATTTTTCACACTTTCATTTTATCTCTTTCTTCAATATACCAGATGTAGCATGGCTTTTCCATTCTCACCCACTGGACATGTTGAATCACAGCTTGCATGGTGATCTAGAATATGCTTCACGCTTGACACTACATATTATTATATTTCCTACCGATAATGTTCGTCGACCAAAATAATTCATGTATTGAATACCACTCAAAGGGCACCCAACTAGACAAATTTCATGCTGAACCCATAAGGCGATACCATCACGTTAACTATTCACACTTCAGGCAAAAATTGTGAAAGAAAAAATCGGCAATAACAACTGTAATAAAGTATCGTAACACACACACACCAACTATATATAACTCATATATATACATCACAGTGCAACCAAAATCCAAGCAAGACAGAAACGAAAATTCAAAAGTAACATGTTGCAAACAATAACAAAAAGAGCAATAGAAATATCAGCATTGATACAAAGAAAAAAAAATCTTCATGGGAAACAATACAAAATTGTATCAAAGAAAAGAAAAAAAAAAACATTTGCTCAGTCATAATTGACGGACATACATCGATCGGATATTCGGTGTATAATATACAACAAACCGTATATAATGTTCATAGATCCTACTTATGCTACGAAAATTCTATAAATGGAAACAAGGCACCGATACTGTTGACGATCAAATATATCAATTATTGAGCATTGATGAAAAATCCGCAATAAATGAAATCTTCGGCATCAACGATTTTTCTAATTTAAAATTATCGACTACGTTTGTGTATTTTTCTTCACAACAAACAATCATAAAATATTATCTTAACAAAATATTATACAATGTCACACAGACAGTTGAACAGAGAAAAAAAAAACAGAAAGATTTCCAGATGCAGCACATATATTCAAGATTCCGTTTTTTTTCTCGAAAAATAAATGGTGTATGTTAGACATCGTTATTATACTCGTAGCATTTTTTTTTATATAATTTGAATTGGTCGTAGCAACTGTTTGATGTAGATAAAGAATCCTTAGAGGAAACGAAAGTCTTTTCGGCAAATATCATGGGTGTCTTGTGACTAACAAGATATTATTTAGTGCGCGTAAAATCACTAAATAAATTCCAAATGAAAAACTAGCCGCATTCACTTGTCGTCACGGGAACTGATAACTTAAAACATATTTTCTGCATTTAGTACGTTTGGGTGTTCCATGTGTATTTTTATCTAATGCAAATATAACAAGATGCTTTCACTATGTTCTCAAATAAAATTTCAATGAAATGTGACTTTAATTGTCGTCGAATGCAGTTTATGTGATGATTGACTCATTATCTCTATTTGATTCGGTAACAAGATTGCATCTCAGGGCTTGATTTGTTATCATTTGGTGCAATAAGCAGCACCATAAATGTCTGTTTTGTATGTTTGATGTGTACACTTCGCATGTCTTTCTTTTTTGTTGTGGTTAATTTTGTTGCGCCCAGCATTAAAGGTGTCAATTGAACACAAAGTTTCTATTGGTGCAGCTTCAACTATTCATGTTTATGTTTGGCTTCGAAAAAAACATTTGACGCATTGAATAATCACGATAAATGTGTATTTTTCGCCATTTCACTTTGAAATTGTTAATAAACTGCAAGTATTGTAGTAAATTGGATAGAAAAAAATGTTTTAAACAAAAAATCCATTGTCTATCTACTTTTCGAATTTTTATTCCCCTAAATGCTTCACACTGTAGTAAAACTAGCGCTAGACCTAAGACCACGATTTGAGTAAATGTGAGGCTCGTGATTCATCAATAATATTAAAAATCATGCTTACAGGAGTAAACAGCACAACACCGGGAACAACTCACACCATATTGTTTGCCGGGTTCAATTTGATAGCGTTTGAGGCGTCAGTATTACGAGAAAAAAAAAATGTATATAATTACCATGTTAGTTGAGAGTGTGGAGTTTTTACGCAGGCGCAAGTGAATTTGCGATCAATTTGATGATAAATTTTCGCGCTTCTTCCGACTAAGCCATTTAACAGTACTGTTGTATTGTAAAGCTTCGTTTGCAACAAAACAACATCATGTCTATATGGTTTTTTTTTATTAAAATGCATGATGTTGGATTCATTTCATTTTTCTTTCTTCCACGTCTTGGTGATGAGAAGTGTAGCTTCTCGGTATTTGTATGTATATTTGTATGTATACATTTTTGTGGTCAAAGGGAATGAAATGAAATAAGAACCGAAATGATGAGAGAGCAAGAGAGAGAGAGAGAGATAGAGAGAGAGAAAGAGAGAAAGAGTGAGAGACTGAGAGAGAGTGAGAGACTGAAAGAGAGGGAGACGCGAAAAAAATGAATATTCGCGTCGATTATTGTGCATTTTAGGCACGATGTTGCCGTTTAATACTCAAACCACAAAACTATATACATTTTATATTCCATAAGCAGCAATCCGTTGCATTATTGTTGCACTTTTGACTTTTGCCTTTGTTTCACACTTTCATGTAGTTAATATTCACATCGTTTCAAATCGACCAATCAGTTGTTTGAGCGAGCACTTTTTCGTCCGCAAGAGCTGGACTATTAAAGAATGAACAAAAAAAAAAAAATAGTCGAAAAATTGCTTAGTAGTTGTCGGTATTGATGGAGAATAAATGAGAATTATAGTGAAATTTTTTTTTTTGTTTTTTTATTTCGTACGTGTGAATAGTGTTAAACACGAAATAAGATGTATTGATAGCTGAAAATCGATACGAACGAATATGATTTAAATTGTTGAACTTTAATCTTTTCGCTGTATACAACTTTTACATGCATTGTGCCATACGCTATATGCTTGTATATTCATTTCGTACATTTTTGTTTTATGAAACATTTTTGAACTGTATATATTATACATCAACATTTGATCACATTTTACCGGTAAATTTGTTGCTTTAAAACCGCATCAAAATTAATTTTTGCATCCGTTTAGCAAAAGATACATGTCTGGCTGATGGTCCATGCATGGAAAAAAATCGGTCACATGTACAGTATTTGATATTCAATGTAAATACACCGAGAAAATGTAATAGTGGAGAATAAATCCCCTCAAGCTCAGGTAATTATGGATGTATTAATAATAATTTAACGCATTGTTTTACAAAGTAATTAAGCTACATTGTTTTTTTATTTTATAAATATACTTGAAATTTATATTATTTACACATTCGACATTTTGAACTGACTATGAAAATTATGGGCAAGGTAATATAATTAAAAATACGAAATTAAAATTTACCATCAATCCATATTTGTATGTGTGTGTGTTGGCTTCAATTCAGTTGAGTTGAATTACATTTTTATTGAAACAAATACAACCGAAAGTGTTTAGAATTTGATAAAGATTATGGTTGAACTTAAAAATGTCTTACTTATCTAGAGATAGACCACTACATGTGCTACATGTGGCTAAAAGCATGTGCATAAATTCAATGGACGGCCAAAAAACATAGTCCTTCTTCGCAAAGTATTCATCATCGTCTATTAAATTGTAAACATTGAATCGAAACATATCCACCCCATTGACGCACTCAATAAATTGCCTGATAAAGAAAAAGCAAAACCCCCTTCATTTCCAGCGTCCTTTTTCTTTTGAAATCATTCATTCAACAGTAGAAAAACAATCAACCGAATTATAAACGCAAAATACAACGACATTGATAAATCAACAGCAAAAAAAAAAAAAAAAAAAAAAAAACAAATACACAAAACAGAAACAACTTGGAACTTTTGTTTTGAGATACAGTTCACTTTTATGGTTGTGACAATCTCCTATTCTACAATAGGAAAGATACATCAATGTTTTATGTATGAGGATCTGAATTTTCAAACATTCGACAACTAGACAGTCCGAAGTTTTATTTGGCACGCACAAAAATTACAGCATGTTTCGGCGTCGCTACTCAAATATTGATAAAGGATTCGTAATAAACAAGTTTTTCATGTTCGACAAATATTAAGCTTTTTTTCTCCCCACATTGAATCACCGAGAAAAAAAAGAAAACGATTCCAAAATATTTTTCTAACGCTACAGTTGATGGCATTAATAAGTTCGATGAGGGTTCGCATATATCACTCTAATAAATGTGTACATGTTTCAAGTTTTGATATGTATGTATGTATAATAAAAATAGATTGTTTCATGCATTCTATAAGGCTGATGACTTTTATCACCTTTGAATTTGATTGCTTTCGATTTTTCGTTTTTTTTTTTTTAATTTTCTTTCAATAATCTCACACTACTGGAAAACCATAATTATTTAATTTGTTTTAAAAATTGCCTTCAAAAAACCAAAGTAATTTTATTTGATGAGCAACGAGTGAACAAACAAAAAGCAAACATTCTAACATAAAATGGAATGGAGAATATTGAATATTCAGAATCGACATCGGAAACAAATAAGCAGTTGAGATTTCTAATTGAATCCAATTGTATTGCCATTTATTTTCAGTGAATTCTCACTTTTCTTCAATTCACTTGAAAAATCGTGTGTTGCTTCATAGCATATTTATACACAATATTGCGAGAAGCTCAAACTTCAATTTTTCATGAGTAACAACTCAACAAAGTGATGCGCGTTCAATTAGACACTTAAAAATGTTGACGATAGAATGAAAAAAAAACGAATTACAATAGCCATCAATACATGTACAATTTATGACTGCCAAAGATCTGACCGAAATCAACTTTTAAACTGATTGTAATTATTATTTTGGTATTTAACAGCAGCTATTTATAGTTTGCGATTCATTTATCATTTTTCTTCCATAAAAAAAAAACAAATACGCGTACATGCTGTGTGCCTTGGATACTAGTCGTTCTGGCGATAAATTGTTTGAGGGAAAATCTAATTTGTTAGACGGCTTTTGTTATTGAAAATTGAAGTGCGAAGCAAAAAAAAAAAAAAAAAAAAAAACGTAACAACAACCAAAACAATCATTTTTGGTATTAGATATTCATATTTCGTATTCATTTAACCATTCATTGTTCATATCATCTGTAGTTGAGAAAGAGCATCCCATCTCCTAATTGTTTTGATCCAACTGTAATGAAAAGAGAAGGAAAAAAAATCTAATTATTGTAAACATGTTGCAATATGTCTGCGCTTATTTTAACGTGAAAACCAATCGATTTTGTTTGTATTGAAACTTCGAAATACATATAATAAGTCGAAGCACAACCAAAACAATCAACATTTCAAACCAAATAATAATAAATGGTTGACGTGGACGAAAAATGAACGAAACGAAGAAAAAAAAAACATATACGTTTCGTCAAACGTTAAACACAACAATTGAAGCTAATATGTTCCGCTACCATTGTTTCATGTCTTGGTTTTCCATCTATCTTGATTCTAATAATTCGTGTACAATGTCTTTTTTTCTCTCTTCTATTCTTGTATGCTGTTTGTTAAAATGAAACTGATTTTGTCGCATCATTCATCTTTTCTCTTTTTTCCATTTTTTCATTGGATATTCCCTATCAAACGCATTCAATATTTCTATGTGAATAGCTGCTACTGGCAACCACTACAGTAATTTATCAGCTATTGGCAATTTATTTGATAATTTACTTATAACAGAAGAAATTCATTACTAGCGGCTGTTGAATAAGTGCTGCTCACCAATAGCATTTTTTTTTCTGATTCCTAATAGGAATTTGAACCTCAACCTGTCCAGGTTTCAACTCATTCGAAAAAAAAAATCCTGCGTTTCATCATTGTAATAATGAAGGATGTTATGATAAATTCAATCATTTCTGAAACATGTCTACATTATATTTATTGACAATCAAAACAAAGTGATACGTAAATGTGCACAAAACAATTTAAATGGATGCTTTGCTAGAGCTAATGCTAGATCGCAAATCGTGAAAATTAATGATGTGCAAATATTTGCCGAAATGAAAAAGAACAAAAATAAAAGAATCTCTTTCTGAATTGATTTGAATTATTAACATCTTTTGTGCAGATAGAATCTCTATGACTTAATATTTCTTTTATGAATTCAAGATTTTTTTTGGCAGAGGCACTTTTAGTTGTCTTAAACTTTATTTTGAGAAATAGCATATATGTATATCGTCAGAATTTTTTGACATTGAGCACCAAACGAATTTGCCATTTTCAATAGAGTAACATAATTTGTAATTTTTCAAGACTAAGAATTCAAGTGATAATCAGCGATGTGATAATTTTAAAATAACGTTAATTTATCATTATAAAAAACTTTCACTATCGTACTTGAAAATATAACATTTGAAAGAAGCGTTGATTGTTTTTTCCCCCATTGCGTAGTAATTTCAATTCATGGAGGCAACTAAATTATGATGTATGAAATGACATAATACTAAATCATCAGTAAGAAAATTTTTGTCTTGGCATTAAAATGCAAGTTGTATAGTATATAGTATATCGTATAGGAGTTTCAAAGTGGGAAAAAGCACTATTACTATGTGTTTGAGACTTAATTTGTTTCATTGATGCCGACTGAGTATGTAATGGAACGATGGAAATAAAAGGGTTGCATCACAGCAAGCAATAATATCAACCACTTATGCGAAACTGGCGGCACACTCTCTCTCTCTCTCTCTCTCTCTCTCTCTCTCTCGTTCTCTCTCGATAAAACCAAAAACCGAACATTCAATTAACTATAGATTCAAAATCACATTCCCATTTATAGACAAGCCACACACATGCAATTCAACAATAAACGGCTGTTGCCGAAAATACTTATTGACAACAAATGCCGCACTCTCATCACCAATCATACAAAAAAAAAAACACATTGAAACACTTGACTGAATTTATAATGCAATAATTTTCCATGTTTACTGCAATTGTCGAATGAATTCGGATAATCTAGTTGAATGTTTTGAATCAAAAATTTTGCTTTGTAATCAAATGTAATTTCTTTTTCTTTTCTCCTCTCATTTATTCATACATCAACAATTTGGCCACAATTATATATACAGCTAAAATTCATAGTGGAATCGAATGTCTGAGATTTTTTTTCCTATAATTATCAAGTAACTCAAGTGAAATTAAAATGGTAATGTAAGTTTTGAAACAAACCTGTAAATGTTTGCCATAAGAGCATATTTTTACACAAAAAAAAAAAAAAAAATCTCATCCCTAAATGCTCCCTCTCTCTGCATATTACAGAACTGACTTGAAAATTGCATTTAAAACTCAAGTGCTTCTCAAAATATTTCTGTGTTTTATTTCGTTCATTCATTCATTCATTCATTCATAGGGCGTCCCATCAAAGCCACGCTGTGCATCAAATGTCGTGGTTTGATATCGTAATTTTAGCTCGTCATAGCATAACATAACCAAGGAAAAATAAATGTGAACTTTTTGTTGTTGTTGTTGTTGTTGTTGCTGTGCTGTTATTCCAAACTGCGCTGTTGACTCTCTGCATTTTCTATAGCAATCAAAAAACAGTGTAAGACAAAGGGAAATTTTATAATAATTTGCATTAAATAGACCCACTTAATTGGATGTTATCGTTAACGAACACGAGCATTTCGTTCATATATGTTTTATGTAAGTGTATGCATATTCACAGTAATAATATGCTTGCACGTTCCAACGGCATAACCGTCGTTGCAAATAAGGCCATAAACACATTACAAATTATATGTTTTTCTGAATATATATTTGTGTATGTGTATGTGTATTTTTTCAACTTTTTAATTTTTTCCATTTATTTCTATTGTGAATAATTCTAAAAAAAATTTGAATGAAAACACCAAAATAGAATGAAAAAAAGATCCATATTTTGTATTGTTTTTTTTTTTTTTTTTTTTTTTTTTCATTGTGTTGATTCGTTTTAATGGAAATATTTTCGTTGTTTAGATTTACATTTGGTTGACATTTAGTAATTTGGGAGAATGTTTTGTTTATTCTTGTTATGAGTGAACTTTTTCATCCACTGTAACAATCATATGACTATGAAATTTGGTTATAACAAAAACGGATGAAAAAAAAAAAAAAACGAATACAAAAACAACAACGAATAATGATTTTTTCATTAAACCTACAATTTGGAGTGCCATGCAGTTTTTGTAATTTTTCTCAGTGCATGTTCTACTATATACGAACATAGATTGTTTTTATTCAGCGACGCAACTGCTCCTGCATTCGTAAATATTTCGGACATGTTCGTTGAACAGCATCGTAATCTGAGATGCGACACATATATTCTCGTTTATTTATTGAAGGGGAATAATCATCTCATTCAAACATACATTCATAAAAACATACTCATAGACATACACACAGACGCACATACACAAACATACATCTACGCATGTTATCCATATTCAGCAGCGCATTTACGCTTCGTTAGGCTCTCGATGTTTCTCTGTATTCAGCAATATAAAACATATAGAAATAGAAGAGCATATACAATGTAAAAAGAAAGATATTTAGAGATTTCTCCTTTGTTTGCTGTTTGTGTTCTGAATATGATTGGCGGGCTGTACAGAGTTCTTCTGGTTCCTCTTTGTGCGTGCATTTGGCTACTTGCTGAAACGTAACACGATATACAATACACACAATGAATTGAATAAAAACATCAGGCAGAAAAAGCAGCGAAAAATATATATAGGAGTAACAGCACCATGTTGGCTCCAGTCTTATTTGAAACGTTCGAGTGTAAGCACGTACACTGTCGACGAAATCAATGCCGTAATCGTTTTTTTTTCATTCTTACTGTGTGCATCTATAGAATAAAAAATACGAGCAACGCGAGAAAAAAAACGAAGAAAAAAAAAAAACATTCTACATTAAAACGTGCATTCGAACAATAGTTGTTCATCGAAAGTGCATATGAATCTGTTAAATCAATGAAATTTTATATCGAAATTTCAAAGAAAACTCATTTGATAAATACTATGCGATTTATTTGTGAATGCGTGAAAATCGTTAAAATTGAATCGAGAATAGTGAAAATGATATGTGCATTTAAAAATCTCATAAAAAACAAATTGTGATTCAAAAAAGAAAAATTACAGTGAAATAACTTAGAAAAATTCAATTTTGAATTGAACGTATTTTCATTTTGTAGTCATTTATAGTTTATTCGAATTTGAAATCTAAATAACACACAAGGTGATTCGTGCATTCAAAACATAAAACTAAATTGGTTAATATTTGGAAAAAAAGTTTTCTAGTTTATATTTTAAGTTGCTTCCGATTTTTATTTCCGTGTTAAATAGCTAATTTGAAAAGAAAAAAAAAATCACAACAACAACATAAAACAGTGTAGTGACTGGCATTTGAAAAGTGTTATTGCGAATGCAGCAAAACATCGACAATTTTCTCGTGAATTTCGTGAATATCGAGTGTAAAATATAAATGTTCCTACGAAAAAGTAGTTTTTTTTTTGTTTTGTTTTGTGCAAAATCAATAAAATCCCAAACATAACAAGAAATAATTGAACTGAAATATATATCACAAACTGATGGATGAAAAAAAAAAATTTATGTAACGAAAAGAAAATGCAATAATATGTGGCTGCAATACGTATGCAAATACTAAATACATAATCTATAATCTTTATGTCATTTATATTTCAAACGAACCACACAAAACAAAAATTTACGATTATACGTACAAAACGGCAGAAAAAAAAATAACGGAAACAATAAATTTGCTTGGAAAGACGGACACGATGTAAAAAAAGGCAACAACAAAAAAAAAATCACATAAATGAACGTATAAAAATAAAGCCAACTCTCATTAAATTGACATAAGCCGAATTCCAAGCTGATAAGTAACATACCACGATACATTTGCCATATCTCTTTAAAGACTTTTTAAGGGTGAGAAAGAGCGAGAGAAAATTTTTGCCATTTTTCTGGTTCGAACAATATGCCATATTAATCGCGAGAAAAACTGTTTGTTCGAAAGTCGAATAAGTTACCCCCAAAAGTCCCAACCAGCTACCACCAGAGAGAATCAAGAGCCAGCAAAAAAAAAAAAAAAAAAAATAAATAAAATAAAAATACACAGTGAACACGGACATTAAATATACACAATCACGAAATGTGTATGCGAAACGAATTGGTCCCGGTGAAACTAGTATAACCGTCACAGCAATAAATTAAGTGCATCTTGACCATAAATAAATATATAAATCGAAACAGCAAGAGAAAGAGCATCCGAAATACGAAATAAATATAAAAAAAATCCGTTGCCGTATCCGCGTGAAAAATAGCCGCACGAAAATAGGCAAGCAAACAGCAGAGAGAAAAAAACACCGAAAAGAAGTTGAACACCAAATATAACATTTGAGAAAATATTATCGAAATTATTATACATCTCACGAGTGCGACGAGTTGGAGAATGGAACAAAAGTGAAGAGAAATAAAATACCCAAACACGTAGAATCGATGAAGAAAAACAAATCGATCTTGATGATTTTAATGCCAAACACGAACGGTTTCTGAACATACATACAGATATATATATACATATATACACGGCACACGAACAGCATCATCAACAAATTCAGTATTTTCCATCATTTTCCCGATTTGTTCATGGCATTTTTTAACCATTTTTCCATATCCTATTCGTGCTCTTTTCGGTTTGTCTAGAGATTTTTTATAAAAAAATTTTCTTCTTTTCATCGTTTCATCGAGTAAATGTAAAAGTTTGTACTCCTTGCGGTCAAAAATAAGTAATTCTACAAACTAACGAAATACGACATAAAAAAAATATTCACAAATTGAAGCAGAAAAGCGGAATATCAACAATTCATATTGAAGTTGGGAAGCGACATTGAATTTCGTTACATTTGATGAATGAATTAAGCCGACCGAATATTTTCAAATTCATCATCATGTTGTCGGTGAGACACATAGTGGTACTGCTACTGGTCACCACATTTGGAGGTGTGTGCATCCGCAGTGAAAAAATGAAACCACAAACAATGCATTCAGCACAAAATATCGCTGGTGCAATGAAATTGAGCGCATTTACCGGTACGGGCAGTAATAGTTTGAATAGTGGCAGTGGAGCTGATGTACAGCTTAAATATGATGCACCAGATGATTGTCGATTTTTCGTAAATGGAATTGAAGAAGTGTCGTTGGCATGCAATTTACGCACGATCAACAGTGAATTCGATACAACAAATTTTAGTGTGATACCATCAGAGCATACGATTTCATTGACAATATTATGCAATGATACGATTATGGCAAAAAGTGCATTAGAGCCGAGAAGCTTTCAGCATTTGGCTCGATTGAGAGATCTCACAATTGAACATTGCAAATTCGCAAAATTGGGACAAGAAGCGTTGCAAGGCTTAAATGAATTACGTAATTTAACAATACGTACGCACAATATTAATTGGCCAGCGCTCAGTTTAGACATCGAAATTGATTCATTTGGACATACAAAAAGCCTCGAACGATTGGATCTTAGTTTGAACAACATTTGGTCATTGCCTGAAAATTTGTTTTGCAGTTTGAACGATTTAAATTTTTTAAATATCAGTGCGAATCGTTTGCAGGACATCAATGATTTGGGATTTCGTGAAAAACCAAAGGGTGAACAATCGAATGGTAATGCGACAAGTGAATCATCGCAGACAAGTGGTTCAATAAAAAACAGCGCTCTGCCAGATGGTAGCCAAAGAATTAATCCAAAACAACCATGTATTTTGGATATCGAAACATTGGACTCATCATACAATCATTTCGTTCTATTACCGGCAAATGGTTTTGGTCAATTGAAGCGCCTGAAGCACTTAAAGTTGCACAACAATGAAATCTCAATGGTCGATGACAAAGCATTGGGTGGTTTACGAAATCTTCAAATACTTGATCTAAGTTCTAATAAAATCGTTGCATTGCCATCAGAATTGTTCAAAGATCCAGCTCAATCCATTCAGGAAGTATATTTGCAAAATAATTCAATTAGTGTGTTGTCGCCAAAATTGTTTTCTAATTTAGAGCAAATCCAAGCACTCGATTTAAGCTCAAATAAAATCACATCTGGATGGATTGATAAAAACACATTTGCGGGGCTCATTCGTTTGGTGCTTTTAAATCTGTCAAACAATAAAATCACAAATCTGGAGCCGGAAATCTTTTCCGATCTGTACACACTTCAAATTTTGAATTTGCGACATAATCAACTTGAATCGATTGCAGCTGACACATTTGCACCGATGAATAATCTACACACGCTATTATTGTCACACAATCGAGTTAAATATTTGGATGCGTACTCACTAAATGGCTTGTATGTGCTATCGCTACTGTCACTTGACAATAACGTATTGACCGGTATACATCCGGAGGCTTTTCGTAATTGTAGTTCACTTCAAGATTTAAATCTAAATGGCAACGAATTGAGAACCGTGCCGTTGGCACTAAAAGATATGCGCCTACTACGTACAGTAGATTTAGGTGAAAATCAAATTGTAGCGCTCGATGAACCAGGCTTTCGTGGCATGTCCAATTTGTATGGCTTACGTTTGATAGGAAATAATTTGGAAAATATTACAAAAAATGTGTTCAAAGATTTGCCCAGTCTACAAATTTTGAATTTGGCACGCAATAAAATCTCATTTGTTGAACCAGGCGCATTTGAAATGACATCAAGTATCCAAGCGATTCGTCTCGATGGCAATTATCTTACCGAAATTAATGGACTTTTTGCACACATGCCAAATTTATTATGGCTTAATATCTCCGATAATAAACTCGAACATTTCGATTATTCACAAATTCCAATGAGTCTGCAATGGCTTGATTTGCATAAGAATGAACTAATTGAATTAACAAATGTTTATGGTTTGGACAATCAACTGAAATTACAAACATTAGACGCGAGTTTTAATCGAATCGAAAAATTGACACCTACATCGATACCAAACAGCATTGAATTACTATTTTTCAATGATAATCTCATTACAACCGTCGAACCGCACACATTTATGCAAAAAACGAATTTAACCCGCGTCGATTTATATGCAAATCAAATAACCAGTTTGGATGTAAAAGCATTGCGCTTGCAACCTGTTTCAACAGCCAAAATGCTCCCTGAATTCTACATAGGCGGTAACCCATTCATTTGCGATTGCAATATCGATTGGCTACAAAAAATTAATCAGGTAAGTTTCATTTGAATGCACATCAGCAACAAACAAACAAGATAAAAAAAAGAACATTTTATTGATTTTATGCTTTGCATTTTTTGCTAGCATTTTTATGTGTTTTTTTTTTATTATTTTCTACCTGTCTCCATTATATGTATTTGAGCACACAAAAAAAAGATCGACAAATTATATTCTGTATTGAACACTGCGCTGATAATAAATCATATAATTTGTGGTATTACAAAACCGTATCAAACTGCTGAAGAGAACAAAAAAAATTTTCCTACAAAAAAGAAAAAAAAAAAATATAAATTCAATTCGAATATGAAACTTAGACGTTTGTTTCATATATTCGCCATATAACGGTGCTTGCATGTGTTGTGAGAGTTGGTCATTTTATTTATTGAAATTTCGAGTGAAATCACATCAATTGCATATATTGTGTGTCGTTTGCTAAGCATAATTCAAATAGTTCATTTGATTTATTTCATTAAAAGAATGATGTGTTTTATTATTTATCTCTGTGCCAATTTTGTATTCAAAAACCGCAAAGGGGAAACCAAAAAAAAAACTGTTAAAAATATTCATAAATAGCAGAAACACGATAGCACAACAAAAACAAAAATTAAACATATTTTTTTCTTGATATTATTTCCAAAGTAAATGAGAGCATTTTTGTATACTTTAAAACAAATTGCAAAATGATATTTAAAAAGAAAAACTTGCTCAATAAACAATAGAAAAAGAGTTTTTGGATAACTTAGTATAGTGTTTTAATAAAAATAAACAACCAATGAAATTTTGACAACGAAAAATTATAAATTGGCACAAATTGAGTGAAAAATCGCATTTAAAGTATTGAATGCCTAATCGGGCTGATAAATTCCATATAAATACAATGCTTATCGTTTGCGCAGTATCATGGTAAACGCACCACGAACAGCCATAGACATTCAATGCAATTGAATGTGGGAAAATTGTTGATCGGTGATTACAGTATCTTATATAAATTGTTCATCGTACAAATTTCAAAACACCATATTCTCATTTATCACATTTCAATCGAATGAAGTATATCGGTGAAATGTTGTTTCATGTCGAAAATTTGCTTTCGCCACAATCGACAGAGAAAAAAAAAACTGGAGAGTGAGAGAATAAAAAAAAGAAAAAAAATACTTGAACGACAAACCACTCGGTGTGTATTAATGTAGCATATCATTTAGAAAACAGACTCATTCATTCACACCGAACACCGAGTAAGACAAAAATGAAAAGTATACATTTCTGTGTATAAATCAAAGCAAAGAAACTAGCATGAAATATGTCTGGCACATTCCGCGCTCTACTACAAAATTTCACCAGGACTTATTCATGCGATTGAAAATGGCACGGAATATTAAGTATTTTTTATCTGTTTATGACCATCTTGTTCATTTTATCTAAATGTTTTCGCATTTACCCAGCACCCGTCTGCCTATTTGCTCGTTCGCCCTTCCAACTGTGTTTTCTTAAATTTTAAGAATGCTGCTTACTAAACGATTATGTGTATTTAAGTTTGGGGTGCCTGCTACAGTTGAAGTTCGTTTTCTTTTTTTGTCGAGCATTTTCCTGGTACCAGAAGCGTCAATTCAACGATACATTTTGCCGACGCAGTCAAATATAAAGTGGTTTAGAACCAAAAATTATATCGATGATCACAATGACATGTTTCCATTAGTGGTAACGTTTTTTTTTTTTGGATTCCGAGTTATAAATATGTGCTCGGGCTCATTAGTGTTCACGTTCGATTACCAACCACTTTTCAGTGTACAAAAATCGAACAGTTTTTTTTTTGTTCTTTTTTGAATGAAAATATAAAATAACGAAAATATAAAAAGGAAACTTTATGTTTGTCGCAGGATATACATGGTATGTCCATTTACTGCAATCGGTAGATCTCCTTTCTCAACCAGTCACACAAAATCGTAGTTAGACCGTGATCAAATATTTAGATCTCTCTCAAAATAGCACTTTGACTGTTCAGTATTTTGAGCGTTTTCGCGTAACCAAATCACACAATAAAAAAAAAAGAAAAAAATGTATCAAACGCTTTTTGCGTAACTTTTGCCATTTCACTCTTATTTGTTCACATTTTCCGTGTTTCGCAGTACCATTAAAAGTATTGAATTACATTTTGAGTACGTTCTTCAATCATTTTGTTTGTATACAATTTTATTCGAAAACAAAATACTTTTGTACTTGTACACTTATTTACTTACAAATTACATAGCCATGTATCGCATTTTGCAAAGACGAGAGTTTGGTGCTTTTATCTCCCTCTTACTTGCTCTCTCTCTCTCTCTCTATCTCTCTCTCACTTTCTCTCTCCCTCTTCATCTCCCTATCTATCTTTTACTGCACACTTTACTGTGTTTGTAATGCGAGAATGTCGTGGTTTTTATCGGAGCATCGCATCAGCATAACACCTAAATTCATGTACAATAAGAAAGTGCAATGCATAGGCACATAGAAATGCTCCAAAGTAAACATCATTCGGATTAAATTTTTAAAGTGATGTGAATTATATTTCACTGCTGTAATTGTATATTTAGTCAAAGTTGAACGAAAATTCAGTGTCTCACTTGACACATTGAATTTGTACCTGATCAACATATATGTGTGTCTGTATCTAGACAATTCTAGTTGGTGCATAGGTATTAAAAATGCTCGTTGAACAAGCAGTAGAGAGGATAAAATGAGGAAAGTGTCTGTGTTACACTGAAGTGGGTTGTTTAACCCTATAAAATCGATGTATGGAGTATATATCAATGATATCAACGATATCAACGATATTATTACATTTTCCTAAGCCGAATAGCGATATCAAATAGAACGTATGTATGGCGTTTGTGATGTGGTGAGCATTCTTTCTTCTTTCTATCTATCTATCTACGTTTTTGTTGTTGTTGTTGTTTCTTCTCTTCGTCATCATCAACTTAATTCTTTTACATCTTGCATAGTTCCTATTGGGTGATGATATTGGATACTAATTCAACTTAAATAAACTTGAACTCATGTTGCATACTAAATTGATTACTAATAAATTACTTCGCCTTCAATATTATTCGATACCGCTAAAATGTGCCCAGTGCGTGTGTGTCAAGTATTTACCAATTTATATTTTCATACTCGTACTGTCTTATAAAACATTGGTCGAGATCGATTGTTGTTGTTAATGTCATGCCATTTCATCATGATCAGTTTTGTTTCAGTAGTTACTTCGTTTCGATTCGATTCGATTCGTTTCGTTTCATTTTTTATAATGAGCTTTTTCCACGTTGTTCATATATTTTATTACATTGCATCGTGTTCATTCGACAATGTTTGCACTGCATATTCTTAGAAGCATCAAGGTTCATCATTCGAAATATTGTTCATTGGGTGTCTGTTATTTTCAGATTTTTAAATGTATTGTTGTTAATACTCATATAGACTATAATACGTTCACAAGCACATTAGGAGAATGCTCACAACATTTCATTCGTTCTCTTATTATTTTTTTTTTTCTTTCATTCAACTATGGGAATATAATAATATCCACTGAAACATACTCCAAACAAAACTAAAAAAAAAACCGATGAGATGGTATAAACACGATAATCGTACAATTTTTGGGAGATGGCTCTTGATTTCTTTTCGTTTCTGGTGTCTCATGACGAAGATGCACTTCAAATACTATTGATAAACTGAATCGCTTTGTATGGACACTGGCATTAGTATTCGTCTATTGAAATTTCTTTGACTGTCGATGCGGTGCTTCTCAGTCTCATCATTCACATGCGATCGTATCACATGAAGCACGCACTCACAAAAGATGAGAATGAAAATCGTTTTGTTTGCCTATATGCGCTTCTATGTGTTGTATATATATATCAATCAGTATCGACCATCAATCTCAAAAACTGATTAGTTAAATGTGTGAGTAGTACAGTATAGTTTTTGTTGTGTTTACTGGTGTTGAACATCCACGTTTAATATTTTATCTATTCGACAACCAAGAATAAGAGAAAAAAAGAGAGAAGGAGCGAGAGAAGAAAGCACAAAATGATTAAATTTCAAGATTATCGATACGTCCTCATTCGTGTTTTGCTGAATCGATAATATCCACTTCATTTCGAAACATAAAAATTTGTTCGTTAAAATATTAAATGTGAGCAAAATCAGCTTAAAACTTTTCGAATATGTAAGAACACAACATAAAATAAAATAAAATACATATATTATAAAAACACGCTATAATTGACACATAGAAACGCACACACACACGAATATATACATATAGAAAAGTGAATTTACTTACTTTGGTTTGCGTCGTCGCAAAAAAAAAAGAATGAATGTTTAAATCGAATATTATGGCATTAAAAAAATGGCGAAACGAATCAGCTCTTATACTAACAACGATTATGGAATAAGCAAGTCAAATAGCACTTCTATCCATTGAAAATCTCACACACATAAGCAACGCATCCGAACGAGTTCATCTCATTAGAATTATTAATTTAAAACCATTATAAATGGAAGATTAAATCAAATCGAATTATAAAACAGTAGACGGAGGGAAAAAAGCCGTAGAAAATGAAATCACTATACCGATATTATGATCGAAACGAATTCTTTTGCCTTGGTACCTATTGCTCTATCCATTGTTGTGTGTAAAAAATGTTGTATCTTCTTCGTCTTTTTTATTTCTCGTTTGAACAATTTTAAAACTTTTTTTTTATTCTGCTGTGTTTTGTTTTGTTTATTTTTGTGTTGCCAGTTGAATAAGAGTGAATTAAAAGTCATCAGATCGATTGGATTTCAGCAATTCAAACATAGAGACCATATCGATTTTCCATACTTCACTCGAATTAAAGGCAATACAAATGTTATTTAATTTTAATTGGTTTGCATATGAAGCACTTTATACTTTTTTTTCCAATAATTTTTAGGTAAATATGAGTAAAAAAACAATACGTTCGTCTAATTGTTCTGCAATTTTAATAAAATGGATGAGTGCGTATGAATAAAATGTTTTCCATCATATATGGAATAGAAATTTAAAACTCTCAAATATCGTCAGTTTGTTCGGTTTATCGAATGAAAAAAAAAAAAAGTAATTTTTCAACGGACAGTGAAATTTTATTGAATTATTTTGATTGAATACGGTTATTTTTTTTTTAATTTTCAACTGATGAAAATTGTGTGTATATATAAATATATATAATTTTTTTTGAGAAATCATCGATACCTGCTTGTTTAAAACAAGTTGATTTTTATCCGATTTGGTTCATACGTGAATGAGAAAGAAATATGAATTCATTGCGTACTTAAATCGTAATACCATAAAAAAAAGGTTTTGGATTATGCGGTTGGATGAAAAAAAAAGAGGAAATAAAACAAACGAAAATCATTTTATTTCAATTTTATCGCAAGACCTTTTTTATCTTCTGTTTGAGCCGCGATGGTAACGTGTAATTTTGATTGTCATTTTATGGCCACATCAAAGAATTGAGAGAAAGAAAAAAGAAAAACCATACTATCAAAATAACCTAGAACTAAAATCCAACCAATTACTTTCGGTTTGTGTTCGGTAACTCTGACATGCATGGACATAGCACTGGATCCATTTGGTGAAAAAACCATTTTTTCTCTACGGGTCGACGCTATGTAACACGTATAAAATATAAATTGGTCCATTCTCTCTACATTGCCAATGTATGATATGATATGATATGATATGATATGATATGATTTTGAATGTTGGACAATTTCTCACTTTGAAGAATCTTGTTGAGATTCATTAAATGTGCCAATGACGAATGGATTCTGTAGACGTGAAATAGTTACGTGAATTAATTTTATCATGTTGTGTGTGTTACCTTTTACATTTTATGAAAAATTGATGGTACACGAAAACAGAAAATATTGGTACCGTTTTAATGTTGATAGCGAAACGAGAGCACAACGCGACGTTACACAGCATACATAATAAATGTCGTAAAATTTTATCTTTTAGTCAATACGTTTTACCCTTTTTCCACAACAACAAAATATTCCATGCTGAAAAACCATTTCCATTCCGAAAAGTACAGCTAAACAATATATATATATATACATATTCCAGCCTCAAGTGACTTTTTCTGTCTTCGACCAACTTATATATTTTAGATGCGTAGTGCGAACATTAATTTGTCGATAAAATAATTTCTATAAAATTTATTATTCCATCGTATGACGATAAACATGCATGAACAACGCGTACCAACACATATCTTTCACATCTCACCATCGCACATCGCACACAAATTCATCATCTCATAGAAAATGTATACAATATTGAGGCTGGATTCAGAGTTTCCGGTGCGCTGTGCGCTGTGAATAGAAATTATTTTTTTTTTTTTTTTTGTGTGTCTCTTCATTTGGCTATATGTATAACTGAGCTTAACGCATTCTTCTCGCATTTAATCTGTTCTTCTATCATCTCTTCTCTTGCTTAATTGCACACTTACGTCTTCATTAATATGCGACAAAAGTTTTTCGATGTATCCAACGTTCGTTTCAATTCTATCCATAGAGGCAGTGCCGAGTATTGTACATTAATTTCAACGGCACTGTCTTTCTTTTGGATTAAAACAAAATATAATAGTATGTGTGTGTGTGAGTGTGTGTGCGTATTACGAGACTAGATATTATGTGAGAGCCAAAGAGTCGTGTCAATGCATTTGAAATCGAAATAACTGCAGTGTTAGCACTTTATTTAAGCTAATAATATGAATGGATTTATAGCCCGTGCTGACACAAATATCGATGACTAAAATAAAATTCACGATAACATTGAACACTGAGTTATTCACATTTTCAACCAGATTTTCAGTGTTTGTTTTGAATACTGAATATTTACATTTCATCTACATCAAAACTACTTAAAAGTCAATGTTTGACAGTTTGATTGGAGCCACACATTCGATCTATATGCTCTATTTAGCTATTCAATCGCGTTGTTTGGATAAAATGACAAAAAAAAAAAACTTTTAAATGGATCCATCTATTCTATCAACTACTTTGCTCGGTTTTGCGTTTAGAAAACATACAAAGGAAAATTATTAACATTGCCATTGTATTAACGGAATTTGTTTCTATCTGGCCAAATGTAGAAAATTAGAGGAAAAAAAATCGACGAAATGAGCTCAGATCTTTACGTACATTTTCAAAAGAAAAATACCCACTAATGCTTTTACTCTCATCAGCATAGCAGAAGTTAATGAGAACGAATTTGCTTAATGATTTCCATCGTCGTCGTTGCCGTCATCGTCGCCGCCGTTGTTGTTGTCATCATCGTCGTTTTTCTTCTTTCTGTCGGCTCTGCCAAACAAAAAGGATGTTTTAAACAGAAGGACGTACCGGCGGCACACAGAATAAGATTAAAAATACATATACATGTATACATGGAATACGTACATATTTAGCTAAAAGTCTCTTCATGAAATAAATGGTAATACTAATGAGTAAAACCGACTACGAGTATTGAACATCTTCTAATGTTCGAAGTGAATGGGAAAATGAAACACTTGCATCTAAAGAGAAACAAACACACAGTAAAAACAAACACCAAAATCGACCAAAAACAAACAATCTCAGTCAAATGATTATAAAATTATGTAGAAAATCTCTTTCCGTTCCATGCTTATTTCTGACTTGATATTTTTAATTTAGTTAACACAAGTTTGCTTTTGCGTGTGTATCTTCCCGCTATTTAATCACTAAGTAAAATAACAATGAAGATTATTGAATTCAGTCGAGTTATAAAACAGAAAGGGAACGAGAACGAGGAAAAGTAAAAGTAAAACTATGCGGAATGTAAAACTATGGGTAAGGATCATAGTCAAAGATAAGGCCCAGACAATTTCAGTTTGTTTAGGTGCACGTGTGAATGTACATTGTACAAAAAACTATCTATAAAAAGCCAGCATATCACCATGATACCGACATACCGTAGCCAACATCCATGTCTAATGCCCGCAATAATTTGGTTAATTTGGTAATATCGATTCAGTTTTATTTTGTTGATCCCGTTGTTACACTTAGATTCAAATATTTTGTTTGGCGTGCCAGCAAAACAAAAGAATATAACAACAGTGACAGTAACATCGATGTCTATCACATTGCTCATGGCGCTCTATTTTAACAATCGTTATCGTTTCGAATTTTCAAAGTATATATATTTAAAATAATCGTAACGGCATCAGCGACAAAATCAGCATCAGCATCAGCATCAAAACCATTGAATGGGAAAATCTCATAAACGGAATCTCGAAAATGAGCACAGATTGACGCGCCTCATGAGAAAACGAATGTTTAATTGTCTCTTGGGCATTATTTATTTTTCAGTTCTAGTTGTTCGCACATATTGATGATGCGTATTCTTAAATATCGTCGTCATTATTTCTGTGCTGAAAAACGATTCAGTTGAGAGAATGAACTAATGCCATAAAAAATGAAGTAGAAATATGATAAATGTATTCATTTATATATTTCATGTACCATAAATTATGAACTGAGCCTGTTACCAATCCAGTGAACGTTTGTAAAAAAAATATATATGAACGATTGTAATTTAAGAAGCAATAACTTCACTAACATACATTGGGAATCGAATACCGATTCTATGTGCATAAATTCAACTCAATTCAGTCATTTGAAGCATTTTGTGTGCGTAGCAAAGTAATAAAACAAAAACAAAAAAAGAAGAAAAAAACTAGTCTCATCATAGCATCTTCACATCATCTCCGTTGTCGGTTTCTTTTTTTTATTTGTATATTTCATTTCGTCCTGCTTCATCATTATAATGACAAAAAGTAGCCTACTTGTGAGTGGTATTTTCACACATTTTTCGGTGTGTATGTATCAAGATAGGCGACTTTGATCTGCTTTGAATTTTCTAACATATTTTCATATGGGTGTCAATGTAAAACGATAACATGGCCATGATGACAACCATTTTTTTATCCTTCGAAACGCATAGAGACAAGAGAAATTTCCTTAAAGCATTTTTAATTTCTTTTTTCTCTTGTTGTAATTTTTTGTTTCATAATAAATCTACGAATGGTTGTAGACAAAGTTTGAAAACTCCATTTATTTTCATTTTTGTCATGTGCTCAGGATCTTTGATGCAATGTATCTTTTCACACACATAGTGTGAATGGCATTTATGGGGAATTTCCGCGATATGTACCATTATCTCTCTCTCTCTCTCTCTCACTCTCTCACTCTCTCTCTCTTTCTCTTTCTCTTTCTCTACCTCTACCTCTCACTTTCATTATACTCATGCCATTCGCAAATATGGCTGCCTATATTTTTACGAGATGGTTGTCAAACGCACCATAGCATACATCCTACCTAAAACATATGACGTAGTGTATGGTAATGTATTGGCAGGATAAATGCCAAGTTAGAGAGGAAAAAAATTTGTAAAGTTTGGCTTTGTACCCAAGATACGGCATTTTTGGCGGCATACCGCACAAACATTTTGGGACTATGAAAATCGTATTTTCTCAAGGTTTTTATGTGGTCCGATTCATTTTTATTACACAAATGAATCGCAATTTCTCTCTTTCTCTCTCTCTCTTTTTCTCATTGCTTGCAATTGTTGTTCGGTTTTTCTTTAACTTTTACCAGCTATCATCGCACGCTACGACTCTACGTATATTTCCTTACTGATGCTTGCTGATGGTGCCGTTATCAGTATAAACGTTAAATTTTCCTTTTCTTTTTTATGCGAAAAAGTTAATTTATTGCTTTTTTCACTTTTCGTTGTTTCCATCTGTATACTCTATGTAGTAACATGAATGGCATTTAGTGTTGTTCGAAAATTTCTTTTGTGCGCATTACAAATCAGATGCACGCACATCAAATCTGACACGAAATATTCCATCGACGAGCAAAGATTTCATATAGGCGAAAGTATTGCATGGAAAAAGATTATCAGAGAGAATGTTATACACATGCATGCACATTTATATACGGTTCAAGTAAAATCAGCAAAACAGTGAACGTCTAAAACTGAAGTAAATGCCATTACAAAGTGTATCCATATAAAAAAAAAAAAAAGAAAAAAGAAAAGCGAAGAAAAAAAATAAGATTCAAAAGTTGTTGAACAAATTTTTTCCCCATTTCGTTGGTACGAATCATAGCCGAATTGTGCTAACCAAATAAAACTGAAGGAAACCAAACTCACTCGCATAGCATATTAGACTCTTTTACATTGGCTCCACTGCTTCAGCATTCTCGCGTTTTTAATTACATTTCACAAACATTATTCACAATTGCCGAAACCATCAACGAGTTGCGGATATGATGTTGATGTGATGCATATAAGACGACTATATTGTCGTCTCAGTCTCAACTCTCAACATTTGGCATTATATTGTACCGAAGGGAAAATAAACCACTTGGTGCAATAAAATTTATAATTTGAATAGAAATTGTGGAAAGAGTGAAACACTTGAATGTGCCATTGAAATGTGAATGGAATTGAGACGCACCAGAGAACAATGCCAAGTGGAGAAATATAAGTTCTTCTTTACTAAGTGATGACGATGATGAAATGGCCAAAAATGAAATGAAACGAGACAAAGAAAAATAAAGAAAAAAAAAAAATTAAAATCAACGTCAAAATTATGCGACTGGAAAGTATACTGCAGTAACAGCAACAATAGTAAAATGTAGTAGTAATGTCGATGTGTTGTTGTTGTTGTTTTTTTTTTCTTCTTCTTCTCCTCTCTTTTAAAGAGTATGCCATTGAAATGTTGGGCACGAAAAGACCCAGGATAATTAAAACGAAAATGAAAACAATGCTTCAATAGAAGCGCTAATATAAAACGCAACGAACAAAAAGGGGAAACCATCAACATAAAATTGCTCATTTACAAGTATATAACTGAAATAGAATAGCACTAGCTGTGCTGTATCTTGTATCTTGTATGTATGCGAATGTCCGCGTGCAAAATATAAATAATTGTGCAAGTAAGGTGCCTTTTTATATGTTTTTATATAGATTCTATACAAGTACCAATTGCAATAAATTTAATATTCTTTTGGATATAGTACATTGTTTATATCGTCATGGTTACATTGAGTTCGAGTTGGAAATAAAATGACAATTCATTCAATCTCAATTGAGCCGTGTTCGCTCTCAATTATCAGAAGGCACATAAATTGAACGCCTTTTCTCCATTATATTTCTTTTCTCTTCAATGGGCGATCCTTTCTGATGATATTAGCCATCGCGAAAAACATTGATGTCGATATTCTATTTGACATGTGTTCTGTGTGCTTCAATCTACATTTTTTTTTGTTCAAAACCATTGTCCTCGTTTTCACTGTTTGCCTACGTATAATTTGTGCAGATGGTAAAATTTTATCGGCCGTGAAACCATTTCACTTCAAACTGTTGCTAACTGTTCTACGCACTGTGAATGAAAACGAAAACAACTTGGAAATTTTCGTTCACACTGGTTCTGACCTGTCTTGAAGGGATGTAAAAAGCAAGGGGATTCGAACAAACAGTCGTACATGTACCAAAAAAAAAAAAAAAAACAACGAAAATAAGTAATAACAACAACCACAGCATATTTTCCTGTTTTTCTAAATGATGAGAATGGCATCACATATGTTTTGTTTTTAAACCACAACCTTCAAGAGTCTCACATCGTTTCACTTTTATTCAATACTGTAATTATTTCAATGATCACTTCTGGCTTCATTTAAAAATTGATTGTAGCTGCCTGATGTCACATATTTCAGTCAAAATGTATAAATTGCGATGATATTTTCACTCACCTAGGTTTTAAAATGTTTCTCTACCTATTTGAATTATTTCTCTTAATACGTAATGGATAATTGATATTTCGATCAAATGGACAAAAGCAAAAGAATTTTACAAGTAAAACTATTCCAACATTTTCTTTTCAACATTTTTATCGGATTCCATGGAATTTTCAACATTTTTACAATTGTTCAAATATTCACAATGCTTTTGAAATAATCTGACAAATACAAATATAGAAGAAAAAAAAAAGAAAAAAAAAAGCAAAAGGACTTTTAAAAACTGACTGCAAGAAATGGATTGCAATTTTACCTAATGGAATACAAAATGGATGTTCATTATGTGTATCATTTTGTTGTCTTCTTAAAATCGCATTGACAATATTGAATTCAGATGTCATATTTTTTTGTTTGTATGTTCGTTCATGTTTGATAGAGTGTGTTAATACTTATTTAAAAATCTCTTTTGACTACGATATGGATGTCATTTGGCGACAAACCATTGAAATGTTTGTATACAATGGTATGAAGAATTCGAAGAAAAAAATATTCACATGGAATCAATACGGAGGAATATGTATGTATATAGGGATATATTTAGCATTTCGTCATGAAATGGTCAGAAAGATCTGAAGAAAGAATGAGGAACACACGTAATCGATTGCATTGCAAGCAACATGGAGACAGCATGTAATGAATCGCAATGAAGTCTATTCAGATCACTTACAGTTAGTCCGTATTACATTTTGATGAATTGAACAGTGGAGAGAATACAATAGAGTTAAGGAAGATAACGTTGAGAACAATGGAAATGACAATGCAATACTCAGCCTTTTCACACAGTGTTTCAAAATGAGGCTTTGTTTAGTTGGTACGCACAATCATAAATTGTAATAAAAGTTTTTTTGTTTTTTTTTTTTTCGTTTTTTTCGAGACGAACCAAGAGAGACCAAAAGCAATTGCGATAGATAGAGTCAGTGTGACAGACATAGAAAAAATGGCACAAAGTCTCAATATGACATTGTGATTCAATTGAAATGTTACATCGTACGCTGCTGATCAATGCGGTAGTGTTATTATTGCACACCAAATAGCTCCTTTGAATTTTTTTTCTTTTCATTCACTTTTCGATCGTTCGTCTGCCAAAAAGTCAATAAATACAGTTGAATTTAGTTTTTACTCACAGTTTCTGACTCGATATTTTGTCGAGACAAAAAAGAAAGGGAAAAAAATAAAATCTCTCACAAGTGGTTCGCAAAATGTGTGTATGTGCATGTATATTTGAAATCGCTGTGCGGAACGTTAGCTGCATCTAAAGCCGCATTACAGTGTTACATCGACTGCAAAATGTGCATTTTTGCAAAACGCTTGCCGACATAATTCAAACCAAAGAGAAAGAGAGAGAAGCTCTCTTTCTTATTTGATTGTTATTTATTGCACATTTTGTTAAATTTCCATTCTCATTTCCTTTGCAATTCGTTGTAACTTTGGGCTCTTCGTTTCAGTTTAAATGAATTTCTACAGTCGCCAGACATACATACGCAAAGAGCAACGTGTTGATAATACTGTTGGTGATCCAGAGAAAACAAAAAAAAAAAAAAAAAAAAAAAAATAATAAAAAAATAAATAAAAATGAGAAGAACTGAACAGCGAAAAAACAACAACGACATATAGACATATATATATAAAATAAAATGAACGATTTCTTCCAGTTTTTTTATACACTTGAAAACCGAAGAAGAGTAGAATATTGCATTGCATTGTTCGTTTTATTGATTTTAATAGATTTATGAGCTATTCTTTTTGTGCAAATTTTATGCGATACCAAAGGAATTGTTTAACTGAATTGATCGAAATGTTGGCTACAAAATTCGATGTTTTGTTTTTTTCATTTTCAAAGAATGATTCAGAACTGCAAATGAATAAGAAACAGTTTGTATTTTGTGAATATCCCAACGATGTGCCATTTCATTGAATTTACTCGATGCATTTGAGTTCCAAGAAAACGAACAATCCTTTTGCATACTATACTAACGAAATTTACACTAACTATTCGTGAATATGGACTATCAAAATTTAGTACAATCATAAAAATACTATATTGAAATTCAATTTGCAAATGTGCGTCGCGTATAGAGTTAGACTTTTATGGTGATTTTGGATACATTTTCTCTCTCTCTCTTTCTCTCTCTCTCTCTCTCTCTCTCTCGATATTTTTCTTACATTCGATTGAGTACACATCCAGTAAATATCAAATCGTAGTGATTTTACGTAGAAGGGAACAGGACAAATTTTAATGACAAAATGTGAGAGAAAAAA
Source organism: Resseliella maxima (assembly GCA_029041755.1). NCBI lineage: Eukaryota > Metazoa > Arthropoda > Insecta > Diptera > Cecidomyiidae > Resseliella > Resseliella maxima. The sequence goes on from JAQOWM010000327.1 coordinate 864,406, forward strand.
CATCACGAAAATAACATAAATGTATCGATTTAGTATCGTTTCGGTTCAATAACTGATTTGTAACTGAGGAACTGAACGAAATGAAAGTAATAAGCTCAAAATCAACCAAATTTCAATTTTGCTGTGATTTAAAGAAAATTGAAAAATCAATATATAATAAACTAAATAAATGAATGTTCGTGATTTAAATTCGCGACGATGGTGGTGAAGTGTGAAATGATAGTAACGCACGTAATATACACCAACATTGAAATGTGTTGCAAATATCCTGCCACAGCCACTAGCAAATATATTAAAATACAATACGAAAAGTAATACCAACGAAATATCATTTCTCGCTTGAAACTATTCACCATTGCCGGTTCATACAAATATACGCAGAACATTGCAAGCCGTTAAAATGAAAATGATTTGAAGAAATTTTAGTGCTCGCTTTGAATATCTTTCAAATACATCAAATTCGGACATTTCTTGAGTCATTTCATGCAACAAATTGGAATAGTATCACTAGCAATAAAAGAAAAAGCAATAGACGAAATAGTAATCTAATGTTAAAGTAATTTACCTTTTCTTATTTTATTTTTTGATGTTCCTTAATCGGAACGTTATACCCTGCAATAAATCCGTTTTTATTCTTCGCAAAAAGGTTCATTGAACAATATAGTTTTTTATTGAGGCACGCATCAATAAGCACTCTCTCTTCAGACAATGTAAATAAATTTGAAAAAAAAAAAACGAAAATCTTATTTACATTCTAACAACAGAATAAGATTTGAATTTTTAAAATAACCTTCAAAATATTTACCAAATTTAATAAAAAATAAAAGTTAAATACTTTTTTTCCATTACGGTTATGTTAATAATATATTGCTAGTGTGTGTCACATACGTATGAAACAATAAGGTAACCAAATAAAATGAAATGAAATTAATCCCTATTTCAAAAAACTTTAACAATAATATAAGTAGTAAAATTTTATAGCCTTGATTTTTCGATCTCTCAATTTCTTCGACATGCCATTTGGCATATGTATTTTTGCACTACATGTTACTTAAAACAACGGACGTTTTCTGTTATTACATACAATAAATCGTTATATACTGATATAATGTGAATACCTGTCTTTCAATTCACATTTCACATGTGCATTTGACCACGAAATGAACGTATGAACAGAAACACGAACACGTACACAAATCTCAAATGAAATTGAATTATGAGCATTACGATGATAGTGAACGCGTCGCGACTACTCGACTTTATTATCACTATGGACTCAGTAGCTATTCGCCAGATAAAATAAAATAGACAACATAACACGTAACGATTCCAAAATAAAGAAAAAAAATTAAAGTAGCAATGAATGCAGTTGGCATTAAATTGAACTTTGGTATCTTGAAACTATTGAAAGTGCAGGAAAATTCACTTGAATTATGAAAGAAAGTCTCTTTTTTATATTTTTTGTAAAACAAATAAAAAAAATGAGAAGAATGAAAAAGTGTGATTCAATGTGCGCGCATTGTATTCTCCTAGCTGGTATCCTTTGACCTCAGCCACATCGCATGAACATTTCACAGAAAACGCAAATGCTTCGTCACGACCCAGGTCCATTGTTATTCGATGACGAACCAGTTAACAAAAAAAAAGAACCTTCCATAAATTTTGTAAATTCCATATCTGCACAAGAAATATTCATTTTAAGTTTTTGCATTAGCACTTTTTGAAATGAACGTTCGAACATTATTGTGAATTTTGACGTTTTTCTTGGTGATAATTGAAACAACAAATAACGTTAAATACAATCAAAATGCTACACAATAAAACTTTTAGTTAAATAAATTTCTTTTTCCTATCGCATTTCATGTCAATTTATTGTGCTTTGTCATTCTTTTCCATTCAATAAATGGTTAACATTGTTCAAGAAACATGTTTTTATGATGAACATTCGCATTGATTAAGATGCGAAAATCGAATTTAATATTTCGCCAATTATTATAAGAACAGAGTTCGTTGAACGAAGCCAAGTGGCATCTGGCTTCCTGAAGACAAATCAACTCTAGCTTGAAGAAATTTCTTTTATTTCTATCAAATACGGACACAGTTAGCGAAAACTTTGCAGACGAAAAATGTGTTATGTGTGTGTATGCACTAGATTGTGTGCATAACCTTTTCATTTAATACACTACTATTCTCTTATTTCATCATTCTTCATTATATCATCTGTTTTCTGCATTGACCAAATAAAAATATCGATGTTTCGGTTGTAATTTGTTTGAATGCGTTTTCTTTTTTAATTGGAATTTCGAGCGATTATCTCATTTTATGCTATGCACGATGCACCCATTAATGATGATGATGATGTTTTGTGCGTATTTATTTAAAAAAAAAAAAATCATGATTTTCATTCACAAATAGCTAGCATCGAAGATTGTATGATACATTTATTGAATTTCTCAATAAAGCAAAAAAACAGTAATCTTTTTACATGTCAAGTCATGGATATGTAAGTAAATTTACATTTGCGAGTACACAAGAATTAATGTTAAGGATTTTGTAAGTAATTTATGAAGATATTTTACTGTTACTTGACACCTAGATGCTTCCACACACACACACACTCACTACCAAAGATAATTAAAATTGAAAAAGTAAAATATTGCACACTCAACATACATTGTCTAGTGTACGCAATCTCAGTGTTGGACTGCGATAACTTCTGACCTTATCTAAATGAATCTTAATGCGGAAAATCGGGGAGAAACACGATATTTACGCATAAAAGTATGCATTATAAATTCCAAGTATACAAAGTAAATGAGCTAAAAGATAAAAAAAAGGTGCAAGAATGGCAACAGAAAAATGAGCTCGATGTAAAAAGTTAATTAATTTTTTTTTAACATTCAGTGGCTTCTAAGGCATTTACACTGCTTATCTTGTTAAGCTCGTCTCAGCCGCACTGCTGCCACTTTACACGTTATTTCACACAATTTAAGATTTTTTGTTTTTTGTTTTCATCTAAGCACACTCGAAACGCTATTGTTGTTTGGGAACTGGAGTCTCAATAGATTTTTGTTTTTCATAAAAATGTATGTTTCACACTGCCTGCACGTTGCTAATTTTTATCAAATCTAAGCCATCGCCATACCAATGAATAATGCTCATCTTGAGACGTTTGTTGTTGTTTCTTCTGAGTGCGATAAAAGAAAACGAAAAAACAAAAAAAACCAACAAAGAACCGCTTCATACCAACTAATGAGTTTACTATGGACATTCAAAGCCACAAGAATAACATTTTCTACATGAAATACATGATAGCTCTAATTGAAGTTGCGTGAAATATAATGATTGTATAAAGTGATAACATGAAGGGGAGTTTGTATGGCGACCAGTCTTATTGTTGTTTCGTTGACAAGTTATGTGACTAGTAATGAATTCGAATACGCTTATCTAAAGCATGCAATGGCAAATATCATTATGTGCATTAAGTTTAAGTTTGATGTTGCGATTTTTTTGTTCTTTTTTTTTTTTTTTTTTTTTTTTGAAAGTATGACCTTTTATGCATCATTTCACATCACATTTGTTGTGATCGTTCATATGAAAAATGTCTAGCATTTTTATTTCTCATGTGGATGCACGCAAGAGGTGTTGGATTTCATGGCTCCGTTTATTTTATGTTATTTTTTGCTTCTTTTTTGTTTGTTATCTCGCTCTATCCCATTTCTCATATACAATTTCATCCTCTTTTGGACCACATATCTGTTGAATTATTTTATTATTTTCTCATTATATTTTGTGGTTTTAAGCAAAGAAATCCTTATGTAGCAATAATGAGAATAATCTCACACATTCTGCACGATTTTGTTATGCGAATCAGTAGTAGTTTGATCATGAATTTTCATGTTATTTCGCCAGTGAAGTGAGGTGAATGAAGCCGTGTATTTGACCGCAAGGTATCGATGAAGTGTAACAGAATAGCATATAATTTAAAACCATTGTAGTAATTTCATATGCATACGCGTTTGATGCAATCCCATATCTCGCTTATTTCAATCGCATTCCGGTTTGCTTCATTTTTTTTTTTTTTTTAATTCTTTTTTACTTTTTGATCTGAAAGAGTGAAAAAAGCTCATTGATGAAAATGATTGTTTACACCAATTATTCCAAATAAATGAAGTGAATGTTGAAAAATAGCTCGGGGATATGCGTTTTTGTAAGCCACTTTGCAATTTCAACGATTGCTCACAGTTGAAAATAAAAACGAATTTGAGTTTGCTATGTATAGGTGCATAGGTGTATATATATTCGATAACAAAGTATATAGAATACATGAAAAAACGGTTAGCGGCTATAATATATCCCAATATACGCATTTATAACAACATACAACCCGGATTATACATAGTTGAAGTTTTCATCGTTATTTACAGTGCGTTGTGCATTCTAAATACAGTGAATGTATAAATTGTAAATTGTATATATTTATACATATGGGATATATATGAGTATGTGTGTGTTGGCTAAAACGATAAAATAATTTTCTACACCCCGAAATTGTAAATCGTAAACTTTTGCGTATACGAATTGGGCAAACAAGTCATTCGCTGAACGAAATTCATATATATATATATATACATTTATCTGTCTCGGTGACTTTTATTAAATGAACACGGAACACGAAACACGTCGACAAGGAAAAGAATCAACAAATATTGCGAGTCGAATAAATACAAACAGGCAAACGGGCAAATAATAAATGGTGCTCGGTACGTGGTTGCATACAAAATCTTCAAATAGAAACTGGTGAAATATGGGAACTGAAACAAAGCGGAAATGATACAAGTACATAAGCAACAGCCAACTGCACAATTGCAAATATATAAAAATATAAACAGTTGCGATTTTCGCTTTGTGAATAACAGCAAAATACAACAGCAAAGACGAAAAACATGTTTGTGTGCGCACATACTGCACTTGTTACACAAACGATGAAGTAAGGCCGGCGATGTGACACCCGGCAACGTCCGACTTAGTTGTCGCCAACCAGTCAGCAACCATTCAGTCCGTTTGTGTTGGCAGAAAGTTAGAAACTCTCGCTCGTTTGATAATATGAAACGAAACGAAAAGAAAAAGAAATTATACAATTTTGTGTTCCGTTTTATGTGTTGTTGTACGGAACACACACACACACACACACACACACACACAATAGAAAAAAAAAAGATGATAGGATGAGATGTTTGTCTGCAGCTAAAGCGGAAGAATGTTGAAAATTGAATGTGAAGATTCCCTTGAATAGCATTGCAAATGAGCGTGTTTGGTTGGCGTCCATAAGAAATTCCGTATGCCAACCAACTAGTTAAATATGTGTGCAATTAAAGTGTAGCAAAATTTATGGTTATGGACTTGCACCATGTATGAATCCTAGTAAAAGTAAAAACCAACCGAAATGGCTTATAACAAATACCAAAGACTTTTTCCATGTTAGTGCCATTTTTTTCTCTCTTTATTTTGCTCATACTTTTTCATAACCACAAGTTTTGCCTTTCACGCCATCACAGTTGTTGCCCTTGATACTTTCCATCCGATTCAATTCGTTTCGTTTCAGCATTACTTTGAAAAATACTGTGAAATGAAATTGCATTGTGTAAATACACATCCATGCTTTTCTTACTTATTTATCTCGTTGGTTTTTTTTTACTTGGTTCATCGTACATCATTCCCATTGACTAGCCGCTATACTACTATATCTTCTACCGTTCGAAAATTTCATCCAAAATGAATGCGAATGTATTTTCGGAACTTACTTTTTCTCCAGTCTCTTCTTTTCATATTTAATTGTCCCGATCTTATTCATTGCTGCTTGACTGCTCAACACTGTCCGACATCTGTCGATTATCATACGGCTTTGTTTTTGTTTGCATTTTTATTCATGTACTGTTTCGAAGACTTTTGACTTTATATAGATGTTTTTTTTTTTCTTTTACACAAAATAAACAATACAAATTTCTGTATAATTTTTTGAGGTGTTAACTTATTTCATTGTTTTTCCGTTTTCACAAAACATTATGGTTTTTGATGTGGCACAATGTTTATTGCTACATTCAATGTAGTACAATGAGACCATTTCAATGAGAAGAGCCAAAATGAAGCGGCAATTATTATTTGCAAGTCAACTGCGGCTAGATTGTTTGTCGGATGGTCAGTCTATTGGCTAGTCCGTGGTATGCGTGTTTTATTCCCGTAACATATAATTTATTGCATTTTCCTCTCTGCCACATTGCACACGTACAAATTCCGCTCCTTCCAATGTCTTTGTTGTTGTTGTTGTTTTTGTTGCACTTCTATATGAGAGAAAATGATCGAATTCAATTAAATCGCAACGTGCTGGAAATTGTCTGAAATTACAAACTTAACTTGCGGCGATAATTTTACGTTTATTTTTGCCTAGCATATTTGTTATAAAATGTTGCACACCTGTTAATCAACAGTCCACTTTTCTTTTCGTCCACCCTAAATTGATTTGTCGGCATCAATCGCCAACAAAAGAACATTTCAAAGCGTATTATTTATTATCGATTCATTTGTTAGGATATCCGTCAACGTCACGCATCACATGTCGAGATCGAAATGATTATAAAAATCATTTGTAGCAAAACTCATGGATTGACTGAAAATATGTACCTATATATATCAAATAAATCAATAACAAGAACATTTATTTCTAAAGACCATTTCGATATCATTTTTCCACGGTTTGTCATAGCTTTTAATCGTAGCTAACAAGCATTGAATGACTTCATAGCCTGTAATTATAGAAAATTTTGAAAAAGAAAAAAAGAAATATTACACAAATAATGATAAAACTCATTTTATGCAGTTTACTAAGAATCATAATTGAATCGGTAAAATGTCACGTCGCACCATATATAAACGTTAGAAGTTAGTTTCATTCAAGTGACAGTTTATGTGTTTCGATCAATTGGCATTTTTATTTCTCTTCAACAATGTTATTCATTTAATTTTTATTTTGTTAGTAATATTGCGACGATGAAAAACTGATTCCTTGATATATGCGAAAATTCCAAAGCATCGTGAGTTCCAGGCGTGTGAAAACATGTTTTCAGTGTTTGAATTGTGGTACAAAATACCAATGTCTCGTTCTTGGTTCTACCACAGTAAAATACCAAAATAATGACTACATTGGTATTTCAATCGTTGACAATATTCTTTGTTCTTTTCATTCCCTAAATATCTTAAACGTGTTTCTTTGTTTGAAAAAAAAAACAAAAAAAATTACCCAAACACTGAAACAACATTTTAAACTGTCAAATGCATTGGTTACGCTGGATTCAACTGTAGCAGGTTGGAAATGATGCAATGAAGATAATCGAAAATTCTTTGTTGGTTTTTCGCAAGAGCCATCATTGAAAATGAGTGCCACTTAAAACGCTTGGCATTTTCTACTTAAAATAATAATCGGCGTATATCAAAAACTGTCACTGTATTTCTTCTGTTTCTGTAATGAAATGGCCTGATGAACATTCGATTTCATATCAAACAATTTTTAAATAAGCATCGTTCAAAAGCAGTGCCGTTAACAAAAAAAATGATTTTTGTTTGCTTTCTCCCTTTGCATGCTTCATTCAATTTTACTACATTTTTTTTAAATCGGAGTTTCTGTTTTCATCTCGTTCTATTCGTGTTAAATACTACAGCGAGATCAAATCAAATTTTAAATTTTCGGCATATGAAAACATTATGAATTTACATATATGTATGTATACAAGCCACTGTAAATGTGAAACGTATCGATTTTTGCACAATGTCATGCACATTTTGGTACTTTTGTAAAATGCTCCATGTAATTCCATTTACCATATCTTGGTTAAGTATCATTATCATCACTGTGTGCTAGTATATAAGAAAAGAATATAATGCGTGCGCGTCTATTTTGTTGCGAGAATTTGTGCAAAAGGAAAGAAGAACATAAAAAAAGACAACAATAACAATTGAAGAAAATTGTGCACATAATTAACTCATCAATGAAAATGTTAATGAAAACAGAAAAATTCTTTACCAAATACAAGCTTATCATATTCAAAGTGATAGTTTGCCTTTCTTTTTTCCATTCTATTTCTTGAAAATGAAATACATTCTATTGTGTGACAGACAAAATTCCAAGAATTATCAAGTGTTTGTATTTTGGGCGTTGCAGGTGCGAATCAAAATGTTCATGCAATGTTCCCCTCGATTTGTAGTCGTATCTATTGATAGCACCACCAAGTAATACAAAAACATTGTTCAGCATTGAGAAAACTATGTTGATATACAAACACAAAAAGAAAACAAAATAAGGTTCACAAAATGAAAAACCACGTAAAAACCATACCTTGATTTTGGCCAGTTTTCAAATGAGCACGAACAACATAACCGCCAAACATGCAAACTGACAAATTCAATTGTGAAAAAGTCAGTTTCAAGCATTGTTTTACATAGTGTGTCCAACACTCTCAGGTAGTGTTTGCATTTATCAAACTCTCTACCCCGTGAAGTGACCATAGTGAGTTCACTACATTGACGCTTAAAGCACAAGCATAAATAACAAATCGTATGCATGCGGATAGCAAGAAAGTTGACATTAGGCGTCTACACTCTACACAACATGCATTGTTTATCACTTATGTATATTGGTGGTTTCGAACTAAATTCGTTTTGTATTTTGCAAATATTTTCATGTTCCTTGTATATACATTTTGAAATTGCCAAAACTCTTTTTTTATTTTTTTTTTTTTTGTATTTTGCTTTTGGCACGAAACCGGCAGGATATTCAATCTAATTTACATTGAATTGCGCTTTCAGCATTGATGTCGCTTTATTAATATTCAAGCTACATGACGAAGTCTATTTCAACTATATGGTACTGAAAACACATACAGTACTGAATCGCTTGATGCATAAAATTTAACAGCTACTACAAAATTTTATGACAGAATATTCAATGATATTGCTATATTATCATAAACCACATCATCATGGCCTCTATACTTCAAATAAACTGTGATTTGATCAAGAAATCAACACAATTAATTTTCAACACATTTCTTCAATTCAAAATATTCACTCTATCTTCGATAAATAAACCATGATATCTTCCGATAAATTTTAAACGCCAACTACACCGAATATGTAAATTAAATCGTTTTATCGGAAAAGGAAATTGATTTTTTTTGTGAAAAATTGATTCCATTCGTTTTATGTATCAACAGCATCATCAATGCGGGTGATCAATCATACATGTTGTATGATTTATTCAACACAATATGATATCCATGGCATGATTTTTATGCTAAAACATCGGTCATTGAGCATTAGTCGATGAAAAAACTTCTTTTTTTTAAACAAAAATTCGTTCCACAAACTGTTGTATATGCACAAAAGAAAATTATTGTTTTCAATCAAAATCCAAATTCAAATTGGTCGGCACAAACACAAAAGTCAATTCCAAATAATCAACGGCAGGGAAATGTATATTTTTGAATGTGAGTCAGAAACGAAAAGAGAAGATGAATGTTGTCAGTCCGCCTTTTTCAAATTCAATTGTGTTCATTCAAACTAAAATGCGTAAAGGATCCGGCTACGATTTGGAAAATTAGCCGAAAAGAAATATTCATTGAAATCCATAAAACCGTATAAAATACCATGAAAAATTATTTATAGAATTGGTATATATATTATAACAGACAGAGAGATAATGCGATCGGTGGAAAGTAGGAAGCCGATAAAATGCATTTGCTGTTCACAAACTGAAACATTCTGACAAAACGTATCGAATCGAGTATTTGAGTTGACGTTAAAAGCAAATATGGAATAAACAAAAGAAAAATCACAATTTTGTTTACTCTACAAGCATAGCATTCTGTATTTTCGTAATTTTACAATAAATTGGGGAAAAATTTCTTTTTCAATTGAATTTAACATTGAATAATTTTTTCATTGCGCAATTGCATATAATTCGCTAAAATCTATTTGAGTATCTATTCTAACGGTCAACTTGCGACCAATTCTACAATGGATAGGCAGAGAAAGAGAGAGAGGGGGGGGGGGGGGAATAGCTATGCATCGCATATGTTACACAATACTGTGCTTGTAGAGTAGACAAAATGTTCATTTTTTTTCCTTTATTTTGTTTAATGATGTTAATGCCATTGCCATTGCCATTGCCATATAACAGTTGAATATTTTTATTCCTTTTTGTTACCGTTTGGTGTGTTTTTTTCATTGCGTTTTGTTCTGTGTGCCACTCTCTTTAACAATAGAGCGAGTTGTTTTTCTTCCTGTTCGTCGCCTTTTTATGCTTGCACAGTAATCTGAACAATGTAAATATGAATGTAGTGCGCGCTCTCGCGTTCAATGAGGCATTAGTCAGTCTTCCAGCATCAGCAACAACCAGAAATTGAAATTGTTGCCATTGCAACTGAATCACAAAACACGAAAATGCTGAAGCCAAGAATAGTAGACGCATAACATCAATAAATAGAAAGTCAGAAAGCAGAAAGCTGTAAGAACTAGACGAGATGATAGAACTTGTAAGAACATTGATCTGAAACAAATTGTTTGGCAAACATTCGCTTTTATAACATACAATTTTCTCATTTCATTGCTAAAATATTTATATCCATAAATTTGCGCCAGCAAACACTCGTATGCACATTCACATTCACATTACTTTCATATACTAGCTAAATTCGTTGAATCCTCATGTGGAACGAACGAAAGCGAATAAATGAAATGAATGATTTTTTCTCTCTCCTCCGCTTTTTTTTATATTCCTTCCTTTTTTTGCTTTACATTGCTATTGTACGTTGAGTGAAGTTAAATGGCGAAAAATCAACCAAAAAATGCCAATTTCCATGCACATACATCCAAAATATTTTACCATTATTATTTTCATACATCGCAGCGCACCGGTGTGGAATTACAGAATTGAGTATCTGCAACAAAACAGCAAGAGCAATCCAAAAATTGTATAGAAAGAGATTTTAAACGCTTCCACTCATACTTTATAACACTAAGATATAGATAGATAGAGAGAGAGAGAGATACGTCGAGTCATGGTTATAAAATACAAAAGACGTGAGCGCCCATTAATACAGCAAGAATGAATGAATGAATGAATGAATGAATGAACAAAACGCAAAGTGAACGCATCGCATAGAGCAAAAGAAACTGGAAATCAACGACGTTGATTCGTAAACAAAACAATAAATCGAAAAGTAGAATAAAAACGAAAAAGTATGTGTACAATTTCCACCCGCAAAGTACGTAGCTCTTAAACGAAGAAGAAACCAAATGATATGGTTATGCGTCACAATATTTACAATAAAAAAAAAACGAGATAATTTAATGGTTTTAACTCGTCTCAAATCGAGCACGCATTCTTTGGTTCCAATATAGCGATTGCTGAAACGATAATATTCTTATCGAAAAATAAAAAAAAAGATTTATTTAAATGCTTATGTAAGAATGCTTCTCATCACATCACATCACATCACAACACAACACACCACACCACACCACACCAAACCACACCATAGCCTGTCTCTTCACATTCTAAAACATTTGCATTTTTCACACTTTGATATTTGACATTCGGATCCCGGATTCCGGAGCCATGACAACCACTCACTTTATTCCATTGAAAATTCTCCTGTGGAGAGAACCACTCTACCAAAAATATATTTCACCCGCACCACTTAATTTCTAGCTCTATATGAGCATAGTTGTTGCTACGCTGAAGCGTTTTTCTCATGTGCACAGAGTGCGAACCGGAAATGAAAGTCCACGGAGACGCATGCATACAACTTACACAACCAGATAACACAAACAATAGACATACAGACACGGTTTCAAATGTATCGTGAGCACGTCACCATGCAATATATTAAAAGAATAACCGTAAAATGTATGCTCAAGCATATAAACTATATTTATGATTCAAAATCTGACAAAAAAAACCTTCACAAGATACATAAATCTTTGTTGCTCTTGAATAACTAAAAAAATGATGAAAAAGAATGCGTACAAAGAAAATAGTTAAATGATATAACAAAAAAAAAAAAAAAAAAAGAAACGTTGGTTAGGATAGGAAAAATTGATCCAGGAAAAATGATAAGAGACGCACGAGTCCACGAGTGAAGTCGGGAGATAATACTATGCTGTGGAGTCTACAAATCGATAAAATGTGTATTATATTCATGGTTCCAAGCTCAGTCGTAGTTTGTTTGTCATAAATGTGTGCGCCCAACACTAGTTTCAATCGAAGATACTTATTTCATCCGTATTTTGGTAATTCTGTGCGTTTAAGCGCCTTCTATCTATAATCTCTGATCTATTTGGCTTGGTGTCAGACCTATATGGTTTCGTTCACTATGCTTCTTTATCCATTTATTACGTAATTTGTGACAGCCAATCCACGTATCATTTCAAATATTTGATTAATTGTCGTTATTTACTCGAAATATATTTGATAAGAAGTCTGGCAAACTGAATTAACAAATTAAATTCGTCATTCCAAGTGAATCATTTTGGTCGTTTATTCGATTCATATGAAACGTACCATATGCTATCCGTTTCAATACTGACATTATAAAAATGAATTCTGCTGAAGTGTTATTGAGAAAGAAGGCATAAAATGGAATAAAGAAAAGAAAAGAGAAAAAAGAATGGCAACATGATTCTTCCATATTCTCATTATATTCATTTTCTAAGTCGTTTAGTAATATGCATGCACACAAATATTGATTGCATGATATTTATTGGTGATATCGTTTGGCATCCATGCGATTCTTTTCACAAGTACAAGGTAAAGAATTATGTTTGGGCTCTCTCTATATTAAACCTATTCTCTAGTGATTTCATTCACTAGAATTTCAAGTGCGACGCTCTTGTGTTTATTTTAATACTGTGATGCGAAAATGAAACGAAAAAAACCCCCATATACGCATTTTTGTTCGGTCCAAGACTTCGAAGAATGTATAACGGCTTTTTATTTGGTACTCTTGACATCTCATTCAACGAATGAATGCCTTAATGTTGGATTATTCGTATGAGTGTACAAATATAATAGAAACTCCATGAAACATGTAGGTAAACAGAAATTTTTGTTTCACTGTCAGATCATTTGCTCTTCGGTTTTATATATGCGAACTCATGTATTATGGGCGCTAATGTAAATATTCATACGCAACATTAAATAGAACAATGTACATGTGTGTGTGTAAGTACGAATTCATCAATAAAGAAACGAATAAATGTTGAATATAGAGTGGAAAGCAAAACTCTCTTATATTCAAAATACAAATAAAAATTACAGCAATTCTGAATTAACGTGGCGAGTTCGTAGAGTACGAACAAAAAAATGTTTGACCATAGGAAAGAAATAAATAAATAAGTGAAATGAATTAAAATATTTTCAATTAAGTGTATAACACAAACATGAAAAACCGAAGACTATTTCTAGATAGACATTATAACAATTCTGGATATTTAATCCAAATGTATTTGTGAGTGCCTAATGCATATTTCATCACAAACAAAGATCACAAAACAACGACGCATCGATTTTTCTCTTTCTCTCGTTATCGCTCTCTCGCTCTATACACATATCTTCATTTCTCTTTCCATTCTTCTCTCCGGTTCCCTTTTCCCCCATCCCACAAAATTGCGACTGCCTGAAAATAGTGTTCGCGATGCCTTTATGAAATGATGCTGCTGTTGACGTCCATCGGAAAATATGGTGTTCATGCTCTATAAATGGAATTGAAATTGACATTGAGCACTTTTGTACAATACAATCCCAAAGAAAACACATATAATATATACAAGTGTAAATAAATAAATATAATCATTTCCCTACAAAGCATAAAGCACACGAATTTTACGTGCACAACATAATTCTTTTGCTTCAATTCATATTAGCTTTTGTTGAAGTAATGTGGCTAGCACTGTGTATTCAATACCAATGCCAGCAAACCTAGCAGCAATTTTCCTAGCTCTAAAATATGTTGTGTTTTTTTGTTATGGGTGTGTGTGTGTGTTTGTGTGTGTGTGCTATCCTATTCAGTGGTGTGGTGTGGTGTGCTATTGCTGTGCTGTGATTCAATTTAACAGCCAAAGATTCATTTCATATCATGCTGAAAATATGAATGTCCTGTGTTTGTTGTGACACTCTAAGTCTGGTTTGCCATCAGGTATCTTGTATCTTGTATCTATTGGTTGAACGGTTGTCATCACACTCAACAATCCAATAAAATGGAAAAATCATATATGAAACCACACAGTTGGAAAATGCCAAAGCAACTTATAGCATTCATGGCAATCACACTCTCAGTGCATGGCGTTTGCATAAGTTCAAGTGACATACATAGACGACCGACACCGATATAACAGCGCATAATGTCGCATATACACATACACCGTACAGAAAACTAAAATATGTGTCATGCTCATCATCGGTGTTTCAGAGAGAATGAGTGAGTAAGAGAGAGAAAGAGAAAGAAAGCTACGGTATAAAGCGGCAATAAGAGAAAACTCATGGAAATAATAAACCACATTCTCTGGTGGATATGTGAACATGAGCACAGTCCCGGTGCGATTGAAAAATCCAGTATATATAATATGCGATACGATGTTGGCTCGTTCTCGTTTTATGCAGCAGTAAGCATAGCCACGAAAAAACAACAACCGATACCCGAAGCATCGAAAGTTGTTTAGTGTTTATGTTATGTTATGTTATGTTGTGTTGTGTTGTGTTGTGTTGTGTTGTGTTGTGTCGCTAACGCAGCATGTGAACTGAATACATTAATGTTTTTTTTTTCTTTCTCTACTATTATTGCATAATTTTGTGTCTCCTGTAAATATGATTATGTGTGCAATGGCCATGCTATCGAGGACATTGTGTAAAGAGTTCAGTGTATCGACTTGTCGTATAATCATAATTGGGATGAGGTTAACCGATAGATGAAGATATATCCGTTGACTCGAACAAAATATGTGTAAAAAATACACATTTTCATTTCATTGGTTTTTCTCTCTCACATTCTTTTGTCGTTTCTCACTCTTTTATCTTTAAACTGAAAATAAAAAAGAAAAAAAAAACTAAACGTTCGTACAAGTACGGATGTGGTTGCTTGTTCTCCATCTGATCTGATCCGATCCGATGGATTATCATTTATTGTGTTGCTAGTTTGTGGCATTTGCTTGAAATACTTGCATAAGCTTGGAGGACATATTTTTATTCACACTTGGAAAATTTTCAAAGGTGCACTGAATATGTTTATAATGTATGAGACAGAGAAGAGAATGCTCCTTATTTACGCTTCATTTTGTAGGAAAAACTATGAATAGTTTTATGTGACTCTTTTTATTTGCCTATGTATATTAATCCATGTTTCTATTATTTTCTCTTTATTTCAGGTGGAATCACGTCAGTATCCACACATTATGGACTTGGAAACCATTTATTGTAAACTGTTGCACAATCGTGATCGATCGTTCATACCATTAATCGACGCTGAACCGGTACATTTTCTTTGCACTTATAAAACGCATTGTTTTGCTTTGTGTCATTGCTGTGATTTCGATGCATGTGATTGTGAAATGACATGCCCAAACAACTGTACGTGTTTCCATGATCAATCCTGGTCAACAAATGTTGTTGAATGTTCAGCAGCCGGTTACACTGAAATGCCAACAAACATTCCAATGGATACGACCGAATTGTATATTGATGGCAATGATTTTGGTGAACTTAGCGAACATAGCTTCATTGGACGAAAAAATCTCAAAGTATTGTACGCAAATAATTCAAACGTACAAGTGATCTACAATACAACGTTCCATGGCCTTAAAAAATTGACTACACTACATCTCGAGGACAATAAAATTTTACGATTGGTCGGACAGGAGCTAAATGCATTGGAGAATTTACGTGAATTATATTTGCAAAATAATCGGATTTCATTCATTGGTAATCGGACGTTTGCCGATTTACGTAAACTTGAAGTACTTCGTTTGGACAACAACAAATTAGTTCATTTCGAGATATGGCAACTAACACTGAATCCATATCTCGTGGAAATCGCATTGGCTGACAATATGTGGTCATGCGAATGCAATTATTTGCACCGTTTTCGCAATTACCTGCAAACAAACACGGAGAAAATCATCGATTCGAGTCGCATTGCTTGTATTTATAACAATTTAACGAGCGTGCTTAAAGATAAAAATGGCGCAAAATGTACACTCAAAGACGGTGTATCGACCATTGTACGGCCGCAAGATATTGAAAATTTATTGCCACTCTTGTTAGCGGCTACGTGCGCGTTTGTCGCTTTCTTCGGTTTAATCATTGGAATGTTCTGCTATCGAAACGAATTAAAACTCTGGGCTCATACACATTGTCTTCCGGCCATGTGCTACAAGTCGGCCGCTTTCGTCGATGATTATGATAAAGATCGCCTATATGATGCTTACATTGCCTACAGTTTACAAGACGAGCATTTTGTTAACCAAATTTTGGCAAATACATTGGAAAATGATGTTGGATATCGTATGTGCTTGCATTACCGTGACTTCAATGCAAATACATATATTGCCGATACGATAATTGAAGCGGTTGAAAGCTCAAAACGTGCCATTCTCGTGCTGTCGCGAAATTTCTTATACAATGAATGGTCTCGGTTCGAGGTCAAAAGTGCCATTCACGAAGTGCTAAAACGTCGACGAAAATTGATTTTCATTTTATATGGCAATTTGCCGCGCCGGGACATTGACGCCGATATGCGTATGTATTTGCGAACAAACACATGCATTGAATGGGATGATAAAAAGTTTTGGCAAAAATTGCGACTCGCAATGCCACAAATTCGTAAAAATAATTGTCTCGCTAAGCGATCAGCGGTTAACATTTATGCAACAGCAGCACAAAACTATAATACAGCACAACGTGCTCATCATGCCGATTATGGTAGACATTTGGACTGCAATAATTATGCAACAATAAACGATTGTGTAGCAGCTAGCTATGGTGCAACGCCCGCTAATCGAGATAAATATGAAACGGTCAATTGTTATAGCACAAATGAGCGTCGACCATTGCCACCGCCCGTTTTACCAAGCGGCAAATCAATCGATCGACACCATCACCACGAATATGCGGTTCCAACGAATTGTATGAAAGACGAGTATGACTCGAACACCAACAATAGCGGAAACAATAGTTTACTTAGTGCTGGTGCCAGCAGTAGTAGTGGTAAGCATCCATCAAGACACCATCAACATCAACATCATCATCATCATCACAGTAGCAGTAATAGCAGCGCCAGTACTGGTATTATCGGTAACAATATTGTGTCAAATCAAAATCTACCCATCAATTTGACCGAATCGAATAGCTACAATAACAGCGCAAACAATAGCAATTGTTGCAATGATGAAGAATGCTGCAATAACAAATGTGATTTAAATTGTACGCTCGACAGGCGATTACCGCAAGCGATGTGGGCCTAGTTTTAGATTTAAAATATTCAAATTCAAAATGCAAAACACTTAAACACTGAAACAGAAAATGTTTTATACAAAAAGAGAAAAAAAAAATGCAAAAATTTAACAAGAAAATTAAATTAAATCAAATCAAATAAAGAGAAAAACTGAAATGTGAAAAGAGTTCCAGAGTTTACCTCTACTCGAAGTGATGCATTTTCAATAACAAGGTTAGCTAGAAATCTAAGTAATAAATTATGCTGAAATGAATACCCAATTTTTATTTAAAATGTTATTTCAAACATACAAAACGAAACACAAAAAACTCAAATACAAATTGTAAATACTTAACTATTATTTAAAGCGATGAAATGATAAAATGAACTATGTCAATATAGAATTTATTTCGAATTTAAGCAAACACCATCAAAGAAATCATAAACAATTACGAATGAAATATGAATAGCGCAAGCAGACTTATTGATGTACTTTCACACTTACAAAAAAACAAGCGAGAAGAAAAGAAAAGAAAAAAACAAACACTCCTACTAGCAAATGTTTAAGCTTAAAACGATACAATTTCAAATACTCATCACACGGAGAAAAAGTATCAGCCAAATCAAGTTACGTAGATATTTTAAACACACCCACCCCACACACACACACACAAACATAGACACAACATTATTTCCGTGCACACGGAAAAAGAGAAAAAAAAAACGAAATTAAATTTAATTAAAATGGGATACTCTGAAATAGATGTAATACAAAGAGAAAAAAGAGCAAGACTTGATAAATTCTAATAATTTATGAATGATTATTATCAACATCTGCACAAAACCATGCCGGGCATAACTGTACACAATTTGGCAGAACATAAACTGCTTCAGAACTAATTGTCATATTGTGTACCATAGTTTAAGTGAGATTCTCGCTAATTATTAAGATAATTTATCTGATTGTATCATATTATATTATATTCTATTCTATTCTATTCTATTCTATGTTTTTGTTCAACTATTATTTTATTTTCTCTAGATTATTTGTAATGCGAACAGCAACAAAAATAACAAATAACTATTATGCCTAATTATTATTATTATTATTTTCTGAATTGAACTGCAAAAAATGTTAATAAAAATATAAATAATTCTTATATATTATGAAAAGAAGTCGATAAAAAATTGGTCGTTTTAAATTGAAATACCCAAACAAAATTTCAGCTTAGATTCTTTTTTGGTTTTAGGTTTTTTTATTCGTTTTCTTTAGCTTTGCATCAAAAAGATATTCTTCATTTAACTTTTGAAAATTGACTTGAAAAAGGTAACGATTCTAACGAGAACGAGAACCACAAAAAAAAAACAAGACAAATATCTTGAGTGTGATACTTTCTTATTTATAATTTAATCTCAGTCACGCAATTTGTAAATTGACTGAAACGCATAAAATGGGGCGCATATGCATTTTGAATGAGATAAAACGTCGTCGAGAACACAAGGAACTTATACATTCAAAATTGTATGCAGTAAATTATGTTTGCATGCTAATATCATTGTTACAAATTCCATTCTGAATGTTTGAATGTTCATTTTTACTCAAATGTTCAATATGTTTGCGTGGCGGATAAAAGAAACAAGAATGATTGAAAAAGGAGGTAACAAATAAAAAACATGAAGAAAAGAAGAAAAAAAAAAAACAGCAACACACGAAACGGATCATAATATAATTGATAATATACTATCAAACAATCGAAAGTCTTGAATAATATGTGGGGTCGATAACTTGTTAACCGACCAGAGTAATGTCCAAAGCAAATTCAATATCATAGAAATGAGAAAGGAAAAGGCAATGAAGAGAGAAAAAACAAAGAACAGATTTTAATCTGAGAATCCACAAGCACAGCTATGAATGAATAACAAACGATAAGAAAAGAATTGAAACCGATAGCAAGATGAGATATATAGAATAAAAAAAAAACGAATAAAATCAATTTAAAACTGCCGAACAAAAAAAAAATCCTTTCATCGACAGCATAGCATTAATATTAATTAAGAATATAGTATTGGATTTTGCAAAATTCTCCATAGCTATTATCGGAAGCATCTACGAAAACATGGCGATAAATAACACACTCACCTAATTCATACCAACACAAACATAAACGCAAACGCATACGAAGAGAGAAAAAAAGTGACGTAAGCTCATCACGAATAAAGAATGAAGAACATAATCTTTTTTATCAAAAAAAAAAAAAAAAACAAAAAAAAAAAGAAAAAAAAAAGATTTTTTGGCACATTATAGAATAAATAACACATGTTAACGATGTGGTTATCTATTTACAAATTACTATATACATATTCATGCCATTCCATTCCATCTCAATTCATTATGAATAATATCCATTGGAAAATAAATTTTTATGGGAATTTAGCGGCAAACGAATCAACTCAGAGAAATTGATGAAACTCAAAAGTTTCCACACCAACTGTGTAATTTCAACATTAACCGCTTCCGAATCCATTGTCTAATGTTATATGATTTCACTTATTCGATAGCGGAGAAAGAAAAAAGATAATACAAACGTAACGATCTATTCAAAATGATGAATGTCTTCTAAATGTAATTATCCTCTCAATTGAATGTAACCGCTGAATATATATTTATTTTGTGTGTGTGTGTTTTTTTTTCGCATCGTACAGAAAGAAAGAAAAATTGTATAATATTTATAAAGAAATGACCATAATGGCGGATTGCTTTGTTTAATTTTTTTTCTCAATGTACGCCTACCATCAATTTGAACAATTACATTAAATATGAACAGTAAAGTCAGAATCATATGAAATGAAGAGATGTACACACACAAGAAAGTTGCATCTTTAGCACCAACACACACACACACATATATATATATATATATATATATATACATACATTTATTCATTCATTCATTTCTTCACTTTTTATAATACGGACATCTCTGTTAATTGTTTCATTGATACGAATCAAATTACTAAGTAACTATTTAATAAGAAGCAACATAAAACCAAAAAAACACTCTAGTTACATTAAAAGCATAATTATGCGCATAGTATCGAGTGCACATTTTTAGGAACTATTTGAATCAACCAATTTAGAAATCATTCGATACACGTGTATATATTAAACGATATATAAATGTAACTAATAAAATATTGAACATTTTTTTTTTGTTTCTTTTTTTTATAATTTATGCATCTTCGAATTTATAACCAATTGAGATTATCGATGAATTTCTATATGAAAATTCCTATTGATAAAGAAGCACATACAAAATAATTTTTTTGTGAGGTGCAAATTCATCTTTTTCTACAAACATACACACATACACACACACACACTCACAACCACACAAAAAATATAATTTTAGCCAAGGATTTTATGATCAAAATGAAATGATATTAATCATAAATAATAAATGTTCGATTGCATAATTTTAATTAACGAACCAGTAATAAAAGTTTATTTATTTTCCTTAATTCAACAAATGTTTTACGTAATTTCCTTTCATTTCATTTGTTTATTTCCTTCATTTAGTTTGTTATTACACTTGAAATCTGCTTTAAAATTGGAAATTACAATAACAATTCTTACCATCAATCACCATTCCTTTGCAAAATGCTTTATTTATTCACATATACACAAGAACACATGGCATAAACGGTAAGTTTGCAAAGCAATGTGGTCAATTTAAATTTGGCTACTTAATTTTATTGCATTTGATTTGGATACTTGATTTTATTGTGAAATTGTGAGCATGGAACCGTTAATGAAAAGGAATGTGCATAAAGAATGGGCCAAAACATCGAATTAATGATCCAATACGATTGAATGGATACAATTTACAAGCAAGACGGATCCAATAAAAAAAAACTTATCTAAAAGTTGTTAGTCAAGATACTATGCGAGTTATTGTACTTTTCCCTAACCTTCGACGAGAATATTGTTGGATATTATCTAAAAAGATAAGCAGCAATAATTTTTAATTTTGTGGTTAGAAAAAAGGCTTTTAATGGTAAGGTTTGTTCAAATGGTAAGTCATAATACGAATGAATGTGATCACAAAAAAAAAAAAAAAAAAAAAAATTGTCTAACCTTTTTTTTTGTGCGGCGCCCACCGACAATAATATCTTTGCTTCTTTTTATTTGGTTCGCAAATAAAATCTTTTTAAATAATTTAACTTTTTTTACTGTTATGATGCTGCATGTAGTAGAAACAGCAGTTTGCCTGTCAACAATTTCGCATCATCATCCTTCTTTTCAATTTCACAATGCAAAATAATGGGTCTGTTTTGATATTCAACTTTGAATGAATATGTCTATGCGAATAAAATAAATATTTTCTTTTTTAAACACTTCAATGTGATTAAGTGTGAAAACTTTGAACTAATTTATTTACCGATTGTACAAAAAATATTACTAAATATTCAAGTTGAGCATTGTCATAGAATATCAGTAAAAATGTTCTGTGCGAACATAAAATGTCCAGAAATTATTTGAAAAAATACAACATTATGTAATTATAATATTTTAATAGAACACAACTAGCAAGAAATTTAAAATCGAATTTTTGTGAACAATTCTACCAACATAAAATATATAGAATGGAATTCCGACACCAACATTAAAACACATTTATCATAAGTAAAAACTAAAATGAACCGCATTTCGCGAGAATACATGTGTCATTTTTATAATTTGTCATCATATGAATTTGAAGACACCGGCGTGAAACAAAAAAAGATTGAACAAAATAAGATAAACATCACACAACTGGGTGTGCAAATTTCTCTGCAATGATGTTCATTTTTCCAGTGGAAATTTTCATTTTACCGACTTGATTTAAATCCTCGGTTAAGAGAAAAAAAAAATGAACATTCTCTGACCTGCATCACATGGTCACACAAATTATGATTTCAATCTGAATGAAAGATGATTTGAGCGCAGTAGCGTCACACTTTGATTGTTGTGAATTCAAATGGAAAATGTCCCAAAAATACTTATATGAACAAAACTAAAATGAAATGCTGTCCAAGATATAATTTTTTCATTCTATATAAATCTATCAGCAAAAGAATTAATGTGAGCAGGTGGTGAACTTATTTTTAATTAGTAATCTTTTGAGATCAAATGAAATTATGAATATGGAACAAAAAAAAATCTGTAATTTTTAAAAGGAATTGAGCTATTTTTCGTGAATGCGTGCGGCACATTTTTATATAACACACTTTAAAATGTTACAAAGCATTTGTTTCAGATGAAAAACGAGAAGCATCCGTAAAAAGGAACAAAATGGCAGTAAACTATAATAATTTATCTCTCATTAATCGTATTTATCTCGTCGTTGTGGCGACCAAACAACGAATGAAAAAAAAAAAAAAAAAAAAAAACAACAAGAAACTCAATATTCAAGGTTCCAAAAATAACACAAAATATATACACACAGACGACACGAGATTTCGAAAAAAAGAAATGTTAACAATGCTTGCAGTAATGAAAAGAACAGACATACCTAACTGAGATGGTTTGAAATAAAGATGAACGAGATGAGCGAATAAAATTAACGAACCCATTGGAATCAAAACGATTTTGTAAACAAAAAAATTATGCATCTCAGAAGAGATTTACTGGTGAAATCGACAAAGATAACGACAACGACAAAAATTGAAAATGATCCATCCGTACGCAGTACACGTGGTGTGACAAACGAGTTCTATTTCAACGAAGAGAAAATAAATTTTATTGGAAAGAATATAAACAAAAGAGCGACAGCTAAGACAACTGTGTAAAGAAGTACAAAAACAAAAGGCAACAACGGCATCAAGTTCAACAACCAATACGAGCAAAGGGACCAAGCGCAATAAGACATAGAGAGGTTTCCAAATGAAAAAAAAAAAAATATCAACAATAACAACAACAACAACAACAACAACAACAAGGAGAATATAAAAAGAAAAAAACAGTGAACTACAACACATACGCAACGTACAAAACGTCTAGAGAAATGAACAAGCTAAGGAACAGAAAAAGAAAAAGAAAAGTGAAACAAAATAACCAAACGCATAATCAAGATATATTTACGCGAGAGGCACCAAGCGCATCGTACATACTTATACAATATACCGCATCATTTAATCCCTGAAATCGCGCGCTCACTGAGTATTAATTCCTGTTCGTATATAGCATGCCGTTGTTGTTTTTTGTCGATTTTTTCTTCGTCGTCATCCTAGGTTCTAGTATTAAAAATGATCAAAAACGGCTGTTTCTGGAATGGAAGCATTAGCATATATGGCAACAAAAGTGATTAGAGTAAAGATTTTGTACGAGTGATAAATTAGCATCAAAACAATAATAACGAATAAAATCCCAGAGACACAGGAAAAAAAAAACAAAACAAAGCACATTCACATTCGGTAGCTCAATTGATTATTTACAAATAGCTCAATGCACAGAACAAAATGTATAATAGCACATAAGGTGCTATTTAAGAAATTGATATGAATAAAACAGACATATGGATATGCATGCACTTGTAATTTAATTAAATTCTATAGACATGTTGAAAATGACAATGAAAGACCGAATTTGAATATGAAACAACAAAATCACTCAAAAGACTCAATGTGCGTGACCTTTTTCTAAGAAATTTCAATGCATATAGTTTCTTTGAAAAAATAATAAAAAAAAGAATAAAATAGAAAGAATATGCTGTATGGGTCAACAGGTTACTCGTTTTTTTAAATATTACACTCCCAATTTCGAACAAATCACCCATTTCGTGTAGATATTTTCAATTAATGTTTTGAAAATATTCTCAACATCAAATTGAAAATATCAAAGTAGAATTGGAAATATGTTTCAAAATGAAAAAAAAACAATAATTTCTAAGGAAAGTATAAATCGTCCACAAAAACTTCAGAACGTTTGCGGAGGTAGTATCACGGTAGAAAAGAAGAGAAAAAAAAATAAGCATTGTGTGTGCACATAATTTGTAGGGGATTATTAGACCTGAAATTATGGTGCTCGTTTCTATTTGTTCTTTAGTAAAAAAAAAAAAAAAAAAAAAAAAAAAACATGAAACGTAGCACAAGGAAGACACAGCAATGAATATAAAAATAGAAGAGGAAAAAAAATCAAACTGAATATCAATAAATTCCATGTGAGCATGAAACAGTGGCTCATGGGGAATTGTCTTGTTACCATTTCTATCGATTCTACTTTTTATTTTCGAAATTTAATTTCAATGTAAAAATACAACAATCATTAATAAAACAAAAAAAGAATAAAAAATGGGAAAATAGTGTTGACAAACAAGAGAGATGGTTAAGGATACAGAGCCACAGACCGAGACACAGACAGTTAGACAGTCAAAAATTAAAGTAGAAAGTAAAAGAGAAAGAGAAAGAGAAAGAGAAAGAAAAAAGCCATTTGAAAGTAAAATAGCTACTAATGCACAACTTAGTTTTCTTCTTTTCCTTCTTCTTCTTCTTCTTCTTCTTCTTCTTCTTCTTCTCTCTCTCTCTCTCTCTCTTTCTCTACTTTTATTTTGTCTGGTATGGTTTGGTTATTAAACAGTAAATCACATCTTATATGAGCCGTCGTATTAGAAGTAAACAAACATTTTTAAATTATTTCATTATTATTAATTAATTTTCTTCATCACATTTGCTTCAATTACAACTGCTTCGATTGTAACAACTCGTTATACGTATATACGTATTTGTTGCAAAACAACGAGAAATGTATACGTTGTCTATTGTGCACATCCGTTAAAACGTGTGCACAGTAGCACTGTCAGCCAGATATTTAGCATTTGGATGCTCATCAGCATTGTTGGATGAATGGTTGGCTCAACATCTCTCTAGAGTATTCTACTACTAGTATACATTCTATAGTATATGTTTATTATGATCAAACTGTACAAATAAATATGTATAACTGGAAATGGCATGCGGAGAGATAAATTTTCCCGTTTTTCAGTATAAAATAAAACCGAATTAGCAATGCAGTTGTGCAAATGGTGAGCCACCCCAAATCATACATATGCATAAAATACCAGGCTTTAGAACTAAAAACCGGCATTCGAATGTCGATAGCAGGCATAAATGGCCCGAAATATTATGCATTAATTATGGAAACCGAAGAAAAGAAAAAAAAAAAAAGCAAAAAAAACAAAAAAACAATATAAAATTATGTTTTAATAAAATGGACGGCGCATTTGTAATTTTTTATTAGTATTCACATTTCATTTTTAATGAATGATTGTATCTTTATTTCGTCATTCGAAGAAATGCTTAAAGAGAATTTTTCATTTCAAACCAACTGATGATTTGATGCATATTTTAATCATAAAAACTGTTGTACATTTGTTTCGATCAAAATGAATATGTCATTTCTAATTTTGATATCAATCTTCAAACTCAACTGAACGTTGGTCCCCAATGCAACGAAACACCCAAAGTTGTTTTTTCTTTCTTTCATTTGTAACACAAGAATGTGTTGTGCTACAGCACATTGAATGAGAAATAATACTTGTGTAAATTATGCACACGAGAAATGTGTGTGTGTGTTGGTGTTTTCATATATAGGGGGTGATAAAGCATCAATAATGCAATTATCACGTTAGCATCTAAACGCATTCAAACTAATGATTACTGCATTTAACATGAGACAAATTCTAATAGCAAAAACAAAAAACAAAAAAAAAAAAAAAAACTCTCACAAATGTACACAAATGTACACAAAACAAATCCTCTAAGAATGCATTTTCTCTTCCCGTAAACCATGAAATATGTGTCATAACTAAACGAAAACGTCAAATTATTGTGCCATTCATTAATCATTACGACAGGGTTTTAGAAGAAATCCCAATTATTTTTAAGATAGCAGAGACAAACCTCCTTGAAAACAACATAAATAAATACGTTCAATCGAAAAATAGCGACATTTGTATTGAAAAAAAAAAAAAAAAAAAATACACACACACACGCGTACCCCTCTATGACAAGGAAAATGTAAATAAATAATATATTTTGTGTTGAATGCACACAGTTTGTGACGAAGTCTCCGGGGAACGATGTAGCAATTGTACCAAACCGCATCCAAATTAAATGTTTTCCCGCTAGATATAAGTCTTCTTTTGTTTGGCCCTTGTTACTGCTTTCTCTAGTTCGACATGCAATATGTAATTTAAGCAGAAACTTCTTCGATAGTTCTCTCTCTCTCTCTCTCTCTCTCACACACACACACACACAATCTCTATCTCTCTCTTTTATCTATGTTTGGAAATCATTCTCACTCAGTGCTTGTATTCCGCAATGCACATTTGCAATACAAATGCATCATTGCGCGAGCCAAAAACGAGAAGAAAAAAAATTCGAACCATTTTTAGATTAAAATGAGTCATATTTGTTTGTTTTAACATCACTTTTCTATTTTCAAAATGTTCCAAATGTTTTTATTATTCTTCCTCTGCCAACTGCATTCAACATTTTCAATTTGTTTGCACAATTTCATCTTAATATTTGTTATTCTTCTTAAGTATTTTCTGGTGTGGTTTCTTTAGTAATCATTTCTTCGTTGCTGCTTTTTGTTGTGTTGTTCATGTCTTCTTTTTTTTTTTTTTTTTTTTTTTTGAGTATATGTGGAAGGAATTGTTCATCACTGAAAAAGAGTCTATTCGAATTGAATGTGCACTTGAGAATGAGATGCGAGCAGATTGATTGAAGATTCATCCGCTATATACGGATACAATGTAAACAAATTTGTCTATGTAATATGTTGAAATAGTACTTCGAGGAAGTACTATATATTTATATATGAGAAAAAAAACAATAATAAATATTTCCAAAATAAAAATCTGTTGCTGTGGCTAGAAATTAATTATTTTTTCTCCTAACAAAATTCAATGGAATAAATGAATCAAATCAAATTAAATCAATACCTCTTTACCTGAATCAATAAAACCAAAAGTGAAAAAAGCACCAGTAAGTTGTACATTGGCGGCAATTCTATAGAGAGTCTTTTCACATTTAATCTGGCTTTTATTGGATTTTAGTCGAAATATATTCATAAAACAACGTCACAATTAAATATAATTGTTCCAGACGAATCGTGAAAGAATACATCGCAATGTAATCATAGTGAAATATAATGATTCCTCAAAAAAGAATCATTAATTTCAAATTAGTTTTATATTTAATCAATTTTTGGATTTGATAAAATTCCTTATTTTCTAAACTGTGACCGTAGTCTCTTGCTTTGCTTCATCTCGTTGCTGTTGTTTTTTTTTTCACAACTTTTACCATTGTTTTTGTATTCATCCATTTTGTTGTTGATTTTGATGAGATTCAGAATACTATGACCCATTGAAATATCTTTAATTCACATCATCAATGTACAAAAGTCGACTAATTGATGGAGTTAGTCGAGAAAAAAAAAACAACAACAACAACAAAAAAGAGACTTGGGAAAGAATGGAGAAAGATAGTGAAAAAAATGCCATAATTACTTTCACACAACATTAATGTGGAGACTCGTTAAAATTTCATTTTGACTAATATCTATTGAGTATTAATCGAGAAAGGTTTGAACTTTTCGGATATTGTAGTAAGATTTAAAAACAAAAATTCAGTCATTTTATTGTCATAAATTTGAATTCAATGTTGACGACAAAGTTTATCCTGTTTTCGAAAAAAATTATGCAATCATGCATCAAACAATTTAGAAATCTTCACACGTCTACATGGAGATGCATTTCATATGGTTTTTGTTTCCGTATGATTCTGAATAATAGTTTTCTACTTGGGCGATGGTTATGAAATGATCCAGGCAATCCTGAACAATTGAATGGGTATTTGATGAGTTTGAAATGAGTATTTGAGATGGGTTGAAAGAAAACAAAAAAGAAAAAAAAAAAGTAGCGTGTATCAAGTAACTTTACAATGATCTCTTCAACATCCAACAGAAATACATAAATTCAATTTCAATAAATATTCGTGTTTCTTTGCTTACATATTTTCACTGCTGTTAAATATGTTCAAGTGAGGTGTTAATAGGAATATTATAGGCCATCATTATGTATCATCTCATTTTATTTCACTTCACTTGAAGGTAGTCCAGAAAACGAGCTCCATCGTTCAACTATACAAACATTCGATAGACCCTTGGCCACAACTAACGATAGAATTATTGTAAATATCCCTTACAAATGCATGTAAACCAATAGCAAATACAGATAAATTCATATCAAGTATAAATTACATAACCGAGTCCAGGATAAGAGCAATCCACTTGAGTTGCATCAACACAAATGGGCCAAATCAAAATAAATGTAATGAAAATAATAAATGAAATAACGCGTCCAAAAAAAATTGTTATGTCATCACGTTCAATTGAAAACCAATGAAATCTCATTTCACACTCACACACAAACACACACACATGCACAGTCGAAGAACGCGATACAAAAATCCCACATTTTTTCACTTCTATTTCTCATTTCGTTCTCTCTTCTCACATTCAATGCGCATCGTTCACTTGCGCCGCCACAATTCTACAAACATATTCATTTTCACAAGTGGATGAAAATATGCATCTTACTTTCAAGGCGTTAAAGGCGAACAAAATCGCCTCATTAGAAATACATTAAATGCGCCCCCATGCTTTTAATTCATTGGAATAATATTATATTGCCAAAGAGTCCATGGTTCGGTTCATGTATTTTTAAACATTGAATGCTTTAGATTTTAAAAATTCCCGCACTTTTATGTGCGATGACTCAATTTTAAATGGAATATTATGTCCGAAATCAATATCAAATCAGCCGATTTGTTGAAAATGCTTTAACTCCAGATCTATTTTAAATGGTAATTTCTTCTTCTATTCTTTCGTTTCTTGTTACTCCATTATGATGCCAATCGATATAGGAGTGGCTAATGTTAGAAAAAAAAGCCAGATATGGCTTCAAATTAAAACTATTTAGCGGAAATGATGTCATTCCACAATTTTAAATGAACGAACGATTCATGTGTTAATTCATCGATGAAATGGTTTGCATTTCTTAGTCATTATTTTTCTTTGGAATTAAGCAATTGTAGTTTTGTTGCATCTTTTGTGTTTCTTCACTTTAATTTCACACTCGGCAACATAATTTGTCAAACTTATCTTAAGACGATAAATACATTAGGGTAAAATATTATTGTGAAATTCATTTTCTTTATTTTTTTTTTCTTTCTCTTTCTCTGTAGAGAAACAGTTGGGCAACTTTGCATGTGTTAAACGATTGATAAAAGCAATGATACGGACTATAAAATAACAATAACAACAACAAAAAGAAAGGAAATAAAGTTATTTAAAGTGAATAAAAATGTTGGTTTAAAAATGACATACGTAATGAAACAAAGAAAAGAAAAAACAGAATTAAAATTGAACTTGGATAGCGGTCATTCGCTTCTGCAAAATTGAAAAAAAAAAAACTTCAATTCCTGCAAGAACGAAAGGACATCGCACCTTGTTTGTGTAGGGTAGACGAATGTCGAAGAGCTAAAACAAACGAAAACGATGAGTTGAGATGTATGAATTATCACACCGTCAAACCGCAAAGAGACAAAATGATGGACGAGTCACGAAACACGTTGCTTATGAACATTATTTTTGATTCTTCTTTTTATCTTATTTTCGCAGCATTCAACAACAATACAATATGAAAGATTGCTTATTGAGTGTCTCTGTGGTTGCTTGTGTCTTAAAATTTATACCGGTTATAGCAACTGACAAAGTGAATTGGAATTATATGATGCGAATGCACTGCAAAGACATATTTATTCTTTTCATTTTTACATATGATTTTCGCGCGACGCCTTTATACAATGCAGTTTTGTTTTTTCGCATTTGGTTAAAAAAAGTGTGATTCAATAAAATTATCTTAATAATGCAACAATTTGTTTCTTAAAGGGATTTTTTGAAGAAAAAAAAAACTCTTAGTTCTTGTCAAACTATCTAACGATTTTCACAGCAATATCTTTGAAACAAAAATATACCAACCATCTAAATTGCACATATATAGGAAGCTACAATACTTGCTCATTCACTCGGATAAAAAAAAACTACATTCAAAAAAGAATGCAAAAAGCAACTTAAACCGCATTTCTTCTTGTTAATGGACAAGACTAGCCGAAGGCCAGCGCTTCCTTCTAAAACGTGAATGCGTTTGGTCGTTGCGGTTAGGTGTTGGCGTTATCGGAACACATTCTTTGAAATGAAAAAAAAAAAAATTACATGTATCGTGTTGACTAAAAAGAATACATATAAAAATAAAAATAAAAATGTGCACAGCCAACAGCATACATCGATTGTGATCACTCACGAATTGCTGAACGTTTTTGTTTTTCTGTTTTGTTTCATTCTTTTCTCCATTTCTGAATGATGCTGCATTATTATAGTTTGTGATTGCATAGCATAAAATATTACATCGAGATGAAAAAGTAAGCAAAAACGTTGAATTAAGAGAGGCGACGCAAAAGATGAACACAAAAATATACATTTCAAGGTTGTTAAAGTCATAATTTTGCACGCGAAACCAAGATAGCCATTTCACATAAATTAACAAACGATGATCACAGAAGGAATGGAAAAAAAAAATAGACATACATCTTCGCAGCAACTTTATTAATACATGTGTAATTATAACAAGCATAACGGTAACTGTATCAAGTATCATAAAATACGCGATAAATTGTTCTCGCACTTAGGCGATGGGTTAGGGGCATTTGAATTATAAACAACGACAGTTTCAACAGTAGTACAGCCGTAGTGATCGGCATAATATTTATTCTGTTTTGTTTTGTTTTGTTTCGTTTTTTTTTTTTTTAGAAAAGGTTCACAATCATGCATGGGTATTATATGTCTTTTTTACACATCGAATATCTAATATAAATAATGTCCTTTTTATTCTTATGCTTGTTATTCCTTATGGAATAATGACATTGCTTAAGAAGGGAGATTTTCCATTTTTCAAATATTCAAGAACAATAATTTCCTGCGCAAATATGCTTCTGAATTATTTATATTTTAAAATTGTTTAAAATAGTAAAAGTACCCGCTGTAATGTTGTGATTACATACTAAAATTATTGTTACACCTTTTGTTTCGTCCGATAAATACCACTTGAATTCCAATAAACTACGTGTTGAAAAATAAGTCATTTGAATCATGATAATTTCACGTTAAATGGGCGAAAAATTATCCGTTAGCGATTTCATTAAAAAGTGAAAAGAAACAAAAGAGTAAAAATGTTTAGATAAAGAAATGAATGATAAATAATAATTTTGCATTTTGTGAAAATGTGAAGAAAAAAAATAAATCGAATGTCTAGAAGAATTTACAATTTCACAATCATTAAGTTAATCTTGGCGCAATCATTAGGTTCAACTTCATCTTTCTTCTGCAGCATCAACGTAGTCACTGGATTATGGAAAAAAATATTGTTTGTGGTGAGAATACGTTTAATTTCTAATTTATTTCTAGAGAAAGAAAATTGTATTTTAAGTTTGGACGACTTGATACGTATTTTGAAGCATTGTTACACTTACTTTTCATAGCAAAAAATCCAATATCGTTAATTGTATAAATGTGATTAGCACACAGATGGAATGATATCTCATTGACATGGCAACGCAAAGATAAGTATAATAGATGCATTCACGTAATGTACGTAATTAATTCTGAGTCAGTATTACTGACTACTAAACTGTAACGCACGTATCATTGGCATTATAATGAACCAACACATTGACCCACAAATGTCAAAACAGATTCCACACATAATTTATTCCATTCATTTGGTTTTCTGAATGCATTCCAAACATTGCACCTAATTGCACCATTATTTCCGTTCTTTTTATGTTTCGCTATGTCAAACTGAATGCAAAATCTTTTTTTGGGGTCAAAATCGTAGACAAAAAAAAATCTCACCTGCACAAACTATAATCACAACTCGAGTATCTGACGAACTATAAAAACTATAATGATTCATGAAAACTGTAATATGACGGAATGAAAGAGAGAAAGTGAAAGCAAAAGCGAAATTAAGGCAAAGAGAGAGAGAAAGAGAGAGAAATAGAGAGAGAGAGAGAGAGAGAGAGAGAGAGAGAGAGAGAGAGAGAGAGCAATATTCAATATGCTTGAAGTATGAAAAGGAGTTTAGTCAAATTCAAGATCTTAATGACTTCCATCTGTTTGCAATTCTAATGTGCAAAATTCTTAAATTGACTAAGCTTAATTAAGACAGAGAGAGTGTCTGATCTCAGATGATTTGTATCATTTACGGCAAGAATGTGGTAAATCTTTCATTAAAACCATTTTGCCTCTTGTTTGGATTTTTGTTGAAAGCCATTTTTAAATCTGTGATTTGTACAAAGATCCAATGCGTTGGGTAGCTTGGATGATAATATAGATAAAGAGTTGTGAGCATGTTTTCGTACACCAAATATATTCACAAAATGAAAATGACGAACGTAGTACGAGATATTACCCGCTGTGAATCTTTTTGTTACTATTTGTCAGGAATTTAAACTTTCCCACGAGATATGGTGCCATGTGTGTGACACAACATTGGTTCGTTCAAGTTGAATTTGTATTTGTATTTGTGTAGGTAAACGTGTGACGGTATCATGCAACGTTCCACATCGGACAGAAACATTTATACACAAATCAACACAAATGTATGAATCAAGACTGTTCTTTCTATAGACTTTGTTCAATTGTTATTCTTTTGGCATTGTTCTCATTCTCGTGAACAGTGCTGTATATTTTTTAGTTTTTTTTCTTCTCTTACTTATGCTAGTGCTAGTGCCAGTGCTGGATTTGGTGCTGTTACTCACAAGTCATTTTGAACTATACAAATAAATTCACGGGGAATTTTTTTCCGTTCATTCAATTTCATGTATATATTATGAAGAATACGTGTGATTGGTGCCTTTTTCTCTATTAAAATGATAATAAACTCAATGAGTTGCTTGACATTCACGCAGTTTGCATTTGTGGTTCTTTTTGTTGTTTGGATTTTTTTCGCATAAAACATATTCGGACTTTCTTCATAAAGAGCATAGATTTCTGTTTGTTGGTCCAATATCCTTGCAACGTCGATCATTATAGTAGTAGGTTTTATTTGTTTGTATTGATCCTTTACACGTGGTCTAACATATATTTGTTGAATTAGTCTCGGTATTTGCGATCTTCGATTTCATATCCATGTGAATATTTTTTTTTTTTTTTGATGCCACACATGGAACTGGAATGTGTATAATTTAATGCTATATGGTTCAGCTATATATACACATTGAACTATTTTTCAACGAATTTTTTTTTGTTGAATATCCATTCTATTTGCACTGCTGTCATCCCTTGAGCCAATATACATTTGCTTTAAACACTGAAAAATTGTACCTTTTGCTTCAGTTTTTTGGTTATTATTTTGACCTAGATCAATTTATTTGAAGTAGGTGCTTCTTTTCGTTTCATTTTATTTGTATTATTGTCATCATCATCACCTTTACATGAATCGACTCATTCAGACAGCATTGAATAAGTGCATACTATCGTCGGATAAAACCAATTCAACATTCATATACTTAAGCGGTTGAGTCAAGCGCTCAAATCCATTCGCACAATAAGTGATTGAAGCGAAGAAAAAAAAACGGATTTTTATTTTATTTTAGGGTGTGTCGACATTATATTATTTTCGAATTTCATATCGACCTATAGAATAGACACTTAATAATAATACGAACTTTGTAAAAAATACTTAGCAAATTTCGATTTGATTGATTTCGTTAAAAATGGTATTCTCATGCATTTGATTAGATTGTTGATTAACAAACGCAAGTTCCGAACTTACTCAATGAAGTTTTTTACATAAATTATACTTATGGAATGATGAAAAAGTAGATACATCCTATTATATACTTTTTGTCGTTATGGAATATAATTTGCTCTCAGTTGTGTGTAACAAGTTGGGGAAATATCGATCATATCTGTACATTGCAATCAATTTCGTTGGATATCTCTTCTTCTCTGTTTTCTTCTGCTCATTTTCGCCATCACTCTCTCTTTCTCTCTCTCTCTCTCTCTCTCTCTCTCTCTCTCTTTCTCTCTCTCTCTTTTACTTTCATTTTCTTCCTTCCTTTCTACGCTTTTTTCTGCCTTTTTCCTACTTTTACCGTCATTCGATTTCGGGTCTCATGTCACAATGCTTGACAAAACAGAATGAATTTGAAGAATGGCCTTATAGAATTGAGCAAATATATCATTCATCGAAATACATGAGTAGCTTGAATTTACAAAATAAAAGAGTGGAATAAATGGAAAAAATATCTGTTTCAGACAATTCAACAGTCAGATAGTCCTCATACTGGGTTTCTAATGCTGTTAAAGTATATCAAAATATGATTTAAGATGGTCATCACCAGTAATACTTCGTATTTATGTCATCTCAGTAACCATGACCATATTGTGAGGCAACATTTCTTTAAAAGAAATTCACAAAAAAAAAGAAAATAAAAATATAAATGTCTTGTACGTATACCTACAACTACATTTTTTGCAATGAGGAAACTAACGTTTTTCCACACAAAGGCTATATAGTTTTTTTGTTCCACCATATTAATCTCAAAATTAAAAATATTTTAAAATAATTCACCAAAACAATAAATCTTTAAGCAAAAAATCATTTGTCATATTAATGTCACATTACGAGAATTAGATATAGATCAATTGAATAAATGATATTAATAATGGTGAAACTTGAATTTTCTCATTATTTCTTAACAATGACAATTTATACGAAATAATTGTATCAACACATTTAAAATTAAATAAACTTAATGCAAACTGAAAAACACACTGGAAAAAAGAAAGAATTTCTGCACTAATATTGGGCAATTATTCCATAGATTGTTTACAAATGTTATCAGTCAATATGATATTCAGTATACTGTTTTCTTGGCAAATTTGAATATTCTCTTTCATTCACGGAATGGGGCATCCATCGACAGCAATTGTCAAAATACAACAACAATAACATAGAATACACTTCTCAGAGGGCGCTAGTTTCTATGCGCAATTGACAATTGCTGTCGATGGATGGAATGGGGATAGGAACTTAAGATTGTTTTTTAAAAAATAGTCCTTAACAATAAACCCTGAAACCGGAGCAGAAAACAACGACAGTTAAATATAGAATTTGTGACCAAAAAAACCACATCTGGCTAAGCTGAAAAAATGTAATGAGATAAAAATTCGCAAATAAAATGTGTAATTTTCTTGAATGTAATTTTAGTCGTTAGTTCGTTGTGGCAATGGCAATGACCATTCCTAATAACTTTTAATATTCAGTCATTCGTTTGAATAAAATATTATAAGGATTGTTTTTAAATCTAAAATGAAAGCACATTTTCAACATTTATTTGTCCTTGACTTGAAAAATATTCATTTGATCGAAATATGGTGTGCACTGTTTGATGTGTTAGACTTTCATTGTTTCCATTGTCCTGAAATTTTTACTGCTTTTATACACACACATAAATTCTATCTCTTAAATACTCAACTGTCAGTTTGAAATAGCTGGTTTCCAACGAAAGTTGGACATTTCACAACTTTTTCTGCGCATTTTTTATACACATATATATGTATTGGTGTGCAGAAAATATTGTGAAATGTCCAACTTTCGTTGGAAACCAGCCATTTCAAACTGACATTTGTTTCTTTGACAGTAGAATTCATTTGTGTGTATCTCTTATTTCTCTTATTTCCAATTTATTTTTTTTTTTTTTTTGACTCATTTTTCTTATTTTATGTGTACGTTTAGGTGGAATCCCATGTATGCCGCGTCGAATCAACTTCTGATGCTTTCTTTTGCGTTTACTTTCAACTTGCATTTATGTTTTCTATTCTGAATTGTTAATTATTCCATTTAAAGGGACGACTTACTATGCGGTTATATGGTTGATGATATCGACAGACAGTTCGTACACACAGACACACAACTAAGCCCATTTCTCCGTTTACCATGTTGGTATGGTACTTTACATTAAACCACTCCACTCCACAGTCATAACGTTTGAGCATTCAACAAACAGCATTTTTACGATATGGAAATTTTTTTCCCTACAACTTGATTCGCAAATGTTAGTATTATACGGAGATCGCGTGCTGAACAGTTGACGCATTCATATAAATTTCCATAATAATCCAAAGTGCTTGGCAATGAGTTTTTGCAGTTTCAATTATATTGTTTGTATAAATTCCGCGCCAGTCCTCAATTGTTTTTGAGTTTTGTGCGTGATAAATTATAACAAACAGAGGGAAAAAAATTAAATCAATTTTTATTTTCTTTTAACTTTCTTGGTTATTTTTATTATGACTATAATTGTTTACTTTGGTTCTTCTGATTAATTCTCCAGAAACTTCATGACATTTCCATCACTATGATTTTAAAATTGATATTTTTCATCAATTTTTTTGTCATTTTTTTTTTTCTCGTTGAATATTCAATCGTTCTTTCATGAGCATGTATCAAAAAAAACAAACTTTTTGGAACAATTCCCATTGATTCTGTTACGGACAGCAGAATTATATTCAAAAGAATCTCCGTTTTTTCGATATTATAATATATTGTTGAAAGTACATCCCGACTCATGACATTGTAATCAAAAATTGCAGCAAAAGACAAGCAAAAAAAAAAAAAAAAAAGAAGGGTAAAATCGGCACACTTATTCTCCACGCATGAAGCTCCATTTCGGATTCGACATATTCATTTAAAGAACAAACTTAATATGTAGATTGTAGATTGTTTGTTGTGCTATCATCTCAAATTGTATGAAAACGTTGAATCCGAAGAAATTGCACAAAATGCCAACTATTGTCATGGTAAATACTGGTGGCAGTAGAATTTTTGCGCAAAATGACAAACAATTTGAATATTTTTCTAATAAAGTGAATCCTTGTCTTTATTTCAATGTGATTATTGTGAGAGTATTTTATTGTGTGGCTGTGCGGTTCGTTTGGTTGGAGAATAAAATTTATCTATATATATATTTTCGTTCGTGCCGTATCATCGAGCATAAGGCGTCATTTGTTTGTTTGATGTCTTTACTTGGCCCCCACGTTTCAAATTCTAAGCTACTTTTTGTCACCAGCAATTCATTTGTCTGTAATGAGATGAGCATGAAGAACATTGCGCGTTCTTTGTATGCTTTGTTTGGTGTTGTTGTTGTTGCTTTTATTTTTGTCGTTGTTCTTTTCATGCGCATATACATTCGTTCATTCATCCATTCTTGTTATGACTTTCACATTCGAATATTTCGATTCTCTCATTTGATTGTAACTGGCGTCACTTTAACTAGATTCTCAAAGTTCCAAAAGTCTCAAATGTGTTTCATTTATCAAGTGTGCAAAAGGCTGATTAATTTATGCTTTTAAATAAGTGACGTGTCTTCTTATTGTATATGAATAATTTTGAGTTGCCTGAGAATAACATGAATTGACAAGTTAAAAAATATTTTTCCTAAATGGCTTATGATTCAAACAGATTTTAACACTTTTGAAGATGTTATTGAACGAAATCAATCGGAGCGTCGCTCCATGTTTTACCAGGTGAATAGATATTATCGATATCATGACTATAAATAGATACATATATGCATGAAAATTTTATGTATATATTGAAGATGTTTGCTGCTCAATGTAAATGTTTGCGTGTTGCTAATGTTCATGTTTACATAAACCTTCTAGATATTATTTGTTGTGTATAATTTCTTGGTATTGACATTTTTTTTTGTTGAATTTGAGATTTCAGTCTGAATATTTATTAAACATATCCACATAGTGGAAAGTATCCAGACCGATGGGCGATTTGGGAGAACAGCTCCTTTACTGAAATCAAAAACATTGCGATGTCTGTATGCAACTATATGTGATGGTATTGATGTAAACGAGTGATAAGTGACCTATTGTTCTAAAATAAACCACAGTATGCACTGGTGGCGTTTGTTCTACGCGCCATTAAATCATTATATACAGTCTCTTATAGACCAAAATCACTGGTTATTTCAAACTCATTACTATTGAGAGCCTCAAGATGATACTTAACTTTGGTCAGATGAATATATATATTTAGTTCATAATATCTATGTTACATGCACTCACTGTTTAGCTATTTGTTACAAATGTTCTAATTGAACTAAAATTGAGGCTGATGTATTTTTAGTGAAAACAATCCCAAATGTTTAACATTTAATCTAAAATTATATGAAAAAAGTTAATTCGTCAAAACATTTGTAAGTGAAATGTAAAATTTAGATTTTTTCATTTTATAAAAATCATTTTAAGATTATATACAACGAAGTTAGTCAGTCGAAATATATTGAAGCACACAATACAAAACAAAGAAAATCAAATCACATATCAGCATATCATGAACAATAAAATGAAAAACGATTCAAGCTTAACTCATTAGCATTACTCAGTAGCATTATTGACAAAGTGACACAAATGGTAACTACTTTATACAATGTTTGATGACCCAATAATTATACCCAAACGTAATGCATAGAAATTTACTAGAATTTCTAATGGAATACATTTGGTCAACAAGGCATTTTACGTTCGATGTATCATTTCAACAGTTAATGACACATAAATATGTCTTATATGGCCCAATTCGGAAATGGAATAATCGAAAATAAAATTATTCTTGAAAATAAATATCAATATATGATGAAATTCGTCCGAATTTGGAATTGGAATAGGAATTGAAATGTGTATTATAAAAACTATGCTAAAAGCCTTCTGTAGTAAATAAATGTTTACACAAAATTCTTCATGGAACGAGCAATAATCATTGTCAACTTAATAGATTTGTGCTACGGAAATTGCAAGCTAATTTGAGGGTTCAGTAAGTATAATAAGAAATGTTGCGAAGATTTTTTTTTATTCTATCCATTAGAATATGAAACAAGCAAAAACAATTCTTTAGAAATGAATAAATTGCAAATTGCACTGCAATACAATTATCATTTTTTTGTTCTCTCAGTTTCATGACTTTATTTGTCATAAAGCTTGTTGTGTTTGCAATTTACATCCTAACTGGTGGTGATTTAAAACTTTAAATTTATGACATGGCAAAATGTTTGAATAAAATCTCAATTCAAAAACACTGTTGATGAACAAAAAATGGAATCTAAAACCAAATCCTTATTTTAGTTTTAAATTCATGGCATTCTATATATACCCTTGAGTCATGTGTTACCATTGTCATATTTTGTACACGAAAATTCATTTTCGAATGCCCCATTTAACTGTTTCGAAAAAGCGAAAAAACATTTGGCCATGAAACCACGTAAAGTTTGAAAAAAGTTTTTATATAAACAATTGACTCAGCTCATCTGACGATACATGGTAGATAAAAATAATTTCGACACATGCTGTTTAGAGGGCAAAATAAACAGCTTTGAATTGATTTTGTTGAATGTTTATGGAGTAAAAGTTACATGTAAAAGTTGACAATTTACACCAAATTTAAGTGAAATATTAATAAAGAAAACAATTTTGCTTAATTGGTTAACTACTGTGCCAGTGGGTATACAATTAACTCAGTTTTAGATTAAATTTGCACATAATATAACTGATTCGAATCATATTATAGAAATGAAAGCTAATTTATCGAAAATTTTCATTTTGTATGTGATGTCATTCAATTTAATTGGTATATTGATTAATTTATGATGGTTTTCAAACCAATTTTTCTATGCAAATTCAATGATTGAGTGCTTTGGGATGATTATTGTGCAAAGGTGTACTATTCGCATCAATCATAACTATATGCATGATCCAATATCCAATTGTAATCGTTTTATAACTACTTGAGTCGAACATAGTGTGACTAAATTCAGATATAATTAGCAATTCGTAGGCAATCGAAACAATACATGTGAAATGAAAATATTGATGAGTGAACAATTGACTAAAATCTTTTGAATACATTTGTTTTAGTAACGAAATTCAGTTATAGACAGTTATATGTATATTCACGTGATTTGTCGCAAAAAAGCCATCTATAAATGGCTGAATTCCATATAAATCATTCTATGAAACCATATGAAATCCATACAATAGTAGAAGCAGAAACTAAGACACAAAACATTAAGAAATGTAATTTACGTAACTGACGCAATCAATTCAAAATTCAATGTTTCACAGGCGAAAAATATGTCCCGCAAATGGTATAAATTGTGTGTAGTGCACACTATGCACTAGAATGAATCGAAAGCTCTCATTGTAATGAGACTATTCAATGTAATTTAACAAATCGTTTTTGAGCTAAATATTGCAACAAATATGAAATTCAGAAATTTCTCGTATTAAGTGAAACATTCATATTGAATATGATAGAAGTTTTCATTAATGTCATTGACCGATAAATAAAATTAACATTTATCTTGGCGGTGTTAAATAAATAAATTTGAAGTTTTGTTCAACAGATCAATATATTGATAGAGTAAATGCAGAATAGTATAACTTGAAGGAACTAGATGCTTCAATCGATCAATATGTACTCATTTATTACATTACATTAAATTACATTACATAACGCAACACAACACAACACAACACAACACAACACAACACAACACAACACAACACGACACAAAACACTTTTCGATATGGTTACACGCTCGCACGTTTCACATTATGCAAAAGCACGTCTTACAAATCCTTCTTATTTTCATTTCGGTTGTAGAATTTTCCCGAATATTTTATTATTGTTTCACTCATTCGCACGCCATCATGCTATCTGGCAATGGCTTTCGTTTATTTTTCTTGGATTCGTGCATTTTACCCGTTTCAAACAGTGAGAAAGAGCAACAAAAAAATCTATCGGGGTTGCGTGTATTTGCCGACTTCTCTATTTTATCATGCTGTTATAGGTCACAGTCATCATCTATATAACCTTTTGTACGAGTATGAAAATGCGAAAAAATGTCATATTAAAAATTCGGATGAAATTCACAGCTTTCTTAAGTAACTTAGTCTTGACTAATGAAAACTTTTTTTTTATTTTATTATTAAATATGTGGTGTTTATGGTCATAGATGACTTTGAAACTCAACTTGATACAATCTTATGCTTTGCTTTAATCAGTTCATGTTATCATAATGTTGTAGCAAAAGCACAACTATAAATTGGCATAAGTAGTTTTGTTTTTGATCCTCAGCAATTTCTATCCAAAATTTTATTGGAACGAACTAATGGGATTTTTACGAATAACTTCTTATGTGATTTTTTTTTTATTATTATTTGTCCTTTCTGCTTCATTTCTTCAGCAAAATTCAAATTCATATTGTATATGGTTGGAAAATGTGTATTAAGCCGTCGTCTGTGTGGCACTGGCATTAAGTAGAAAAAATAATGAGTAAGTAAGCCCTTTTCTACGAAAAACAGTTGTCGGTTTTCATTCCATACGAAGAATCTTTAAATTTGTGTTGCGTAGAAAGTGAAGATGGCGTGTCAAATGAATCTCATTTGAATCTAAGTGCTTGGATTTTTCTAATTTTGTCCTTCGTTTTCACCTTTTCAATACAAAAAATGAATGGATGTGCAAGAAGTAAAATCCAAATTTTATTGGTTTTTTCTCCTTTTTTTCTTAACCTTGAAAAATTATTGCTGTGTCGTCAAAATGTTTCAGAGAATGAATGTTTCAGT
The DNA here is from genome assembly GCA_029041755.1 of Resseliella maxima. NCBI lineage: Eukaryota > Metazoa > Arthropoda > Insecta > Diptera > Cecidomyiidae > Resseliella > Resseliella maxima. Next base: position 906,742 of record JAQOWM010000327.1, read on the forward strand.
ACACACAGAGCATATGTTTGCTGGATAACAAAGCATAATGATAGTCACAGGACGAAGAAAAATTGGTATGTCTATTGTCTAGGTAAACGAATATTACATCGCATCATATCAATTTACTACATGCTTGCTATGCTGAAAATAATAAACGAATGGGACTGGTGAAGAAACGTCAATATAATAAATGCGAACAACATTTAACAAACATGAAAATATTTTGTTTTAATTAGGGAGCAAGCGGGGATTGAAAACTGGCACACAATTACTTTGATTTTCTTTCAGAATGATTTCAAATATAAAGGGGTCGATTTTTCAAATAAATGGCGTACTCATAACATGAAATATGAGCCATTAACATTTTTGAACAGTTTTAGTTGTTGCAAATTGTTTGTTTTGGAAAATGTTCCATGTTAATCTTGAGAACTAGGAAGTTGCAAAATATTATAAAATCAACATCAACATAAAACTTACAACATACACGTTGGTGAAGTACAATGAACTGGCAACGTTAGACAAATTGCTGTGTGAGAGACAGAATAAGGGACTGAGGAAGAGAAAGAGGGAGAGAGAACAAAAGAGAAATAGAAATAGAGAGAGAGAGAGAGAGAGAGAGAGAGAGAGAGAGAAAGAAAGAAAGAAAGAAGAAAAGTAGAAAGTGTTTATATTGTTAAGTAATTGTCAGATGAACTGTTTGTTTAGCAAACGAAAATCAAACAAACAATCTATTTTAATTTACAATTAAGTTTAACAGCACAAAATTAGTATCGGCTTTAGATTTATACAATTTTTACGGTGTATATGCAAAGTGAGCGGGGTGAATGTGAATGTCAAAGCGAAAATTCCAACAATATACAATTGACACGGTGAAGAGATAACGTAATTTATTCAAGCGCTTAAATAAAGAGGCACGCGCCGATATGCAAACAATTCGACAACAATGATGGTGAAAAAAAGAAAATTCACAATGCGTTTATATACAACTGTGTGCTTTTCAGTAATATTTCAAAGCACGCAGAATAAACAAAAGCCAATCGAGTGTATTCGCGTATTTTTGTATGAATGGAAACTGTATTCTAGTCTAATAAGTGTTCTGTATGTAATTGTTTGATTTCTGAAATCAAAAGCAAATGGTATTAGTACGCCCAAATTAAATACACTAGATGATGGTTTCCTTACGCAAGCGAAATGTGAATAAATTTGGTTCGTGTCAAAATCAAAACTGAATCAATTTTCGATGAAATTTCGCTTACAATTTAAAAGATGCTCTAGCTTGGGTGTCGATACGTGATTTTTGCCCAACATTATTATTATTATTATTTGTTGTTGTTGTTGTTATTATATGACTATAGGGAGTTCGTTAAAATTCATGGTTTCCGTATACGAGCATAAGGCATACGTCATACAGCATTCAACATAAAGCTAGTCCGCACATTTAAAAGAGATATTGTCACATTACTGCCAACATTATATTGCAAAATGACATTCACAGCTCATTTGGACTGTTTCGTTTTCGATCCAATTTAAATTATTCTGAAAAACTTTTAATTGTGTTCGCTTTCCGACCAATGAATGGTATAGAATGCACACAAAAGTTCCATTAAACATAGCGATTAGTCTTATGTGGTGACGGATGTCAATTAAAAATAGAGCTTACAATTGAGTCAACTATTTAATGTACTCGGGCAAAACTTTTGCGTTTTGGACATTCAGTTTTATCGGCTGGTCGAATTGGATACGCATACATAAAGGTTGGAAGTGTTTCGCCGCAAACTTTACAATTTTTTTTTTCTTGAAAAATGAAAAAAAAAAACGAAAAGAAAGGAAAAGAAAAGAAAAGAAAAGAAAAGAAAAGAAAAGAAAAAAAAGGACATTTAGAGAGTGTTCGGCAAAATGGTTTTGAAACATTTGAAAGTAAGAAAATAAGTTTATCAATCCATTTTAGAGCTTATTTCGTCTATTTATCTTGCTTGTTTTGTGTGATGTAGGGCATTCATTGATATTGTTACCTATTTTATATGATTTGCAAAGTTTAAGCATAAGAGCCACACGAAGTGTGCGACGACGAAACAGCAACGATATCATTGATATTGTGTAAATAATATTCGCTAAATAAACACCATCAGTTTTAATTCATTTTATCTGTACTGATGTGCGTGTATATTATGCATAATATGTGCAAATATTCTAAAAGTTTCAAAAGCAGTTGCGTTGGATCTGTACTTTTGTTTAAATTTATCCGAGCGCCGTCTTTGTTACACACAGGCAATACGCCGAATTTCAATTCACATTGCCATTCGAATATTCACATTCACATTCCGGATTTTCGTTCATTTTTGTTTTATGCGCAAGCATATTATTGCCTTCATTCAGTTTCAAAACTGTTGTTGGTACACTCAAAAGCGCCAAATATATGCGGATGCGGTTTTGATGGTAGTTTTGTGGCAATCAGGCAACATATCTTAATGGTAAGGACATACACACACACATTCATACATATATACACTTTGGCACAACGAATTTCCTCCACCAAAAATATCAACTCGGTAATTTTGTTTGTTTGTTGTAATATTATTGCCGCGATTCAGCATTTTGCATGGTATTCATTTGGTATAATTTTCGAGCGTATCAGCGTATTTTGTATACGTTTTACGTTTATTTTTCGTAATAAAACTTTTCCAAATGTATCGCATGCGCCACACAAAGAATGCTATTCAAATTGATGAAAATTAGGCACATCTGAAAAATAACAACGGAAGAGTAAAATAAGTAGAAGAATAAGAACAGGAACAAGAATATAACAGAACCAACACCAGCACCAACACCAACAGCAACACTAACGCCAACATCGAAATGAGATGCAAAAATAAAGGCATATCGATGAAAACGATGATGCGCCGCCGAACACATTGCGTACAGCAAAATTTTCGTATATTCGACAGCATAGCCTTGCACTACTGCTCTTCCAACTCGATGAAATATGATGGACAAATAGAATTTATTTGAATACAAACAATATGTAGATTATTTCACTGTGTCTGTGACTGTGCTGTGTGTGTGTGTGTATGTCTGTGTGTGCAGCATATCGCCAAAATTTTCAAAAATATATTTGCGTTGAAAACCATTCTTGTTCGCTTGGGTTTGGCATTGTTTCACATCACAACTATTATCTGTTTCATTGCTACCTCTATCTCCAAAATATTTTCAATATATATATAAATATATAAGCATGTTTAATGTATACTTGTATGTCGTACACATCTTAGACAACCACCAACGCGTATGCACATGCATGTAAATATTAAAATATTTCGTATTTAATATTTATTCAAAGTTTGTAAGTTTGTGCGTTTGCGATGCGAATTTTAGTGTTTGCTTGCTGTACAAACATTTTTCACGTATTCATATAAAGAATATAGACGTCCCCATGAGCCAGCATGAATAGGAAGAAAATGGGACATGTGTGTGTACTCTACACACATATTGCATCATATTGACATGCTTTATAACAAGGCACATTTTACATATTTTATGTTTATAAATAATATTGCTATGCTCATAATAACATTGATGTCATGTGAGAGATGATATGTGCCAGAGATAACGGCATTTGCCAAAAGAGTGAACTAAAGACGCACCATCATCGTACTGTAAAATCCACTTTGTTCCGTCCATTGGGTATTAAAGTCATTGCTTGTCGCAATAACATCGTTCGACCATTCAATGTTTTTAAGCTCATCATAATCAGTCATTTAAAGGTGATAGCACATCTTATTTTATGAGACTTTTATGCTACTATCATCATGGACAATGATATAATTTTATTCAAATACATACTTCCATATATATAATACTACGCTTGTAAATGATAAGAAATTGACAGTTTCTTTGTCAATAATAATTTTTATTTTCGATTCGTCGAACAAAGCCCATCAGTTCAAAATGTGTGCCCGCAAAATATTAAATGAGCAAATAAATTCTCGTAATTTCCATGATGAACTAGCTTCCATGTGAAATTCGTTCTTCCATTGCTTTGCTCACTGACATTTATTATAACTTCACCACAAAATATATGCTATGCGTATTCTTTAATGGCGGAGATGATATTTCGACAATAAATTTTCGATGTCTGCTTTACTTTACGAAAATCGAAATTAATTTACTAGACGTACAGCTGCTGTATTTTATTACATTTTCTGTATTAGGCGGCTGCAAAGGTATATGGAAATTTACCGATATGATATTCTAAATAAATTAACATTTATATATTTTCAACGAATAATTGTTCATTAATCAGTGGGTTAGAATTTTGTCTAATATAAAATCAAACTAAATAATGCCACATTTTTATTTGCAAAAAAACAATACAAACAAATTGGAAATGTTAAACAATATCGATGATGCGAAACCTCATTTATAATTAAACACGTGCAACTGTATTTTTTGATATATTTTTAAGTAATTCCCATTAGGGGAATTGTATTAAAATCTTGCAAACCTTATATAAATTGTCGAATTATTATGTATGTCTTTTGTGTTTTGTGTTTTGTTTTAATTATTAAAATTTCTCTGCGTACTTTAGAAATAAAGAGTCGCATGAATGTGATAGCGTATTAAGCTAAAGTAATTGTTTTATCTTTACTATATTCACGCATTCGCATACAATGCAAATGTAAATACATTATTGAATATTTAAATGAAAGGAATGCAGTGAAATGAAAAATCGAAAACAAAACAAGAACGAAAAAAAAATGAGAAAATAAGAGTAGAAAACAAAAAATTACCTCCTTATTTATGGGCCAATGGTGTGTCTCTTTCTGTGTATTTTTTATATAACAATTCAACAAAACAATACATGATATTTGCTCTCGCAAAATGAATGAAAACAAGTGGCAACAATCAAAATAGAAACAACACAATCAACATACAATGATGAATAATTAATAAGTAACTTTTTATTCCATCAAAATTGGAACGAATTTTGGAATTCGCTGTATAACTTTGACATGATGTATCTACAAAATCCAAGACACACAAATATGCATGGGAAGATATATATACATATAAGCACCTATAAGCACCATTCATAGGGGAAATAAAAAGGAGTGAAACCAATTTGAAATAAAAGAAAGATAGTAAAGTTCATGATGATATGGGAATGATTTCTATGGATGAAGTATCATTTCTTGACAACTATATTGAATTATAAACAAAACAAATGACCGTAGTCAGGGCTCAAGTTATGTGCTTGAATATAAGATTTTGTTGCAGCAACATAAACATATAACAACAAAGATAAAGACAAAAGCGAATCGATAACAACAACAAAAAATGGAATGCGAATCATGAATTTGCCGGTTACCGCTCAAACACACATGTATTACAAGCGATATTAAGTGAACTAATTATAAATGCAACACCACAGCCGCGTATCGATTGGAGAGTTACGAGCTCGTTTATCTGCATTTATTTGTTGTTAAATGTATCCCGGCAGGCATATAAAATATCTCATATGCAATATGTCAGATGATCTTTTCAGCATGTACTTCTATGCTAAGTAAAGTAACGGTATTGTATGTGTGATGTGGTATGAGATTGGGGTATGTTGTGGTGTGGTGACGGCTCTGAATCGTGTCCATTCTATTAAAATGAGTATCCAAATTACACGCATATACAAACATATACATAAACAACAATTTATATTTGTTTGTTGTTTAATTTTCAAAAATATGTGCACGTTTGAAATCCTTTGGTTTTGGTATTATTTGATTCGGTCGAGCGGGGCCAATATAAATGGTTATCGAAGCACTGCAACCATCCATAAACGAAATACAAACGGTAAAAACATTGAAAAGGGTAAAATAATTAGGTGCGTGTGCATATGTGGACTGTGCGTGTTCTCATTTTCCTTGTTTTTCTCAGTTTTGTCTCTGAGTAGGCCGTGTACACCTCCACTGTCTACGAAATAATTAAAATTATATGGACGCCATTCTATATAAATTAATTGAACGTAAACTTTTGTTACATTTTAGCATGTTTGCTTGTTCAGGACATTTTACGAAAAGTCGACAGAAATTGGTGTACCTTGAAATCTTTTCAATACGTTGATAGTTTTCTTTCTAGTTATGTTGTCTACATAAATATTGTATAGAAAAAAATAAAGCATTTCAATTGATAGCAATCTTTGGAGATTGCTGAACTTGCATATCATATTTCAGGGCTTCAAAATAAGTGCATGTTCATGTCTGTGCAAGTCTCATAACAATCCATTTAAGTTTCTTTTACTGAGTTTACAAACAAATATGATGTCTAGACGATTATTGAAATTTATTTTCAATTTCAATTTTACAATATGAAAGGAATCAATTCAATCAAATTTTGACAGATAATTTAAAAAAACAAACAAACACATTTTAAAACAATAAAAATTTTGACAAAATATTAGCACAGATCAATTTGATGTCGCTAGATGGTGATGAAATTTACGTCATTTTATGTACAAATCAAATTTATTCAAATCGCAATGGATTGAATACACTAACATCACACATATACACATACACAGAGAGATGGAGTCAGCACACACACACACACACACACACACACGTATTCGTACGCAAAATCGAATTTAAAGGTCTTATTTGTCGAATGGTATAAAATTAAATATTGGTCACGTCAATCCTTCAGACTCAGTAGCGTATGTAGTTTGAAAAGGAAAGCCACATTTCACGTTCATCACATTTATTCATATGGTCGGATATGTCAGTCAATTTGTACAATACATGAATTTTTTTATTCGTAAGCGATTTCAAATGGTAGACACATCTCCAGATGAGCTTTTATTCCAATTTTAGTTTAGATGTTGTCATCACACACACACACACACGAAGCAATTTCACACCCAACACTTGATGCATTTACCATTTTATCAACATATACATAGCATTGGGTGTTTATGTGAACTAGAAAAAAAGGCCAACTGAATCCTAATGGCACTTTGTTTGCATTGGTTGCATGTGCTGAGGTTTCTGACGAGTTGAGATGAATACGAAAGATAAATACAATATACATAACATTATTAGATTATCTATTCTGTATGAATTTTCCCATTTTACACGCTGTATTGAAATATGGTTTGGATTTTATTTGTTCAAGATTGGGCATGGGAATCAGATTACAAGCCATTTTCAATCCAAATCTTCGTGCTGAATAAGATTGACAAGGGAGATATGTTTGAAATTTCTTCATTTATTTTTCTCATTACATGTCTTCCGGTGGTTGAGCCTATCATTCAGGTCCAAATTTTTCAATAAATTTCTTACGTTGTCCATCCCCTTGATCTGGACATACTGAACAAATGACGGAAGTAATCTATGGTTGTTGTAATTCTTCAATGAGAATGAGAACTCTGGTTTGGAAAAATTCGCGCGACCAACAAGATTCAAATGTTTGCCAAATAAACATAAATGAAATATTAGGTGCGTGCTGCATGCGTGTTTGCAAATTAACTTATTCATATGCATATGTTTTGTATTGTCAACTTAATTGGGCTTTACTTAATAATTTTATGACTATAATTACGCATACTATGCAAATTATAGAAACTTTTCGCATTTGCATATGTTTTATTAGTATGATTATCATTATTGTATGTCATAATAAACGGACAGTGTTGGTACATCTGATTTAGAACAAAACAAAAGAGAAAAAAAAAGAGAATAACCAACTGAAATCCATATTCAACAAACTAATCACTTCATGATGGAATCATGGAAACCATTTGAAATGATCTAGAAATTATGGGTTTTAATGCCAGCTATTTTCATGCCAACTGAAAAATAGTTTTGTTTTTTTTTTCAAAACTGCTAAGCCCATTGCACACGCTATCGAAAACTTTGACTAGCTTGTTTTCGTTTTCTACTTAAACATTTGCTTTTGTCATATGCTGTTGTGTTATTAGATTAAATTGACTTTCCTTATATAAGCAAATATAGAAAATGGCTTTCATTTTTGAAGCTTAGAAGTCATGACAGAGATTAGACTTTGGATAAATATCAATGTTTATTTATAACCTTGTTTTTCCATATAAATAGCAAAACTTTTCAGCATGTTCGACTTGGTCAAATGAAGTGATTAAAACCTGAATACATATAGTAGAGTTCAGAATGTTATTAGATTAGTTGATGTCTATTGACGAAATCGAAATAGATTCATTTGATTCATTTGCAAACATAGAATTTGCAATGTTCGAACTGAGCCTGTTTATGCCGGTGCGCTCCAATGCGTGCTTCTTCTTGTCTTTGTGATATAAATAGGTAGAATATGTAATGACATTTCCTTTAGGGGATCTTGGGATAGATTCGTACACTTTCTGTTATTAGCAATTATGTAAAACTTAAATGTGAAACATATTTCATAAACAATATATTAAATATACAGAATAAATGGACAAAACATACAGGTTTGTCCAACTCTCCCATAGGCAATGGGTAAAACTTGAAAAAATAATGGAAACTTTATCAATGTGTAAATCGTGTGCAATTCGCTTCAATCGAAACAACAATGCCCTTAATTAACTTCATACAAAATCAGCTCACTTCGTTCACAAATTGGCTAAAACCATCAGCAATAGTTGAACACCAAAACACTATCACCATCACCAGCACCAACAATACAATGTTCGAAACAATAAAGTCCATTTAGAGGGGGGTTTCAATATTCTAAATTTAATCCATGGAAATAACAGAAACAATAATAATTGTAATAACAATAATAATAATAATAATGATAAGAATGGTGGTAGGTCTTTCCGATGGACTAACCAAGTGCAGCTATGTACGATGCGATGCGATGCGATACGATGTATACATGTTATTAGTTGATCAAATAGTTTGGGATCGTGTATATGCATAATAAGTGGTTGATTTTGATGGTCGAAAGCACATTTATAACAGTGAAACATGCAATTTCAAATTTTTGGCCAAAGTGAATTGTTGGAGACGCTTCAGTCTCGCGTGATGTGCATCTTTGGAGTCAGCAAACTAAAATATAGTCATCTGTGTGTTGGTTTACATTCAACGAACCAAGAAAATTCAAGCTCAACTCGGGTGTTACTATGCCCATCAATAGAGATTGCTTGCTTTTCGTATAATTTCACCATCATTACTATATTTTGGTCTTATACAACACATTCATTCACAGACACACAGACACACAGTACACGCACACATTGGTTGGCGCTACTAGTAAATGTGCCAACGGATTGTGCGGGAAATTATGGAAATCACTTGCAGTGACGTGTTTGTGTATGTTTACTTCGCTATGTTTAGATTTCAGATGATTGTTGTTTAATCAGTTGGTCGTTTGAAAATCCTTTTTCACTGCGTTCCTTGCTCTTACTCTGGATTCATTTGAACGTTTACGCTATCGTGATTTATAATTTAAAATTTGAAAATTGAAATTTGATATGCATGAGAAACATCACGTTTCTAAATCAGTTTCATTTAATTGCATTAAAATAACGATGCATTTTAATTCGGAATATTGCAATCGCTTTTATCGAAATTTCTGACTCGATTTTATTTTGTGACTTTTTCAGGAGATTATGTGACCTATACGATTTGGGAAAATAGATCAAAAATTACTCAGCATGAAACTATATGTAAAACACTTCGTAACGTATTTCGTTGACAGAATTTTAACTCTTCTATTTTTGATGTTAGTTTATTGTTCTGAATAAACGACAAACAAAGTTTATGACACAAAACCGATAATTAATCATAAATTATCAAAGGCACAAGCTAACAATAACCTATCAATTTTGATATCATATACAGATGGGAACAATTAATTTGTTCATAAGCTGAATTTTCAATGGACAAAATCGTTTTTTTCCTAAATTGTTATTATGAAACTTTTTAGTTAAAAATTACAAGGGTTTTAAATAATTATTTTTAGAAATAATATGACCAATGTATTTCGAATCAATGTAAAAAACATGAAAAATAGAAAGATAAACTTTGATCACATTTCTCTATATCTAATTGAAAGCATTTTTCAAAACACGAAAAAGGTTATCTATATATATAATTCTTAATAATATTAAAAAACTAAAAAAAAATAAATTTGATAATATCAAGGGTAATTTTTTCTCTTCCGAATAGATTCCGAATATATACGGATGATCAAAGTAATTTACAAATGTAAATATCACAAAACGCTTTTGGCATTAATGGTAAATACGTAGGTTACTATTTATATTTTTTCAATAGGGACATTTTAGTGGTGTCAGATAAAAATCGTTGTGATTTTCATAAAGTTTGACATTTTTGATGGCTACCGTCTTCAGAACGTTTTGTCATATTTTTGAGCTTTTTTGTTTGTTTACAGTCATTGGAAAATTTCATCTCGGCAAAAAAATGGAATTAACTCGTGAACATTTTCGTGCGATGATTTTTTATGATTTTCGAGTTCATCTCAGTCAACAACAGTGCTTCGATCGTCTTCATTCGGCCTTTGGCGATGAAGCACCAACACTCAAGACAATTTATAACTGGTTCAATGAATTCAAACGCGGTCGCCTGTCTCTCACTGATGAATTTCGTGAAGGTCATCCAAAATCAGTTGTTGTTCCGGAAAACATCGATGCTGTGGAAAAAATGATAAGAGAAGATCGTCATGTGACATACTGTGAGATTGAGGCAACCCTGGGCATTAGTTCCACCAGCGTGTATAAGATATTGCATGAACATTTAGCTGTGAGAAAGATTTGTTCTCGTTGGATCCCCTATAATTTGACGATAGCTCAGAAAAAGGATAGCTCAGAATATTTTGAAAAACAATAAAGCCATTTTTAACCATAACTAAATTATTTTTCCTACTTTTTGAAAGAATATAAATAGTAACCCTCGTACACAGCTATTTGTTATTTACTATTTTAGAAGAAAAATTTAAAAGTGATTGAATAATTAATTGATTATTAATTTTTTTGATTTTCATTGATTTATTCAAGGTTAAATAAAATCATTACGCTTTTAACTGTCGTTAAAAGTGAATTTCTTGCAGTCAACAATTCATTTTTATCGTTGTAATATCCATTATAAAACTTGTCCAATCATAATAGACCGCTTTAATATATAATAGACTGCGATGGTAAACCATGATTATTTGCCTCGAACATATTGCATGACAGCCCCTCTTGCTGTGGAAAATTTTTCAAATTTATGCATTTAGGCACAATTATTCGTATTTATTTTTATATCCATCAGATGTACTGTCAGTTAGAATACATTTGGGGCTTGGATGACCATATAAAATGCTCTTTGACTTTAATTTGACACATATAAATGTGTTGGCTGTGGTCGGCAATTTATTTCACTTGGCACATTTTCAAAGACTGCTTCATTGCACTAACTTATTCATAACAATTCGAATTTTTGTTCATTTTTTTGTTAATTTGAACTGAGCAATACATATGATTGTATCTATTTTTCTTTGAAATCAGAAGCGTGGTTTATAACAAAATATGGGGTTTTTAAGGTTCCAGAAGAGAATTGTGGTTTTTGTCAGTTGTTCGCATGAAATCAATCAACATTACAAAATGATGTAAAAATCTCCAATAATTCAAAGACATTTTTGATCTTCGTGAAGTTTAAAGAATGAAAGAGAACAAGTAATATAAGTCATGCCACATGAATGAGCGGAAGAAGGAAGAAAAAAATATCAATAAGCTCGGTTCGTATGCTTCAATGAATCTTTAATACAAATGGAATTTTCTATTTTTTTTTCCGTTTTTCAGCGCTAAAAAGAAAGCTATTGGAAACCCTCAATTTGATTTGCTATTTGCTTCATCAGGTTTATAATAGTACAGTTAACTGTATTTTCCTTGTAAATGTAAAATGTGTTCATATTGAAAAGAGCGAGATACATAAACACATAAACACATAACCATCTAACAGACAAAATGTACAAATGTGTTCTATAGCTTAGCCGAAAAAGGAATAGGTGTGAGAGGAGGCAAAAATCTTAGATAAAAAAAAAACATCAAGCATACAGAAGACTAATGCAAAAAGTGACTAAATTTGTTAAATAAAAAAAGCAAATATTACAAAGTCTCGCACTGAAAGAAATAGACAAAAAAAAGAGAGACAAAAATGAGGAAGGATAGAAACTTTTTTCCTTCAAGCGAATTAAATTAAGCAAAGGGATGCTATTGGAACAGCAACCAAATGAAAACAATTTAACGAAAAAAAGCGAAATATGAGCGGAACTGAACTACAACAGCTCAAAGTCTGTATGATGAAAATGGTTGCGTCCAGCACACGCGACAGTCAACTTGTATATAAAGTTTGAGTCCATTGAATTGCCGAAAAACAAAATAAGAAAATTATGATTTTTTTTTTCTCTGTTTGCTTTTCTGTATTCGGACTTTATCTTCCTTTATGATCGCGTCCCCATCAAAATAAGAAAATTCAGTGAAGCTTTGCCATTGTTATTATTATTGCTGTCGGTCGTTGCTGTGAACAGAACGCTTCACCCTACTTTGTTGTCAGATTTATTTCCTTTGCGTGCATACTTTTTTTTTCTCTTCTCAAGTGTGAGTGTGCAAAATTGTACTTTTCGGTAATTTTAATTTATTGTGAAATCAGTTTTTCTAAGCTCTTTCAACCAGCTCAGCAGCTGCTCATTTTGATTATAAAAATGGAAGAGTCGCTTAACATAAGAAAAGGTACACAATATAAAGATGCCAATTCATAAGCCAGTACGCAAATTAGGTGGCACAGAAACCAACAAAAATTAAAATAAACTAAAGAAAAAAACGGGGAGCGGAAAATGGCAAAGTGAAAATTTATTGTGAGTTACTGACATGAATTTTATGCGTGAATATAAATTGGTCGAAGAAGGGCAAAGGTATGAAGTGCTCACGATGCGGATCAAATCTTATAATTTCTTGCGATGGCATTCTTCTCCAATTTGGTGGCCTACATTGTGTGTGGCCCTAAACTTGAATTCATTTTTTTTTTTTTTTTTTTTTTTTGCAAATGGGAGGTAGAATTTATTCTTTAGAAATGTCAGAGGTGGAAAACAATGAAGAAATTACAACAACCTTGACAACACAGTGTAACATTTGGGAGAAATATATCTGTTTGTAGATAGACTGAAAGCAAGTGACATGAATTATTGACAAGCAATATTTACAAATAAACATTTATATAAATTTGAATGTATTGAATTTCTTTTTACACCTTTTATGTTATTTTATCATTTCCTAAGATCACAATGCCATTGATGGAAATGCAATTAGTTGAACATTTTGTCTTTCATTGCGAAATTGGATATGCAATCAAAAATAATATAAGAGATTCACGATAATCGAAGTCTAAACCAATGCGCAAACAAATGGCTCCTTTTTTGGATGGACTTGAATTTTGAATAAAAAAATTCATGTGAATTTTTACACCTATTTCATGGTAATAAATTTGCGTGTCCAAAATTGTAAGTGACGAAAAACCTTTAACAGTGTGATAGCATCACAAGACCATTGGCATGTAGGCGCTGCCAATTTTTGTTTGCCAAAGAACTTTATTGGTTTGTTTTATTTCATAAGTTTCAATGTTTTTTTTCTTTTTCTTCGATTTTTAGAAGAACAAGTTGTCTTTTGACTTTATTATTGAATACAACGACTAAAAATACGATGTGCAAATAAGATATTATCGACGTAAAATGACACCTTTCAACAAAAGTGATCATAAAAATTTTTCAGACTGTAGCACACACAAAAAAGAAAAAAAAAAAAAAACAAGCGTGAAACCAAATCCGATTTGTTGATTTCAAATATTTGCATTTTATTTCTTTTCGATAACATTCCAAACAAGTTTTTTTTCATTTCATAAAATATATATAGTTGAACGTTGAGTCTTGGACAGGATCATAAAAGCGATGAGCAGATAAAGAAGATTATTCGGAAATATGCACGAAAAATTATATGCATTTTGCGTAAGCTATCCCGTATCACATTTCATTCACATTTTCATATGTCATTTCATTTCATTCCATTCCATTCGATATTGGCTTTTATATCTGTCGTTCACATCAATTTTTCTTATTTCAGTCGTGTCTTAAATCGTTGGTGTGATTTGTCGTTTCTGTGGCAACGGGACATATCGACGAAAAGAAGAAGAAGAAGAAATGAATATGACTTGGCAATATTGTCGATTTAATCAGTCTATAATACACGAATTTCGGTTCTACAACCTTAAGATAACTAATACTGTATGATTGAGCACATACGCAATTTAAAATAATTGGATTTTTTTCCTCCAAATATACTCCTGAACGTATTTTTTCACATTTTCAATGAATTTTTTTTCTCTTACTAACCAATAATTTATTCATTTATCGGTGAATTGTCACAATATTACTCATATGATATTGCTGTCGTAATCATCATCATCGTCATCACATTTATTAATTTTCTGTTTCTGTTTATTACCTAATTTCTGTATTCTCACATAATATTTTTCATTTTTATTTCAATAGAAATGAAAATTGATTCAAAGGTGTCACCAAATTTGAAATATTTGTAAGAGAAAAAAATGTTCGAATCCGAAATCATTATTTATAAATTTCACAATATTCTACAGTTTCAAATCTTCATCGAATGATATTGTTCTGTATTTTTTTAAAAAAAATTATTTTTTCAATCGATTCATTATAGAGAATTGTTTTGACAGAGTTTCCTCTTTCTTGCTCTGATTCACTTTGTCTCAATTAAATTTTTAATATAATCGATATCGTTCTCGTTCCCCATGGGCGCTTGTTGCTAAGCTTTGCCGTTCCATTTGAAAAATTATATGGTAAGTCAGCGAGGGATCAAAAACTTTATAATTTAATAAACGACAACGAATAAAAATGATACAGAAATGGAGAATGTAGCTTTTTATAGAAAAAAAAAAATGAAATTAAATATTATGGAAATTGAAAAAAGGAACAATTCAAAAAAAGGGAAAGAAACGAAAAGAAACGAAAAGAAACAAAGCAATCAAAAATGAGAGAACAAAACGTTTCATTTAAAAGTGCAATCAATACATATCGAATATCTATAATTATCAAAATATTCAAATGTGTGGCGTTGCTTCGTTATTTCATCGGGTGATATATGAACGAAGAATGCGTATCGCACACAAATCTTATCGTAAATCTCGCTGGTGTCATTTTCCGATATTATTCCATTTTGATTTTTTTTTTTGTATTCGATGTGAGCATTACAAATTTAAATGAATCAAGTCTCATGCGCAACATTCACAGATATTCTGAATCGATAAGATTTTTTTTGTCATTGAATGGCGATAACAAAGCATTGAAAATAAAACCGGCAGCAACTGATTTGAATACACACCCGTCGCGTGTTGATGAGTTTTTTTTTTTTTTATTATTTTGAGCTCAGGCGAGTTGATCCCACCGATTTCGATATATGTTTATTTACGGCTGCATTCCATTTTTAAACCGTATTTGTTTGTTTATACTGTGTCACTCACGATATATTCAATTAATTGGTAAAGCACAAACAAATAAAATTCGTTAAATCGTAAATATTCTAGCATTCATTGGATTATTGTTAATTTAAGTGTTTGCATAATGTAAATAATATTCACGGTATGAGTATACCATTCATGGCAATGTCAACCGAGAATATTACCAAAATGATTGGCGACAAATTAGGGAAACATCTCGAACTCTCGTTGTTGGGATAGAAACTAAAGATAGTTATCGGTGAGAATAATATTTACGTTAAAGCTATTATTAAAAATGAGCATTAATCCATCGAAAATAAATATGAATTTGTTTCTAAGTTGTATAGAAAATGAAAATGGAATTAAAAATAGATGCGAATTTGTTTCATCTCGATGAGTCACTTCGAAATTATTCCATCATTTTGCGCGCATTTTACATTCAAAATAAATATTTTCCAGACTTAAAACATTCAAACAATACCGACAACAAATGATATCGGTTTGATGTTCTATAAAAAATAAAATTCCAATAAAAAATACATTCACAAGCAGAACAAGCATGCGAGTCATTTGGTGAACATTTCTATTTAATCAATTTAAAATACCTGACCAAATCGAATTAAATTCAAACGACTAAAATTCACTGAGGAATAACGCAAATCAATGAATTTGGATAATATCGAAATGAATGCTCCCGTGTGTATTGTATTTGATAATTCGATTAAAAATTCATGACGTTTTATTAATAATAATAATAATAAAAGTAAGAAGAAATAAATACAAAACAAAAGCGAAACATTTCTATGGACTATTTATTTACATATAACACCATGGATAGTCACATCAAAATAGAGAATGCCTAATTTAAAAACATAGGTGTGCATGGTCGGAGTTAAATTCTAAATGGTTAATTTTCTGTCAGTGCGTCTAGGGAGGGTAATTATTAATTTCATTTGACGGCGGGGTGATAGACGAATCAGACCAGTCAAATTCGAAGAATATTTCTACAGGTCGAAAGCGGAAATAAACCACATTTCCCTCCCAGTATGCATCTTTGGTATAGAAAATAAACATTGACGCCAATTATGGGCACAGTTGAAATTAATATCAAAAAATTTAGTTCGAATCAATTTAATGATGAAGCCTTAACACTGGACTGCCTGTGGCGATTGCACATTATCGATACGTATACCTTTTTCTATATTTTATTGTCGAAAGCATTTTTTTATTGCACTGAAGTCAATTTTATACGACAAACGGTCAATATTGTTAACCAATTGGATTTTTTTTTTTAAAGATAATAATCAATATGCATGTAATATTTGAGTTTTGTATGAAAAATTCATTCGGATGGAATATTTGAATCTATCAAAATTCAATCAAATAAAGAAATTTCGAACAAAATGCAATTACATTTTTCCAGTAAAATTTCCATGGATATATATATCATATAATCAACACAGACTGAGTGTGTGATAAAATAAAAGCAAAATATAAATGATTATGTTTCGAAAATTGGAGCATGTCAATATTTGGGACCAACTTATGCATTCTAATCTCAACCATATTACAAAACCAAAAGTTGTATGTTTCGTTGCTAATGCCATGGAATACATTTTGTCTTTGTGCATATCTAATGGCAGATTGAAAAGCATCATAAAAATATATACGTAAAAAGGCAAGCGAAAAACAATGCAAACTTGAAATTGTGAATGGCAAAGCAAAAATAATGGAAAAACGAAGAAATCGATAATAATAATAACAACAATGAAAAGCAGCATGGAAAATGTCAAAACAGCATTTGCCTATAGATTGACGGAAATTTGTTTGTGTCATGGAAAAATGTATGCGTGTCACAAAAAATCTATCACATCGCTTATCCTTTGATCCCACAAATCCAAGAAAAGAAGAGAAACAAAAACTGAATGAACAAAAAAATAAGAAATGTTATCACATCAGCACAAGCCGTCTTTGTTTGTATTACTTGGTTTGATTCCTTTTTTTTTTTGTACTTCAAACGAAACGTCAATTTATTTTGATGCCTGGTAAATGGGCTCACCAATGTTCATGGTATACCTAAGGAAGAAAGAAAAAATTGGTAAAAAAATTACACACACACTGTTGTCATTGTTGCTGAATTTATTGAACTAAATGTTAGCATATATGTGCCCGAAACTTGTGAAATATTTCACATACGCATAAAACAATTGCATAAATACACTAAGCAGATGCAAAAATATGAAGTGATGAATGTGAAATATTTTTTACAGACATACCCAACTTCTTTTTTCGACACAGACGGATATATGTGGGTTCTCAACAGAGAATATACTGTGCTGGTTTCAACGGTGAAACTACAAATATTTACTAAGAATATCATGGTAAACGCATATAATGGACAGTGTGTAAATGTCCCATATAAACATACACAAATGAACATGAAGTGGCATTTTTGTGTATTGAAGAGGATTCGTGCTACGTTTCAAATATGCAACGCTACTGAGAATCTGAATATTTGCCATACTTAGCAGATATTTTCATTATTACATTACCGCTGCTAAATGAATTGCCTACGTTGGGTACGTTGAATTAAATGTCATCAGCAGGATTGAAGACATCATTAAAAACAATCGCGACGATTTGTATGAAACGATGGCGTAAAGAAAAATTTTGTTTTTTCTTTCATTTTATTTCAATATAAATTTACAGATAGTTGCCATATCGAGCGAGCTTTTAGTATGGCCATGCTAAAAAACGAACGATTTATATTCATTCAAACAGAATATGTTTTATCGAGAAAAAAAAAACTCATTGAGACTTTTACATTAAAACATTCATGTTGGATTTTGTGGTGTGGAATACTTAAGAAAATCATTTGGATTTACCCATTTGTTTTCTTCTCAAAAGCATGTCTGGAACATTTTACGCATTTTCAGTTTTGTGGTGCATTTTATAAAGATCTAAAATGTAAGCATTTCGTGTCAAAATTTTTAAAATTTCTCCCGCAATATTTTTCCATTGTTACCAATCACATATGCAGTTATCAGAATCGTCAAATGAACATTGTGTGATAGAATTACCAACGTCACCGTAAGCTCAACAACACTTTAGATTTGGTACACACATACGCGCTTTGAATTATAATAATGATAAAAGCATCGATTCATGGTAAAATGAAATGCTGTTCAAATGCGAATCACCAAAGCGAAACATGAAAATGGCAATGATACTCAAATATTTATACATGAGCATAAATTTATTTTTGTCGTCGAAAAATTCTTCCTTGTTTCTTTCAATATTATGTAATTTTTAGCTGCTGCTTCTTGTAATATTCTATGCATGACATCGTATTGTATAGAATATTTTGTTTAGAGCTGCTCATTTCCAATTCCGTTGAAAATTGAAGTGTTCAAATGTCAAATAACGTTTTTCGAACAGAGCGAAACGATTGTGAATGAGAAATTAAACTCAAACATGAAACATGCTCGTTGTTTATAATAATTTTTTGTTCATTTAAGTGGTTTCGATGAACATAATAAAATGTCTCAATTTATATTCGATACTTCTTGAACCATCGAAAGTTTGAAATTGATTTTTGGTTTATTCGTCCTGTTTTTATCCAGTATAAGAGCTTGCATAAACCGTATGAAAGAAAAGAAATATTATTTCCAAGATATATTGCATATATATCGTAAAATAGTCGATGCGTTGTTTGCATTTGATTTTTTGAAAAATTATTCTTACGAATATAAAAGCAGAACTGATCAAAAACTTAATGCGGTAATATATAGTGACCACTCGCGTATTCTGTCATAAATTGGTGTAGTTTTAGTTGAAATCTTTTAGTTTCAAAAATTATTGTGATGAAATTGCGATGTTTTTCTTTTAGAATTTCAACACAGAGAGTTGATTGTCAGTGACGTTAATGGTGGTAAAAAATCTTGAAAATATATATAATTTTATAGTATTTGTAATAAAGTAGATTCATAAATGTGTCGAGAATAATTCCGGTTGAAGTGTGAAGACTAGATTGAATGGCGCCAATGCTCAGCGAGGTTGCCAGTTCTTTGAATATCTTTATGGAATCGCATAACATTTTCCTGCATTAAGTTTATTTTTAGATTTGTTGTGTTCGTAAATGTTATCAAAGTGCTAGTACAGATAGAAATGACTAATAGCATTCGTCAGATTATCATTATCGGCTTGAGGGTATAGCATGACATGGTCGTCTCCACTTCAATAAAATGGACATTGAATGGAATAACTTAAAGGGCAACAATAGAACATTCACTATTTCAATTGAATAAAGTAAACGGATAAAATGAAATTAAATTACTTTTTCCTTCTATCGTGTCCACTTTTATTTATTTTTTTTATTTTTTATTTTTTGTTCTGAAGACGCGAACTTTTACCATTGAATCTCCAAGTGGGTAACGATGTGAATTTCCACATTGGCAAAAACAATGTATATGTTACCAAAGTACATGTCAAGAAAGATGGACAAACAGATGAACAAGAAAAAAACACAGACACAAACGAATCGGCTTGTTACAACATCATCAAATATATTTTGATCTTATGTGTATAAATGAGGATGAAAGTTGTCCATGTCCATCTTAAAACTGTTCAAATGAATCGTTTTGTGTGCTGATTCCTTTTACAGTGCTAACATCATTTGTAATACCGTTTATGCCAACATAGTTGAATCCATTATTGCATTACACTATTTCTCTTTGAACATCGTCGCCTTTTTAGAGCGAAGCTCAGGGGCTGATTCAAATTGATATGGACACAAACACAACAACAACAACAACAACAACAACAAAAAACGAATGTCTGTCTGTCTGACTGTCTGTTCCCTAGCATTTCAGCTAGTAATAAGTTTTGATATTGACCATTCAGTCGTTTTGCCCATTTGTTTCATGCTACAATCTGAAATATTAACGAAAAACAGACTCATCAGTCAGTTCTCTATTTTTACAAAGCGACACAAGTCAACATGAAATGAGTTATGAATCAATACATGCTCTATTTCAAATATTGAAAAATTCTTTGGAACCAAAAAGAAGCAAAGCAAAACAGCTGCTGAACGCAGAATTAGCAACAATTTTCATACTTTTTCGGAAAATAGTTCGAACAAAACGAAAAATAATATGAAAAGAATGTTTGTTATGTGGCAATGACTAGCATAGCAAAATTTAATCAGTTTTCATTTCAAAGGAAATGGAATGGGATGCCCTTCTCTGCTGCTAGATCTTATCATTGTTTCTTATTTTATTTCAATCAAAACTTTTTCCCATTCATGAATCGTTCGTTTAGTTTCGTTTCATTTTCATTGATTTCTTTTTATAAACAATAAACTTATTATCACCACTAAAACTTTCTAGTTGGATGTTTTTATTCCATTTTTTGTTTCTACTCTTAAATATAAGATTGAAAATAATCTTTTTTCTTTGATGTTTATCGATTGAATATTGAATAAAAAAAAGAAGAAAGTATTATAAGTATTAAAATATAAAATGATATCTGAATTTTTCAAAAGAATACAACATTTGTTCAAAAATGCACGATATTTTCGAGATATTTCGATGTAATTCACATTTTTTGTAAATTCAATTTTCGTTTTTATTTTAAATGTTCTCATTTCAAATTCCAAGAATTTGTTCTGCGTATGCGATCAAACTGTTGCAGTGCCAAAATATCAAATGAATAATGTAAAAGAGGAAAAAAGCCAATGGAAAATCAATTAACAAGTTATACGTTTATCATTCTATTTATTCAACTGAACAATATTTAAATCAAAAGACAATAGTGCTTTAAATCCTTTTAATGCTTCAATGAACATGTTATTAATAGCTGAATGGCATGCAAATGAGACAACAAAACTAAAATCGAGATATGAAAATTCTGTTTGGATGACGTTTTACTATTTTTGTACTTTCGTTCATGTACATTCACGTTCACAAAAACACATATCATTCACTATTATTCTTTGATACAGGTCATACAGCTTTCACTATTGGAGCAAATCGACATATTTTTGATTCAAACTTATCCAAAATGATTTCAATTTAATGCAAGGGATCGTCAATTCAATTATGAAATTTAAAAAAAAAACACATATTAAAATTGATCTTGTTTCGAATGGATGCATAAGAATAAGAAACATGGCTTTAAATTTCTCTTAATTTATTGAATTTATAAATGGAAGAAACATCGCTGGCAAAACACAAGAAAAATTAACTGTCAAAAAACTGATCCATTTGCCTGATTCAAAATCCATCATTGAAATTCGTGTAATAAAAGAAAGATATTGAAATACCAAACGACTACTCTACGCAAGGCTTCAATGTCACTGGAAATAGAAGAAATCATTATGTAATCGAAACAAATAAATGAATGTGATTCATCGGAAAAGGCGTCACTGCCAACGACGACTCAATACATTTCATGTAGGAATTGGCATAGCTTAAAAATTGTACGTCAGATATCTAGATGTGTATAATCATCGTTGAGCACCCGATGACGAAACAAAATGGAAAAAAAAAACTGAGAAAAATCAAAGTTGAATAGATCCAAAAAATGTAATATTGTGCAAGTGAAAAGCAACGAGAAATGGAAGAAAACAAAATCAAATGAAATAAAACGTAAAATGGAAAATAGTAAAATTGGGAACAACGTTGATAAGCAATAAAATCACAACGACAACGCAAGGCATCATACATTCTTGAATAGTCTTTATCCTCTTATAGACGATAAAACATTTCTTTATGTACCGTCTTCAAATAATATTTTCTTTTTATTTTCGTTGATTTGCTTGCGCTCGTTTCCTTTTTGTGCAACTGAAAAGGAAATTTTTAAAATGAAAAACTTGATTTTCGATTTGGCATAGTTTTAAAGCAAAAATTTCTCTCTGTCTATCCTTATTTCCCTCTCTGTCTTTATATCTCTATATTTTCCTCATTTTCTCACACACAACTACGTACAGTATAGTCCAAAAGATAAGAAATACCAAATATTACAAGAAAAATGAAAATACAACAACAACAGCATCAACAGCAACAACTATAATTTAAAGACCATTAATGTCCTTCAGCGTCTGGTCTGTTTTGTAGTGGTAGTCCCCTAATAATTCTTCTCCAGCATACCCTATCGAGAGCAAGGTCTTGAGTTTCCCTATTCCAATCATACCCACTCTCCTTTAAATCGTTCTTGACTAAATCCAAATATCGTCTTCTCAGAGAGGTAGAGCTCGGTGCATTCACTTCAGCATTCAAAATTAACTTTTGTAAACGATACTCATTCATACGTTGTACATGCCCAAACCATCTTAATCTCGACTTTCTTGCCACTTCATCAAACGAATCCACATTCAAATCGTCACGTATTTTCTCATTTTTAATTCTATTTTCCCATTGATCCCTACGTGATACACCCGAAATTATACGCAATACTTTCATATCAGCCACTTCCAAATTATGAATTAAATTGTTTGAATCAACCCAGCTCTCGCTACCATACGTGATAGTTGGTCTGAAGATTGACCCGTGAATTATCAACTTCGCCTCCGTGTTCAACTCGCTCTTATTAAAAACGTGTGATCTGAGCTGCGTAACCACCTTATTATCATTTACTCTACGATGTTCAAATTCCCTATCCAGTTTGCCGTCTTCGGAGAAGATGTCAAGATAATTGAATTGAGACACCTGTTCAAGCACACTAGAATTCAACACACAATTTATCTGCTTCCAGGTTTTCCTTATATGCATAACCTATGTCTTTGAGCTGCTAATGGTCATTCCGAAGTTCGAATAAGCCGCTTGCCAATGCTATTTTGAAGCTCTTGTTCAGAGCCACCGAACAGCACTAGTTCATCCGCATACGCAAGAGCAGAGATGATATTTCCCCTCAAAACTACGTTACCCCTCAACTGAGCTGACTTAATCAATTTATCCAAATAAATTACACATAAAAGCGGTAAAATTGTCATAGCGATGAAACGTCGGAACTACGCGCCCAAGCTACGTTATGCAAACTACATGACGTAGCCTACTACGTGCCCTAACGTGTTTGTATGGACGTTTCATGGCTATGGAAATTGTACAATCCTGTCGGAGACCATTTCGCACTTCAAACCATTTACTCAGCTCTCCATCCATTCTCACTGCCGCTTCACTACATCTATTCAAACTCAAAAAATTTAGCATTAATTCAAGGACGTCAAAACTTCAAGAGAGATTAAAACTGGAATTTTGGACAGTTTTCTCCAAGGCTTTACTTACGCTGGAAACGATGGATTTGACGCTGCATTGGTTGCACTGAATTTTTAGCATTTATTTACAATGTAACCTAATTTTTCCATTGTGGGCAAAGTAAAAAATTATGAATTCTTTCAATGTGGCCTCAAATTTGACATTGGCCACAATAGAAAAATTGGCCACATTATAAATAAATGCAAAAAATTCAGTGCTACCAACATAGCGTCAAATCCATCTGATAGATTTATTTCAAGCTTACGTTTCCAGCGTAAGTAAAGCTATAGTTTTCTCCGAACATTTTGCCAATGGACGATAATTGTCATTTAATTTGTAATTTTCAATTATAACATTTGAAATGGACAAGTTGAAAGAATAGAGAAATTATACAATTTTAAGATATTTTCAAACTATTGACCTTTACTGTACCGATATACGACATTGTTGCATGTGAAATGATTATCGACAAATCACTGCCAACAGATTTGTCTGTAAAGCTGAAAAGATTCAATGTTATGCAAGGCGTTTCGCCTTCGATTCAAGTTTTTCATACATAATACTACATTTTGTTTTTTGCTTCAAACGAATACATGCTCCGTTTGAACATCGATGTAAACCGCTTTCTTCGGCTTTTGCATGAAAAGTGGTAAATAACCTGAAACAAAAGCGAATAAACATTTTTATGTGTGCATTTTTTATTTTCTTTTCCCTCTTTGCATATATATATACAGTCAGCGTCAAAAATAAAGGTACACCAGCCTTTTTTCATACAAAATACCACTACAGTCCCGAACAGTTTTTCAAAATTGTAATGTTTTCCGACTAATCGAACCATGTTTAAATTGAACCCAAAAAGTGGTATTTTGTATGAAAAAAGGCTGGTGTACCTTTATTTTTGACGCTGACTGTATATATATATATATATGTGTGTGTGTGTGTGTGTGTGTGTTTGTGTGTGTATGGGTTTCAGGTGGCTGAGGGTTAATACCGTATGCACACTGCACGTTTTATTTATAGCAAAAATTCGTTAAACTTAAATACTTCTCTTCTGTAGAATCAGAGAAGCGAAATAAATCCATTATTCGATCATATTCGATTGAAATATTTTCCGGTATTTTTGCTTTTGAGATCGACAATAAAAGAAAGAGAAACGACAATATCTGCATCAACAAACTCAACAACGAATTTGAAAGGTAAAGTTTACAAAATTTGCTACAATTATTGCTGAATAAATGCGATTAAAAACTATGTGTAATGTATGTGAATGGAACGGTGAATGCCAATTATTTTCTTTAACATTTTATAGCAAAAAAAAAAAAGAAAAAAAAAATGAGAGAGCATAAAGCTCTCTGATAGCAAGACAAGCAGTAGTGCTCTACATAGTTATCTCATGCATTTGCTTATCGACAGAATGCTTTGTCAATAAATTCGATTGGACGTGATATTATGATATGGGAAAGGATGCATAGTATTAAAGTCGGTAGTCATATGTCATGCAAGGATAAAACATAAAACGCATTCTTTTTCATACACGAAAAATTGATTATGGAAACACGCAATGCCATTGCTACATACATATTAAGGTAGAAGTCTCTGCTTAACTGTGTGCAAATCAGTATCGAAAAATGAAATTTTTGTATAGTTATGCGCTTGGTAAAAGATATTCAACATAGAATCGATGATTTATGGCCAAGAGATAAATCGACGGCTCGACATATAAAGCATTGCACATAGCGATTCGTGCACATGAAATGAATTTTATGATTAGAGGGAGAAACTATCAACCTAACAATGAAAAACGCTTAAATGCACAGACTCACCATTCTCAAGTAGAAATTGAATTGGTGTTTTCTGTTGATGTTTTCTTGCTTTATTTTTCGTATGTTTTCTCCTATTTTGTAGCTCATCGAAATGAAACTATCAAAGATTTGAACATAACTAAGCTCTCACTTAGCTCTGGGTTTCATTTGGCTGATGCAGAACGCACTCTATAAATAAGCAAAATACAATTGATGTAAGGCAGGAAATCTCAAATTAAATTTCCATATGAGTATTCATATAGCTGAATGCTTGACTTTTTGTTTCATCTGGACAACTATCCAGAACACTTGATTTCAACGTATCATTGAGCGCAATCTTTATACTACTATGTACACAGTACAATGATAAACCCAACCGAGAAAAAAATAGAGCCATTTGTTCATGAATCATGATAGGGTTTCGTGCAATAGAAATGGAACATGTAACACATTCAAAACCTATGCCTGGTAATGCATCGTAATCGAAGCGTAAACGGATTTTTGACATGACATAATTGTTCCAGGTTGCAGAAACTATGGTATACATTCTATATGGGACTGCAATTGTATCGTATGGTATGGCATATTCGAATATCAAGAAAAACCGCTGTTGTCTCCTTATATATTGGGTACGTTGATACAATTTTTAGATTATCATGTGTAATCATCCGCACCTATGCAACACAAAACTCATTTGCCAGATAAAAATCGAATTTAAAATGTGTGTCTGCTCTTAAATACAATGCAGTATACAATGCGTATGATGCCCGTATACACATGAATATCGAAATGAGCTACTATGTAATGCCAATAGCATGAGTTAATGCGCAAATTCAATGGCACAATTTCAATTTGAAATTAAACCAATCGAATTACAAAATTCACCACTAACTTAATTGTAAAGAGAAAATCCCAATGAATCGTGAACGAAGATTAGTAAATACGTGTGTACAATAAAGCATTTTTATTTTCATTTCTTTAGTAATTACATTCAAATTTTAAGCAGTAAAATTATTTGCATTATTCAATATATATACTATACGTATATCTGACTAGTTCATAGCGCACGCTCATTTTTCGTATTTATTTTAATCTCATTTATTTTATTGCAAAAAAATTAATTTATTTAATGATAACCTTATTAGTAGCAGGCGCATACACTATTGGCATTAAAATAAGTGTAAAAAGTGGAAAATGATACATACATTAGTTATCAGAATCATCTTCTTCATCACATCGAAATGCGTACATTTGGTAAATCATGCTAAAGGAAGAAATTGTGGAACAAAAAGAGGATTAATTTTTCGTAAACTTAACTGGCAACACTTTAAAAGCATTTCAAGCGTTATCAACATACTCTGATTTTATTGATTTACAACGTCCTCTATGATAACGTGCGTAAATTAGATACGTAATCATTCTTATTTCCAGTGAATAGGTCGCAAAATTGTTGAAAATTTAAATGAAAACATGAAACTTACACTTCATACAATCATTTTTATTGCTTCTTTGTATTTTGATTTAGAAATGGATGTTTTATGTTCAATTATTTATGTGAGAACCGAACAAAACAAAAGATCATAAAAATTATTAAAGGGGTGACAAAAGACTACTTTTTATAAATGACGAGTGAAAATTTTATCAATTAAACTTTATTTAATTTTTTTTCCCCATTTTTGCACTTTGCACTCACTTGCTTCTTGATACACAAAGTCGCGTTTATGCATTTGATAAATGCTTTGAGTTCTTTTTATTCATACAATGTATGCTATGATACTTTTGATGTAAGCATCGGTGTTTCTGTGGCAACCAGCAACTTTCAGACACAAAATCATTAATTATCGAAAGAGGCACACAAGGAAAAAGTGGCAACCGCTGTTTTTACTCATAGAAAAAGAGAGAAAAAGAACGAACAACAACAAATTGAGAAGTTGTGAGAGCATTGGATATTCGTGAATTCAGCGTTGCTATTAGCAGCAGTAGCAGCAGCAGCAAAACTCTGTATCGACAACAAGTAGCAAACAAGTGTAGCAACGAAATGAGAAAAGCATCGAATATAGGAAAAATAATGCTAACAATTATAATGTGTTATAACAAAAAAAAAAAAAAAAAGGAAAAAAAAAGAAAAAATTAGAACTCAAAGCAATGTGTATCATGAAAAAGAGAACGTAGAACCAACGCGATCAATTGAAGTGGAAAATGAGCACTTCATTTGTAAGAAGACGCACATACGTACATGATGATATACGCGCGCTACTTGTGCATGAAGCAGACAAAAACAAAATGCAAAAGTGCTTTGATATATATTTGCAGAGAAATTGTGCCACAGCACGTCAATTGGTGAGAGAGAGCACACCAATTCAAGTGTACAATGCTAAAGTTTTAAACGCACACAGCGAAAATATTTTTATTATTGCCTTTGATTTATAAGCAGAAAGCTTGTTTTCGAAACGCGGCTCAATTCGTCGTCGGCATCGAGTGCATGCTATGGAAATTTCCGTTTCTCGCGTGGGTGCGTACGTAAGTGCAAATTGGTAGAAACCATACTAACAATAAAATTAACTTTTTTATCAAAATTAATCACCATTTTACGCCATCAAACACACATTTTAGCGATAGATTTGAATTTCGAATTTTGAAAGCGGCACATTATACACAGGTTGATAATATGTCGTATTGAGGTCAATATACGAACAAAAATGTTCACAAATGTTCACAAATGTAACTAACTGAAAGGTGTTTTTTGCTAACAAATTGCATTCTAATTCGTGTAAAATATTTGAAACCAAGACAAATATTTATACCAGTTATTTTGGAATCAATAATTATACTGAATAAATTATCGCACGAAATTTCTTCAATTCCATTCAAAAAATGTATCTGCTGGGCGATGTTGTTCACTTGCCTTTTTCTCAATTTTTATACTGCTTACAAAAGCGAAACAGGAAGCTTTTTATTGTTTTTATATTGTATGCATTTTAACCAATTTTTTCATCTCACTTTGTCTAATTCACACAAACATATTTTATTTATTTTTTCCACATATTAGTTGATTCGTTAGATTTGTTAAGTTCAATATTACAATGCAAAAAAATAAAACGCCGAATTTTTTTTCCATTTTATCTAAATGAGAATTGATCAACAAACTATGTGTTTCCTTTCGTTGTTTCTTTATGTGTCTTTAATTTTAAGACTTTCGTTGTATATAAATGTTAATTATCATAGTGGACGACCATTCGTGCAAATGTCATGCATTGAACTGAACGTTAAGCTTTCTAGAAGAGGAGCTTCTTAACTACCGTGTCAATTGTTTTCTGAGCTTTGTCTCTGTGTTTTGGTATTTCTGCCTCTTATTTTTCTACACTGTCTCCTGATATCGATTGGGCAATAGTAAAAAATTGTACACGAAATTACAATAGATTTGAACAAACATGAAGCGGAAATACTATACGAAATGAAAGGAAGTGTATTATTTTCTTATTCAATGTGCACGTCACTTTCAGTCAATGTTTGTTTGACGATTGAAAGGAAAAGTGGAAGGAAGAGTGGGAGGAAGAGCGAAATAAAGTGAGAGAGAGAGAAAATGTTTGAAATAAGAAGAAGAAGAAGAAGAAGAAGAAGAAGAAGAAGAAAATTGAGCAACCATTAGAGTTTTCGCAATATTATAATCTTGTTCGGCATACCAATTTCGGACGTTTACTGAGTATGGCCATTCTTTTTGTGCACACACATTAAATCTTTTATATATTTTCTTCTTTATTTCCTCGATATTTTTGTACTTTACTTTTCTCACTCTTTAACTTCGCTCGTTTATCGCATGTCAATGAAAGTGTCTACCGTGGCATTTTCCGAATGGCCACTTCTTTTTTCTTTACTATTGTTGTCCGTTGTCAGTTGCCTTTTCATGGTTACATCACCACGTATTTGATGCGATTCGATTCGATTCCATTTCAAGCAGAACGCGCGACAATCCAATTCGTCCATCGCATCCATCCATCGCAAATATTTCTTATATATGCATGTGTCTTTATTTCTTGAGTCCATTTATTTGTGTATTGATTTTTATAGGTGGTTCGATGTTTGTTGGATTTGTTTTCGTTGTGCAGTTGACAGTTTGTTTGTGCCTTTTTTCACTGCCATGTTACACATATATAAAAGTCAATCGTATAAAATAAATAAACGGTGTGTATAAACTCAACAAATGTAAACATATTTTGTGTGTCGTACAGATAAACATAAAATCGTTTGATTTCCAGTCATGTTATTTCCATACTTATGTGCGGTTGTTCTTGTCATATATGTGTGTTCATCATTCACATGATTCTACCATATTCTGCACATAATGTTATATGTAAGCTTGTCTAAATCGAAACATACATTGAGCTCAAATTTTTGTTAGTTTCATCAATAAAAAATATGCTCTTTTAGCATTGCAAACTGAGACCAAAGAAAAAAAAACAAAAAACAAAATCTATTGCAATCTAATTGATATTACGAGCATCGCATCACTTTCTTGTTTGAATTCTTTTCCATATATTTACATCGAACATTTATCAAAATAAAACTTTTGCTTTTGGTTCCATTGTGATTCACTCAATAAACACTAAACAATTTGTTGTGTATGGCTATTCGAAATGCAATCAAAACAATCCACAATTGAAAGCAATATAATATCCGTTATAAGAGTTGTCGTAAAACAGTGCCAACATAGTAGTAAAATCATGGTGACATTTTTTTTTCTTTTTTTTGAGTTTATGTTTACTTCTTTGTGATAACCGAACATAGCTCCTTTTGTTCAAATAAAACAAAAAGTTCAGAGTAATGAGTTCCATGGACTAGATGTTTTTGAATGACAACAGTTATGTTGATGACATTGTTGTGATGTGATGAAACACACGCTCATAAAGTGGATGTTCTTTTATTCGGATTTTGTTTGATTTACATATATGAATCAAATTTTAGATGCGCAAACGTTAAACGTAGAGTCCAACAACAATTCAAATGGACTAAAAAAAATATGTAGATGAAAGAAATAGCGAAAAATAAAATATAATATAAAGTAAAAAAAAAAAAAAAAAAAATGAAATATATCGGATTGACTAGTCAACCGAAATGTCGTTCGAAATATATATTGTATATATTTTTTTTCATTTGTACGATTTTGTCGTTCTGCTGTTTTTTGTGTGATTTTCTTCCGGTTTAATTTTCTCCATTTGTTCTCATTAAATGTGAATGCTATTGTTAGCTGCACGCATTCGGACTTGCCCATGTATGTGATGGTTGGGTCGAGAAAAAAAAAGTTTTAAAGAATAACATCTAGTGATCATACGGTTTCATTGCTACTGCCACTTCCACTTCCACTTCCATTTCCATTTCCACATTCTTTTATATGTCGCAAATAGTGGTTATTGCATTCCATTCGCCTCTTCTATATATATATATATATATGCGTATATATATGTATATATTGCTTCAAGTCAAATTATATACCATTTACTACAGAAAAAGATATGGAAAACAAGAAACACAAAAAAATGGTTGCTTCATGTGTGCAATGCTGTGGATATACGCAAAAGACACTCACTAGCTAAACATCTAAAGTATAAACTGCCGCCCATTTGTCTGCTCCATGACACTGTCATTTGACCTAAATATCATTTCATACACATTACTTAGAGCATGGTTAGAAATTGCACAGTAAACAGGCGTGATGACAGCTTTAACTAAATGTTAGGATATGCTTACTGTTTTATCCCCTTTTTTCCGTGCTTCTGTGCGATTGTTATAGTCGAACTATTTACAAATACTTGGTTTTTAGCTAAAACTAGCATCGTTGAATATTGAAAAAATGAGTCTCTCCTTTCTTTTGCATATTTTGAAAAATCAAACATTTTTATAGAGAATTCGAATTATTTTGTGAGAGAAAAAAAAAACATTTTTCAAAAAAAGTTTTTATGCGAATGGCTTTAGTTTTTAATGATAGTGGCGGTTCTATTCCCCAGATGATAAAGCGGAACATTAAAGCTAAATTTCATGCACAATGAATTTTCCTGTCGACAGAACAAATTTGATTTACAATTTTTTTACATTGGGGGTAAATGATTTCGACATGATTACTATGCATCAGTAATAAGAAATAAAATAAGATTTATAACCGTGAATTTTATACATACAAAATGCAAAAATAACAACATTTCAATAAAACTGATTTGGCAAACTGTAGCAAATACGCAATATGCGAAATTTACGAAACGTTGAAATATTGGTAGCTATTGCAAGCGTGAACACGACAAGAATCCTTCCAAAATTATCTATCTATAGCAAAATTGCCTTAAAATTTTGAATAAAAAATAAGTGCTCTAACGATTTAGGTCATTTTTAACAGGTTTCGTTCGCCACATTTTACTCTGTGCTACAACTAAATATACTGTGTAAATAAATAAAATAAATCATTAACTTTTGCATTGATGAAATTGTTGCAAATCTCTATGAAATTGGTAGAAATAATTCCTTTTATATTTTAATCTGCTTGATGTTGGAACTCTCGTCCGCCCCTTACACCATTACGGATATGTTTTCCCTATTTTTTTTTTTCTTCTTTTTTGTAGAAATATTTGCAAGTCGTAAAAGTCGATGGTCCGTAAAGCGTGCATATTAAAAGTAATGTGTGAAATTTATTTGAATGCAGTCATTTCAGGCAATTTCATATACGTTCAGCTAGCTAAATCAAGTAGAGATTTTAATCAAAATAGATGCCAAAATATTCCCATTGCCTATTTTCAAATCTTAATAATGTACGGTACGGAAACAATGATATCATCGTAATTGAATAACAAAAAGTTGAGAAATTTATGTCATTTAATGCCAGCGAAGAAAAAAATAATACGCTAGCGCGCAGCGTGCATTTTATATATAAATTTAAAAACCAATTCATTCGAACGGCATCAGTATACAATTGCCAAAATATTTTTAAGATATTTCCAAGTGTTTGATGCACTTGAAATCGGCACTTTTGTCAGTTTCACCAATCGTCTGTTAAAATGTAGATGGTAAAATAGATGGTGCGAAACGCAAAATGCCATCGGAATTTCTTATTATATTGATTTCATATACCAAATTTACACTGAAATTCACAAATGCACATATTGAGCACAAATTTGGAATGGGTCTGTCTCGTATCTGCTGTATTCAAGCACAGAAAATGCACCATAATATTTCCCATTTCTTTTATTATCATTTTTGTTGTTAAACCCGCTAAACTTTGCAAGGAAAAATAAAACATTACTTGCTTTGAAATACGATGATAAAACATTACATTTTACAGACAATGAGCAAAACTTTCCCACAAGACAAACGCAGCCCGCATTGATATTTCATGAAATTTTTTCCAGTTTTCTACTTTTTAATTCCGTTCTTTTTATGAAATTTAATTTTCTCTTGTGATTCTGAAAATTTTTGAGGTTATAGTTCAGTAGCATCATATAAGATTTAGCTGAAGGTGATGAATTAAATTATTTTCTAAATTCTGTTCAAGATTTCAAATGTAGAATAGATCACGTATATTTCGTACCAATTTCGAATACAGAATAAAAATTTTTGAATGGGAAAGTCTGATTCGTTTTTATACCTATTTTATTCGGCAATGACGCTCCATTTATGTCATAAAAAAAAAACGTCAGAAACATGGAAACAAAACAAACATACAGAGAAAAAAGAGCTTCACGAACAACATACAGAAATGCGAAGATAAAAGCAGAGACTGAAATCACATACAATCATATATGGTAACAAAACCAAAGATTTGACCGAAACGAAACAGTTTTTATGCTGATAAAAGTGTTTACAAAAGGAGCTGGGTGAGTTGAAGGGAAAGAAAAAACACAACAACAAAAGAAATTTTCCAATAGTCGATACTCACAACAGTGACAAAACCAAATGACGAAATCAACTATTTGGGCTGGGTTCGACCATTTTCACATCCACATAAAGTGCATAAGGCAATATACCGAAAAAAATGAAAAAGAAAACCATGAAGAAAAGAAATGTATCTTGGAAGTGAGATACATACAGTGTAACAGCAATGATAATGGCATTGGTTAGACAGAAGAGAAAAAGAAAAAAAAAAACGAAGAACGAACGAAGGAAATTATGGAGGTTACACCGAATGGTCGAGCTCATGACATTTCTTTATTCACTGGTTTAATGTCCCCACCATTCACCATTCATTCCATACACTTTTATGCTTCGCATAGCATACCACAGAGAACATTATAAACATAAATAGTTTTTCAACTATTACGACCACACCATTTAATTTAATAATATTTTCTTCAGTTTTGCGATATTTTTCGTATATCGTCTTTACATAGTTATGTGTATTTTATTTTCGATGGCATTTGCTTTCTCTTCTTTCTTTCTTTCTTTTTTTTCAATGAAAACTAGCTGTAGCGTGAAAATCGTTATTCTTTATCATTTTGCTATCCAAAAACAATGAGACGAAGAAAGCTTTTGACGAAGACTAAGTGGTCTACTTGGTTCTACAATGCGTAATATGAGCCATTGTTGAAAGACATAGATAGATATTTTAATGCAAACGCGCTATCAATGATAATAGCAATCGTCGCATATGACACACGTTTAATGGCGGATATTTCTGTAATGGTGAACAAACAACAACAAAATATTCGATCCAAAAAGAAATAGAATGGGAATGGGAATGGAAGGGAAAAAAGGAAAAATGGAGGATAGAATGGGCCAGAGATATGTAATAAACATGTACTATATATATATATATATATATTTGTGTTTGTATTTGAATTTGTGTCCAAATCAAAAGCTCATACCGGATTAAAGCTAATATCAAGAGCTAAGACTCCTCTAAACACAAAATGCTCATACGTAATATTTTCGATAAAGTCTCTTGCTTTCTCCAATGCCAAATGTTTAGTTGAACATAAGTGGAAGTGTTTTCTTTGCTTTTGTTCGGTATTTTGTTGAAGTGAAATAAAAAAAACATTGTGAAGAACGAGAAAAGAATGAGCTGTTTTCCGTAAGATTATAGAAAATCCCATCGAAATCGCTTGCATAGTACTTTTAAACCTATATTGTTGGTTGTTGTCTGGTAGGGGACAAAGGGGAAGAGAGAGAATGTGGTCGCGAATCTAATTTCAGTTGGCAAAAATCTATCCAATTTTCTCTTGAATTTTGACAAAGTCGGCTTCAAACTTCATGACTCCAGTTGAAGATTTTAATTTTGCTTGCATAGGATGGTTTTCCCCAAAATCAAATAGCAAATTTACATGTCCATTTAAGATTGCTACACAGTTTGATATTGTTTATAAACATGAGTATAATTTTCATCATATGTGACATATGTATACATATGGTCTCAAAAAATCGGAAATTCTGAAACACTTTTTGTTATTTTCACATTGCATGGTACATCGAATATCTGTTTGTACCTGTTTCATTGTTATGTAAACAAATAGCTTTTACCAGTATTTTGATGTAAATCATGTAGATAGGATATAAATTGTGTGTATCTTCATGGATCAAATTGGACTTATTTCATTTAAAGCATGAGATTCTATTTGTTATAATCTAATTGTGCCAACAAAATTGTGCCAACAAAATAATCATAGAAGGAAAGTTACCCATATATTTTTCTCTATTTTTTCATTTTTTATTTTTATTTTTTTGCTTTGCGAGAAGGATAGAAGATTGCATCTGTAACAGAAATTTTGAAATGAATTTTATTCTTGTGATGAGAAAAAAATATGTGGAAATATCAATGTTGAAAGATTTTTTACCAATTTCTCTAACAAACCGTATATACTAACCGTATAGTTCGGATGGAATATATTTGAATGATGTCCGCTGCACAGGTCCATCATCAAAAGTGGTAAATTGAAAAGAAACAATAGAATCAAGCTGAATAACTATTTTGCCAGAAGCCAAACAACTAAATGGACATAGTATGAGCCAATGAAAAACTTGAGCACAAGAAATAAAATGAAATATATCAGCATCAACATGCTCCTATGCACACAAATATTTCGTTTTTATTTTTGTGCGTGTTCACATATTTGTATGTATGTATATATAGAGAAAAAGAATCTCAATTCGAAAAAGCTGAAATAGCAAAAGGAGCAGCAGAGAGAGTGAAAAGGGCATTAAGCATTTCGGTCATTGCAAGCAATACATCTTTGTCTATAGCAAGAGAATACGGATATAGGAATCAAAATATTAATAACAATAATGGACAAAAAGATGACAAATACAAGGAAAAGAGCAATAACGTCTCGACACTCAAAGTAGCGGAACAGAAATACAAACAGAAAACGAAACGATAATAATCAAAATTTTGGCAAGCGATCATAACAATTGCCCAAGTTTTCTAAGTCACAAAAATAGAACAGTCCACTCCTAAGTCATCAGTCTCAAACTTAAGAGTATGCAAAACAAATACAAACTCATGTCAACATGTAAATAAATCAGTTAAAAGAAATGAATGAAGTGGAGATTCAAGTGAAATGTTTTGAATTTATTTTCCGTATACATTTAAGCTTTGTTTTTTTTTTTTTTTGGGCACAATGTTTTGCAAACATAAGTTATGATGAGAGTGTTTCTTTTTCCAATTTATAAATAAAAGTAAGAATCACATTTTGTCACTTACTGCAAACAAGGTAGCATGGGAATAAAGTAAAATTGGAAATTCGTATGAAAAAAGAAACAAAACAACTGAATTGTTTCATTCAAAAACACCAGAAATTAGGTTAAGCTTATGCATATACAGTAAATATTTACAAATGTTCTTGATTTATATGCAGTCTAATCGCGTACAGGCAATAATATGTTTCACGTGTGTTCTCCATATACAGATATACAGTGTGTGTGCTCAAACATCATATAAGATTCTCCTCTAACATCGTGTTCATTCGTCTAATATCGTCCAATATCGGTCTGAAAGAACATCCGCTATATGTTTTGTAAAACACCAAAAGAAAGATTCTTCTATAATATAAAACTTGAATGAAGACAAAAGAAATCTAGACCAAATATTACCAGATGAATAGCGAAAGTTAGAAGTAAGATAACATAACCCAAAGCATAATAAATCATATGTATTCCACAAAAACAATAAATTGAAGTACTGCAAATATGAATGTATAGACTAGTTGATTTATGAAGGAACTGATCGAATTTTATTTCCTATTTGTTGATTGGTTTCACATACAAACTTTTGTTATTTGATTTTTGTGTTATATTACGTCAACTGAATTCATTTTCTTAACGCTCAAAAGATATGGTAGATAACGAATTAGTACATAAGCCCGAATCTCATTCGTATTGTGCATTTTTGTTTAAAGTGAATATGTTATACCATTGAACAGCCCGATGTCATGGTTTTTAACTCTGTTTAAGCCTTATCCCCGAGTCTATTCATTTTTTTTTACGTTATTGAATGCTTAAGGAAAATTTTTCTTGTTTTGTATGTTTTATCATCCATTTGAAGTAACTATAAATCGCTTCAAGCGAGATTTTTCTCTCCTTTTTACATTTATCACTTATCAAATTGCATTTTTCTACATATATAAAATGTATATCTATATATCATTAGTGAATTAACATTTTGCTATCAATGAGAAAATAAGAACTACCCCGAATTCCCAATCTCAAGAATTAATTATTAATATTTCAGTAAATGTGTCGATTGAAATATGGTAAATTAAATCAAATCGAATCAATTTAAATTTAAAACTCAAACGAATATCTCATTTATAAAAATTAATCATTGATGACTATCGATTTAGTTAGTTGAAGTTGTTATCGTTATTATCAATGCCATTATAAAATTCGATTTAAACAATTGAATTTAGTTTGATTGCAGTTTGTATGAAAGTTTCTTCATTGTTCCTTAATAGACGATAATAAATTTGAAATTGTTTTGAAGGAATTTTCATCGAAAGGATTTTAGTTTTACAGAGAAATGTGAAAGTTTCTTTTTTTCCGTGTGCAATTCATCTCTATTTTTTGGGCAGAAAAAAGGACGCATCCTGAGTTTTGAAGAATGATTTAAACTTTCTGCCATTTATTCAATGCGTAATGCCATTCAAAGTTTCTTATTTTTCAACCGTTCAAATTGATGAATTGCTAAACTTTCTTTTTTTTAAAAATACAATACAAAAACATGAAGCAAACGATTTCACTCGGTGTGCAGTGTGCTCATCCGTAATTTGGTGAATGGAAAACAACCGACGAGAAAAAAAGAATATATAAATATATAAAATTATGGTCTACCATTTGCTGATCGTGAATTCATTCGTGATTTATTTCAGCAAATATCTTTTGTTATGTTCATTGTGGCTGTCATCATTCATCGAACTCAAGCTATTTTGACTGAATATTATCTCTTCGTAACAATCGTCAAACCAAATCGGCCGAAACTGTATCGAAAAGCGAAACTGTAGCGTAAAAGAAAAAAAAAACAAGCAACGCCAATAAATAATCCGAATTCAGTATTGATGATTTTTCATACAAACCCAATAAAAGTTGGTTTGGCTTGACACCACCACAACCAGTTTACATAAACGACTATGTTCCAGCACAAGCTGAACTTGTCAAACGTTCATTTACATTTTTATTGAAAATGAGAAGTAGATAAATTTGATTTTTCTTTTCATATTTTCCACATTCTTTTCGTACGATTGGTTTTTGTCTGACTTCGAATTGTTAGGCAGATTTTCGTTTCTTTCTATTCATTTCTTGTACATGAGGGTTCAGCTGGTTATACAATTTATAAACGAGGAACTCCAAAAACCAATCAATTATTCTCTCCTTAAACTATTTCCAAACAACAAAAATTATTTGAGTATTTTTTGCCAAAATTAGGAATTTTCTTATTTTTACTTTTTTAAATTTTGATTGAAAAGAAGCAGATAATGAAAATTAGATTTGAGAAAAATTTATTGATGTTTGCCTTGCAACATGTGGTTCAACAAACGTATTTGACAGCATTTGATTCAGGCCAATGAATCAAATCAAATAATATAAACTAATAAAATGATAATTCTTGAATGACCTTGAGTTTTGGGCGAAGAAATCTCATTTCTTTCAAAATGAATACGCTTACTTCTAAAATAATTCTAGCCGATGGACAAACACAACAATGAACATAAATAATATACAAAGAAACCTCGAGACAAAATAATGTCTTTGGTGGTGATTTGTTTCTTTTATCTCTATGGCTTTGAATGCGGGCGGAATTCACCTTATCTTAGCAACGTATACAAAAGACGATATCATTTTGAGTAAAATGCTGTTGGACATGGATCGGGGCAAGAAAAATAAGGTTAGCACAGGTAAACGGCTACTTTTTTGAGTATTAAGTAGCAAGATTTTCGACATTTTTGAAAATATTTGCAAAGGTAAGTAGTGTTTCAAAATTAAAAAGAAACAAAAAATCTGAAAAAATGATTAATTTCTCGTCAACATTTAGAATTGGATTCGTTTTTATATCCCGTTTTGGTTACTTCGTAACGAGTTAGCTTGAAGGTAAGCAAGTAAAATAAAAACCAATTCGGGTGAGAAAATGAAAGTTCTATTGATTTTACCCTAGAATTTGTCAAAAATAAAAAATAATTCTCACCGTCCGCCGGTGAATATTTCAATCTAATCTGTTATATTTTCCGCAAACAATGTTTCAAGACGAACAGACAAATACATTTTCCATTCAAATATTCGTCTGAAAAAATTTCGATAGTCCGTGATATTTCGAATGTCCTGAATATACAAATATATCTATATATAATTTACGGACGGATGAACGGCCCAACAGTCTGTTGACACCTTTATCATTTGGTGTTGTTGAATCTTCTGTCACTGAATTGAAAGCATTTTTATATTTTCAGGAATTCATCACAAGCCGCAGGCTGATTCATGGCTTTCATGCTCGCATGCGAATACGATTTCAAATCAACCAAGATGCTGTTTATCTTATTAAACCTTTCTATGACTGTGCTGTGGTGTGAAATCATTTTTTTCATCGCTTACCGTTTAGACCCGTCGGCATTGTTGAAAAATACTATCATAATCAATGACTCATCCATGAAAATTATTATTATTATTATTATTATTGTAACGGAACATGGAGAACGCTTGTTTTCAATATTTCCTTTGCTTCAGTCGTCACGAGCAGTTCGGAACGAAAGTTAAAAGAAAGCTTTTATGCCCGCAAAAAATGCGCAGACTTACACAAAAAAGAAGATGTAATAACAATATATAATAATAATAATAAAATGCGAGCACGCACCTACAGTGAAAATAAACGAAACGGATAGCCCAACGGTGAATGGTTTACGGAAACTGAACTAGGATGAAATCCCGGTAAATGTATTTATTATTATTGTTGTTCACTTTCTTTGTTATTTCCATCATGAATTCGAACATGATTGCACAATATATATATGTATATATGTACATAGTATCAAATAGATTGAACGGGCTTTTCTCATTCTATTCCATTCAATTCGAGCTACGGTACATTTCACTTTTCACAAATGTTCTGCAGAGTCTTTTGACGATGGTAATTTGTGTATGTGTGTGAGTGTGTGTGGGTGAGGGCTTGAGAGGTGAAAGTAAAGAAATCTGTCGGTATGAAAAAGTGATCAGTGAAACAGTCGGCCGTGAATGACTTACGGTTTATTATTAAATGATGCCCCATTTATTCATACAATTTTCACATGCATATACACGCACCCAAACGAAGTAACATATCACCAACCACTTGTTTCATTATCCAGGGTACGTGGGTACGTAAGTAACAAAGCTTAAATAGTATTACGGTATATAATTTAACATGGTTATCATTCGATATTGGTTGTTATTGTTGTTGTTTTTTTTATTTGTTCTTACCATGGATTTCGATGTAGTCGTTGTGTGCATTTGCGATTCAGATTGCTATCATCTCAGCAAAATATTTAACATAAATGTAAAATATTGTTTCACACTCAACTTGGCTGTTTATTTCATGTATTTAAAAGTCATAACAACAAAGATTGCTATGTCATGAACGAACATTTTGTTATTATTTTGTTTCGACTGAAAGTGTTTTAACCAAATTTACTTTTTTACTACTATTTAAATGATGAACAACATATCAGATAAAAATTTGTAACTTTTCGCACGCTATTTGTTAAAATAGCATTATCTCAGGTTTTGAATAATACAAGAAATTACGCATTGGGATGAAGCAAAATACTTAATTATACAATATCGTTGATTTAAACTATGATCAATTCATAAGACTTGAATTTCAGTTACATTCAATATGAATATATGGGTTTTTTAGTGCAAAGAATATTCGCAAAAAAAAATAATTTTTTTTAACAAACTCATTTAATAGATTATTCAATATAAGAAATTGTTGTATTGAGCAACTGCACCAGTCATTAAATATAATGAAATAATTAAAATAACTTCTTATTCTGGTACAAAATAACAATTTATTTAAAATTGCGAACGTTTTCGAGCATCTGTGTGCTCATCATCAGGCATTCAATAGAACTGATTTACATTTGTAATTTTATGTCAAGTGGTTACTAATATTAAAATGTAATTATTTGAAGCAGTCAAAATATATTCAATGAAACTCATTTAGTTTTTATCACAATATCTATCATTTTTGTGCCTTAAAATGTGTTTTGAATGGATAATTTTATTCTCGTATAATTATTTAATGTGTTGATTTTCAGAGACCTCACTTGCTTTGTGTGTGTGTGTGTGTGTGTGTGTGTGTGTGTGTGTGTGTGATAATAATAAAGCCACAATACTTTATGAATGCAAACACAATGCATAATTTTAAATGATTAAATTGACCAAATAGGTCTAATCGTCGGAATTCAATCCAAGCTTGTCTTTCTGCTTCTTAGTTTTGATTGCATTTCTGAATAAAATCAAGTCTGCATTATGTAAATACCATTAAAATTCAAAATAATATTTACATGTTGAGAACATGGAATCGTTCAAATGTAGGACCAAACGAATCACAAAGAAATGCATAATGTGCTTCCAAGATGCAAGCCATTTCATTTGTGATATCAATTTACAAGCAACTTTTGCTTGATGTGAAACGTAGTTTCAAACATTGAGTATTTTATGAATTTACTTACATATGTTGTATTGAAATGCTTTATCATGTTACTTAATTTGAGGTGAAAACTTGCCGAAATATTAAAATTTAC
Organism: Resseliella maxima; assembly: GCA_029041755.1. Taxonomy (NCBI): domain Eukaryota; kingdom Metazoa; phylum Arthropoda; class Insecta; order Diptera; family Cecidomyiidae; genus Resseliella; species Resseliella maxima. The sequence goes on from JAQOWM010000327.1 coordinate 948,543, forward strand.
AGGACTTTTAAGACAAATTATATGAATAATACTCAACACCATGAATATTCTTTGAGTGAGAAATACTAATATACTCTCTAAACAGTGAAGCCACAAGCGAATATGTGGTGGGTGCGTCTTTATAATGCATTAGTATGCAAATACTGCATTGCAATCAACAATTATTTCTCCTAAAATGAATATCATGTATAGACTTTTGTACCGCGGTCTTAGATTATCTTTATCTCAAGTTTAAAAATTAATCATTATAATCTTTTTTGTTGTTTTTTTCTTTTCATATGAATATCATTTTTATGAAATTTAAATTGAAAAAAAATAACTTAAACGCCTATGAAAACAACAACATCAGACATTTTTAAGACTTTTCAACTTGTTTCAAAATAATGGCATCAAACTCGTCTTTTAACTATATTGCACACTTCATGGCAAAGATTATTTACTCTATACTTACTTATACATATAGTACAATACAATGTATTGGTAATGTCGCCTGTTTACAATCAAAGTGAGCAAGCGAGACATATTTTCTATGAATTCTGAATACAATAGACAAATAACAAAAACCAAGAAAAAAATCAAATAAAAACTCCTGCCATACCGTCAACGTTAACGATTATAAATAGATTGTGTGAAATAATTTATAGTGATGTTGATATTGCAATGCAAAGAATATGCGATTAAATAAAGTTTATGTTGATTTTAGGAGATACATTGTGATGCGTCAGTTCAATTTCGATTAGCATAACTTTAACACAATTTAAGAAAATCAAATCGGAAAAAATGAGTCGGCAAAAGTGGAAGACATTCTTTGGGTATTCAATAAAGTACATTTACGCTATCGAAGGCAAGAAATCATAGTAAAATCTTCGCCTTTGACTTGTGTTGTCATTTAATCGGCCACAAAATCCTTTCTCCGTAAGCAAAATCCAAAGAATTTCTTTTTTTGTAATTTTCCAAGCCGATGATATTTTTTTCCACTTTGCTTGCGGATGGGATGTAAATGCGGACGTTCTTTTTGCAAAGTTCTTTCAAATGACTATTAGAAGTGCCTTCATCAATATGATGACGGGAAATTATTCGCCACATTTATTTACATCAAAATATTTATATACGCCTAGGGGCGATTCACGAGCTGATATTTTCATTAATTTTTAAGAAATTCAAAATTTTTCAAATGTTTGAACATTTTAACGATTTATATGGATTTTTTTCGCCACTTACTTACAGTCAAATAATATAATTTAGTTCCTCCAAAATAAAAAAAAATGGGAGTGGCGCTATTAACTGGCTTGTTTGCTGCTTATAATATAGTTGCCTATTCCATTATCGCTGAGCGATTACTCATGTTTTTTGTGTTTGTGAATTTGCACTACATTGAACTGGTAAAATATTGGCGCTCTAATTTAATGTCAAATCAGCATATATTTTGACATTTCAGTAGAAAGAAAATTCACAAACACACGCGTAAGCGACTCGTTAACACACTTATTGGTGTAAATGGGACCAATATTAGAGTAAACGTGACTAAACGTGAGTAAGGCGGGTGCCTTACAAGACTAAGTGTGCAACATTATTTTCTTGTGTGCCGCAGCATCCAAAAGGTAGTTTTTTTTTTCGCATAAAATAATTGCAAATTTCTCTATTCGACAAATTTCCTGCAAGAGTTGATAGTAAATTATGCACTCAATGTTTCAATCGTACCCAACTAAATTTACAGGGTACTATGCAGAGTCAATTTTAGTCTATTTTGCAAAAATTGACACTGGCTTTTTAACTACATTGCACGAATATCGATGTCGATTTGAGTAGAAATGTAATTTATTTGCAATCAACGTGTGACTTGATGTAAAGAATGATCGATTCAAACAATTGGCGGGTACAATATATGTAGACTTGTTGTTGTGGAAAAGCCTATAATATCAAGTAGGCAACAACACATTCAATTATTATTGACATTACTTTTAGCAACAATCAATTTTGTAAAACGTACTAAGCACACACATACTCATCTTATGTTGTCTACACTTTGTGCTGTATGTTTGTTTAATTTGAGCATATTATCGTTCATCGAGCAAATATAAAGCATCACCACAACCATCGAATACAATTCAATGGATAATAGGTTTTGTAAATTCGATTTCGATACATTTACATTATGATAAACTTTGCGCTCCATGCAGTCAGTATGTTTGTGTGCTTTTGGTATGTGTATCTTAAAGTCCGTTGTTTCGCTTTTTCCCTTCTCGCTCTCTCTCTTTCTCTCGCTCTCTCTCTCTCTTTTTCGTTCGTATCAATGTGGTTGGGGTTTTTTTCCTTCATCTTATGCTTCACTGGCAATCGCTTTTTATTATATTGCTACTTCCATCGTTCGACTCATCTCTATTATAAAAATGCAAACAAATAGCTGTTGAACTGAAAAGTTGTTTGGTTGGTTGTGGTGCTTGAGAAGCTTGATGCGTGATATGTATGCTGCACGAGGGACATCTAAGTTACTGGAGAAGAAGCTAAACAAGAAGAAGAAGAGTGGAAAATGTTCAAACATTCGTATATACTTTGCACGCACGAAAAACCCTCTCATGTAACGTATTATAAATATGTTTAATCGTATATCGAAAAATATGTATACATTTGCCATACAACAAAATCGATGGTACTTGATGTTGACGATGGCATGTACAATGCGTTTTCAGCATTCAAAAGCGTGCGCCCAAGCGAATCAACTTAGTATGCCGCCATCGCATCGCATCAAATTTATATGCAAATAAATTCGGAAATGAACTTTTAAAATGGCGAAATGTTAAAGCAATCGAATCATTTTCCAATGTTGTTCTCATTGCAAAATTGTTAAGGGTGAAAAAAGTATGCCTACATTCATTTTATATATATGTGAACTAAGTATTCGTTTAATTTATTTCATGTTCATCTGTATATCGTTAGATTTTTTTTGGTCGTCGCTTTTGAAATGTCGACTTTTTTTTATTTTGTATTTGGCATTGCTTTTGAATTATGCGGTTCAATTAAACCGTGTGTGTAGGATTATGTTGAATTTTAAAAGTCATTCACAGGGTGGATAAAACATTGAACTGCGGTGAAATTAATTTTAAAACAAAAAAGGTAAACCTCTAATATTTTATTGCGAAAATAGATGTGTATCGAAAGGAGAGAGAATAAGTTAAATCTTTAAACACTTTTTGCATGACTTGTCTGCCTTGGGTACTATCCCTTTGAATTAAAATTCTAAAGTTAATATTTTAGAACCGATTTCTACCAAATTCAGGTCGATTGATCTGCTTCATCAGCAACTACGCTGCTTTCATTCTCACACTTGAATCACGCACACACATAGAGGACGACATCAGTAGAATGAGCGCCAATTATCAGTAAAATTTCAAATTACAGATAAATGTGTATAAATACTGATAGATGTGTTAGTAATTTAGTACTAATTATTGACGTTATACATACGCTGACAGTATAAGTTGAAATGTACTAATTACTAACACATCTATCAGTATTTTTAAACATCTATCTGTAATTTGACATTTAACTGACAATTGGCGCTCATTCTACTAATGTCGTTCTCTGTGTGCATGCATATCATATCTGAATCCATGCTTTTTTGGCGGTGAAAATAAGGTGGTCGCTGAATTGCAAACGTTGCCAATTGGCAAAAGTGTTGCCTTTTTCCATCGTCATTTTCGTATTTTCACGTAAAGCATTTTCATTTTCATTTTGATTCGAATGTGTGCACGTGTGTGTACGTGTGTGTACTTTACGATGTGATACATGAATATCATTATTTTCACCATATGGTGAGTACTAAATGTTTTCATATTAGTTCAGGTAGCTTGCTACTACTACTACTACTAATGGTGTTTCTGTTGCTTTTTCATTTGCTACAAATGTTCTATCGAATGCTCACTTTTTCTTTCCTTGATATTCGGTTTGGTGACTTTACCTCAGTTTCAAATCATGCGTATCGTCGTTACACTTTTATATTTATCGCATTCATTCATTTATTTATTTATGTTGATTTTTTTGTTGTTGCTATTATTTGTATCTGTTTTATTTTTGGTTGTTTTCCCATATCATCCTCCTTTCATTCTCTCCTACGGCGTATAATATGTTTATGGCAGATATAATAAGTTTTTCATCCAAATGGAAGGACATTTTCTTCTCTACTTTGCATAGATATTCCAACCTCAATACCATGTTCGCTATGTGCCCATTTTTTTTCATCATGTTTATGCTAATACGGTTTATGTAAGTGTATGTAATTGCATACTTTGAGGTATTTTGATATCAAAACGGCAGACTCACTCGTATTGTCATAGTGACTTTTTCGCGAAATGCTATTATTGCCATTATCTCTAATGTAAAATTTTTACATGATTTTTGCCAGAAGTGAACTTTGACACATTTTCATGTTGATACTAAACGGCAACCGGAATCCGGAATTCTGTAATTCATATATAACAATTACAAAGATCTAACTTCACTTTTTGGTTAGTTCAATGAATTTAATGCTTGTAGTGCGTATATTAGAAAATGGTAGATGCTTCCGATGGGGCGTTGCGATTAAATTTACAAAAAGCTTGATTTGCCAATGTGAATAAAATGCTGCTGTAGAGTACATATTTGAATGTAAAAGTTACGGCAAAAGTCAATGAATGGCTTTGAATATATGTATAATTTGTTCGACTCATGTGGTTCCTTTTGCTGTCACTTGATCGATTGTTCCGCTTGTATCTGCAATTTCGATGCATTTTCTGCACCGTTTCAATTTACAGTCGAAAGCATGTGATCTGATTTTCTGAATCGATTGAACCACTAATGTTTCTCATTCATTTTCCAAACTGCACACAAGCGACAAAAGTTTTCGTTATCCATTTCTTTTTGTTTAACGAACCAAAATGTAGAATTTTGTAATTATCATGAAGAACACAATGTTTGGATGGAAAGCCTATATAATACGAATCGTAGTTTTTTACTTTTTACTACATAGATCGATCACCCGCTTTGTTTACTTGGCCATTCGCCCATTTCGTTGATGCAAGCAATGAATTGCAATCGATTTGTGTGGACCAATTTTGAACCATTTCAAAGCAAAACAAATAGAAAAGTTCTTTCTCCGAAAATTTACCCATTTTTCACATTTGTGAAAACTGTGGTAGAGAGAATACATGCAGCCCAAACATCGTGCTTATTTCCATTGTTTTCAAATCCTCTATGTCTATGTGGGGCCCTGTATTCATTCCATTTCTTTCCAAATACTGCCAACATTATTTCATTTATGCTTGGATCTTTGAACAAAACATTTTTCATTAAAGTTCGTATTTAATTTAGGTGCAATCGTATCCTGCAAACGTATAGAATATACGCCATGTAAAAATCATATATTTATTTAAATAGAAATTATCAGATTTTGAAAAAGCGTTTGTTCTCGTTTCCAATTTCAATGAAAATTTCTAAATTCTACCAAACTCAACAGATTAAAATACTTGAATTTTCGATGCAAAAAAATTCGCAAATTTCATGGAATATATTCGTTTCTTCTATTAAATAAAAAGCAATTCCATTTTGTTTTTGTTGTTGATTCTATTGTACACCATAAAATATGTTTTCCTTTTGGGTTATCACTTTCAATGAGAAGGAATTTTTTTTCTTCATTCAGCCATTCATTCAAATGGGATCACATCTGATTCATTGAGCACATGATTTATACAAACCGGATGTTTTATTTCCGATTACAAATGGAAATGTCCAAGTTAAACATATACTATTTGTATGAATAGTTGCGGAAAACATTTGATGGTAGAAAATGCTGATCATAACATATTTAGTGGTAGATATTTTGGTAAAAACAAAAAAAAAAAAAAAAACAAAAAACCAGTTGTGCAGTCAATAATTGCAAATTGTCTCATCCGATCAATCTCAATGGCTCCTTTCATGATATTTTGATTCCATTGAAAAGATTTTAAGTAGAAAATTAAGGCTTACAGTTGAGCTCAGCCATACAATCAAATTGTGTGTTCATTCATATCAAGTTGTGTTTAAAGAGCTTACATCTCTTTTTGTTTGTTATCTTGTTTCTTTTTTTTTCTTCTCTTTTGAATGAACATGTATGAAAATGACCACAATCAAATGAATGAGAATAAAAATAAAACGAACATTGAATATTTCAAAATGGATTAGATGAATAACGTAACGATGGATTTTGTACATGCACTTTATAAATGAATAAATTTAAAATCAACAAAATATTGAATCACTTAATTTAAATGATGAATGATCATGATAAAAATAAAAATAAAAATAAAATGAAAATTCTGAATATGGATTGAACAATTTCATGTGCTGATGTAAAAACAAAATATATTCCAGTTGTCCTCATTCAGTTGCTACCAAAATTAATTATATTTTATTTCTTGATTTTCCATTTTGTTGGAAACTTCTACAAATATCATTCTTCTCTTGTGAAAATAAAATGAGTTAGTGGTATTTTGTACACAATCTAATCGTTTTCAATCACTTATAACCAAATCGATTAATTTGGGACATTTTGGTTGGTTTTCCGATTGAAAACTCAGTCAACTTTAAATGAGTATATTTTGCTAAAAATTTTGCTTAAAAGTGAGTAAAATTTGGTAGAATTGACTGAGAATTCACTCATTTCGTCCTAAATTAACCGATTGACAATCAGTCATTATATTCTCACAATAGTTTTGTTCATATTTTCGATTATTTCAATTCGGATATCTTACTCATAATTCGGTTTCATTTGAATAGTTCTTTTGAAAATATTCTCTTTTAAGTGAAATATTTCTCATAATTCAATTTTGAATTCTCTATGAGCAATTTAAGTACGATTTTATTTCCGTGTGAAAAAAATACCAGTCATATTAGCTCACTAAATTGGGACAATCTGACTGACTAAAACATAAAATTCAGTACAAAAAATTGTTATGGGTTCTGGTTACTACTAATTTTATAATTTATTACTTACGCATTCACGATTTCTATTTTTCTACATTTACGACAAAATATAATAATCTGATCTTCTTACTTTGATTTAATTTTATTTCTCAATTACTCTTCACACAGACGGGTGATGCGCAGTTTTACTGCACAATTTTGCAGAGAAACATTTTCTGCACAAAACAATACAGAAAACTGGCACAAATGTGCAGAAAACTGGCACAAATTTGTGCCATTTCTCAAAATTTGTTTGTACCATATAAATGGCAAATACTGTATATTTTTCAGTGGTTATCAGAATCAGATTAATTTTTTCCAAAATTAAAAAATTAATTTTGTCCGAAAAATAAGTAAATTAAAATAAATAATTTTCAGTCTGCTATTTAATAGATCGATAGGCGCTATTTGCACATTTAAATTCAATGAGAAAAAATTATTTTTGACTTATCAAATTAAATCTGCATTTCAAAGGAGAAAAAATCTTTCGATCGATTTTTCACGCTTTTCCGATTGGAAAATGGGAAAAATAAATGGATTTTGCCCTGTGGCGAACAAAATTTCGAGACCTATTTATAAAAGTGTCATATGCCTAGGCTGATCCATGGATTCTCAGGATTTAGCCTGAATTCCAGAACTTCCCATATAGAATTTCATACAAAAATTAGTGCGCATAATTATCCTATCGAATACCGCCTATTAAATAGCAGACTGAAAATTATTTATTTTAATTTACTTATTTTTTGGAAAAAAATTAATTTTTTAATTTTGGAAAAAATGAATCTGATTCTGATAATCACTGAAAAATATACAGTATTTGCAATTAATATGGTACAAAAAAATTTTGAGAAATGGAACAAATTTGTGCCAGTTTTCCGCACATTTTGTATTGTTTTGTGCAGAAAACTCTTCTCTGCAAAATTGTGCAGTAAAACTGCGCATCACCCGTCTGTGTGTTCTCCTTTTGTTTAATTTCATAAATTGAAGAGCTAAAAAAAGGTCTTCGAGTTTTAAAAGCAAAACACCCCAGCTATTCCGTATAAATAGTTTTCGCAATTTAAAAAATTAATTTAAAAAATTCGAGGAGGGTCCTCTCTGAGAAATTTAGGTGAGGTAAACCCCGAATACACCCCCCCCCCCCACTGCCCATCTATGAGTGTGGTAGAATCTCGCTCAAGAGCTTTAGTTAATTCGAATACTTTTTAGATTTAGGGTTCCTCCGATAGTTATAGATACGCGTGTGTATAGAAGTTTTGGTTTGGATTCTGATCATTACTTGATTGCAAGAAAACTAAGTATCCTAAAAGGGGTAGCGAGTAAAAATCAGAAGCCATCCAAGAGAGTGAAAGTTAATGAATTGAAGAATGGGAATGTGATGAATGTGATGAATGCGTTTGTGGCTATAATAGAAGAAAAATTTGAGAGAGTTTAAATGAATGAGGTATCTGATATCAAAAGCGAATGGAGTCTTTTTAAAAATGCAATGTTGAATGCGGAGTGTTGTAGATCGTATGTGAGTAAGAATGGTAAAAAGACGACTGACTGGTGGAACGAGGAGGTGCATGGAGCTGTGAAAGAGAAGACAGTGAGATGGATGCAAAACCGGACGGAGGAGAACCTAGTGAAGGAGTTGGTAAAAGAGAAGCGAAAGAGGGTGAATGGGTAAAATTCGGCAGGGACTTAGAAGAAGCAGAGCAGCAGAAGATAAAATTTTCTGGTCGAAGGTCAAGAATGTACGTAATGGTGGTAAGAAACAGGCGCAGGGAGCTCTATTAGATAAGGCAGGGGAGTTAGTGATTGGTAGAAAAAATGTGTTAAAACGCTGGAGAGAATATTTTGAGGAACTTTTGGATGTTGAAAATAGAACAGATTTGAATGTTAACACGAATGAAAACGTGAATGGAATCGGAGTAGAAGAAATAAGCATGGCAGAGACAGAGGTGGCGGTTGGAAATCTGAGTTGGGGCAAGGCAGCAGGAATAGATAAAATTAGGAATGAATATTGGATGTGTAGTGGGTCAATAGGTATTCGTTAGTTACCTCATTTGTTTAATCTTGCTTGGAGCTCATCAGTTGTGCCGAAAGAATGGGGTGGTGCAGTCATTTCGCCCCTCGATAAGAAAGGAAGTAATAGGAATTGCAACAATTACCGTGGAATTACTCTATTGAGCGTTGTCGGAAAAGTTTACAGTACAATTTTAGAAAAACGTACCAGAGCTATTGTCGAATCGCTCTTGGATGGACCCGAAAGGATCGGGTTTTAGACCGATGCGCGGATTTCAAGATCAAATTTTTTGCATGAGACAACTAATAGAGAAATTTCATGAGAGAAACAAGGATATGTATGTGTATTTCATGGATTTGCAAAAGGCGTATGATTGTATACCGAGAGCTAACTTGTGGCCAGTTCTGAGTAAATACGGAGTGAATGGTTCCCTTCTGGGTGCAATCAAAAGTTTGTATAAATATAGTGAAGCGGCTATGAGAGTGGATGGTGAATTGAGTGAATGGTTTGAGGTGCGAATTGGTCTCCGACAGGGCTGTACAATTTCACCGCTTTTATTCATAATTTATGTGGATAAATTGATAAAGTCAGCTAAGTTGAGGGGTAATGTAGTAGTGGGGGGAAGCAATATTTCTGCTCTTGCATACGCAGATGACCTTGTGCTGTTTGATGGCTCAGAACAAGCGGCTTGTACGAACTTCGGAATGACCATTAGCAGCTCAAAGATACAGGTTATGTATATAGGGAAGAGTCGGAAGCAAGTAAATTGTATGTTGATTGGTAGTGTGCTTGAGCAGGTGTCTCAATTCAAATATCTTGGCTGCATCTTCTCTGAAGAGGGCGAGTTGGATAAGGAATTTGAACACCGCAGAGTGAATGGTAATAGAATTGTTGCACAGCTTAGTTCACATGTTTTTAATAAACGCAAGTTGAGCACGGAGACGAAGTTGATGATTCATGATTTCAGGTGTGTCACGTTGGGATCAATTGGAGAACAGAATTAGGAATGAAAAAATACGTGAGGATTTGAATGTGGAGTGCTAGAAATACATACATATATACAGCGTATAAATGAGTTTCGTTTAACAAAGTTAATTTTGAATGTTGAAGTGAATGAACAGAGAGGTAAAGGTAGACCGTGTAGACGTTATTTGGATTCAGATTGGAATAGGGCAACTCAAGACCTGGCTCTCGAGAAAACAAGCTGGAGAAGAATTGTTCAGGGCCTTCCATTACCATACAGACCAGACGCTGTAGGGCATTAATGGTCTATAAATGATTGTTGTTGTTGTTGGTTCCTCCGAGTATTGAGGAAACTTAGTGGACATCAAAATGTGTTCGATGAACCAAAATGTATCTGTTTTTATGAAATTAAACAACTTCCTTCTCAAAACATATTGTTGTTGATGAATGATTTAAATGTTGATTTTCGAGTTTCTTTACACACAGCAAAAGCGTTATTAGTGAAGTTTATCTTCAATATGGCCAGTCTACGAAGAAATCCAGCTATACATGTTATAGCGATTCAAAACTGCAAGTATTGATATGTCATAGATTTTATATCATCTCGCTCAAAATGTAAAGTTTATTTCTATATGATTGAGGCCCATTGACGGAAAATTTTACACTTACCATTATAATTACATCAATTATTAAATCGACATTCAACCTGAATTTCACCAGTAAATTGAATATAATTAAACTACTATTTTTAAGTGATCCACTTCAAAGTTCAGCAATTGAAATACATACAATATTGCAAATTAACGAAGGGCTTTTACGGAATATTTCTAAAATATGGATGAATTTTCGATCAAAAAAGTCAAAATTATTTACAACAAATGCAGAGATAAATGATATTGAGCTAAATTATATGATTTCAACATATTTCAAAGTAAATTGGTAATTTTCAATTAAAATTAATAATTTGAACGTCCTAAATTTATGCGGATTATATTAATATAGATTATAGAATAAAAGTCAAATGAGAGAATAATAAAATGTCCAATATTTCATTAAATAAAAAAAAATAATAATTTTATTTTTATCAAATGCAAATGCACTACAGTGTCGACAACTGATAGTATTTTTCTCACCTCTGATTACATATGAAAGCAACATACTTTAAATAATGACAAAACGAGCACATCGATTTTATGAAATAAAATAAATTATTGACGGTAACACAAATGGACAACAATACTAGTTTATTTTGATATTGATTTATACTTAGTTTATCCATGATGTATTAGCCATGAGTTAATAGTTACACAAATCACAACAATAAATAAATAATAAAACGAAATCGAAAACGAAAACGAAAACCAATATAAACCAGAAATGTACAAATTCGTTTCTGTTTCATATGTCGATTGAATAAACAATAATACTATTGTACGTTAAACAGCACGGCTCAGCTTTACTTTGTAACATTAGCATTAAGTTAATGTGCAAAATTTGATATAATAGTTTCTTGATTATGAAATGAAAACCACATTCTTTAATGGAAGCTACTAAATTAGTTCAATCCACAAATGCAAATGTATCGATTTTTTTAAAAACTTTTGAAACAAATCATTTTATAACCAGTCACACGTATACAAATTAAAACTCGCTGTTTATTTTGTTGAAAGACTTCGAAATGAAAATTGAATGAATGATATTATGACATTATTCTAAACATTGCTTATGATGCAAGTTTTACCTATTCTTTGCAGAAGTAATATGTTTGCAAATATCAAAACTTTCAAATAAAAAAAAAGCATTAACTGAAACTGTCTATATGTATATACTATATTCAGAATCATTCGTTGTCAAACAGCACATTTTCAGTTGCAAACCCAATAAATTACAGGTTTCAAAACTCTAATTTATTTATTTTTTATTTATTTATTGATTAGCTTTCGCTTTTGATTAAATTGTACAATTTTGCATTCGCTTTTATTCTCTTAAAACTAGTATGTTTGTCTAATGTGCATGGCAAGTCTCTTTTTAAAAACCTCTAAACTATTTATATCTTTCATTTCTAACGGACTCTAATGAGTCTAATTGAGTCGAATGTGTGCTTAAACTATAATATTCATTGGGCATCATTGATGTAAGCTAAGTGCATTCGAGGAAACGAAAAAGCAATTAGAGGAAATTAATGTCAGTTATAACGTCAGTTATATATGTATATATACATATATATAGAGAGAGAGAGAGAGAGAGAGGGAGAGATTATTATATGCTTTGATTTTGAAATTGGAATGAATCCAAAAGAATTTGTGTAGCTGAAATTTTAGTAACGTCTGTATTGTATCTCTATTTCACCTCTTGGCGCTCAACTTTATAATAATTAAACACTCACTCTTGTTTTATATCATTTATTGAGTTTGCTTTAATTATTAAGGCCTAAACTATCCTCGTTCTATTTCTCGTCAAACAATTTTTCCAATACACAAACTTTTTCTCAAAGCATAATGTTTTCTCATCAGCATCAACGTTTATATATAGTATATGTATATGTTTACATTTATATGTACATATTTCTTTTTAATTATTTTAATATTTCTTTAGATAAAGTGGAAAAAATGAATTCGTTTATACATAAGGGAAAAACATAGGCACGGAGTCAATATGAACAAGATTGTAAACATTGAAAGAATTAAAGATGGATAACATATTGGTTTGTTTGAGCTTTTTCAATATGTTTTAACTGTATAACCGGCATTGTTTATTCCTTGGGCTGATATTACGTTCTTTTGTATCTATGAAAACAATTCTGTAACATTTAAATCAATTTTTTAATGTTATAAAGTTTGCATTTGGGAATACGCTTCAGTTGATTGGTCTTTACTGTGCTTTTATTTCAATTTCTGACATTTTTTTCACTGAGCTACATTCAATCACATAGTAGTTTTCAATTATATGATAGGCAACAAATTCATAAAATTGATTGAAATCATTGAAATGTATAGACATTAGAAAACACTCCGTATTTGTATCGTCGTCATCGCTTTTATATTTGCAGCCTGCAGCAAGTTTTTTGCTTCTTCGCACAAATTGTTGAACTGTTCAATTATTTGCTATTTATTTTTGTTTACTTAAGATCAATCTTCGATCCCAGTTTCATTTTTTTATTTCATCGAAATGTATACACACACACACACACACACACACACACACACACACACACACACACACACACACACACACAATCTCTCTCTCTCTCTCTGCCTTTCTTTCTCGGTCTTCTCTTCAGTTTAAATGCTAACGTTTTCAGTCTGCCATTTGACGTTAGTATTAATCAATATGTAGCAGACCGATTGGATTTAGTGAGAATGGTATGTCTTTTCAGTATTTACAAGAGAAGCAACAGAAGGTCAACATTTTTATAACATCAAAGGGGCATCAAAAAGATGAGTTTTCAATAGCGTACGTCGCTTAGTATATATTTTCCGGGCCTTAGTTGACTATAGGCGAATTTTCAATTGGATGAACAGTCGTTTCGTATCGTTCAAAAAACCTTGTTTTTAATTAAGCGACAGTTGAATGGTATGCGCTAATTTTAAGCTATACGTCTATTGAAAAAGTAATTAATTAAATTGAAAGGTTATTATTAGGTATAATAAGCGTATTTGAAGTTAGCATACCACAAATATTCGTCACTTGAAATTTAATAGACAACAGAGCTTCTATTAGCATTCACAACTAGAAAACAGTGCACAAATATGCAAACATAATATCAACGAAACGGAACGGAATAGATAGAACTAAATAAATGAATTTTCACGAATACACAAGGAACAAGAGACAAATCGTATGTGATAAGAATGAAATGTATTTTTGTGCTGTTTGAACGGACAAAGTGATAAAGTTGGAAATGCTAAGTTATCTGTTATCAACGGATAAAACGAACCCGTGCGACCAGACCCTGATGAGATGAAGCTTGGTTTCACTCTTCCATAGTTTAATTCGGAGAAAATATGTACATAGCGGAGAAAACTGACGAAAAGCAACGGAAGACGAGTGAGCCAATAAGAGGAAAATATATACGGTTGAATGAACAACATCAAGAAGACCCCACACATTGAAAGTGATGAAGCCGCATAATTGGATTTGTATTTTGCAGCTTCTAATGGAAAATCTACCGTTTTTCATTCGGTTAATATTGCCATTGCGATTACCATCATGAGCAGACACACACACTCACACTCACACACATACATTCATACACACACGCACACGTACACGCAGATATAAAAATTCACGCGAAACTTCTATTCCTAATATACACAAATACTGCATCAGCCCCAAACAATGCAACTCTTCTCTTTCTATTACAATCTATTTCTCTTTCAGTTTTAACCTCTTTCAATCTTCCACTCCCTCACCCTTTCTTCGTTCATCCTTTATATTTACCAAGTTTCGCTAAACTTCTTTAAACTCGAAAATACCGTATTATTTTGAGCTAATATGATCACTTGAGCTTCAATCTAATGTGCAAAAATGCCATTAGAACTTGTGCCAGCTTTAATTTCCTTTGCACATCAAAGTCGAATGTGGTTGCATTTAACATTCTATTTGCTAATGTCTGCTTCATCATCTACCGTTTTTACTCTCACTCTTTCTCTCTCTCACTCTTTCTCTCTTTCTCTTTCTCTTTCTCTTTCTCTTTCTCTTTCTCTTTCCAATTCTCTTTCCAATTCTCTTTCTTATTCGCGCTTTTTTTGAGAGAGAAATATACGCAAGAAAAATATGTTATTTCTGTTCTGAAGTTAAAAATAAATAATTATTGACATAAACGCTCCCCACAAAAAGATGTGTGAAAATTGCTAGCTTAAGCTAAAAAGCTTCAAATCATTTTTCTATGTTACTTTTGAATTTTTGAACGTTCAAAGGTAATTCTAAACGAGATATTTTTGATTGGATTAGATTTTATGTACGCATTTTCTTTTTTTTTCATAAGACGGATGACGTTGATTGTACAAAAAGTGCGACCGCAAAAACTCGAGATTTCTTCTAAATGTCATGATGTATCATAAAGCACCATTCAACACAGTACAAACGATGGTGTGATATGAAAAGTTCAATGTTCCGTGCACGCGCATTCGTTCATTCGCTCGCGACATGACTACAAATGAGAAAATATTCGTTACGACGCCACAAAATATAATTAAAATATGGTTGATTGTTGAAGAGTCCGGAAAAATAACAAAAACGTCTGAGTGAAAAAAAAAAAAAAAATATTTCGTCCACAAGTTCAATCGAATTTACTAGGATAAATAATCGTATTTAGACTATATTATAATTTTCCTTGAAACGGAGGCAGAGTGCACGGCTATTGCGCCTAAACAATAATTATGACGCTTATCATTGTATTGACTGTGAGTGCGCATCGTGTAGGAAAAGCACAAATTACATAGCACAGGATCAAGCGGACCTCATTAAAATGAAGTTTTATGAGTGTGCCACTAGTCAGTGCCACTAGAGATAGAGAAGTAATTAGAGACTGTTACCATACTCTTAAAAATGTCTAAAACCCCATATTAGTAGGTCATCATTGCTTGGCATCGATTTTGAAAGAGGGACCCTTTGGCGTGTACGTAGTGAGAGTATCATCTTTCATTTCAATTGATCGGCTCAATTATACAACTCGAAAATTGAAAAACGGAGTTGGTGGTGCCATTCAGGGTTGTCTGAACAAAGTTGAAAATGTTTTAAGATGGTTTTTAGACTTACATCATTAGTAATTAAACTGGAAGAATTCTCAAACACCTGTACAGCAATGGTTCGAACACAAACTATGCTAAAAGTTTTTTATTCAAAATCATCTCAAGTCTGTATCCAGTTCTTTCAAATGTGGTTTCATTTCTATTTCCTATATGACATTAAACTAGAGCTCCAATAAATATAGTTAAGATCTCAATGGTAAATCAAAAGGAACTTTTTTTTTGAAAGTATTCTACGAGAAGAGAAAGTAATAGCCCGTTGTTATATAATCAATAAAAAAAGGTAATTTATTCTTTTCAATAATAAGTAACCAAGGCCAAAATAGTACATTTTGATATTTGAAAGATCGAAATTATTCTGAATGATTGAGCGCGTCAAGTGGAAAGAATCTATCGTTAAACATCTGAATGTTATTAATAATTTTTCACATGTGAATTTGCATTGCAAGCATATGTATGCTTAAATTATATCTTAGATTAATATTCGGTATCGATTTTGAGCTTTTGTTGCCTTGTCAGGTTTGTTCAGTTATCGTAGATATGAAATAAGTATATTTCATGGGTTAGTCATTTTTTTGTCTGAATCAATTGTGTATTGACAATTACAATTGAATTTTCGTTTGAGAAAAATTAGATTTTGACACTTGCATTTATACACTTCCGTACACATACATAATAACATGTATAGTATCCAAACCCCTTTTGTATATTTCATACACATTTACACATGGATCTTTTATCGCAGTATGTCATGGTATGGAAGAAATGTAAAATTATTAAGTAACCGGTATGGTGACAATTTCATTTATAATTTATCATCTAAAATTACTTCAGTTAATATTGTTTTCAATAGTATCACTGTTACTGAACGTTACGGTACCAAAACTCACAAATATAATACAACCAAAACACATAAGGCAATGAACAATTAGTAAATGAAAATTAATAGAAAATAATTACACGTTGGCATGCGAGCAATGGATATTGATAATCCACTTACAAATTCACTTGAAACCGCATTACAAAAGTGAAGGCGCGATGTTCGAATTTCAAATAGTAATCTACCAAAATAGATCTATTGTTCTCTCAACATAAACTAACCATTGAAATTTTCAACGGCAACATTTTGCATACCAAAATACGGTGCTCCCTGAGCGTCTTATGCTTCATACAATGTTCAATGAGCGACGTCTAATGTTAGCTAACAAGAAGAATGCTATTGTATAATAGCACTACATCACAGAGACAACAGGATATTACCGGAACTACCGTGTATGTGTGTAGGTAGCGCATAATCTTTAGACATCCCTGAGCATTTCTATACAGAATGGCTGCGGTACTTATCTTTCAATCAAATCGTTTTCATGCACATTGATCAAAATAATAAATTCGATATTTGGGATTTGTCGTTTGATTTATTTCAAAATATCGATGAACAAGATCGTCAGATAATCGTTGAGCACTCCTATCCGAGAAGAAAAAATCGATTGCATTTGTCATCATCGTTATTAACTTGAGAGTGTCTGAGAATATTTTTCATGTGTATGTTTTGTTATTATGAAGCATGCCAAGATAAACAAAAAAAGAAATCGAAGCAATAATACTTATGCGACGAACGACAATAAATATCACGCACACTATATTACGGAGAAGAAAAAAATATCAACAAAGGAGAAAAAAAGATACATAGTTGTAAATAGAATAAATTGTTAGAAGGTGCGGTAAGAGATGAATGAAGGAATGAATGAATCAAAGCGTTCATTGTGCGTTCATAATTTCGATGCTCGCCGATTTACTAGACATATAGGAATTATTCGGCACAGTACACCACGATATCATTCATCGATATAATCGACCGAACTCAAACATGGCTTCGTTTTGGAAATAATTGACGTACGTTACAGATGTGATTCAAAAAATTGCACAGATCAATATTAACATTAATTTATGATAATTTCAGATTATTTTCAAATAATAGAACAAAATCTCTTTTCCGCTATTTATTTATTTGTGTTTGTTTTGGGGAATTGTTTTGGGGAATTTGTGTTTGTTTTGGTGAAGCATCGGAACTGATGGCTATGTGTCATCATCATCATCATCATCATCATCATCATCATCATCATCATCGCATGTAAGCCAGTCAATAATGTTTAAACCTGAATTGGAACTTCAGGGTGTGTTTGAATGTATTTCTATATATAAAAATTTATTTGCTTCGTTCGTTGTTTTGTCGCCTTTTTATGTATTACGTGACTTGGAATCGCAACCGCACATAAAATCAACAAGAATTCATTCTTTCTACGTTCCACAAAGTAATTGAGTCAACAAAAATAGTAACGAAAATATTTTTCGGCAAGTGAAGAATTCATCTATTATGCCATTCCATCAACAAACATTTTTCAAGTGGAAGGAGTGTGATGAAAAAAAAAAAATCACATAAATGGTGAAAATGATAAAAGATTTGCAGGTTCTGTGCATAGCAATATAACGAAAAACATAGAACACATTCATACAAAGGGACATGATGAGCATTTGAAGAAATTTGTCGCGTCAAATAAACTCATGATGTTTGTGTCTAATTTTATTCCAAATCAAATAAAAAATCAAATGTGTGTTGCAAAGTTTGTTTATTTTTATTGCAACAACTATTTGTATCACTTCTTGTCACAGTTCTACTTGTTCTAAGTGTTTGATATAAACTGCATGAATACCAGCATATGTCTATTTAATTACCGAAATCAAAATTTTCCGAAATCAAAATAAAAAAATAATTAAAAAAAGGAATGAATTTTAAAATTGAATATTGTGTAAGTTTCCCAACAAAAAATTTGTTTCTTGATTGCATTGTTGGTAGCAAACAAAAAGTTATTTTTGATTTTGAATTTCGATTTTTCAAATTCATTCCGAACATAATTCTTCTTCGCACCGTAAAAAAGTGTAGAATAGATTAAATTGTTCAATATAGTGAGATTTAAATAAACAAAGGAGAACTTGACGTAACCTTTTCTATTGCGTGCTTTATTATTCTCGTAAATATTTTGTGTAGCTCGATTCAATGAATTAAAAGGATTAAACGTAAATCCATTAAACATTTTTTTTGAAGCCTATATTCACAACTAAAGCATTCATTCGCATCATGCTTCCCATGAAGAGCCCACAGTTGATTTTCTAATGCTAGTCATGAAATGATTCGGACCACTGAGACAGCGAAAGAGAGCTTGCTAGCGAGACAGAGAGCGGGAAAGAGAGAGAGAGAGAGAGAGAGAGAGAGAGAGAGAGTGAGTGAAAGAGAGTGAGTCAAAATTGAGTATACTGAGTATACATCAAGTATACTGAGTTCTAAATATATGTTCAAAATGGTTAAATGTCTTAAATCGAAAGAAACGTTTATAAGTAGAATAATGCCTATGAACAAAAGGTGAATACACACTGAAGATGAAGCAGACAGACCGACAGACATTCATTCATTCATTTACCGGTGTAATTTAAGAAAAAAAAAATAACATCAATCGAATGTTTCAGTGAAAAGACGACGGAATAACAATAAAAATTAATAAGCAGGATAATCTGTTAATAAATGATCATCAGGGAGCATCATCAACTTGAACATCAGCGTCAAAAGCATTAGTGTTAACAATGCCAGCAAGTGCGTGCGCGTTCGCTTGAACCGATACACCTCATGCTATAGATCCAAGTAGCTTTAGCAATTATAGTCGAATCGCTTCATATATTCCTAATGCACACAGCGAAATGTTTGTCTTTCATTTTCCGTTTTTCTTTTATCTTTTCACTGGTTTGCCTTGTTATTACATCATTTTATATCATTTCTTTTAACGTTTTTTTTTTCTTTTTCATTCATTGTATCTTCTATTTTTTTCTTTTTTTTCCTTCTCGTACCATCTAAGAGGCAGATGTTTGCGCATTTAACTGCAGTTCTTTGATTCAACTTCGTGCAAAATTTAACTTTCCTTTCACTCTTGTTGCGTTTATATATAAATCCATTATTTACTGACGACTCGTATTTTTTGCCTCATGTGTTTCTAGCAACCATTTACATGTGTTGTGTGATATATTTGGTTCTCTTCTCTTGCGCCATATATGTTTCGTATATTCTAATTCTATAAAATGAGAAAATGCGAACACTAACATCAACACGAATAAGAATGAATAAAAGAGGTGTAAGCATCACCAAAATGCTTTCTTCTTTGCGATTATTTATTTATTTCGTAAAGACATTTTTTTTTTCATTCATTCTTTGTTGTCTCTAGATATATGTACATATTCTTATTACATTCACATCTCACATATATTTATTGAATGGTTGAACATTGAAGACTGCATAATATATTTGCCATTGATAATGTTCGTTCGTTTTGATGTTGCTTTTTGCGTTCAGACAATAGACTCAAAGACCATAATCACTCTCATTATGCACACAGAGTAATCCAAATCGACATAAGAAAAAAAAAACTAGACTTTGAGAAAAATACATCTAAGAAAATATCTCGAAAATATGGGTGTAATAATCCTAATACTAATAAAAAGATACAATTTTTAGATGATGCGTTACCAAATCGAGAACTCACTTTAAATTGTAATTTAAAGCAAATGAAATAGAAGCATCGAGGCCAAGCATTAAAGGAGAATACATTACATATCCATATAAAAACAGAGAAGAAAAAGAGCAAAAATTCTACAGCAATTCAACAAAAAATAAGCAAAAACGATCAAAATATGCTCAACGTATTAAAAAACTGACTCCGCACAACATTATTATGAAAAATGGAAAAAGATTGCTAAAAAATTAAAGAATAGAATGACAATAACGTCGAGAAAGTATATGTGTGCATATTACAATGCCACGAGCAATGCTACGTATAAATGGAACGGACGAACAATAAAATATGGAACGCGAATGAAGATGAGGATGTGAATGTGGATAAGACGAAGAATGAAATACATCGACAGCAATGACGGAAACAAAACTCATTTATAAATTTTAATTCAAGCGGAACAAAATGTGTTTGCTGTTATAAATATGATGGTTTATGAAATGGCATTGAGCGAACCAAGAGTTTCTTATCAAAATACATTTTATAATATTTTTTCTTCTTCATTTTTTGCTTGCAGGCCAAGAATATTCATTCACAAATTGATTTTTTTTTTCTGCAATATAATATGCATAAAAATTCAATCGGACAAATGTGCATTAGTCTGAAACGTGACACACAAATATTATCATTAATGCATTATATTTTATTTAAGTAATTTTGGTTTGTATTGTTAAATTCTTTGGAAATTATTTGCATAGTAATCGGTGTTTTAATTTATTCATTCATTTGATAACTATTTATTTGGTCGTTTTTTTTAATATTTGGAAAAGTTCGTAATGATAAAGTCAATTCTTGTGAAATTCACCAACTTCAAATATTTTCAAAACAGTTCTCAACCAAAAGTAGAAAAAAAAAATAACAAATACTTAAAACTTTACTCTTTACTACGTACCCATTTCGAAGGGTTACGCAAACGTAATAGCAGAATTAAACATGGTGTATTTACAGCTCATTTGTTATGCTTTTTATATTCGCATTTCTTCTTTTATGGCTTCAACAAAAATGAAAGTAGAAAAAAAAAGAGCGACGGAAAAATCTATTTGGTATTAACGATTATTTTAAACAATTATCGGCTTTGGTCTTGTTTTCCCTATATATACAACGACCTAAATACTCAATGTTAATAATCACACTATTATATCGACGGTTTAAGAATTTGTTTCAAGAAGTATACAAAAGTAAAACGGAAGAATAACAAGCAACAACAAAAAGGAAAGTGGTTCATATAAAAAAAACAAATCATGTTTTACTATATTTGAAAAGTAAGGGGAATTTTGATTTACATTCAAAATGTTGCATTAATTGAATACCCATTCAACGCCGCCAATAAAAATGGGAAACCAACTAACCGAATTAAAGCTGAATTGTTAAACAATGAACCCGAACAAGACTCTCTTTAAGAGAGAGTGACAATGGCATTGAATTTTTCGTTTCAAAAGGAAAAGACAATGTCTAGATAGGGATTATGCTTTTGTCAACATAAAGTTTAACAATGTGTGTATTTTCTTCATTTATTCATAATGTTTCTATTTTTTTTTTCCTTTTGCGCGCAGACAACTTCAAAAGATTAATGCTTAACCTTGTTTGAAGATCATCCTATTCATTTTAATGGGGTGAGAATTGGGAACGCGTAACATCTTTTGTATTTCAAAAGAATAAAAGTCAATGCAATGTTCAACCACATCCCTATAAATTGTGAAATCGAAATGAATTTGTATGTCAATGATATTAATTGAAAATAATACTACAGATTTCCAGGAGAATTGCTTGTTCTTGTGAAATTTTTTTTTCTCTCTTTTTTTTTTGAATATGATGAGATTTAATTCATCTTCAAGAACTTATCAAAACTAAGCACAGTTGCATGTCTGTTCGAAATTAGTATGAAATGATTCGTTGATTATGAATGAGTTGCGATTCGTTGATTATTAATGAGTTTCGATCAATGTTTTGATTTCCTGCATGATTGTTTTTGTATTTTTTTGTTCTCAATTTTTTCATAATAACGTAAGTATAAAAAAAAACAAAAGTTGCCTCCAGTTTACCCTGTTACCTATGGTAGCGTACTATGCAGTGTGCATAATAACTCGTTTTCAGTATTCAAGATTTTCATTCATGGGAATTGAATGGATTTGCATTTGTGCGGTAAGGCTATGAAACACTTATATTTAATACATTCGAAATTGTATGCATATGCACATGCATTTATCGACAATATTGAGCTAAATTCATGTAGTTTTGATAGTATTGTATTACATTTGATAGAAGTTTTCGAATAAAAACAAAAAATATTTCCTCCAACATGCGCATTTATGTGCTATACCAGTCACTCTAAATTCACTAAAAGCGGCTTGCATTGTTAGTTTGATAAATTTGCCGGCATTTCCATTTTTTTTTTTTCGTACAAAAATCCGATGTCAAAACTAATCGTTTGGTATTACAAAAGTGGCATGTCCTATTTTTCTCATTTACCATTGATTTATCCATGCAACGACATTTCTGTTGGCCGAAAAATTGATAGATTTGACCAAATGGCAACATTATAAACAATAATGCAAAATCGGCACATGATTTGAATCAAATCCGTTCGAATCGTCGATGATGTGATTTTAAACATACACATTGACCCGTATTGTTTATCTTTGCTTGTTGCCTAACAGTCATGTGTTCAAGCATGTACAATGAACATAATCGACGAACATTTTACTGGGGATTGTCAGCAACACATCATCGTAATCTCCTGAAACAAAATTGTACATTTTATCGATTGGTATTGTTACATCCGTTATTGAACATTGGTCATTGTTAGTGAGATATTCATAGAAACGAGAAAAGCACAAGATCGAAAGTTTATGAGTAAGTGAATTCAATGTGTGTGTCATTAGTTTGGTTCAAATCAATAGTGAATGGACTGATGGTTGATGCAAAGTGAAAATGTTGCACTACGGCTGGTCATTAGAAAAAGTATGTTTAAACCGACAAAATGGCGCATTTAGGAAACAACAACAAAAAAACATATCAGATTTTTGTACACCATTTTTCGCCGTTGTACGATTAACATACATAAATTTTTGAATTTTCCTGTTATGTCCGTCGTGCACACAACGATGGATGTGCATAAAGCAATCGATGATTGCTAACATACAAACAGTTCCATTATGATTTTGAGCAAAGTTTGCAGATCATGTAAACGCATACTGATGCATGCCAACATCATTGCTCGAATGCACAAATGTTGGCCGATAGCTTGGAAATAAAATCAACACTCGCGCAACACACACACACACACACACACACACACACACACACACACACACACACACACACACACACACACACACACACACACACGACTCGCCAATAAATAAACAAGCAATAATTCGTTGTTGTCCTTCCATATTTAACATTTTGAAATGTTGCATGAATGGACGACTCGGTTCGTTCTCTTTCCACATTTGCACATCGTGCGAGTGTGAGCGTGAGAGTGTGTGTGCAGGCTTTCGCTTTCGAATAAATTGGACTTGATATTGTTGATATTCGTTATTTATCTTATGCAGTGTGTTTATATAACAAACAATTCTGCAAGGCTAATGGTGTGTTTGAGGTAGAAAGAATGGATAAGGCCACATAGTATGAGGGTGTTTAGCAATTGATGACTGAGTGCTGTCTGATGCAAATGCAATGATAACATTGAATACATGCAAGCCATTCAGTACGAATTGCATAATTTAGGTGACCAATTAAATGCAAAATGGCATACATTATAGTACCAGTTTGGTACTGATGGGTCAAAGATGAGCCATTCTCAACCTTGTTCATATTAACCAACAACTTAAAATTACAATGCTCTTCATTTTTGTGATTTAGTTTGAAATAAAATGGCATGTGGGAGTTTGTTGCAAGAGGTTATAATACAGTCAAAACTTTAAATTTAGCCATTGACAACGAGAAAATATATTAACAGACAAAATATGCAAATGCAGTACTCTAATGGGCGCTCTACAATCATGAATCCCGTCAATACAATATTAACTCGCGATGTCACCCAAATGTCATATGCGTATCAATGCGATTCACATCCAATTTACATATATGACATATTAAGACTTACCTGCATAATATTTATGAAACTATCTCTGATTAATAGTGAAATTGAATGATATATAAAATAAGCCCGTGACACATTTGTTAACCATGAAAAGCACGGAATGTGTATGAAATGAAAAGGTAACAACGATACAACAACCACGTGAAATACACACATTGTGTCTCTTTGCAGATTGCACGGAAAATATGAAGCCCATATTAATTATTTGAAGAGCAAACAAGTAAACGTAGTTAAATATTTGCATATTTAAATATTTTCATCATAATCGAATACATGATTTGTTTGCTGTGCGGCAATGGGGTTTTTGGTACTAGATAGCGCTCGGTCACTCATACTCAATTACTTATAATCAATCCATATACTTTGCAATAAATTTTCGAGCTTGAAAAGTTTTTGCACATTGTGAAAACGTTTTTTTTTATGATCGATGGCAAACAGAACGTGATACATGCAAGAATAACCAACATTTACCGCACCATAAAGTACACTGATTTTACTGAACAATTGCGAGAATGGGGTGTTGGGTTGGGGCAAAAAAGAAAAAAGAACAACAACAAGGGAACACTACTAGAGATTGAGTTTGCACCACTCATAATGCTTCACCTCATAAAGTGAATGCTATTCACTGAATACAGAATACAGAATAACAGGATATAAAATATAGCTCATCGCAAATATTACGACATCAGCTACATAAATGGAAGATATTAACTCATTTCGTGACATGGAAACATATATTTCATGCAAATGTATTTATTTATTTATTTGTTGTTCTTTTCGTATTTGCTTTTCCTTTTTCCTTTTTGCTTTTTGCTATTTGCAACTGAGTATTCATATCCGTTGGCCATTATAGTACTGAAACTCGCAAACACTAATCCAATTGTGGCCGTAATACAAGACACGAATCAAAATAAAAAAAATAGCACACAAATAAAAACAATTGATAATAATGATGACATACACATGGATGGATAGATTTATGAATAAATCACATGCATATTCATATAAATACTTGTTGGCGTGCTTGTTTTGATGCTCTTACCTACGTAAATATTCATCCATTTTTATCGCATTTTCATATACAACTTTTATATTTATAGTAAATTCCATTGCAATACAATTGAATTTCTCTTTTCTTTGCAATCTCAACGCTTTCCAAATGATTGAATATGATTTTTGATTGCAAATATGATTTTATATTATTGAAATAAGAAACAAAGGCATGGTACAGATTGTTCAATATTGTTGAAAAGTGCATATCCATTGCATTAAAATGATATTTCAGAAAGAAACGAAAAAAAAATGTATTATAAGTCGACAAAGTCAAAGAAAATGATCCGTTTTAAATCGGCTTTAAAATTTAATGAAAATGTTTAACACATGGATGATCCAATGGTGAGCTTCATTTTCGGTCAGCATTTTTAAAACGCGCATTTGCTGAAATGGGTGCAATTTAATTTAGTCATAAAAAACAACTCTAGATTGAATTAGACTGTTGACATTTTTATAACATTTCTGTGTTTTTATCATGCTATATTTATTTTCATATATTGAATCGACAATTACTTGAGTATTTAATGTTCTATTTTATAATCAATAAAATTATGAGAGTGAAATTTAATGAATACTTATATATACTTTAATTTTTTTTAAATTTTTAATGTGATTTTTCAATTTCTTGTGTTTTATTTAAAAAAAAAAAATTAGGCAAAAAATTGTTAAAACCCAATCTAAAAATTGTTCATATTTTATTTGGTCTCAATTTAATTGAACAAGTAAACAATTCAAAATCAATAAAATCAATTAATGGAAAATTTGTCATTTACTTTTTGGAACATGGTTTTTAATTAAATAAATCAATTTATTTCAAACGAGTCGTGCACAAATCACTCATTTATAATCATTTTAATAGATAAAAATTTATTAGCAACAAACAATGAAAGTGTAATTTGTGATTAAAAATTATGAAATATTTTGGATGTCAGCATTTTAGATAATGCGCAAAAAAACCGCAAAAGTTTAAAAATGTGATTGATTTTTGGCAATGTTACGAAAATTTATTACTCAGTTATAGAACCGGCTAAAACATTTGGTTTTATATGCAGAGGAAAATCTATTTAATGCTTATTCATTGCATGACATGATATCACCACAATGTCCAACATGGATGCAATTTAATGAAATAAAGGAGAGAGAGAGAGAGAGAGAGAGTGAGAGGAGAGAGAGAGAGAGTGAGAGATTGAGAGAGTGAGGGGGAGAGAAAAGGGAATCCATTTTATTGGCAACTATAATAAGCAACAATCGAAATGACTTTGCCAAAACTGATTCACGAAAAATTTGCAACAACAACAAACAATTCACATAGCATATCATGCAATGTAACAAAAATTTATTGATAGTGAATGCGTTAGACAAATGTTTACAATACTATTCGCATTCGAATTGATAACTCAATGACATGCAAATATGTAATAATTGTTTGTGGTAAATATTTTCAGTTCGATCTACCAACGTAATCAATACATCACAGTATGACGCATATTTGCTTTATTTTATTTTATTTCATTTTGTTTGGTCAACGAATTAATGTGATCCAAAAAACAATTAGATTATTGAAAAGCGGCACCATATTATGGCTTACAACTTTTACATTTGAAAATCCTTTTATTCGTGATTTTTGGCATTCGCGGCCATTTAATTCGGTTCAACATGTTATTTCTGATGAAATGTCATTTTCTACACAATAGATAGACCGCAATGTCTGCATACATGTACATGCAAACTGTACAGTGGTACGTACTAGTATAGAACAAATTGCGCACAAATTTTGATATATAGTTTTTATTCGATTGTTGATAGTTTGATTGGATCAATTGCTGAATGATTTATTAGTGGGTGAATGGCATATTTTTTATGCACATCGATAATCAAAATTAACAAAATAGATTGAATGCATGAACGCTTTATCATCCGAATAATTTTTCATTTAAATTGTCGTATAGCTATAGTAAAACTGATTCTTTGACTTTTTCTAATGTGACTGCTACCTCCAGATTAACTTTTTGCTAACATGTATATATTGGATTATATATGGTTTTGTGGTCGTTTGCATTTCATTTTTTCCATTCGACAAAATATTTTCTATATAAAAATCACAACGGTAATACAAATAATAATAAAAATAGTATCGTAGAATTCGATAAAATTATTTTATTTGTTTTGCAATTATTTGTGAGAGCCTCATTTCAAAATGGATTGTGTATGTGCGTACTACACACACTATGTAGAAATGTGAGAAAAACACATATTAATACGAAATTGCTTTTACAAAAACGCTTTTTCTTCTGATCAGCAAAATGAGTTGACATTTTTAGTGAAAATAGAAAAATGGAGCATTCAAACAAATCACAAACGATTTGTAACAATAAATTGCCATTTAGTCAATGACGTTCGTAGTCAAGGAGATTCTTAGAAGTCATTATTCAATGTTCAAAATGATTAGTTTGAAACTTAGGTTGTTACGCCATAGTACGATTCTTTTCATAGCAAATTCATTTTGTATACATTCTTGAATTGTAATTATTCATTATTTCTTATTTCGCTAGACAGTTGAATTTCGAAATGTTACATTACTATTCTAAGCGAATCAATATTATGAGCATTTTTTATGTAATCATCACTGAATACATTTTCCAACTACAATTGTCTATTCTGAAACAATGCTATGCATAAAAAAAAACTAGTAAAATTAATCTAATTCGAGCGTGAATAAATCGTTCGCAGTTTTTTTTTTTTTTTTTTTTGATTATATTTTGTCACATTTCTCACATAGTATTTTCCATGATGATGATTATTATTACCAAAAAAAAGCATGTATAAACATTGACATGAAGCCAAGATAATATATAAATGGGTGTAAAAAAGCTAATAAATTCAGATTGGATGTATATGCTTTATTTGTTAAGGGAAACGAAAAGGAAAAGGAAAATAACGGTTTTAAAAGCGAATCCGCAACAGAATCAACGGATGCATTCATAAATTCTCTCTACTTCTACCTTCAGATCCTCACCTCCGGAAAAAATTACATATTTGAAATGAGTGCCAAGCTCAGTTAGCAGTCCAAAAACCACCGACAAGAAGTATGTCGTCGTATATGTGAAACAGAACATATGCTATATATTTCACATATGAGTTTATTTCCACCGGATTATGGCTCATCTTCGTCACCAATTGCTTCACATTATTATCCGCTGCAAAAAAAAAGAAGAAAAAGAAAAAAAATATTAGAGCATCTTGTGCCTTCTCTTATACATATTTTATGTTTACCTGCTGATGTTATAATCTCTGATGTATTGCGTTATTCAATTTATGAAGAGACGCAAAAGCGCAAAAAAGAGATGTTGACATTCCAGAACCTTTCAACTTGACTATGTTTGCTATGGATAAAGCTATTTTTTCCGCATGTGCAAAGCCTTTTTCATTGAAAAAAAAAAAGAATAAATGCCAAGTGTACACACAAGATTTGATATTGCAATTGACTTCTGAGAATTATTCAAGTTTTTGAATTTCGTATTTTTTTTTTTCTTCCAACAGATGACAATCATCTTCACTTTTTGAATGCGATGAAGAGGATTTATTGTTTTATAATAAATTAGATAGATTTTTATCGCAAAATAAAATTGCAACAATATTTATTACAGACGTTTATCCCCAAACATTTAAATTTAATTTCGAATCAACGTCGTATTAATGAAATTTGAAGTGGAAGAGCTCAAAAACACAGTTATTACTGGTTGGCAACGGTAGGTACATACAAAATAGTAATTTTCCCAAAATTACTGGTTGCAGAATGAAATTCACTATTATATTTATAATAAATATGCGCTGTAAATTGAATTACTTCAGTAACTGAAGTTCAGTTTAAATTTTAAACAATCCGACGACGACAACATTCTTATATTGTATTACAAACATCTGCCTTAAATATTAACATATATCAGTCAATGTAGACCACATCGACGTATGTCACACGTACACATTGGGTATAATTTAATGTAGAATTTAAATGTTGAATTGAGATCCCTTTGCGTAACACAAAAACTCTAAAAAAATATCTTTAAATAATGATACATTCAGGTAAACGATATTTCAATTTAAATTGCTTCAATCCATGAAAATTAGCATAACTTCTTCACTAAATCTCAAATTATGGCGTGAATCGGACTGAAGCATCTTGAAGGTAACAATATCAAGCAAGTTTGTCAGTCTTCTTTCGGGGCTATGTATGCGTTTTGCATAAATTAGTTTTGCCGGCATCTATTCATCAACACTGTTGAATTGATACACATTGATTGTATGTTTGAAAAAGAATGTGGAAAAAAAATTAGATGAGACAAGACAAAGTTACCAACAAACAATGTAACAGTTCCAAATATATTCTCACCAATTACTTGTCTACACAAGAGTTAACGACAAAATTTTGAACTGAAAATGCACCGCAGAAAAAACATCGTAAATATATCGAATAGTTGAATATTAACATTGGAATTTTTTTTAAATAAGTGTTTTGCTGATGATTTCCTATTACACCTATTACATATAACCACAAAAAAATTTGTAAACTAACATTATCGAACAATGGCATTGTGCATGGGGAACTGTCTTAAACATTTATTTATCGGTGTTTTCACTTAGAATATTCTCAGACAAGAGCCCTAATTATGAAATATATTGAGCTCCTATATATGAAGCTCAATTGTTTAGCAATAGATTTTCGCATTATACATACATCTATTTCAATCTCGGCGCTATGGAACGCGATACGCATTCTAACTAACACCAGCGCCACTCCTGTTTTAACATGTTATTGTTGTTGCTCAGACATTTAATCACAATAAGAATAACATGCTGCATAAAACAAAAATGGCGCTGTTGCGCGACTCTTGTGCAGCATAATCACCATACGGATGCTGTTTAACTCTTAATTAAGTTTCTTAAGTTCCTCATAAAAGTTGAAAATTTAGTTAGATTTTGTTTTACCAAGACAGGATTATAAGTTGAAGAGATTAGAAAAATAATAAAAACTAAATTAAATATTATGATTAAAACGCATATTGTTATAAATTATACATGATTCGTTGTTATTATCGAAATCATGCGTAGGATGTCGTATCTTTTATCATTAATGACAACTAAATTTGCAACCAGTTTGTCTGATTCAATAAAAATATTGTCTTCCTCGAGTTTGTCAATTACCCAATTTGCAATACAACAGAAAGATGATAATTTTTGAGAATTGTAAATCTGCATTTGAATTGATTATTTGCGTTATATTTGAAACAAAAAAATAACAGTTTTATCGTTGTTTATTTACTTCAGATGAGCGCACAAGATTGAGAATGAAACGAAGAATATCAGCATGTGAATTATAAAATAAAAATAAAAGCGGATTTCATGCTATGTCAGTCCCTTCTGTCTGCGAGATGAGCAAACAGAGAAGAAGTAAAAGTTTATTATTTTTTTTCTGCAGAATGTGTTTGCTTTTGAGTTGGGTTTTTTTATATGTCATATAGTCTTTGCCAATCCTATGTACCGTTGAATTTCCCGCAGTGGTAATGGCATGCTCAATGCTCATTCGCGTTTCTCTTCTCAGTTGTTCGTTCTTCGAATAATTTTTTGTTTTTTTCTTCTCTTTTTTATTCTTGCCTTCAATAAAATGTGTTTTTGTCTCGTGTGTTTCGCACCGAGACAGCAAAAAAAATTTTTATTAGGTATTTGCAGAATACTGGGATACGCACCATAAAGTGATGGACCATTTAAGTGCCATTGCAAATGCCTCGAATTAAAACATACAAATTCTTGATGCTTCTCATCTCGATCTCTTCGTTGTGGTACGTTGTGAAGCGTTCAACTTATGCAGTAGGGAAAGAATTATACGATGAAGTGAAATGAAAATTTTGTAAGTGTGCATTATGAATGTGTGTGCAGATTCACGCCCGCACTCACAACAGACTAAAAATATTTAATATTTTCTTTTTTTTTTACTTTTGCGTATTTTATTCATGCCCAAAATACATTTTTCCGTAGCATGTGGTATTTTGCATGAAAATGTGAACACAGACACTGGCAATCGACACAAGAAGCGTAACATCGTGACCACGAATAAAGTAGAGAGAAGAAGAAGAAGAAGAAGAAGAAGAAGAAGAAGAAGAAGAAAAAAAAACAATAATTCCGGAATGGAAAAAAATTTGAAAAGGATGAAAATTATGAATTTTCTTTTCATGTGAATCATTTTTTTCTTTTACTTCATTTTTATCCTGGTTTTGTTTGGCTGTTTGTGTTTGTGTTGGCTGTCGTCTTAATTTTATGTCAGCAAGAGGCCAAAAGGAGGATTACACTGCATGGAATATAAAGCCGGCAATAAAATCAGAGAAGAAAAAGCGTCCGAATTAGGTACGAGACAGTGCGAATGATGAAGAGATGATGATGATGATGATGATGATGATGATGATGATGATGACGAAAAAGGTAAAAGTGGATCAACATGGGAAATTTTTTTTTTTCTCCAAGTAATCTGGCTGAATACAATACGGCTAGTCAAAACTGTTGGGTTTCTTGTTTATTTTGTGTAAGTTGTCAGTTCCATGGTGAAAAAAATTTAAATATTCGCAGATGATGATTCTATTTTGTGCAATGTTGACGTGACACAGATGTTGGGCCAATGAGCTATTCCAATTGAATTAATGCGAGTTGATATACTAATTTAAAATTGAGAAATGATTTAGAATTATTTCAGATTATTATTACTGAAAATTTCATTTTCTCTTGAAAATGCATGAAAAAATTGGATTTTTGATCAATTTTGCAATTCTTAAACATTTCGGTTGAATTTATATATTTACTTTGACTTTGAAGAACCTTTCGCTGCATGTATGTTCAATGAAGTATTCATCACATGTACGTAGGAATGAAAAAAAAAATTTGTTTTTTTATTCTCCTTTAATCGACGAGGTCACTAGTCAAGCAATAAAATGGATAAACATTATAATTCCAAATGAGTCAGAAGAAAAGTGTCTGGGGTTTTTCTTGAAAGTACCATAGAATAGAAAATTTCGAACGATGAAATTCAATAGTCACATTCATACATTTTTCAAAGAAAACGAATGGTTTGGGGCTTGGAAAAAATTACATGTTCATATATGAACTGATGAAAGAAGAGACTAATCGATTTTCAGCTTTGGTTGTTCGTTGTCGATTAAATATCGTTTGGATGTATTTACGGCAATGACGTTGTGACTTCATGAAAGATGATTACCGCTGACATATGTGCCGCCAACACCAAATATGATTATGACGATGCCAATGCTAATGCCGAAAGAATTAATTTGGTTGCAATGCTTGTCGAGAATGGCAAAAATATGCTCGCCATTTTTAGAAATGATTGAACGAATATCACACTGAAACTGCACGAATTCGTCATACATAGTGTTGAATATGACATGCACGAAAATCATCCAAAGGAACACTATGGAAATACATATTGATGGCTGAGGGTAATCAATGATTGTGTGCTCGCTGATTGTATTTGCTTCGTTTCTGTTAGCGTCATCATAATCGCATTTACAAATCATACGCTACACATTGCACAAACATACAAAATGTTTGATAGATTTTGACCAAACGCAATGTGAAGGAAAGCGAGAGAGGGTGGGAAAGTGAGGAGGTGAGATATATATAAATATATATAGAGGGAGGGAGAGAGCGTAAATGTGAGATAGAAGAACAAAGTAAGCCAAAAGAAACGAAAACGAAATAAAATTAAAAAAAGTGTCTAATCATTTGCTTTGGGTCTTTGATTTTCTTCTGTCTTCACTCCATTGAAATTGATTTGTATGCCGAAATTTCATTTAATAATAAAAAATTGATATTTTATTATGTTGTCGAACGTTGCTTAGTGCCAGCAGCGTTGGTTTCAGCAAATTTTTCGTTATTACATTCGAAGATTCGAACGTTGTAATCGGATTCCACAATATACGGAACTGAAGCAGCAGGAAAACGCTGAGAGTGGAGGAAGCATTATGCGTCGAAATGATTGAATTGAGTAATGACTAGGCAAAGAATCATTGGTAGGGACGATGAACCGCCGAAAAAAAACACACACAAACACGCACACACACACAAACGCACATGCACATACAATGAAAAATTCTGCCATACGGTCTCTTTCAATTGCCTCACTGCCAGTTCGCCGTGATCGATGGAAATTTCTAATTTTGATAAATAGATTTTGGCGGGTTCGCGCTCGTATACTAAGTCAACAATCAGCATTATATAAGGGCAGACAATCGCCTTTGTAATGATTTTTACTGCCAATATTTAATCGAAAATGTACGTGTACTTACGCGCAGCCTTTATGTATACGCATTGCCCTCTCTCTCTCTCTCTCTCTCTCTCTCGCTCACTCTCACTCTCGCACTCTCTATCTCTCTCTATATTTACTCGATTTGTTTTCATTTGTTCATGAATTGTGTATTAATTTAGTTGACCCTTCAACGAATTTTTCAAATATTTAGAACATACAAGCGCGCTAAAGTCCCAATTAAATAATGATCACTCATTACAAAGCATATTTACACTGTTGAAATAAATTCGAGCAGAAAAGGATGAATACACAACAGTATACACTGAACTGAGCAAAAAAAAACACAAACAATATGCAAACATAGATGTTATGAGGATTTTAAACATACAAAAGGTATGCTATAAAAAAACATGTTAATAAATTTTGCAAATTTATTAATGTTGTGTGAACGAGCCCCGCTTTGTTACCATCCCATCAAAATGCGTTAAAATAGTGCTTGCGGTGGTCGATGTTTTGCCAAAATTTTCAACTTGAAAACACAAAATCGGAAATTTGCATCGAAAACACGTTGTTTGGATTGTTGATTGTCGAGATTTTTGTATATCGATTTTTACGATGAAAAATTGGTAAATAAGACCAGTTGCTCATTGACTATAGATTCGCATACAATTTACCCTTCACAATTCCAGCTGTGTAATGTCTTCATTGCGTTCTCACTTCTGCCTTTCACCTATGGTAACAACAGTAGGGCAACAAGATATTGCATCAAATGTTTATACTGTATAATTTAATGTGATTTTCATATTTTACGCAAACAGATCCACAGGCTTATATTGTTCGCAATATTGCTGCAAATGTAAACATATTTATTTGGCTGTCTATTGTACTAAAGATGAAATATTATTGCGTCTGTCTTGAGAATCAAGGTGCTTTAAAATCATACTTTATGCAAATAGTTTTACAATATACCGACGGCTGGGTTTTATACCACCAAAATATTTTTGAGAAAAAACCTCCTCCTATTTGGAATGAATAGCAGACATAGACATGTCTGCACTTTTTATACATCGATACTGTCATATTTTTTTATGCCGTATTATGAAAGCTATCTTTTGCACCTTTTGTACCAAATTGGAAAAATGAATGTCGAAATGAAACTTTTAGAACATTAATTGGTCGCGGGAGCAGAGTTCTCATAGCTAAATTGCTAATTGGATTATAATCAAATGCCGAGCAGAATAAGTATTTCAAACATCACTTCAAGAAGTCATAAACTTTGCAAGCTTTCGACTTTCTTTCATTGTGTACATTATTTTGTTGATTGAAAGCCATTATTTGTCTAATTCGTTGTTATATTTCGATCAAAGTTTTTTTCAACGTTTTATTGCATGCGTTAAGACATTAAATGCGTGCCTCAAACTGCTTTGTTTTGTGATCTAATCTAATAGCTCATTCAACTTCATCGATAACCGGCGTAACCAGTTTTTGACTGATTTCCATTATGTGCATGTTTTACTTCAATATTGACTGTTTCCATATTCACTTTTCATATGAATTAATTCTTAAAATGGAAAATGTAATTTTGTATCGATTTATTTCAGTGTAATGACCGATATTACAAATTATATGCATGTTAATGCACCATTGGTTTATAGTAATAGTGGTTTGATGGAGATTCTATTTCCATTTCGTATGATTCAAAATTTATTTGTTATCGATCGGAATAGTTCCAATGAAAAACATTCGATTTTGTAGACTTTTTTCTATCATATGATTGGTGTTTAACGTTATTTTGGATACTAACATCCTTGTTGATCATTCCTAAAAACTATAGTCAGATTCAAAATGATTTGTAAAAATATCTTCTGAAAAAACAGCCAGAGTAGAGTATAAATAGTATATCGAGCATTGAAACAAGTATATTCAAAAAAAATAAAGAAAGTTTTTTTGTTAGCGAAAAAAGTTATATATTTGTGTCAAATATTGAAGTGTGTAAACGAGAAATTTTATGCGCACGCAATGCTGACATTTTATTCTGAATACAATAACATCATGGCAATTCGATATTTTACAATAGTTTTCAACAATGTTGCCAGTGTCAATTTTTCAAAATACTTTATAAATTGCGTTATAGCAAAAAGGGTTGTTTGGAATAGCTTCATCTGCATGTCTATCTTTATGTTCTGCTATAAATTTATATATATATGTTTCAAATCTTTCGGTGTCGTTGATTTCTTTTCCTTCTCCCCGAAAGACTGCCTTTGACTATTATCCATGCATGCACTGAAAGATTTCCGATGTAATATTATAAAATCAAAAAACAAAATTGTTGGTAGCTGAACTTTGAATAAATGTTCAACAAAGTGGGGCAGAAGAAAGAAAAGTTTCCTTCATTTCGATTTCACCTCGACTATTAAAATAATAAAATTTAGGCCAAACAAAAAAGAATGGAAGCAGTAAGGATAAATAATAATAATCGCTAACTCACATGTGCAAGTTTAAAGTGTGCCCGTGTGTTATTGACATTGTATTATTATTATTAATTATAAAGTTTTAAAGCCTTGTGGTTGAAATGAAAATCCCACTTCAATGGAAAGTGAAAACAAATGTTACCACATTTAATATGCAATGAGAGGGAAAAACTCACATGATAAATAAATATACCGAGAATATACTGCAAAGGCATTAATCTAAGTATGATCAATGAAAATGACATGGAGTTAGCTAATCGTTCATCTATTTCGTCCAAAGAAAATAGAGAGTAAAACATTTTTTCCAAAGTTCCGCATAATTTAAATCGAATTTACTAAGTTTTGCTATAGATTCTAATTCGTTTCAACTTTTAAAATTGGCCTCAAGTGAAGTTCATAACATAAATTATTCTTTTCAACCGAACAGTACACTCGACACATTCAAATACGCATAGGATATATATGTATGAACCCGCATTGTACGATGAATTGAATCGCAAAAAAAAAAGAGTGGAAAAAGGAACAGTTTCATATTCAAATCTAATTTGTTCATCCTTTAGCTGACTTTGTGTGTTCATATGGTTGCCGCATATTCTTCCATATTTTGTATAAACACACACACACACACATTGTAGATTCATTCATTCATATATTTTATTTTTCACCACATTCACGAATCACCATCAGATCATCTAATAAAATGTTGGCGAGTGTACGGGAAATAATATTTTTGTTATAACAAATAGTAACAAATGATGTTGATGGTGTTTTGCAATTGCTATATTGTATTTAAAGGGTGCCCCCAGTACCCAGCTGTAATTTATGTGCACATACTTTTAGACCACAAACATCGAACTACCAATAAACAGTCGACATGTAAGCTTTTCTTTTTTTTTATTTTAATCTCTCACTCCACATGTGCTGTTCTTCTAACAACGCCAGAAGGGTCACGACGATATACATAATATGTGTATAATTAATAACTTTTGTCTTTTACATTATATCTTAAATAAAGTCCAATGAAAGAGAGAGAGAGAGAGAGAGAGAGAGAGAGAGAGAGAGAGAGAGAAAGAGAGATCATTGCATGTGTTTCCATACTCACTAATGATGATATAAAATTCAGCGATTAATCGCCTTTAATCAAGAGGTCCAAAGTACAGAAAATCGCTTAAAATCTTTTTGCATTAAATGTGTGTTTGTGCGAGATATTTTCTCATTTTTCCACAATTTTCTTGTGTTGTGCGTCATTTTATTTCTTGACTTTTGTTCCATGTAATGCGATTATTATTTTTATCTTTGACATTAGTTCTTTTAGTTAACCTCGTCACCCTTCAGTCGTCCATTGTTGCCGCAGCATATATATAAATATATGGTGTGTCTGTACATATATATATATATATATATAACAATCCTCTGTGGTGCATATTTGATGTGCCTTTTTATAGATCTAGCAATCAGATCTAGAACCAAATACCGTTGAGACTCATTGAATGAGCCACCAATTTACGATGGAATTACAATATCTTGGATGATATTTTAACTGAAAAAAGGAAGTATTTTTAGACTAGCCAATCTTCAATTGTCCCTTTGTATGGAATTTTATGCATAAAACCGCTTAGAGGGATCCAAAGGGTGCGTTTATGTCGCAAAAAAAAGCGGTTTTCGATGGAATCAATATAGTATAATTCAGAAGATTATCCCAATGCTCACATAAATTCAAAAAGCAATTAACAGAATAATAGTCTTTTGACATAGAATCTTTATGTCGAAAATCCAATTGTTCATTCCAAATAAATTATCAAAATGAGGGATTGACACTGAACGATTATCTAAAAAAAACTCCGATTAAAATCTTGTGCAGACTAGTCAAGAAATCAAACAGGGCTTCCTTTGGAAATAATAAAATTTCAAAAGGTTTTCGATTATTCTGCATATAATATGCGAAAGGCAAATTATCTTTAAATCTATGAAACAACAAATACTATACTGCTTCCTTTATACCTAATTAACAAATGAATAAAACGATAAATTATCTGGTAGCGACTACAATGCAAACTTTCAAGCAAGATATTGGTTATCACTGATTTTGGCTAATAATTGTGTAACTTTTTGCAATAATTCATTGCTTATCAATTTCACGTTGGCAATGACATTCCTCTTTCCAGCTTCAAGCAGCAACAACATATGAAAGTAAATTCTTAATTTTCAGTACGTTCAAAAGATTTTTTTCATTTTTGTAAATTCGACTAAATTGCAAAAACTTTTACATTTGAATAATCTTCGCTTTCTCTTCAGTTACATTTCTGATATTTTTACGGAAATTGTAAATTTGCCTGTGAAATTTAATAAAAAGTTAAAACTACAGTGAATCATGAATGTGGTTTGCATCTTAAAACAAGAGACAAATGTAAAATTAATCAGTTTTAATTATGGCAAATAGGAAATAAGTGTCAGTAACTTGCCAGTCAACAAATTATAAACTGGATTTAGAGCAAATTTTTTCATTACTTTAATTAATAATGTGTTATTTATTTGCACCGATGCAGTCTTGCATCTTGACACAGCGATCGCTATCATCAGTATTATTACAATTGTTGGTAGCAATAGTTGTTGGCCTTTTGATGTAATAAATATTTCATGTATGATTATGGTTAGTGGTTTCAAACAGTAAACCAAATATCCAGAGAATTTGCGAGGGAAGAGCGATCCAGAAAGAAGAGAAAAAGTGAGAGGAAGAAAGTGTGAGCAAAGGAGAAAGTGTAAGAGTGTACGAGCAAGTTGAATTTTGATTCAATAAAAGGCATAGGTAGAATGTAAGTTTCGGTGCTCCACCAAGTGCCATCTCATAAAATGTGGTGAACTACAATAATATTTTGTGTAAGTAATTGACATCAATATCTGAAAGTAATGCTGTGTTGTGCCATTGCAAGAGGGAACCAATGGCCATCTCGATGTAAATACATATTCATTTCGTGCAACAACGTTTGGTCATACATGAGTGTGTAGTAAATTACGATTAGTTGATGAGGTACAGAGCCGGTTCATGTATGCCGGTTGTAGCAAATGTTGACACGTACTTTAGACAGAGAGACTTATAAGCCGGTATCAAGAGTTGAATGTCATAAATTTGTGACTTTACACCAATTTGTGTATCTATATTACAATCAATGCTATATTCTGTGTGATACCAAAACGTGGCCAAGTGGACTGAATGCCAAAGTAATACTTTTGAATTGGAAACTAATTTACGGTTGCTTGTTTCTCTTTGTATATGTTGGAAAATATAACAAATCAGTTGATTACACGCCGAAACGTGGCTCTACGAAACCTGATAACCGCAATGGAGAATATTGAAATTAATCGACTTATAGAGAAGGAAAAAGGGAATAAAATCGAATCAAACCGAATAAAATCTTTACCACAAAACGGTCAAAGTTTACACGTAGACGCATAAACATTCGAAAATGTTGCACACAGCCCTCATATTATTTACTTTTTTTTGCACCGAGTCGGTGCCGCCGACATTTTAATTAAAACCTGAGAAACATATTGCTAACCGCAGAGAAAACAAAAAATTATACTCAATGCCGATGAACTTGGAATAGACTCTTAATTTCTCTTTACAAAATTGATGGAAACACACCAATATCTTAGCAAACGATATATACAAACTTCATGAGGCCACATGTATTCAATTACTATACAACGAGTAAGCAATGATATAGCGAAAATATTTTTGCTACGTACCAAATTTATGTCAATTCATTTTTTTTTTTTTTCAGCGAGACTTGTTAGTGAATTAGTTGGCTCGATGTTCAATACAAATGGTAATAAAAATAAAAATGAATTGAATCAAACTGAATGTAATGTAATCCATTTAACAACTTTTATCGCCCGCTGTATCGACAATTATTCTTTATTATTTATTTGAATATGTTATATAAACAGACATTCAATGTGACCCATCAAACGAAATGAACAAATCGAATGGCAGAGGACAGGTGAGATGCACAAAGTCATTCAAAAATAATAGAGAGAGGGAAAGAAGAGAGAGAGAGAGAGAGAGAGAGAGAGAGCAATTTTTATTATAATATTCGGAATGCATAAATTGTCGAGTTCAAGTTATTTGACTTTATCTAGTAAATATCACAAAAAGGAAGTATGATTTTGAACGCTGCTGCATTCAGCTATCATTCCAAAGAAACTAACATTATTGTGTTGGCAAAGCCATTCAATGGAAATATTAAATATACATGAGGATCTACTGCGGCCACCAGAATGCTTTGTTTATGTGCTCAATAAAAGTAATTAATGGTCAATTAGTTACAACGCATAACCAAGGGACATACACTTAGCAAAATGATTGTCTATAACTTGTTTTCAGCTTCAGCTTGGGCTTTGCCACTGATGTTATGTCAATTGCTATATTGAGTGTGCGTATATTCATTCCATCTTTCGAATGTGGTTGTAATCACTGTTGATGTGTTGTTGGTGTTGCTTTTGTTATTATTGTTGCTGCTGTTGCTGCTGCTGTCGCTGTTGATGTTATTGTTGCTTTTGTTGTTGTTAGCGGTGATATTAATGGATGTGGCTGTGGCAATGGCGCGGTTCCATATCGAAATCTATGTAATAAAATTTGTTGATTATGTGCAATGCATAGAAAATGCTCGCATAACATTACTACATCTAGTATCTATTCGTTGCACGTGTGTTGTATGTGCTTGTGTGTACTTGTGTATATCTGTGTGCCATTGCCTTGCTGAATTCTGATTCAGTTTTGATGCGTGCAAGGTATTCGCTACATACTATCAATTTCTAACGTTATATATGTGGTGGCCATTTGCGAACAGTTATATCTGCCGAACACATAAATTCGAAAACATTGTGAATTGCTACAAAATGAGCCTACCACGGCCATTGTATTGGAATCTAGTCTTATATGTCCTCTCTACCACCCTCCCTCTCTTTCTCTCTCTCTCTCTCTCTCTCTCTCTTTCTCTCTCTATCTGTCTGTATAGGCTGGCTGTAAATTTTAACAATGCAATATTATTCACTCGGATTGAGTGTATGTAATGCAATGCTGATCGTAAGTGCTGTGTCGTCATCTCATGAATCCAAATTCCAATTTCGTTCGGAATTCATTTATCTCTTGTTGAAATTTTTGCTCGCTATGAACGTTCAACACATGAAAACTTTACTATGCTACACATAATCAAAATAAAAATCCATTTTATATGCTCGAGCCCTTTGCATTCTTGTTTATATAGTTCAACTGGTATTTGCAGGTCAGTAG
The DNA here is from genome assembly GCA_029041755.1 of Resseliella maxima. Lineage (NCBI taxonomy): Eukaryota > Metazoa > Arthropoda > Insecta > Diptera > Cecidomyiidae > Resseliella > Resseliella maxima. The sequence continues at coordinate 990,079 of JAQOWM010000327.1, forward strand.
TGAATTGTTACATTACGTATTTGATTTGAAAAAGTAATTATATACGACGAGATGTTTCCTTTTTAACAAGGAACAGCAATAAAATCATCAAAAATTTTTTTTTTTTTTTTTGTGTGTGTGTGTGTGTGTGTGTGTGTGTGTGTGTGTGTGTGTGTGTGTGTGTGTGTGTGTGTGTGTGTGTGTATGTATCAAATGGAGTATTTACAACATTCCATTCTGTCACCACAAACTTTTCATGAACAAAAAAACAATACATTTCACAAAAAAATTTAACATCTAACATCGTGATCTCTAATTTTTTTTAAAACGTTTTAATAAACTTGTCTCTCCATATTATTGTATGAATAACCACAACGAAGATGTCCAATAAAAAAAATATTGATTGGTGTACAGTTAACAGATATTCGAAACACAAACACAAAAACCAATTCAAATGCTTATTTTTAGAATAAACGCCAATAATTATGAGGATTTTTACACTAATTAATCTCGTATTACGTTTTGATCTGATCCACTTTTCTATTTTGGTAATTGCTGGTAGTCATTCGATTGAATCAATAAATACAAATTTAATGCATGAATTTTTGGTATAGTGAGGACTCGTGCCGACTAAATATTCTTGAATTATAAATAAATCGATTCATACTATGCATTAATGATGTAATGCAGAAAATGAAGATTGTATTGAAGTGTTCAAGTATGTGTTCTCATGATTGCACAAATGTGATTAGGTTGATCCTAAAAAGTCAATATTATTATAATTTATTGAACGGTAACCATGTTACTTATGACATCAAAAATGCATCATTTGGTGTGCTTAATAAACCAAGCATAATGGCAAAGAAGCTTAGCGTAACAGAGCACACATATGTCCACGGGCAACATATACATAACGGCCGCGTGCAACCATATCAATGCTTAATTAAATAAATAACTTTTGCTAATTGCATATTAATCAAGTTTATTCCAGTCTCGATGGCCACTACATTGTAGTGTTGAATATTGCTGATGTGTCTGCACATCAGACAGCAAATATAATGATGGTTTATAATGCATAAAATTCATAGACACTGCAACAAAAAGCTATAAAATTTTTGGATGTGTCGATTCTCAATCGCATTCATGATCATTATTTCCATAAATATTAGCATTTAGTAGAGAAGGCAACGCATTTGAACTCATAAATTTAATGTACAATGAAATGCAGCATACCAGTAAACATACCATTTAATGTTTATTCGATTTACCGAAAAATTTTCTTTGCGTTAGTTTGCTAATTTTAAAAATAAAATTGAAAAATTAATTAGAAATTAATGTTTTTTCACCTATTTGCATTCATGTAGCATATATTTTGAAGTGGAAATATCTTTAAATGAAGTGAAATTAGTTTTGTTTTGAAACAGAATTTAAAGGCGTTTTTTCAGTTTTATCAAGCAAACGCAAAACGCAGTTTTCGAAAAAAAAAAAATCGAAGTCGCATGGTATAAGTTTACTGTTTAAATAATGCGACATTTCCATCGTTGAATGTACTATATAGAGTATGTGAAGTTTGATGTATGAACCGCAATCATCATAAATAATAATATCGAATTTGAGTAAATGAACCGAGCCCATCATCTTTATCCAAAGACACTTTCACATTTTTCTCTTCGCACTTTTTCTATGCTTTTATATTCACGCCATAGAAAAAAGGGGGATTCAAAAACTGCCAACAGTGCTATAAAATAGTTTTATTGTACGTTACTAACATTAAGGTGCTTCTTATCATGAAAGGTCTATAGTATTGCCTCACGCGGCACAAATGCCACTGATAAAATTCTAGATTAGAAGCCGAGATACAAATGTGGACATTTATCGAGTTTACAATAAATTGAATTTGAAATGGAAACAGACATGAATTTCACTATCAATTATACCAGTTGTTCGAATCGTTATCACCTTGATAATGCCATATGATAAACCAACTTTTTTCGGAATATATGGAATTTTAGATTATTTTTTCGCGCCATCTCTTATTTTCTTCTCAATTGACTTTAATTTGATTGCTTTCATTGTCCTGTTCACAATGTTTCTATAAAGAAAAAAAGAACAATATTTTTTTCAAACCTCCCAGAGTCCTTTATTAACATAATTTTACTACATACGTAATTATGATAAAGGTCGCAAACACATTGTTAGTGATTTTTCTCTTATGTCAAAATGGCCAAAAACTTAAAGTGAAACAACAAGAATAATTTAATCTGGGCGGCATAGAAATATTTCCAAATGCGACATTTTTTTTTTTCATTTTTATTTCTAAAATGAGCTAAAGAGGTGGATACATAAATCCCATCGATAGATGGTGTTTTCGCAAACTATGTGTCTGTTGAGTCAAACATAACACATACTTGTTGGTTGATAAACTAACCATCTGGTCAAATCACGTTCAGCCATATATGCAACGCAAGGAACTCTCGCATTTTTATGGCTATTTTTTTCTTTATATCCACATTTCAACATTTGCCTATTTTGCGTGAGAGATTTCGTAGACCCCATTTCAACAAAAGCACCGGAAATAATGAAGTATTTGAACTGAATTTCATAAAGATCTATCGATTAGAAATGCTATTACGCTTATCTACGTTTTGCATTTCATTATGGCCTCGATTTTAGTTGATGAAAAACAATCGAAGGCTAAAAAGTTTCGTGACTCAATTTATTCTAATTAGAAGTATTGAGTAAGAGGGAAAAAAAACGAAAGAAAATACCCAAATCCAGGGCATATAAAAACCAAGCTATTTGTCACGCAAACCAGTTCGAATTACCTGAATGAAGAAAAATACAACAATGACTTTAACGTTTGTCAGAGTTTAGCAGTAGTTTTCATTTTATCCGGTTAGTTGGCTTATGAGATGCACGCATATCGCGTGCTTGATTTATTGGTGGAGCTAGAAAGCACATTCCAGATAACGCGATATCACATCATAATTGCCAAAGAAAAAGTTCGTTTATTAGCTAGCTATAAGGAAACTAATTAAACCTGTAAAGGGCCAGCTCCATTCCATTCCATTCCATTTCATTTCGTTTTATTTATTTATTTATTTATTTTTCAATTGGAAGTAGTGAGTGAGTTAGTGGGTATATGAAACTATAGAATAGAGTAAATATACAAAACATACCGTAAAATTGCCCAAAATACCACATATTTAAATGAGTTTTTCATGTCTATCAAATGTTAAATTTCTTTTTATGGTATTGTTGACATCCATTTATAATTAATTTATAGAGTCATTTGTTGTTCACTAGAAATAAAGGAAACATCACAAGAAATTTATGAGGATTATGTAAAGTGTATGCAAAAGACACACATCGAAATAAATCGATATTTTATGGATCCTCCCAACATATCAACACAATATTTTAGAAATTATTCATTTGATTAGCAGAGTCATGAAATAACAACAGAAACACAATATAATGGATTTCAGTGTGATGTTTCTATTGTAAATAATTGTTTGTTTTGTTTTAATGCTGGTGTTATTTCTCACTTCATGAATCGTATTCGAAGCAATCATGGCTACTTTGATAATGTCAAAAACAATAAACAACTAAATTATTAGAGTTAGAATTCAAGTCAAAATTCACTCTACAGGGATACATATCAGTATGATTTTCATTGTTGTGTTGTGTTGATTAAACAAGTATAATTTAACTAGCAAAAAATGTTTTCAATTTTACGAATTTTGGTGAACTATACTTTTTCGGCTTTTTTACCTGAGTATCCATGGTTGAGGCTGACGAGGTTTTTGGGTTTTCATTTGGTTTTATTTCCATTTTAGTTTTTCATCCACGTAAAAAAAAAAGACTAAATAATTTGTTGAGTAAACTTTTTCGGGTCAAGGTTAGCAGAGTACGAGTATAAAGAAGATCACGTGAATGGAAAATTCATATCCCCCGTCTGGATAATAAAAAAAGGGCAGTTTTTAAATTTGAGTTTTTTTCTCTTCTTTTTCTCTTTGCTCAAAGGAGAAATGTACGTCCTTTGTACTTTTCCATTCAAATGGATGTGGCTCACGCAATCGGCTTTGAATCTATTCAAGTTTTCAATCTGATTATTTTATCCAACGATAGCGGGAAAGAAAATCTTGGTCGGTTGCCCATTCGAATAACAATGAATATTACTTTTTTTTATCCTTATCATTGCCCTTGCGAAGGCTTCGTTTCTTTTCAATTCCATTTTATTATTTCTCTTCTGTTCTTTTGTAGTTTTAAGTTGTTTTATTTTTTCATTCAGGTCTGTGCTAGCAACCATATCAAATGATGGTTATAACTGATCTGTTATAGTCCAATATGAACCAATCTCAAATGATTCTTAGATTGAGCATTCAATGTAATCATTTGTGGACCATTGTGAAATTTTCATACTATAGGTGATTAACCTAAGGCGAATCGATGACATTTCTATCGATGTTTTGTAACACCGATAGTGTGATACAATGAAAATAAAAATAAAAATAAAAAAGCATGAGATACATTTCTAGTTGTTTCAAATGACGATGAACGAAATCGAAATATAAAAACAGATGAAATTAAATCAACAAAGGATAGGACTGCACGAATCTCTATGAGATGGCACTTTGTGAATATATCTGTATTTAACATAGATCGCACATAAAATGGTGATTCTATTATTGATATGATAGTTGGGTATTTTTACATTTTGAACATGATTTAAACATAAAAGTGTTGAAGGTATTTCTGTTGAAATTATTCAAGCCAAAACTACATATTTAGTCGATATGAATTTGCAAAAGGTAATATAGTTAGAATAGACCACCACGTGTGAATTACTCGACGAACATTTTGTTTGATACCTTATGGCCATGATGCATAACTTGAGCTAGATGGAAAAATAAAAAATAGGAAAATGCATTGAGCGTCCGAATGGTTTTTGGTAATGACATACATAAATAATGTCACATCGACTGCGAACAACTTTGAATTTCAAAAACAAAATTACGCCACTGGCCATTGACTATGTACAATGCACAATGCACATGAATCTGAACTACTGAATACAAACGTGCTCAATCTAATACAGAGAGAGTATTTGCGTAAAAACGTAATAGAAGCATTAGGAAAACTGTAGTAAATATTAGTTTAATGTCATGTGTACAGAATGGGCTAAAATTTGTTTACATATTTCAATTACATTTCTGTAAGCACCGGTGATGATGGGGAAAAATGGAACGAAACGGAACGCTACGAAATATAAAAAAAACACAAACGACAACAACAACAACAAAATTTTAATGTGTGAATATGTTCATGAGCCAACTCATAGTCGGTTATGCAATGTTTGTACAAGCAGGAAAGCCTAAATGCATCACATTCAGTATCCAAATATGAACGCAGGAAGCATAACATAAAATAGTCAGTCGAGCAAACACAACGGAATTAAACACAATGTGACTCAGCATGTGCGTATGCTAAACTAACCCAATAACAACAAATGCTCGAATACGTTACGAACTTTTACTACATGGAAAAGACTGGAAATTAGCAAATGGCCACAAAGTTCATTAATACAATCCATTCAATAAATCAAGTTGGAGATTTTTTCATTTATTTTTAAAATAAAACACAACAAGATTTTATTTTAAATTGACTTTTTAAACTTCTGTCATTACATCACGTCACGCAGTAGTATAACAATGTCCTTAAATATAGTAGTCACATTTGTCTATAAATTTCAATAAATGAACAAAATCTGCATTCTTTAACATTTACACGACTCAAGCATTATTTGATTTATTTATAAGCGAAATCTTGTTGTGTGACTCAAGTGTGTTAGTTTTTTACATTTTTACGTTTTTACTGAAATCCATACACTTTAACATTTCGTATAATTTCTTGGAAACCATCAAAAGTCTCTCAAGTGCAAACATATTTTGTTGGCACATGGCAGAAATATATTGCTGTCAATGCAATTACTAATGCGCGAAAGGGATTTTTTTGCTCTTTTTTTGGAAAAATGTTCAATGCGTCGGATACATAAAACATTAAAATTTATTTGAATATAAATAAATTCATTATAAATTTTAAGCCAATTTACATGGTCATTTGGTTTTATTAGCAAGAGAAACAAGGATGTCCTCATTTCATTAACGCGCAAGTGTATGCGTATTTGTATTTGACATCAGTATGACTGCAATTAGTGCCAAAATTCACTGAAATCATGAATATTTTACTATTAGAATGCAAACGGTCGAAATGAATTTTTATGTTTGTCAACTTTTAGAGTTAAATGTATGCAAGGTCTTTTTCCACTATGCAAGCTATGTGTTCTTGAATGTGATACAATCGCTTTTGGATGCACACAAATGAATGCATTTCAATGTGCAATTCCAACAAGCAATGGGATTTAGTAGAATGAATAAAAAAAACATCCACAAAATCTGGATGCAAATCCGACGAATTTTTTATATGGTTTTATCGTGAATGTTGATGCGATTCGCTTGGAAATTCGAACAATATTAACGATAAATCACAAATGATGAATATAAAATCGCAAACATGTATGTGTGTGTGTGTGTGTTTTGTGAAGTAAAAGAGTCACAATATGAGAGTATGGAAGAGACTTATTTATGCAATGTGCTATACTGTGTTGTATTGCACTGTATTGCACTGTTGTGTGTCCATCTCTGATGCTGAAAATGAAGAGATTACATGCTTGCAGGCTGCATGGAATTTTCGTTACATTTGCATAACGCCATTAATTCTTTCGGAATTATTGTTGTTCGGTGTGGTGAGTTTTTGTGTGTATCAGCGCGTGCTGAGGTTTTTGCGGGTGCACGAATCAACGAATTGTGATGCGTATTTATATAGATATTTTTGCCATGTTAAATGGACATTGTAGCATATTCCTTCATTTGAAACACCGTTCCGTCCGACCACATCATATATACACGCGGAATGAGACACGTGATTCGAGGTGATTACAGCACATTGTTCGTTTGACCATTGTCCACGTGCTCCGATTTATGGAAAATGGCACCAATACATCATATACAGCCAATGTTTCTCTTTCACCGATTTAAACAGAATTTTAAATTGAAAATAAAATTAAATTTATTTCATCCGAAAGCGAACAAACGACCGATGCACTCAAATGAAACGCATTACTTTTGGATAAAGTGAAAAATAATGATTTTCAAATAAATGGCAGTCGCTTTAATTTTACGGAAAATGCGACAAAATCACAATGATAAAAATCATTTACGAACACTCACAGCGACGGAATTTTATTATTCATAAAAATATCCTGAAAACAAACAAAACAAAAACATTTAAAATGCTCATGTTACACTGTATTGAATCAACCGAAACAATTATTTTGTTGTGATGATAAACATCAGTGAATGAAAGTTTCGTCCGTTGCACGTGAAAATGGAAGAAATATTTTTTGTCCATTGGAATTTCAATGCATTTTTGGTTAAATTTATTGTGCAGTTATTGAACTGCTACAATTTGAGATGGTAGATGACGACCATTTTCAAATTGTGAACTTTCGCGTATGACGCATAATGTACCAGGATGAATCATCATGAACTCATAAATTCAAAATGGATTCAGCCAGATCTGACTAATTTTAAGCGAATGCAGTCACATGTTTCCGCGGTGATAAAAATTGCAGACGAAAATACATGGCGAGTGATGATAAAATGAATAATTTCAAGAAGTGCTTGAAGAAAATTGACCTGCAAAAAGAAAGCGAGTGGAAAACATTGAATAGATGAATTTCAGATTGTCGAAGGGCTTGACTTTTAACCTTTTGGGAATATTATTCAAGTTTGAATGCAGATGAAAGTGTGACCTGGCTTCCAGGTCTTAAGTTTGGAAAGGTGAGCTGGTTTCATTACATAAAAGAAAAATTCATTGAATTTTCTTGATCTCTCTATTACTCTTACCAAATCCCATGTTAAGCAAATGAAGATTGATCGCATCAATGATTTAACAGCATTTTAAGTTGAATGTTTGTTGTGGTTCATCGTATGCGATACGATGTTTGGACGGCAAAGTTACAAAGTTCTCTGTGATTTTACAATTGTAACGGATTTTATTCGGCGTTTGATAAGCAGGGCGGCGCAACAAAATCCACTGTCACAGCTGTATATGCTAAATTTAGGGAGAAAAAGACTGCGAAAAGTATAACGGAATCATACGAGAAAATATTAGAAGAAAGCCTAGAAATATTTGTGCATCAAATACACATTCATGTACGATAGTGTATGCAGGTCTATGAATGATGCAAATTCCATCAGAGAAAAGGAACGAGATAGAAAAAATGAAGAATTGAGAATGAAGAATAGAGAATGGAGAATGGAAATGGTATATTAGACTCAAGAACTCAAACTCAAGGTATATGCAGTTCTTTAAAGCTTTAAGCAACCAGTATATATCTCAAGCATCACATATTTTACCAAATAGAATCCAAAATTCTTATCATTTCAACGTGTCTAGTGAGTAATAGAAAGATGCACGGTGTCCCGGTACAACTAACATTCATATGAGTAAAGAAAGAAAGAAAAAAAAAAACGAAAAACTCTTTATGGCCAAGAATGTGTGTACTGAATGTGTTTGACATATCATGCTTGGATTGCTGATAAGTGCACGCTCATATGAAACATGATCAGGACAGGAAACGTTATGTTTGCAGTGGGGCTAGTGGGGAAACGTTAGCGAAATACTGGCATAAGAATATTGTTTGTTGTTCCATTTTTTTTATCTGTGCCACTTGAACGATAAATGCAGAAAGAGTTATGACATCATTTTTTTTTTTCTCCATCTTGAGTGCATGATTCGGTCTCCATTCATAGATGAAAATGCTTTCTTATTTTGTGATTGAAATTTTCAAATATGACATTCAGTGAATTTACATGAAGTCTTTCACTTGCAATACCAAAAATCAGCTTTGATAAGATAGGTAAGATCCGTAGTTAAAATTACTCAATAAGAGGAATAGGGGGAGGGAGAGGGGGGTGTAAGTGAAGATATGTGTATAAAAAAAGGGCAATTCCTTGAAAAATAGAAAGTTATTCCTTGAATGGCATACCCAATTTGCACATTGTTTAGATATAAAAAAAAAACATCCAAGAAAAATGAAGATGAGAGATATTCTTCAACAGAAAAAAAAGAAAAAAAAAACAAGGGAGAAAATTGAATATGCAATAGATCACTCATTCTCCTTAACTGTGTTCACCAGTGCAACAAAAGCCAATGTGTGTAAAATGCACAGTGGAAAATGGTATGTTTAACAATGGCCCATGATAGAATGATGGCAAACGAGTGAACCAACATACGAACGAACGGAATTTGTGAAATGGTGTTTCATATTACATACATAATTTACTTGTTATTTATTTGCACACATTCAGATAAATTGGATGGGTGGATAGCATCGACACGAATTCAAAACATAACGGCAAACGGTGAAAATTATACAAGAGAAAAAATGGCTGCTGTCTTGTGACGAAAGAAAATTGCATATGTGGATGTTGAGAGTGTTATGCACGCGTTTCTAAGTAAATTGTTCAATGGGTATTCCAAGGCTTCCGAATGTGTAAAAAAAACTTCTTCGAAGCGCTATTGCGTTTTAAAAATGGATCAAACATTGGTCAAGAGTTTAAATATATCTTGAGAGAAAGTTCCTTGTCATCAGAAAGTTTGATGCAAAAATCATTCTATTCTGATTGTCCGAAACTTGTTTTTATTTCATTTCTTCCGTTCATATAAACCACCGCTTAACCACACTGTTATAAATGTACATTGCTCGAACAAAAATGACTCAATGAGGTACTCGCATAAAGATTGCTGCAAAACTTGTGAATTTCGCCATAGTAAAGTTTTTTCTGATTTTCTTTTTTCGTCATGCGCGTTTTATGCTGATCGTCTAAGAAAAATCACCATCCTATAACATCCAAAATGAGATTTACTCGAAATTTAGCAGCCAGTCGAATCGAATACATTGACGTTGATCCATTTGTCCATCTAGTTTGATAGTTAGTGCTCTTGGTTAAAAACCGAAATGGTAGCCCGTTTGTTTAAATTAACTTGAAAATTACTTCGTATTTGTTTGATTTAGCCATGATGAAGAAATCATTTCATTGAACTGCTTTTGCGATTAGGGAAATTGCATTTCGTGTTGCTCATTTATATGAAATTGGCACACGTGATGAACGGTGCGCAAACAATACTATTATTTTAGGTATGCCAGCTTAACATATTGCAGGGACAAATAGTTTCATCAGCAGATTTTTCCATTCGAAATTGTTTTTCTTAATCTAATGCGTGTCGTGTTGGCGACTCATCTTAATAGCTTATTGACAAAAAGTCACCATCAAATTGAAACGATTAACAGACATGGAACGAAAGATTTTGTTCACTGAATTCAATCAATTCGAGGTGCGTCAATTCAATCATGGTACATGAAATCCAATCAGTCAATTATTGCGTGTGTGCGAAAATATATATACATATCCGCAACGGTGAAGACATTATTCCACAAACGTCCATTTGTTACATTCTAGAACTGATTTCTTGGCATTGCCCTTTCAGCTATGAATTGAATTGAATTGAATTGAATTGTGATTGAATAAAACCTTAATGCAACAAAGATGTTTATGTTATACCTTCATCTCATGATTTAGTGATCACCAAATCCGTGAATTTACCTTTTCAGCGTTATATTTATGTTTTGTTTCTTATTTTACCAATCGATTTGAGGTTTATAATGTCATTTATGAAATAAAAAAAAAACATTTAATTATCACTAAAACATACAAATACAAATGTTGGTCTATGAATTATGACCATGATTCTGCAGGAAAAAAAAGACACAAGCTATTAGTTCAATGCCCTTTTCTATGTTTTCAAATATTATCCTGCTAAGCTCCATTTTTTCCATTTCTGAAGATTCGTAATATGTGTTTCATGTTGCTTTTTAGATGGTCTCTATAAATAGTGATAAGAGCTATTTAGTATATAAATTATCTCTCTTCATAAGGTTGTATTTTGTTCGAAATGAATATCGCTCATAGGCACATAGATGTAGTGTCGTCACAAGGATCACATCTACTTGCTACCATTTATCTAATTTCACAATTACTCGATTTAATATGGGAAAAAAATGCGTTACGAACATCCCAATATTCGTTCGAATCTGCCATTTCTGAAAATTCGAAAACAGGATAATATATGGAAACATAGAAAAGGGCATTGAACTAATAAAAATCCATAATAATGTTTTACATGAACCAATAAAATTGGTGACACATGCTACTTTGCCCAGGTAATATTTATATCTTATTGAAGTATTATTTCACATCATTTCGCATCGAATCAAAGAGAATAGGGGAGAGTGCGAGCGAAATTGGGGGATAAAGGAATTCCGAATGCAAAGACCATAATAAATAAATGGAGCAATGTAGTAGTGTCACAGTAATATGCTGCCGCATCTTTATTGCAACACCGCATTTCCATTAGATTCATATAACCCGCCATGATTGTCGAAAGTTATTCGAAGTTTGAACATAAAAAAAAAATGATCACATGAAATGAATCGTGATGACTAGATTGTATTCAAATCGCTATATTTTCTCTGCTTACAGTATAATTTTATAAGCTTTACACTGAATAATGTTCATGTATCCCTTGTGCGTTGTGCATCATCGAGATTTGCTCTATTTACTGCAATTCGTCGCATTTATTATTGCGTTATGTTTTTATATCATGTGTGCGCTAAAGCAAAATGACAACCACTCGAAACCAAATGTCACCTCCACACAATCGTCATCCTTTGATAAGCGCCTTTTTCCATCATCGTCTTGTACGCATCAATTCAAGTTCAATACATTCAGTACACTGTCAGCTGATATGTAGATTATACAGTTTCATTTTTTCTACTTTTTTTTTGATTTTCTATTCAAAGAATTGTTGCGGATATTGCTTATTTTCAAAAGCTTATCGATATTTGATAAAGTTCAATGCATTGAGAACAGTACATAACATCAAAATGATTGATAAGAAACAAGATGTTTTTCTTTTCTCTCTCTCTCTCTCTCCTCTCTCTCTCTCTCTTCTGTTTTTGTTTGAGCTTGTATGCCGTAAGGGTCCATTGTGTTACCTTACAATCTTACATATATATTGTATGAACATTTTGCAACCGATTTCCAAATAATAACAACAACAAGGAGCCGAGTATAATATTGAGGGAGAGAAAAAAAAAGAGAACAATTTCACCCTCAAGATATGTTGTTGGTTTGCCGAATCGGCAAAATTCTATAGAAGAATCAATATATAGTTGCTTTGGTCTGAATAGCAATAATGCCTAGATGTGTATACGGTGCATGAATACCGGCGATTGAATACAATTGTGATTTGTTTCGTTTGGAATTGGCAATTGAAGGAAAGTGAGCCGACGCACCACTTGAACAGCAAAATTACTTTGTTTACAATATTTGTAACAGTGGTGGTACACCAAAATCAAGTCGATTTTTTTCTTTCCATCATGTATGAGCATATGTTACCGTTCGAGTATCTACTTGAGTGAACCTATTCAATTTTACATTTTATTGCACTTATGTTACCAACGTATGTTTGCTTTGGTTTTGCTCAAAATTTCATATTTTCTTTTTAAGTAAATGTAAATGTAATATTGAACACTGGCAGAAGGACAAAGCAGCAAAGATTTCCATTCATTTAGCCGTGTTATATCGAATATTCCATTGAATCAATTATGCCGATTGACCGTCAAATTATAATGGTTTCACATTGGTAAGGTGAAATGCACCGGAAAATACAAAGACAATCTTCTATTGTACACGATATCAAGTTTATATTATATATTACATTTATAAAGTTACGACCATGGTTTCCTTTATATACATAGCATGATGAGCATACATCAAATCACTTTCGCTTATTGATATTCCTTATTGGACTAAGAACATCAATAGAAATTTACAATTAATGAACATCAATGTACGTGCACAATGTATAGAAAATTTGTTGACAAATGATAAAATAGTAGATTTTCTTTTAATACCATTACGAGAAGTCATTTAAACATCTATCAAAGATGTGGAATCCAAACAATTGCAACAAATATAAGGAAATGAACAAAAAATATATATAGTAAACTACAAAGAAAAGACGAAATTAAGGGTAAATTCGGATTTTATTACCAAAAATCTGTGCAATCATTTTCTTTCCTACACGCATTTCTGTCGTTGATTCAAATGTTACAGAAATACAATTACGTTACATTTTCTTCACCAAAATTCCCCATATTCATTTCAAGTCAAAGCAAAGCAATGCAAATAAACCATTGTATTTATGGAAGACGGTTTTATGTCTAAATTACTAGCAAAGACATTTTACCTTCGATTGCATGCCCAAATATTTGGCTACTCTGTCTGCCAAATTCGAATGTCTATGTCTATATGCACAGTGTACAGAATTAAAAGACGAATCACACTTGCCGCAATAAAATCTCTATTCAATGCATGAAAAGTAGTAAATCAAGGCACACTCTTTTATTCAATTTAGCAAATGCAGAATGTAATTTTTTCCTTTATTATTTGTAACTGTGTTATTAATGGATCATGAAACTACAACTGCATATATGGACACAATATGGGACAAAAAAATAATTCATTCGATTTGAAAACAATGTTAAAAAATCCATTGCTAATTCTGGAATCAAAATAAAAAATTCCTATTTGACTTCTCCTTATTAATATATTCATACAATTAAATCGGAATATGAGCTGAAGTATTCGACTTCTTTCCAATGAAGTGCATAATAATGCAGAGAATTTCTACTTGTGTAGAAGTTTGTTTGAACAGTGAAAAAAAAAATTCCATTGCACTTTCATGTTGAACTATGAATAACATAATAAATGAGAAGATAAAAACCGATATTCGATTACTTTCAAAAAGCGCATGTATGTAACATTCCGTATACGAAATCACCATTCGGCTCCTTATTTGCACAACAAACGACCATAATAATAGATATGTATTTTTAGGTAACGAAACGTTACAGCGTCTCATGTGATATTTATGCTAAATGCCGATGTTCATTACAATTTCTTTTTTATGGCAATGTCGATGATATGCTATGATTTTATTTTGCAAATGATAGCGATATTTCCAGATGAAAGATATACGAGAAATGTATGCAGATATCAAAAGAGACATGTTCTGTATATTTGCATATGCATATATGTTTGCTTTTTCTTCATCCATTGTTTCTATCAATTGTTTAGTAATCACTCGTTTTGACAATTATTCTGTAGTTTGTGATCGAGAAGAACGCACGCAACAATCACATATGTAATGCGCACTAGAATTCCAATGCGATGCGATGCAAAGCGATGGCATCATTAAAATGTATCTATAGATTTCAATGCGTATAATGAGTTTGAGCAAATCTAATAAAAGAGGAAAAAGCGTAATAATTTAAAGCAAAATATCCAAATACATAACAATATTTCATTGAAAATAATTTACAAAAGAAAAAACGAAAACTAAATTGAAGAGAAAAAAGAAAGAAAAAAAAATGCGATCCCATCGAGATCGACCAAACGAAGCGCAATCGAGAACAAAGCATTTGAACAATTTCTTTCTCCATCGTTCGCATTTTGTAGTTGATAGGAAAAACAGGAATGAAGGCAAAAATACACATCGTCTGATTTGTTTCTTTTGTTCGTGGTCGATTTGAATGCTAGTTTGAATGCAATACGAACCCGTACATTTGCCGAATATTCAAATGCATTTTGGATATTGCGCAGATATCGATATCGATACTGGTACTCGGTGAGTACGAGCATTCATATTCTTTTTCGTATGTGTTTCCTTTCGTTGTTTTTCGCGATTTGTTTTTTTTTTTTTGCAATTGCGTCAATGCCTTTGTTCCATATTATTATGTGTGATCTTTGCTTCCTTTGAATTGAATACATGATTGTATTTGCAAAGAACAACGATCAATTTTGTTTTTCGATTGCTACACATTGTACCATATACACATATGTAGAAAAATATAAAGCGAATTCGATTGGATTCCCGTGAAAACGCTGTAGAAGAGCAAAAGTTTGTCAATTTCCTTAAATACAATCTACTTGGGCATGGGAATCTTTAAAGAATGAATGGTGTCAGGCATTGCTGGCCCGTAAGTGCGAATTTTATGCTAATAAAGCTGGTTCGAAGAAAAATATTCCAAAAAAATGAACTGCCGATTTGTATTTTTGAAACAGTAAATTCAATTACAATTGTGTTTGTTTCACTTTATTAAAATGGTCAACAAATGCATATATATACCTATATACTTATATCGCACAGTACACCATCGCATCTCTCATTCATTGCTCAAATGGATTTGATCATTGGCATTTAAGTATGCAAACTTTGCAAAACGAAACGCGAATCAAACAATACATAAAACAAACAAACAAACAAACAAATAAGACGATAAACTTCGGCATGGTCAGAATATTGTGATCGCCAAGGCATAGAATTTGTTCTGCATATCATTTGCTGAATCATCTCTTTTGATTGGAAATCGCAGTAGAATGGAATACACAATTTGAAGATTTCACAATCAATGACTTGCATGCACTAGAAACAAGCATTTTGCCGAACATAAGTGCATACATACATACAAATCGCATTCGGTATTCCATTACAATTTCAATTTTTTATTAAAAAATAAAAAAAAAGAAGAAAAAGAAAAAAAGAGGAAAAGCAAAAATGCAACATACAGGATGGACTGTTGTTTTGGTTTAGATTAAATGCAAACGAACAGGCACGTTAATGCAAAAGCTCTTTTTAACGAATTGCAACCATGCTAGTGCAGCATACTAACAAACCGAATACATTTTTGCAATTAACGTGTGTTTCAAATGCCGAATGAAATAGCAACACTATAAGAAATTCAAACAATGTCAGCTCCATTATGACCAAAGTGAGAGAGCAAAGAGCAACCGAAGCATACATTACCTACGCAATTTTGCCCAAGTAATAATGTATTTACTCTGCATTCGAATTGAATTTTTATTCAGACGGTATGCGGGTATATTCAATCTTCTTCTTACCTTCACTTACGCATGTCAGTTTCGTTCAGCCTCAATAGTAAAATGATCAAATTGAACATTTCATTAAACAATAAGTACGTGATCAACTGAATAGTATTGTTGGCTGTATGCTTTCTGTGTTGCATAAAAAAAATTTTCTTTTGGATATTCGTTACTTTTTTCGCTATGATAAGTCGAAACAATTTAATATTCTAGGAAAAATTTTTACAATCGTTTGTGTTAATTTCGTAAATTAAATTTCTTTATAGCAAATTACTTCAAAAACAACGTCAAATAACGTTATGTATTCAAAGTAGAACTTCTTAATTGACGCAAATGATAAAACCACTAAACGTTTTATTTTTCATTAGAAACATTTTTTGAATATTTTCGTAGAGAAAATCAATTTTGACTTAACTTTTCATTTTATTTCCACATTTTTTGAAGAAAACAATTTTTTTGAGGCAAAAGGGCTAACATTTTACCCGATGGTAAATTTGTGGGAAATCTTTGATAGAGGGGGTAAAAGTCGTTTACCCTTTCCTGTGCCCACGTGTGATTTTTCATTATTAAGATCCATTCATAAAATGAAACAAACATTGAATTCTATTTAGTTTCTCATTTCGTAATATTATTTCTCAGTTATTTTTCACATGAATAATTTTTAGGAAAACCTTGGTTATTATGGATTTTTTTTCTTTTATTCATTCATTTTTTTTCTTTTGCACAAATTAATTAATAGAGTGGTGCACGCTCACAGACTGAAGGGGGAGTTTCTAGGTTCAAAATAATTTGAAGAGCAAAAGAAAGGTCTTCACTTTTCAATTAAATAATTCCTCGAAGCCATGACGGGGGTCTGAAACCGACAATTTAGGGGGGGGGGGGGGTCATCTGTGCAACACTATGAGTCGAGTGTAATTGCGGTGATACATCATCAAAATCAAAGTTAATCTTATTGATATTAGATATTTGTCTCAGTTGTGATGGTCCATTGATGTTTTTTTTATCTTCAAAATGAAATCAAACTCATCAACATATCTAAAGGTGTCAACGGACAAGAACTTGTCCGTCCGTCCGTCCGATTAGGGCTAAACGGACGGACGGTCGGACAACGAAATTTTTGCGTGCTCTAGGCGGACGGACGGACGGACAACAAAATTTTTGCGTGCTCTAGGCGGACGGACGGACGGACAACAAAATTTTTGCAAGCTCTAAACGGACGGACGGACGGACAACGAATTTTTTGTGATATCTGAACGGACGGATGGACGGACAGCAACATTCAACAAGTTTTGAATGGACGGACGGACGGACAACAACATTTGGCGAGTTCTGAACGGACGGACGGACGGGCAAAATTAGACGGACGGACGGACAAGTTCTTGTCCGTTGACACCTTGTACCTCTACATTGTAATTTATTAACTTTCTTTTCAGAAGAAAAGGAGATGGCATGACTATTTTCATGAGATTTGGTAAAATTGCGATTAATGTGCGTGTATTCCAAGTCAATTCAACCAATTCTTCGTACTTTGATAGAATTGTGTCAATTGTGTTTATTGTACCAGGTAACATTTTGGCAATATTCATGGCAATAGCACGACCACCATAACCAGCCGAAATTTGATCACGTTTCCATTGTCCTAATCGATTTTCAGTCACAATCACTTGCAATTCTTTTAATAAACGAATAAACCGATCACAATTTGTATTTAATTGTAAATTTCGCAACGTTTTCCATTGACATTCATCCATTTTTCATTGATTTTTTAATTAGCATTTTCCATAAAAGCCAAACGGCGACTATCGACTTCTGGACTTTTAATGCTATTCAATTGTTGAAATTCCTCCATTTGTTTGTTGTATAATAACATTCACACACATAGAAATAAGTGTCAGTGTTTATGTATTAGTGATTCTTATTTGTGAATCTGAAACAGAATTCTTTTCACCACTACAAAAATTCTTTTTCGTTCTAAGATTTTTGGAAATGTTGGAATTTTTTTATCTTGAAAATTATCACGCACATACATAAATATGATATTATCTCCCAATGAAAAATGAATTAAAGAGCTAAACAAGTTGTTTAAAATAACGAACAGAAGTGGAAGTTTTCGCTTGGAAAATGATGCATGTCCGTCCGTCCGTCTAATTTTGTCCGTCCGTCCATCCGTTAAGAGCTAGTAAAATGTTGTTGTCCGTCCGTCCGTCCGTTAAAAGCTATCAAAATGTTGCTGTCTGTCCGTCCGTCCGTTTGGAGCTCGCGAAACTTGTGTTGTCCGTCCGTCTGTCCGTTTAGAGCTCGCGAAAATGTTGTTGTCCGTCCGTACGTCCGTTTGGAGCTTGCAAAAATTTTGTTGTCCGTCCGTCCGTCCACCTAGAGCACGCGGAAATTAGGTTGTCCGTCCGTCCGTCTGTTCAGACTGAACGGACGGACGGACGGGCAAAAATGACGGACAGTCCGTCCGTTTGACACCTTTAAACATATCAACTTCGAAAAAAAAAAAAAAAAACTATAGTCAAAAAAGAAATAAATATACTTACAATTTATACGTTTCTGCTCTAAAATAACCAACGTGTCCACAGAGCATAGCGACGAAATATGGTATTTTCAATAAACACAATACGACATTGTATAAACAAGCGCAACTCAAGACTCTATTTCCTAAGGCCTTAGGGATGACAATTTTTTCCAAACAGCCCAACAATCTTTCCAAATCGGCTAACGATTTCTCCTTTTATTTTAATTTATTCGCTTGAATGCTTCGAAAAACTCGTAGTAGATTGGAAGACATTTTTTGGTCAGAAGTTGTAAAAGAAAAATCGGTCACGATTGCAATTGGGCTCTAGGAAATAGGGCCTTCACTAATATTTCGTAAGTGTAGTATATTGTCCAATGAAAATATCTGTGGACACATTGCAAATGCTCCCAGACATTCGTTAATACTGAACGCGTCAAATGCTGACCATCATGCTAACGTTATTAGTTGATGACGCGTTCAGTATTAACGAATGTCTGAATGCTTCTATTTAGAATAAGGAACAGCGCAATATGGACATACATTGCTTATCTGATTCCATTCATCAAGGCAATTTTTACAAAACATATGATTGCATGGGGTAACACCGATATTTTCTGCTTTCATGTCGTGGAAACAGATTGGACATTCATCTTCCCTAGCTACCGAAGATTCTACAGAACGAAAACTGGCATCTTCTGAAGCTAACTTGCTTCCTACTGTACGAAAACTGCTTACTTTTGAACGCCTACTCATTGCCTTCGGATTTTGGCAGTCGCAATTTAAACAGGCTAGAGAAAAATATCGAAATTTTAATTATTCGAATAACTATAACATCAATTGTTTTTATATGCTTTGGCATTAACTAACTTATCACCAATCGATTCTATTATATGATAAAAATTCAAGTTTTCCTTAATAACAATAGAAATACATGTCTTGTGAATAGTCATGTGTTATTCATTGATATGTTGGTTATTTTTCTTCATTTTTGAAAAAAAGAAGACTTACACATTTTTAGTTTGCTCCTCAGATTTTTTAAAGATTTTCTTCCTTCACATTGAATCACCTATTAATTTGAAAATAATTTCACTAGTCAACACAACTCGCATGAACAACAACTTGCATGGAATTGTATGGTATCGTCCCGTGATTATAAATCCTTTGAGACTTTTCGAACATTCTCCTGAAATGCTATGGTAGCCGAAAGAAATTATGAAATCGTTTGGAAAACTTCAAAAAAATTATGGAATTTTTTCACTCCAATAAGGCATAAAAATGACATCTTTTACATTTAAACGCAAAAATGGCGATCACTTTTTGATTTGGTTACGATTTTTGACTAATTATGTAAAATTGGTGTATTTTCGAAGTATGGTTTTCAGATATGCATCCCGATATTTTTGGAACTTTGCAATCAAATCTAGTGGTTATATTATGACATAAGATAGCATCATCTCTCTAAATTCTAGAGCAGTTTTGAAATCAATAATGTCTTGCCTACGTAAAGAAAAATGTCATACTACCGAAGGATTTATAAATATATACAATGTGATTTTTATTCAAAATTTCTAGAGATTTTCGTGTGTTTTAAAAAATAATAATATTTTTATTTTTTAATTCAACAACTTTAACACTATACTCAAGAGTGAAAAAACTCAATTTGTATAGTGTGAAGGTTGTTGAATTTAAAAATAAAAAAATATTATTATGTGATTTTTATAAAATCAGTAATCGGTAAACAGTGATCAGATTTGAAATAACGGAACCATACTCTGCAATACCATTTAGTTCGCTGTTCATGAAGATGTTTTTTTTTTCAAATTTGTTGATTAGTGTATTTTTTGTTATTTAAATATTGATTTGATGAAATTGTTAAAGTAGTAATCCTTACTAGGTAGATCAGGAGACTCGCTGCGATAATTAAAATTGAAAACTTCATTTCGCCCAAAAACCAAATTCAAACTAAACGTAATTTAGCATTTATACACGTTTCTTGATACATTTTTCCACAAGCACAATAATTAAAGATGTTTGCGCAAGTGTGTTTTCACACACGTAATTAAAATTTGTTGAAAAAAAAAACAAAGAATTTTCATAATGTTTAAATTTTTCCATCATATATTGATATTGAGATGGGGATTTCTTTGTCACATAACTAATATTAATTTCGATTAAGAGTTTATCCCAATGAAATATTCCACAATTTCTTTGTTTTTGTTTTCATACAAAAACACACGCAAAATTTCAACAGACGACATTTTTTGAACGTTACCAAACGCATAGCTGAACTTTTTCATAGCAGATTCTAGGCGCTGCTATTAGGCAATCATATCGCAAACTGCGATCACCGTATGTTGCGAGAGGGTTCGTATTTTCACTTATATTGGTTGTATAACTTAAAAAGTTTGTTTTTTTTTTGTTCTAAAAAAATGCATTTATTCCAATAACAAAATGAATTAATACATTATTCAAAGTATTATCCATCGGAAGCGATGACTTTTTCCCACCTTTCTGGCAGATAATAAATTTCGACCTAAAAAAACTTCTTATCTTTTGAGGCCAGGAACGAACCAAGCCAATTTTTACCTACTTGAAACACACACTAGTATTGCGCAACCACCACATGCGTTTGATCATTGAAAGTTATTTGTTTTAGAAGGAAAAATATCAAGAGATTTCATCGGGGGCAGAAGAATATTTTTATCTAAATGCACCTCGAAATTTTTTACTCAAAAGCACCACTTTTTTAGGTTTTTGCAAATTTTGACGATATTGTTGTCGGAATTTTGTTTATATCAATTGGTTACTACTAGAAAAGAGCAGCACGAAAATTTTAATGAGTTTTCACCACATTTTAATTGTCCATGTCGATCCCTTAATTGAAATAATGGGAAAAACCCATTTTTCGGAAGGACGATTGGTGCGTCCTCTATACTTGGATGTATGGATGTAGTAGGGAGAACAAGGGTAACCGGAGTTACACCTGTTCGTTGCGTAGGTCACTAGACCTTTTACAAAACTTCCCTTATGTCTTGGAGAGAGAGTTTGACAGCCTATTTCCCCATAGACAAAAAATTCCATTTTTATTGTGTGACAGGAGGTTGCCGTGGAGATATAGCATTGATAGTCATATTTCCTGACATCTGTCTGTTCTGAGTTCGAGGTGGAGACTCACCGTCTAACGCAGGGAATCTACCAGACCTCTTAGTGAAGTTGAAAATATTGTTTATATTATAACTATTTACAATTTCAGAAGGGTCCAGCTCCTCATAGATTGCACGTCGAAGGTCTGTTAACCCTTTGCATTTGCATAAGAAATGAATCGAAGTTTCGACATCTCTACCGCAAAATTCACAATCGGGGTCATCTCTTACTCGTATACGTTTCAGATACGCGTTTAGTCTTATGTGACCCGTAAGGATGCTTATTGTATAGCTCATTTTGATTTTATTTAGAGTGAGCAAGTTGCTGGTAAACTTGGCATTTGGTGAGTTTAAAAACACTCGCGCTATCACGCAGCCGTTTTGGCCTCTCCAACATAGTTTAATGCTCTTTTGTAGACAATTGTTACAGTGAGCCCTACCCGTTTTATCCATTATTTTAAGAAACGGTTCAGGACCCTCCATTGTTACAGAAGAGCCCGCTCTCGCTAGAAGCCTCGCTCTTATTAAATTTTCATTCTTTGGCGATTTCACCAGTGTGATCTCTCTTCTGTTCTGAATCTGTATTATAGTATCAATACAGTTTTGTACCAGTTCAGACTCTACCGTGTGGTTCTCAAACAATCTCAATGCATGAGAACTGATGGAATAAATTCTAACTGGAGTGTTGCTGAGTTCATCTTTAGCCACCTCGATGCAGCAGTTTAAGATAGCCGCCAACTCAGCCTGCGCGTTATTCGTGCTTCGTTCTTAATATGGTTGTCGAGTGTTGGAAGGTTCAGTAGAGCTTCCAGGGCTGCCTGTGATGTTGTTCTGGCAGCTCCTGTAACAGCCATACAAGCAATACGTTGTAAATGACTTAGATTTCTCTTTGCCATCACTGTTTACGTACCCTTCCACCAAATAAACGATCCATATGAAATCATTGGTTTTACTATAGCTGAGAATAGCCACAAAAGATTTGCTGGGCTTATCCCCCAGTTTCTACCAATGGCCCTTCTACAACTCCAGAAAACTCTGATGCATTTTTTAATGCGGCGTTCAAGATGCATGTTCCAACTGAAGTTAGATGCAAACGTAATACCCAAGAATTTGACATTATCAACTAGTTTGATATTTTTGCCAAATAGCTTGGGTTCCTTGAAATTTAATAGTTTCCTTTTGTTTGTGAAGTTTATTATTTCTGATTTTTCAGGGTTAACTGATAAACCAGTACTGAGGCACCAATTTTTTACAATTTTAAGTGCCGTGTTTATTCTATCACCGAGTGTGGGCAGAAATTTGCCCCTGTACACAATTGCCAAGTCATCCGCATAGCCAACTACCTCGAAACCAGCGCTATGCAGTTTCCGAAGCAAGTCGTCTACAACTAGAATCCATAGCAATGGTGATAGAACTCCAACTTGTGGGGTGCCCCTGGTTGGATTGACGGTAGCCAAATCACCCTTACATTCATAAGTTATGAGCCTTTGCGAGAGCAAACTGCCAGTCCACTCCCTTAAGTACCCATTTACATTACGTTTGCGTAAGGCTATGTCCACAATTGAGAAGGATATGTTATCAAAAGCCCCTTCTATGTCTAGAAAGGTAGCTACAGCATACTCCTTGTAATGTATTGATTCCTCTACCATGACTGATAAGGAATTTAGCGCTGTTTCAGTGGATTTGCCCTGCTGAAACGCAAATTGTCTAATAAATGTTTCCAATCTAATAAATGTTTTGACGCTCTTTAAGATGCAATAGCTTTCAATGACAAGAAATCATTGCATATATTAGTTACGCCATCTATACACCGAATACATTCATCTAAACTATCGCTCAAATTGTTTAAAATAATCGTTATAAAACTAATTTGCAACAGTTTGAAATTTAGTAACAAAAAATAGGTGTTGTGCTACATTTTATTTTTTATGAAACACGATTTAATGAAATCAAGAAAGTTTCAAAGATCATTTGATTTATTAACTCATTAAGAGCTTCTTTCCATTTGTGGATCTTCAGTGCATGTTCCTCAAGTGAAAAATGAAAATAGGCATCTTCTATAAATAATTTTTTTTTCAGATTACTTTTTGGCTTGCATATGATATAATTCGAAAATCGAACAATAAATGCAAGAATATTTTCATTGAGATTTCTTTTTTTTTGCACCGTCAAAATTCATTGAATGTTATTCTAAAAAATATATGTTTTTTCACTTCGTTTTAGTCTTTTTTATGTTATTTGCAATGATGATTTGCATGTAAAGTAAATAAATGAATTACTTACATTGAATTCACCAACAAAATGAGACGAAAGAAATGTTATTTGTAACTCACAGTGGAGAAAAGTACACAACCCGAATGAGAAATACAAATATTATGAAATGCATCGGATAAAATCGATTTGTAATTTATTTTCCTCTCTATTTGCAGCTCTTCATTCTTTCGTATCACTTTAACAGAGATTTTTTTTCTTTCATTTTGCTTCAAAATTATATGTATTGTATTGTATTGTTTTGATTCGGTTTATACTCAATTCAAAATGCATTCAGCCTTGGCATGTTTTCAAAAAATCGATTGAACATGAAGAATAAACGAGAAATGATCACAAAAAGAATACAAAAATGAACAAAGGGAGAAAAGAGAAGAGAATGAAAAGAAATAAAACAAGAAAGAAAGAAAGAAATAGGATGGGAGGCAGAATTGGAACATGTGTTCACTTGGTTGCAGAACTCCTGTATGTATCGGATAATGCTTACAAGTAAACACATCATCGTTGCACACGCCAAAATGCAAAATAAAATTACTCATTCAAAAGAACATAATCCAAAATCATTTCAAGTTTTAGTCAAAAAATGGCTTCATTTATAGGCAAACATGTCTGGATATTATGAGATATTTTTCAAAAATTTACTATGCAAAAAGACATTAAAGTTCCATCTCTCCCAAATTATATTTCAATTATCTCAATGATATAAGTGAATAATCATACAATCATGGAAATTACGAATTCGAACCCCAAAGATGCAACTTCTATTCAATATAACAACTCAACCCAACCCCCGGAAATCAATTTGCGCATGTAATGAAAATGGATTTAAAGTTTTTTGAAAAAAAAAAAAAAAAAAAAAAAACACACACATTCGAATATGGAATGGTAAAATCAGCGTGCGCAACGATGATATATTTACTGGTTGGCATCGGAACCGGGAATAATACTGAAAGTTAAAATTGAATGAACATTGAGTAGTGATAATAGGAATTATTTTAGCACTTTTTTGCACTCTCTTTGCTTCTTTATTCCACAATATTATTTATAAATGTGTTCATGTTCACATGAATCTGTACAGAATCGATTTCATTTAAAAATATTTTTCGTAATCCCAAAAAGCGCTTAACATATGAAATAATGAATGAATATTTGACGATAATCACAATCAATCGAACACCAAGCAAATTCAGTATGTGTGAGTTTGCAGTGTTAATTAAGTATTCGAAAATATGCGTTAAGTTGAGCAATAATGTGTGGAACCGGCAATCACATTCACAGCATGTTTAGGTTTTGTAATTTAACGAAATTCCCATATGAAACCATTAACAAATACGTGAGAATTTCATTATCAATTGGCGAATGCATTAAACATTTCCATC
This sequence comes from Resseliella maxima, assembly GCA_029041755.1. Lineage (NCBI taxonomy): Eukaryota > Metazoa > Arthropoda > Insecta > Diptera > Cecidomyiidae > Resseliella > Resseliella maxima. Next base: position 1,015,502 of record JAQOWM010000327.1, read on the forward strand.
CATAAAATTGGTTTGCCAATGATGAGAAAAAAAAACATGTCTAAATAATCTCAAAACTTCTCAATTCAAAATGAGGCACGTCCATCATCGGTTGTTTTAATAATACCAACAATTGCTATTGATTATACAATTGTCATTTCGATTTGTTCACATTTAGGTTATATGACAACAAACGCATCCTCTATGGAAAATTCCAGACTTATTGGAATTGAATGTTTGATAGGATAACTGTCCGGTATTTATTTGATAAAATATTTGAAAACACTACTTTGTTATTGTTGTCTTGATTGTATTGATTGTATTCTATGTAGAAATTAGTACGATTCGACAATCCGTGCATACATGTATATATAATTGTTCTATTAGAGACAATGACATTGTTAAATTTTAGTATTTTCCGCGCATAAGCGCGTTGTTAGGTTTATTACCAACGAGTCTGAAATAATTTCCACAACGTATGCGATAAATTTTCCTAATTTTCTATCTCTTTTGTATCTACACGATGTAGACTGGATCTCGGCACCATTGAATTGTTGCGGTTAATTGTTTGGATTGCATATTGGTGTGTGACAAAACTGAGATTAATGATTATTTGTATTTTACGAGTATTCTAATAAAACAAACAGTTGAATTTTGATTGTAAATTTTTTGTGTGGCTCATGTTTACTGTAATTTAATATTCAATTGTATACAAGGAAAATGACGCATAAATTGAAATCTGTTCGTTCATTTATACCTTTATACGGTCGTTCATCATTCAATAGATGTGCGCTCATTGCAACAGCATTGGGTGGATGATTCGGAAATATTGCGTATTTTGATAATTTTGTTTATTTATTGGTGCGCGTTTTGATGGAATTTTAAATGGATTTCAGCTTTTTGGTATATCAAAAGTTACCGATTACCATGCTTAAGTGTAATTTATCTAATGTCAAACCATCAGCTAATGCTTTTACCTAAATGGTTTGGTTAATAATATACAACAAAACAAGACATAATACAAGACAAGACAATACAACACAGCACAGCACAGCACAGCACAGCACAGCACAGCACAAGACAACATATCTTGACATCTAGCATAATATAATTTAAATAAAGTATGTGTCGAACATACTCCCAATTTACATGTTGAAATTAGCAAGGAAATTATGAAATTATAGTCATCATTTTGTATGTAAGATGTTCATATCGGCAGATTGCCAATATCTTAATATTGACCGAATTTTTCCAGACAAAAATTAAAATAGTTCGGGCACTAGGGGCTTTCATGTCCATAAAAATCTTGAATGATTCGCACAAATCTCTGTGATTCGAATCTTTTTCATACTATACATAAAATGACTCGTAAGATTCGTTACGCGTAACAGAGATTCGTACATGCGCCTATATAAATTACATGCAAAGACTCGTATAGATTCGAATCACAGTACATATTTACACGAATCATATTTTAATATTTCTCTGTTGCTATTTACATAATTTTCAATGTCGGCAATCACTTCAGTATCAATTGCAACAAAGATGTTTCGGTGTGGAAACAACATTCTTTCAAAATTTGCTTTAAATCAGGTGGAAAAACTTCTGTAGACATCTTTTCTATTTCCGAAATTAAATTTGCCTAAAAATCACAAACACACTACAAATATTGAAATAAAATTCACGTTTTAAATTAATATGTTATACCATTTTATATTTTTGCGTACACATCACACTGTAAAAGCCTAAGTAATATTACATTGTAAATAGCACAAACATCAAACTGAGATTCGTAGAAGATTCGTACGAATCTCAATGACTCGCATGATTTGCAAGATTTGTTGGACATGATTGCCCCTAGTTCGGGCAAATATCAATTATTAGAATCGTTGTACAATAATGGACAATGCCAATTACAACAATTGTTAAAGTTAATGTTACCAAATGTTCTATTCCATTGACCGAAATATCATCAATATTTTGAGTATTTGCACGGCATTCGTAAATTAATCCCATTTTAACAATTGTTTTGTATGTGTGTGTACGATAAAGTAGTAACATTGTACTTCGAGCTATAGAGGGCCTCAATGCTTACATACGAGAAACATCGATATGTATTTGTGGTGTAGATGTGCGTATGTGCGTATGTGCGTATGTGTGTACATATATATGGTCATTGTTATTTTGTTTGCAAAATTATTAAAACCATTACAATCTGTCTGGCTGTGCAAAGTGCATGCAAACGCAGTTGATGATTGTTTGCAATTCTGTTAAATGTGTCACATGTGTAGGTTTGAGTGTTCGGACTACGGGTGTGTGGTGGGGTGTACAGCTGTCCATTTACATGGTGGACATGGTTAATTTTTTCGATAGCTTATTTATGCAACATATGTAATGTTCAAATAATTTCTTGATCGATATATTTTGAATGCTGTGCACTGCATGGCTTCAATCAATATTCGCAGCGAGAGGCTTGGCAATTTAATGCAATATTCAAACAAAACATATACACATATAGATTGTTATTAAAATTATATGTTTACTTTATACATATATGTTATATATGATTGCTTCAGTCAATTGCTGTTCGCCATTGATACCATTTAAAATTGTGCGCATACATAAACACCATAATTACTAAATTACAAAGCAAAATTCATTTTATATGAATGCAATTGTTGACCTGTCGAACAACGGGAACGTGCTTCATCCAATTAACACTCATTTGCCTATTTTAATAAAGAGACGACAAAAAAGGAAAAAAGTAGGAAAGAGAGAGAGAGAGAGAGAGAGAGAGAGAAAGAGATACAGATTAAAATTACAACAATCAACCCAATCCCATGTATTATGAGAAAAAATGCCGATTCGACAAAATTTCAAATTTGCCAAAACCGACAAGTGTCGTTGAATCATAAGTAGCATCGATTGTCATACGTTTTGACGTTAAAAAAAAAATTTCGTTCCCATTTCATATTGTATGCGTCATTTGTGGTCAATTCATTTACGTTGTTTTGTTTAAGTTTGGCTTTTGTATTGAAATATTAATATTCGATAATTTTTTGATCCGAATTTTTGAATTCAAAACCATTTTATTTTGATCAAAACTCGGAAATTATTTAGAAATATTGTTGCGGTTGGTCTATATTTTAATATATATAATATATAATAAGTTTCTGTGTATTTGAAAAGGCACGTTTGTTATTTTTATTTTATATTATAATATCCATCGAAAAATTGCATGAATCCAAAAATAATAATATTGCAAATATAAATTTCGCATTTTACCTCTTTTAAATGCAGCAACCGAAAATATTTTATTGTTCATCATTATATTTTTAATTGTAAACTGCGAAAATGTTGGCTGAAAGAATTCGTAGAGAATGCGTTAGTTATGTTTGTAAAAACGTCCAATTATATTATTTTGATTAACAGCAATAATATTGGTTGGATTTTGATTGGGTTTCACTTTTTACACCTAGATTAAATTTTTTCAACTTTTTTTTATTTGATGAAATCACTAATATAAACAAATATTTATATGCAGCGTATATAAAAGATTCGGAGATTAAAAGTATGTAAATAGGGATATTTATTTGTAAATAATCATATTTTTTCAGTGAAAGCTAATCATAATTTTTCTGTGGTTTGTGATATGAACAAAACATTAATATGCATTGATTGCTTTGTATGCTCAGTATAAATGTGATAATATGAAAAATTTTTTGAATCGAGTTGAGAGTTATTGATTCGTTCATTTATTTCAATGTAAAATTCATTTGGGTTTACTGTAATAATGAGCTGGGGTGAATGGCATTTTAGCAACAACAGCTTTGAATATTTTGTCACGAATTTTCAAATCAACCTGTGTACCAATTGATTTATAATCATTGGTCACATATCCCATAGCTACGTTGCCACCAAGACTTGGACTTGGACATCCACTTGTTATAATTCCAATTTGTTTATCACCATTGAAAATTTCAACACCATGTCGTGCTGCTGGGCCTTTTTCAAGTCGAATACCAACACGTCGTCGTGCACAGCCATTTTTCAATTGATTCAAAATAGTAGCCGCACCAGGAAAATTTGCTTCATTTCGACGCCGTTTGGCTAATACAAATTAAATTAAAATTTAAACAAAAATTGGAAATTTAAAGTAAATTGATTGTTTACCAACTAGCCATGCAAGACCAGCTTCAATTGGTGTTGTTTGTTGATCGATATCATTTCCATACAAACAGAGTCCAGCCTCAAGACGTAATGAATCTCGAGCTCCCAATCCAGCCAGTTGGACTTTGGCTTGTGTTGAATTAAGCAATGCTTCTGCTATAAATGTAGCTTTTTCACCTGGAATTGATATCTCGACACCATCTTCTCCTAAATAAATAAAAATGGAAAAGCATTGATTTTTATTTTCATAGAGGGAAAGAAAATTGCATACAAAAAGAAAATATAAATATTACAAACCTGTGTATCCGCATCGTGTGATTCGACATCCACTAACTCCAGCTACTTCAGCAACTCTGGTGTTCATAAAATACAAATCGTTTAGCGATAGTGAAGAAATGTCTTCGAGTGCGGCTACAGCTTTTGGCCCTTGTAATGCAATCAATGCACATGCATCACTATCAAGGAATTCAACTGAAACATCCTTACCAAGCTTGGTAAATCTTTCCTAATTTCGGATTTCAAAATAATGCATATATGTATTCGCTTGAACTAATTTCAATGCAAATGCAAAAGCACAAGCACAAGCACAAGCAATAAGGACAAGAACAACAATGTTGAGCCCATTTGTTCGGCTACTTACCACACTTTCCTGTATGATGGCCATGTCTTGCTTTCGGCAAGCCGCATTTGATACAACATAAAGCAAATTATCTGACACTTTGGTCACAATCAAATCATCTAAAATGCCGCCGTTTGCATTTGTGAATACAGTGAGTGTACCGGAATTTGGCTCTAGTCCTTTGATATCAGCCGTACAAATTGATTCAAAACATTCGGTAGCATCTTTGCCACGAACATATGTTTGCAGCATATGAGATACATCGAATAAAGATGCATGTTGTCTTGTGTGCAAATGTGATGCCGAAATGCTAAAATTGCCATATTGCACCGGCAGCAAATACCCCGCAAAATCAACTAATTTTCCTTTATATTGCTCATGCAAATCGTAAAGAGGCGTCTTCTTTGGCAATGCACTCAATTCCGGTTGTGTACTTGCTGAACGTTGTTGCAATTTCACCAACGACAAACCATTTGTCTGCTTAAAACCAAACAATAATTTTGAATTGTTCCGCACATATTTTAGTGAAGACATATTTCAAAAGATTCACACTTATGTTCACTTTGATTTGTCAATTTGAATTTCTTTTTAATTTTCTATGTATGAAAAATTTTGTATTAAAATATTTTTCAAGTTTAGCACTTGTTAATTGAAAATGTGTGCTCACTTGACACGTCCAAAAAGATTTCTGTCAAACGTTATTTTAAACATTTCATCTACATAAAAATGTTACAAATTTTACACCATACATACAAACAGTACTACACGAACAATGTTTGTCATACGATCGGACTGCTTCGTTGTTACTACACTTTCATATGCTGCTTATCACAAATTTGTGGTTCCAAAGGTCAACGGTTATGTATTATAAAGTTTAAAAATTTAAACAAGAACTCCATTTTCGTACTCAATATTTCTGAACATAATTTTTCTGTTTATTCAAAGAATTTAAGGCGACAATCTTTAATTTTCTTCAATTTTGTACAGAAAAATATACAATTTCTTACTTAAATAGATGCCATGAAATCATTATTGTTGTTGTTGTTGTTTTTTTTTTTCTTTTTCTTTTTTAACCGTCTTTAATTTTATGCGCCTATTTTATAATATTTGAAATCATTAAGTAAACAAAACGCATCAGTGCAAATGTGATTAAGCCATTCGAAAAACCAGTTTGAAACCGGTTTTCTACGGTCATCCATGTCATGAAAAACAATAAATTATATCGCTCAATTTTATAATGTCACAAATAACGGAATTCTCTATTCTTACATCCTCAATTTCACAACTACAGTGTACGCATTGCATCGAAATCTCATCTCTATACGAAAATGAGCTAATTAAATCGACGAGTTCATATTTTGACATAAAATTGCGATTGCTCCGGTTTTTTGTTTTGATTGAAATAAATTGTGTTGCTTTGGAAGAGATATTTATGACTTGTAAACTGATTAAAATGTTATCAATGTTGATTTATTTCGCATCCGAAATTCAACGTTATTTGCCTTTGGAAACAGCTAAAATCGAAACGAAAACTTTTGATTATATTATTTATAAATGTATTTGATGGAATAATGTAGAATGATCGTCAATCCCCAGCAGTGATTTGTTTAAATAACAGCCAGTTGCTTGTTATCATTATTCGTTTCGAGTTCAAAAACAGAAATTATTTGCTGGATGTACAGAGCTATTCATTTTATGCGATAAGATGTCGCCAATGTGAGTTCCATTCAAAAATGAATAAACAAATTTCACCAAAGAACAAATATGAACGAACATTTTACAAAAGAATAAATATTGATCCTTTAATCAATTTGGAGGTAACAATGAAAATGCGAAAAAAATGAAACCAAACAATTTTACTGTGTCTTCATTTAGACGCAATTAATCATTAACAACATTTCAACCGCTTTCTCAACCGACTGAAATCACAGGACAATCTAATCGCTCAGACATTAATATTAATTAAATGTTAGAACTATTTATTTGAAAAATTACGTTTGAAAATAATTTCAACAATATATAACAACAATAATTATTCAGTCCATTTGACCAGAAGCGTACAGAAATTGACTAATACATTTATATGCATGTACGTCTGATTCAGAATAACAATCAATGCATTGTCTGTGCAGTATTTTTAAATAGAAATTTTTATTCATTTGTGGAATTTGCACGGATGCAAGTGGCTATGACTAAGCCAAGCTTGTTCTCACTTGACACAATTCCTTTCTTTTTTTTTGTATTAAATACTTTTTGTTGATAACTTCAACATCCCAGATTAATGTGATTTTCATAACAAAATTCCCATTAAAATTTTCAAAATTATTTATAATATGCATGACATTATTGAATTGATTATGTTTCTCGTATAAAAATCCCCTTAATTTTGCATTTCCAAGATTTTGAATCTGATTATTGTTTTTTAGACTTTATTTGATAAATATACTTCGTGACTTCCATTCCAATTACTACTTTCTATTTGGAAACAAATAAACTTATTTTTATTACACAGGAGCGGCGAGTCTCCATTTTCAAATAAAATTTATGAATTTTACTTTCGCCTTAATAACATCATACTTTAGTCGGTAGAAGAATAATAGCACAATGAGTTGCTTACGATTTTAATATTGTCGCAGTGTTTTGTGGTTGAAATGAAGGTCGATGTATTCGTAGTCCATCCGGTGTAATTAGTGACAATGAATTATGCATTTTGATTATTTGTAAGCAACTTTTTTTTTTTAGAAAAATTCAAATATTTGTGCAGCACAAATGCACGTTCAAAAGTCAACCGCACGAGTAAAGTTGTATGCACTATTCTTATGACTTTTGGTGGACACTCATTCTCACTTTAATTTCTTTTTTAGTTAGATATATATAATTTAGCAAACTTTTCATTCTGAATTGGTTTTGCAGAGAGTATTTTAAGGATTTATATCCTAAACATATTTTTGAGAGGTAATTCAGGTTCTGAACAACAACAACAACAACAACAACAACAACAACAACAACAACAACAACAACAACAACAACACCAACACGATGGTGGCATATCGTTTTCGTGCTTTCTTTACAGACTAGATTTAATCATTTAGAGTTATACACGAGCACGAGCTCAAATCAATGGAGAAAAACTAAATAGTTGCTGTCTTAATTTTGAAAAAAAAAAAACACTTTTAAACCTTAATATTGTGAATATTATGAAAAAACATAATCGACAAATGTTACCTGATTAGTCTATGTTTAGTCTGAACATTTCAATATATTGATGATAGTTATCGAGATTATATTGGAATAGGAAATTTGAATTAACATCAAATTTATGACTTTTATACATTTTAATTGAGCAAGTTCAGTTATTACAGTAACTTTTCTAGAAAACAACGAAAACAAATTCAAACCACAAAGAGTATAGCAGGAATATGTTCAAAATTGATAGTTCGTGAAGAGCACTAGTGTGAATGGTCAACGGAAATAAAGTACTTTTTTACAGACGTTGAGAAAATAGAAACACAGTTGCAAACGGAAAATGAGAATGGAAATGAAAATGAAAATGAAAAAGAATTATTAAAAGTGTTGAGAACTTGTTAATTAATAAGCCCAGCCAATGTAACATATTGCGGTAACACGTTTTAATTAACTCGCACTTCTTTCTTGCTCACTGTGAAAATAAATATAGGCATTTTTCAGGTTGCTGCATTCATTTCATGGTACATATATATATATATATATATATATATTTGTTTGTGTGCTAAAATTCCATCCCTCGTGTACGGCAGCAAGCTAAGCAAATGGAATTTTTGCTGCAGATTAATTTTGAATCAATGTAAATGAATTCATTGAGAAGAGTGAGAAAATGGGCTCTCTGAGGTGTTTTCTTTTTTTGTTTCCTAATTTTATAATAGAAGTCACAACATGCACACATCGTAGCTATCCAAGTTGCACGTTATGAGGCACTTGAGTTGAAGTGGGCGCGTTAAAGACGGTAAATGACTTTTTGCACTACCATCGTCGCTATGCTACACAACATCAAAAATGGTGGCAATGCAAACTTTAATTTAAATTTCTTTTCTCACTTTGAACACGTTTTAGTCATAAACAAAAATGGAAATTGACTTTATGAAATTGCACAACCAAAGTGAAAGCGACAAAGTTGAGACAATGTCTTATTTGCTCATTGCTCACGTGATCAATGCAACCACAACCACCTAATGTTACACAGAACATTTGTATTGCACCCAGTTGAATTGTGTGTTTTTCGTGAATATTTTATAGGGAATTCATTTTTATCCAAGGCTTTACTTACGCTGGAAATGTCAGCTTAAGTGAAGCCTTATTTTTTACGGTTTCCAGCGTAAGTAAAGCCTTGTTTTTATCATACAAATGCCGCTGTATTGGTGCACTTTGTGTATTGAAATCAAGAAATTTCGATAGATGTTAAGTCTTCTTCCAAATTTCGAATTTCGCATGAATTGATTTTTCAAATGTTTGACACTATTCTCAAATTGAAAAACAAATTTTGAAAATATTTCATAATCGAATTTCAAAATGATTATGACTCATCTTGAACATAATATTTACGTTTTAGCACGGGAATATCAAATATTATAGACTTTGTATCAAATACTTCCTAACTGCTGTTAATGCCAATTTGATACAATAAAGTGAATAAACTTACTCTAATTTTTAAATGCATATGGAATGTAAATTGAGGCGCAAATTTCAAATTGATTAAAATTGAAACTACTAAATATTTAACAGCTTTTCAACTTTCTACTGTTCATATATTTTTGCGAATTTTCTCCTGACTCAAACTAGTACTGTGGGAAATGATTTTTCCTTCGGTATAGTCTCTAGAATTATTGAATATTTAATCACTACTGGAACTAATATATTTATACAAATTTCTTTACAGAAAATAAGAAAAATGATGTGTTTGGTTTATTCAACTTTGATTTTCATTTATTCCAAATTACAATATTGTATGAGCCATAAGTTTTTATCATTTATCACCTTTATGACAAACTGATTATGAAAATGGTGTAATATTAATTATAAAACTATCATTTGAGTCACCACTATTCGAGTTGACATCATTTGTATTTGCGCCATTCGAATTTGTGCTAATCAATATACCGCTATTCGAATTTTCGCTATTCGAGATGCCGGTATTCCACTTAACATTTGTGCCACAATCAACGAGTTGTATATAATCGCACACTTTCAACATAACATTAAATGCTGTTCCTTCACCACAACTTTGTATGAACGTGCGACCATTATCGCAGTTCAAAAATTTCGTACAGTCGGATGGGTGGGCAAACAAGCCAGTGGCACCAATTGCACATAGATTCGATTGTCTTTTCTCACGAATACCTGTGGAGAACTAAAACGTACCGATTAATTTTATGATGAAAACGACTTTGCCTCTTTTCATTGCAAAAATGTTATTGTTGCTTTTAATATAAATTAGGTCCTTTAGTGAAACTTTTTCATTATTCCAATGCAATATTCAAAATATTCGTATTTAATAACAAAAATACAACTTACCGATTTTGTTTGATCGATGACGATCAAAACAATTGAAATGGAAAAAAATATATTATACATTTGCTCCATATTGTCACCGATTTTTCCGATCGGAGTTAAAGTAAGGATTAACTGAAGTAAAATCGTATGCTTGGGTTTATATGCAGTGCTTTGCCTAAAAGATGAATTCAATTTTTCTTGCTGACGCGACACGTGATCGGAAATTTTCTACACAGAAAATTTTCCCGTGCATACACGTAATAAACCGGACAGATTAGAATGACTAATGGGACTTTTTTTTGGAAAATCCAAAATGCAATGTATTCGCAATTTGTGATAAGATAAATACAGTTGTTTTCTATAGTATCAATAGAATGCAATTATGTTACTAATATTAGCGAAGGAATGTTTAATGGCGATTTATTTTATTTGAATAACAAGTTCATTGAAAATAAAAGCTAAATTTGCCACAACGTTATTGTTATTGTATCTCATTCACGATGATTTGCATTGCTATTATATAAAGGCGATTAAGGGGTGATTATTCATTTTCATCTGAATCTAATCTTTGATGATCAACGGGCCCTGAATCGTTTTCTTTTTTGAAATTCTTTTTATCAAATTTTGCAACTAGGACTTAACAGTTATGTCCTGTCAAATGTCACAAAAATACCCAGAATGTGGAAAAAAACCAGGGCAATCTCCCTTTAATTGTTGGAATTTTTTATTGTGATGCCATGTTGGTTCTAAAAGTATTCCATTTATAAATGTTCACGTATTTTTCAGATAGCTTTTTCGATATCAGTCTTTTCTCCCTAGTATACACCATTATGTTAATTATATAGCAACATATATACATCAAAAATTCACATGAACAATTAAACAAGTAACATTCTGTGTTTTTTGTCACTAAAATGCAAATTTTATTTGAAAATTTATAATAATACACAAAGTTCTTGTACTCGAAATGTATTTGATCTAATTTATTCTATTTTGGTATATAACAATCCAAATGTTATGACTGTGGTTTGATGGTGATTGCGGTTTTTATATCATATGCAAGAATTTTTTCATACAATCTGAGAAAATATAACAATTTTTGCTAGAAGCTCAATTTTATAATTGAAATTCTTAACATTTGATTTGCTCAAGTACACAATTCACTGAAATATATTTCAATCCTTTATCAAATGTAAACTTGACGAAAATATATTCTACAAGATGGAACACATTCATTTCAATTTATTTATTGTCCTTAGTTCAATTTATTGTGAAAAAGCATATCCTTCCGTTGATAATAGATTAAACACTAAACATCAACTAATTTCCATGCAAAGAATATGGATTTAAATTTATGCAAAATTAACACTAATAATCTTGGAAACTTTTATAAAAATCTAAAAAAAAGCAAATTTAAAACGTGATGAACAGACTTATTAAACTTTTCATTCCAACCATTTGAAAAATTACATCCAACAATTGTAAGATGGAGTGACGAAAGACCATTCGGTTCGCAAATTCAACTTGAACTTTTGTACTATTCATAAATAACTGAAGTGAATGGAGTATGGGTTCAGAAGATCAATGAGAAATAGCCTCAAGTATATAGCAGATCATCAGGCATGTACATGGATATCCCATCGTTGAAGAGAGAAATGTTGTAGTTAAAATGTGCTTTTGTCCCTCAGTACTTCGTTTTGAATTATCTTTTTCCAGAAATTTTGTAGTGCAGATATTTTTGTATTTCATTATTTATATAATATTTTCACTTTGTGCTATATTAAAAAGGTGACTTGCTCTATTTTCCAATGCACGGCAACGAACCGATAACACTTGCGGCACACAATTGTTGTTGCAACTTAACTTAACACTTGCCCTTCGTACATCGAAAAAAAATGGGATCAAAAAGGATGAAAAAATGCAGAGAAAGGGAGAGAAGACTGATAATACTGACAAAGAGAAAATGAGATAGAGAGAGGAAGAGTGCGAAAGAGAGAGACCGAGCGAAAAAGAATATGAGATTTCAGTAAGTTGCTGCAATACGTTTGCATTGCAGGAATTAGATGTTCAAAACAATATGTAAGATTAAATTGGATAAATATGCGTTCGCAAAGACCATAAACCCGATCCAATTGCCGTGCATACGGAAAAAGAGATATATAAACATAAATGCCGTACATACAAATTGCTCAAATACTGAATGTACCACAAACACATTGGTATCCGACAAATCCACCATGCCATCATCCACCGCTACTACCACCGCTACTGATACGGTTGTTGCTCAAATAAAAATAAAATTAGGAAAAAAAAGAGAAATCCAGCACAAAATCTGGAAACATAAATATAAACACAGATTGTATATTGTAAATTACTCGGTTTTCTGTGAAAACGAAAAGGTGCGAGATTTCGCGTATTTTGACGCATATACACACACACACATACAATATATATATATATATATATATATATATACGTAAAAATGACATGAGATAAAATTACGTTAGTAAATGCTCCAACTGGCTCAAATATAAAGCATCGCTTCATTTATAGTCTGAAGGAAAAAAAAAATAACAACCAAATAAACAACGAATGTGGAAGTAACGATATTACCGCACAATACCGGCAAGGTAAAACTTAAACACACACACACACACACATACGGGAGGGAAATAGAAGCGTAAACTTGAGTATTCGGTCGAGAGAAAAAAAAAAAAAAAAATAAAACTCCAGTGAAAATGGTAAAATTACGATAGTCACAAGAATGATTCTAATAAAGAAGTTAAACCAGCGACTAACAAGGATTTACGATTCCCCCTGTGATCAAATCTTATCTAACATAAACATGGCGTTCAACGGATGTAGTTACATATATGCTAACATTTTCACCATATTTTCATTTCGTTCAATTGTCTATGTGCTTGTACTTGTTCACACTTTCATCGGCGTCGTTATGTTGATTTTTGTTATTCACTGTGTTGATTGTATTAAAAGTTGTGGTGACGTCATTTTCATCAACTGTATCTAAAGTCAGGAATAATATGCATGAACAAAATCCAGATTAATGAAAAAATATGATAAATATTTTTCTAATGTTTTCTTTTTATTATTTTTCCCAACTTTTGTGTTTATCATTAGACCTCATTAATAGACAGAACTTGAACAACGTTCTCTCATTAACAATGTGTAATTAGATTTTTTTTTTTTTTTTTTTTTTCATTTTCTTATTTTGTGCGTAAATCGTTTACTGGGAATGCTACAGTTCACAGGATTCAGCATGACTCGCGACTGAAAATCAGTTGAATTTTCATGCATTTCTGTCTATTAATCGTGGTTATCATTAACTCTGTACTCATTAGTATCTCAGCAATATTCATATTATGGCGTTCGCTTTTATGCTCTGATTTGTTTATTTGATGATTGGGCAATTTTGAAAAAGACACATAATGGCTATGCTTTGATTCGTTCGAAATTTATTAAAATTTACATATTGCTTTCGTAAAATAGACATTTGATGAAATAATTACGTGTAAGTATTCAAAGCGTTAGCCATTCAATATAAATATGTGCATAAAAATGAAATTCACGCTCATTACACTCTTCTCACTTGATGGAAATATCTGCATATGTTTGACTAAATGGAATCTTCCGATATTTTGTCAATTAGAGATAAACGAAATGAACAGCATTACAGTCGCATAATCAACAAATAAAATGAATTAAGCATTTTAAATCTATTCAGCTATGTTACGCACATTCAGTGTAAATCATTTACAAAGGCAACGCCAAAATGAATGGACATAAAAAATACAATTAAATACAATTAAATCTAATTATGTATAATTCAATTGGTGTTGTGCGTATACGCTTTTTGTGCAAATGAAAAGTTACCAAAAATTGTCATTTTGATCTTCTCATTTTAATCATCTTTGTATTCAATTCACTCATTCACTGTCTGGCATGCTGAAATGCCGACGAATTTCGATTATTTATGGTTTGTCATTTAAATTGTTTTTCACTGGATATGATGTTGATGTGTTACGATGCGATGCGTTGTTATGCAGTGGAGTGTGTGCGATTGCACAGCACGCACCGTAAACACAGTCACAATCATCGTTTGCGTATGTCTGTTTTTCATCCTTAAATCCATTTGAATCTATGGTTACGTAGTTTATTACCAAATTACATTGAAACTCACTTGCCCATGATGAATGCACGTTGAATAATTATATCATTTCTCCCCTTTTATTTATTTCGAACGAGATCACAATTGAAAACACATGTAGCACATTTATTTATTTTTTTTTTTTAACTTTTGTTTTACAAAATTCAACGCAATAATTAACTCATCTTTGTCGCACCAATCTAACACTTTTTTTTCCACATGTGCCATATGCCTAACAATACTCGATGAGCAGTTTTTCCTCAATTCTCTTCTGAGTGTTTTTTTTTTGTCCCGAATTCATTTGTCGGCATTTTAGATCATAATAGACATAAATTTCGGGCGCTAGATGTTTTCTCATCAACGTTGAATTCTTTAAATAGCACTTATGATTGAGTCGAATTTTCGTGCTATAAATCACGGAATGAATAAAACAAAACAAAACAACACAACACTAAATTATATCCGTTGAATAATTTGTTTCAGTTAATTTTTGAAAGATTGTGAACATCTCGTTTATTAAAGTTAAAAATCGTCCATTCGGAAGGTGCATTCGTATGATATTTATTTCGTTGTAACGAAGCAATAATTTGAAACACAAGCGATGAACAGTGAAGATAAATCAACGAATTTTCTTCTTTATCCACAATAATATCTTGTCTGTTACACACAAATGAAGCATTTTTATCATTGAATTTTTAATAAAACCTGCGAATATATGTAATATATTGTTCCGTAAAAAAACCCAACACACACATGCACGCACGCACGCAAGCACACGCACACAGACTCTTTCCTTGACATTCGAGTGACATTCATTTATTCCATTTTGAGTAATTCCATTTCGATTAATGAAGGTAAATCACTTTTGAATGAATGTATTGAGATGAAATGCAAAATAAAATTGAATAATCGCTTATGTGCTCCGTTACATTGGATTTACGACTGTCGATAAGCATGATAGACATTTGTGCTGTGTTTTTACAATTTATCTTCGTTACGCTTTTGGTTTCAATTCTGTTTCCAGTATTGATTAACTTTGTCAAACTGTACTTACCACATGTATTTGTCCTAAAAATGTGTGACACGTTATATGGATTTGAGACATTTTTTTTTTCTTTTCGTTGCATAAATGCGAATATGTAAATGCTCGCTTTTGTACGAATATATATTACACGTAATCAAACATAAACATCAGGAATCAATTACGTGTTCTTAAACTGCACATCGTAGATATTACAAAAAATAATGTCGCATTTTTCAGTTTATTGTCAAACGTGGAAAAAATGATGAAAATTGAATATAGGATCATGCATGATGACGCATGAAAGATTAAAAATCCATATCATATCAACCGAAACCGAAGAAAATCCAAAGAAAATCTTATAATTTTTTTTCGATATCTTTTTCATTATATTGAATGAAATTGAATTTGAAAATTTCATCTCGTCTATTTTTCCTCAATGATATAGCGTAACTATTGATTTTATGTTGATTTTTGTCATTGTTTTTCTGGAACATTTTTTCAATTGCATAACATTCAATGTAAAAACTACAGGTCAAAGTCATTTAAATTGAATTTGTCATTTCATCAATATTACCATAGTAATGCCAATCAATTGATTTTATGAATAAACTCATTTCATAAATCTCATCATGTTCACATTATTTGAAATGTCAATATTTACTTTGTTTTTGCACTGTCATGATCTAAGACGTTGGTCATGAATAAGACGTTAAAATTTGTATAAATTGTTAAACTATGGAAAAAATTGAATTTGCTAACATGTTAAAAATTACAATAAGGTTTAATACGATAATTTTTTATTTTTTTGCTAAGCTTCCTTAAATTCGATTTATTGATCATTACAATTAAATTCCCCAAAAATTGGCCTCTTTCCTCGTATTGTTTTATTTTTTTTTTTTTTTTTCCAATTGTAAATTCCACTTTCAAGATTGTGCTCGACATTCATTTTTAACCGAAAAACATGCATGACATCAAAATCTCTGGGGAAAAGATATATAATAAAATATTTAAAGTGAATGTATTTTTCCCATATTTTGCATATCTGTTTACAATGAATGTACCAAATTTAAATGGAATAAACAACGAGCAATTTTTAAATTAGAATAATATAAAACATCACATTGTTCAATATCTTATATTCAGTTTAGTCATTGTATAAACAATGTATTTGGCGAAAAAACACAGAAAATGGATTCAAAAATTTCAACAACTACAACGAAATGAATGAAGAAGAGAAGAAGAAGAAGCAAAAGGAAAAAAATCACAAGCAATGAATATACACGGCCGAGAACGTAAGAAATGAATGAAGCAAAAATTGAGAAAGATTTTCTCAGCCCCATTTCCTGCTATATACCATTGAATTTTGTATATCTGTCTGCCAGACGAAAATATAAAACCATTTATCTAAATCAAATAAAATCACAGCCAAGAATAACGAGTGCGCCAAACGCG
This sequence comes from Resseliella maxima, assembly GCA_029041755.1. Lineage (NCBI taxonomy): Eukaryota > Metazoa > Arthropoda > Insecta > Diptera > Cecidomyiidae > Resseliella > Resseliella maxima. The sequence continues at coordinate 1,032,437 of JAQOWM010000327.1, forward strand.
TATACATTGCTGTTGTTGCTGTGCAAAAAAAGAAAAAAAAAAATCACTTGAATGCTGTTAGCTGTAAATAGCATCAGTTTGTTTTGGTGCGTATATTTCAATAAAATGACGGAAAAAAAGACTTCAAGCCATTTATTTGTTATTGAAAGAAAGGGAAGCAAACACACACACACACAGAGAGAGAGAGAGAGAGAGAGAGAGAGAGAGAGAGAGAGAGAGAGAGAGAGAGAGAGAGAGAGAGAGAGAGAGAAAATAAGTGAGTGAAAGAGAAAGAGGAATAATACCCGAAAACAACACATGCATTTTGAAAATTAAGTGCAAATTGGTTCAAAATCAAATCCCGTCATTTCAATGGATATGCATTACTGCAGTAGAGACGATATTTTGGTTATAAGAAAAAGACCTTGTTATTCCTTTGTTGAACAAAACATCATCAATGTTCGCACATTTTACAACATTTCATCTTATCGTAAGCCATATTAACTTGGATTCGGATCCTGCATTTCGCATTGAATTATCTTCATTTTTTAGGTCTGATTAACACATATTTTACATAAACTGTAGATGTTTAAATAAAAATACCAAATAAAAATACCGAATATAAAGCAAATTAAAGAAAATTACATGGAAATAATTCTAAATTGAAAAATTTATATGAAAAATTGTTCACATAACCAACATGACATTCTTAACCATACAACGAATAAACATAATATTCGCACATTTGAATATGTTTAAACATATACATATATATATCTCTTTTTCTCTTGAGACACACGAGAGAAAAAAAAATTTCATGTTTTGATGTAAAAAGCATAATTACTGGGATAAAGTAGAACAAAATGACGGCATAATTGATGGCTATGTTATGCGCATGAAATATTATTATGGATTATATACAATATAAAATGCGTAGAGAGAGATGAAGAGAGGTTTTTATTTCCATATTTTCTGTCTTTTAGCTGAATCTATAGTAACGCATTTCTTTCTGGCACTGTTCTAATTCATTCTAACGCTTGTCAAAATGATTGCTAAACAATGCAAAGCAAATTTGAAGCCATACAATGAGTGAAATGGTTAAATCAAAGTCACAATCGTTCGCATCAATTGTAAAAAAAGAGAAAAAAATTAGAGGCGAAAATGATATTTTCTTTTTTTCGGTTTATGCCTTTGTATTGCTGAAAAGTGAATGCTTGAGAATGAAGTGTGAATGATATTTTTCGTGTGCTGGTAACTCTGAATTCAAACCATCCGTGACTATATCCGTCACTCATGTCATGTGTCACATTTATGCATTTCTTTCGATTGAATGAATTTTATAATTTAATTTTATTCGAAACCGAACGAACACAACACCATTACTACGATGCATCGAAACACACCAGACTGATGGTGAATGTGGAAGGGTGAAATGTAGAATACAACAACCATTCTGCAAGTTGAATAAATGGAAAAAAAATTCATGTATAAACCGCTAACAAATTTGATATTCACGTTCTTCGCATTTTGTGTCTCTCTTGTTTTTGCTCTTTTCCTCTGTGTTGGAGCTATTTTTTTTTTTTTAAGTTAATGTCTGCCATTCGCTTACCAACTCATTTCATGTGTTCGTCTCTCACTCACTCTCCATAATACCGTTTAACATTGTTAGTGAAACGATCTATTTACGCGAGCAACGAACGCAATGCAAAAAAATTCCAGAAATGAAGAAAAAAACAGCAGCTACATTCATACCCTGAACAAACCAGAAAAAAAAATTTCAATGCCAAAAAAATATATATGCACAGATAGAAAGAGAGAAAGAATGAAATGAGGAGTGAACAAAGGAAATCAGAAAGAGTAAACAAGTGACAAAGATTTACAGAGCCCGAACTGCGGTTGGGGCCACATACATTTTCCCAAAAGAACATCGTAAAAACAAAAGATTTTTTCTCCTCTTTACCATAAATAACTATATTCACGTTTTTCAAAAAAAAAATTTTTCAAAATATTTTCTAGTTTTTCTGATTTTTGCACGTTTCAAGTGCGAATTGTGTTTAAGGCCACTTGGTGTTTTTAACGTTAAAATCACATTTTTAGAAAAAATATTAAATAATATTTGGTATCATATAATGCGAGGATTCAGCGAGGTAGACTATCATACAGTGATTTGATTTTGGCCTGAGAGATGTTTTGCGAAGCGGCCATGATGGTTTCAGTAAATTCGTCTTTGTTGTTGTATTGCCGACTATTTTAGTAAGTGGAAAATTTTGTCCTTCCGTCCGTCCGACTTTAACTTCGCAAAATGTTTTGTCCGTCCTTTTGTCCTACTTCAAATTAGGACAAAAGGACGGTCACACATTTGTCCTACTTTGAAGTAGGACGGACGGACCCCAAATTAGGACAATTTTCTATATGGGGCGCGTCCATCATAATTCAAAGTAGGACGGACGAACACGTTATTTCAGTAAGTGTCCGACACCTTTAATTTTTTGACACCTTCAAGTCAAAATGGCCCAAACATTTTCGATTATGTTCATATCTGGTTATTTGGCCGGCCAATTGTCGAAATGGTGTATTCCGCACTGAGGATATTTAGGTTATGTTTTTTCATTTTTTTGTTCATTGATCCTAACCGAAATTCGGGCACTGTATGTTATATATATATATATATAGAAAGAAATGGCATGGAAAACAATAGCAAAAACGATATCTTAAGCGAACAGAGAAATGAAATGGGAATGCAAAATGTGTTTCGCAAAATCGACTTGAATATGCTTGACACATTTTATAGAATTCCGTGTTTATATGCAAGCTCAACGGCGTAGCACAATTAATTAGATCAGTTCATTTTGATTATACTTTTTGTTTTCATTCTGATTATGCGCTCTTTCTCTCTCTAGCCCTCACCCTCCACCTACTCAGCTCTCTTTGTCCTATTTCTATCTAGTTGATACTAATTTCTTATGTTGCTCATCAGAGTTTTGTTTCTGAATGTTCTAGGATTTTTAAATGATTTCCACTCATATTGTGTCGTTAAATATATTACGTTCAGCAATGCACATGTTCATGCACAATCTCATACACAATTGAAAGAACCCAATTTGTTCAATTGTCATACACACATCCTCGTGTCAATAATGTGTTCCATTTCCATAAACCATACATACATTATCTAATGGGACTGAACAAAAATAAATTCAAGTAAAATAAAAACAAAATTTGTGTATTTTCATGTATCGTAAATGACAATGTTGTTAGTATTTGATATTACAGCTCTAATTATTATTTTGCTTTTAAATGGTTGACATTTTTATGTATGTACTTGTACAGTGTTCGCTTGTTTCACATTGCATGCATAAAATGAAAGTAGTTTACTGGGAAATCATGAAATCCCAATGATTTTCAATTATCGAAAAAATGTGCAGCTCACGAATTTGAATGGATTTCCCCGTGAGTTCCTTAATTATGTTTACTTTGCATATGACAATGACAATGACAATGACAATGCACATATCTAATTGACTTGCTAAGAAAATGCCATTTGCATGCAAAAATATATTTTCATTCGTACGAAAAAAATAATTTCGCTAAAAGTTATTTCATCTGTCGAGATGTAAAAGAATTTATTTTTGTCGACGATGACAACAAATCAAATTTCCAAGTAACGTTGACAAGAAACTTCAAAAATGATGAAAGCGCATTTTGTTGCCAAATCCGATGATAATTATTGCACAAGATACGATCATAATTGTCGACAACTTGAATACCATGAAATAAAGTTTGAGAGCAAAAAATGGAAGAAAAATCAACAACGAATTTCACTTAATTTAAATCAGCAAAGTATTCGAAATGTTCCACATTGTTTTTGTCATAAATTGCGCTATTTGTATTAAGAAATCATTCAACATTATTCTTCTTTTACCATTTCTCATTTTTCAACAGCGTTTATGTCTTTGTATCATTCTTGTCACAGAATGAAAGAGAGAAAGAGAGAGAGAGAGAGAGAGAGAGAAAGAGGGAATGAGACAGCAAGTGCACACACCGAAAATTGTCATTTAACCAGTCACATTAGGGACATTCTCAATTCGTCTGTGCAATTTTCCATTTTCACTTCAACATTTTGAAGCATCAAATGTGTGGCTGTTTAAATATTCATTGCGATCATTGACATGCATTTAAATCTGTGAATGAGTTAAACTCTGTTATAAAAACCAAATGGTTAACTTGTTTCAGACGAAATCATGTCATTGAATAAGTAAGTATGAGTGAATGCGGCGTATATATATACACTATATAATGGTCATTAAACCATCAACAAAATCATACTGAAAAAATTTATCAAGTAGTCCGCATATGAACTGAACATTTTCTTCTAATAAAGTCATTTCTCTTTCGGCAAAACAACAAACAAACAAACAAATAAACAAAACGAACTTGCTTTAGAAGAACTAAAGTGCCGCGCATTAAAATTTCGAAAACCTGAATTGATATCACGTGGTAAATGAACGGATATGACAATCCATTAAATAAAAAAAAAAAAAAAAAAAAATGCGCTCATTTAAAACTGATGAAAAGTAAAAATCCAAACGTATTATCCACTTAACCTCGAAATGTGACCGTCGAGAATAATAATAATTGCCATTAATAATTGTATTAGCTGAAATGTACTGTTGAACGAATGTTCTCTACCTCGATTTTCTTCCAACAAATTAAATGGCTGATATAAAATTCCGTAGAATATATAGACTAGATGAAGAATGGTAGATGTTATCACAAGTGCTTTTGTGCTCTCGAAATACTTTTGGCTTTATAACGAAAATTGACGAAGCGCACTGTTAACACGTATAACAAAATCCAAATACAAACCGACACATTTCCAGTTAATTACATAATAATCAAGAATAAGTACCCTTTTGGCACATTATATATGACTCGATGAATGTTTTGTTGTAGCGTAAAATCGCTAGAATTGCTCAGTATAAATCGAACGAAAATACACATTACACATTTCGAGACAGAAAGAGTGAGAGAGAAAGAGCTGAGATGCATCACCAGCATATTCAACAAAAACATATTCCATTCATTGGATTTTCATGCACTGACGCTTGTTCACTTCATTTGTTACATTTGGCTGCCGGAGCTGTATAGTTTTTATTCAAGTTTTTTTCATTCAGTTCCGTCTTTATGTCATACACAGTTAATGATGTTTAAGCAAGATGCTATTTAACCGTTTGAGCAGCACCAAGCTATTTGTGTAGACATGTGTTTTGTGTCTTTGTTTTTTGTTGCCTTGTTTTTTTCGTCTCTCGTTCTTCATTTAATTTTTTTTTTTCTTTGGTTTTGCTTTTGTTAAATTCTCTTGCTCCACCTTCATTCATATTTTATGATTAATTTTTGTTCATTATAAACACTTCATTATCATAAATTCATTTTTTCATTTTTTCTCCTTCCAGCTCAAATCTAGAGCAGGAGCACTGAAATAATAAAATAATAATGAAAACGACATTTAAGTAAAGTGAACAATTTCAAGTAGATATCGAATGAGGAGGATTCATGAAGTCTTCGTCTACACCAGCGAAATCTTTTTTCTTTTTTTGTGTTCAAAACACTAAACCGAAATGAATGCAATTCTTGGCATTCTTTCTGCAGTTTTTTAATTAGCGTGCAATAGTTTAAGCGCATTCGAATAAAAAAAAATTGCTAGTTCAAATCTGATTTTATTTTTCCATTGCACAAAAATGTTCCACTTGAAAGTGTTGAATTTCATGCTTATGCACTTCTACAGCTTCTTCGTACAGCAATCGATCTTCGTTTCTTTTCTTTTTTTCTTTTACTTCTACGACCATGTAAAGTAATAAGCGCAGATAATTTTCAGATCAAGGACTCTATACATATTTCATTCATTTCGCTCAGCGTTGAATTATAATGCTCAGCTATGTTTATAAACTATAGTATGATGATCAAAAGGAAGAACAAAGAAGAAACAGGACCACAAACAGTGCGATATAAATAAATAGCGTGCGAGAAAATTAAAAGAAAAGAAATCTTATAATTACTATTATATAAAATAAAAAATGTGTTTAACTACAATTTTTCGTCGTCGTTGATCGCTTTGTTTTGTTTTGTTTTGTTTTTGCTTTATTTTTTTTTTTTTTGTTTTTTTTTTTTTTTTTGTTGCCTCTACTTTTTTTGTTACTAGCAGCAGTACATCATTTGATTGTTTCATTTTTCTTAGTTCCACTATCCGTTTATCCATTAACTTAGCACGATAAATGTGGCAAACAGATCCAATTAACCAAGTGAATAACTTACTTGTAGCTGTTGCCCATTTTTCTTACTCGCGTCTCGGTCTCCGTCGATTACCGAGATGGATGTATAGATATGATGATGATGGTACACAGTTAGTGAATTAAAAGATGTACTTGAATACGATGATGATGATGATGATGGTGCGATTTCGATTCGATTCGATTCCAATGCATAAACAAATCGTAAGCAAACACACTTCTCTACCAATTAAATGAGGCGTACAATGGTAAACATGCAACGGCCGCTTTTCAACGATTCACCGCATTCTGAAATTACCGATCGAAAAGAGATAGACAAAACAAATGCGTCTTCATATTTTCATGCAAAACATTTGGTATTCTGTTTCGTGTGGCATTTTTTTTTTTTATTCTTTTTACTCTTCATTTAGTTCATCGTATTATGTGGAATAGATGTTGAAAATCGTACTAACCATATCTGGGAACACACACTATAGGATTGATTTTATCGCATCATTGTGTATGTTTGTGTGTTTTTTTTGTTACTTTTGATCAGTAAACTATGCAAATCTTGAAGCCTAAGAAAACACATATTATTCGAACGTTGATTCTAGCCGAAAGATAATTTACAGCTAAATATATATAAATGAATACACGAAACGCTCACACTGTCTCTATCGCTATTTTTCATTGCTAATGATGTAATGATCATGAAAGATGATTTATTGTTAGTTGAAAAATCACTGGTGGAAAAATGGTTGAAACAGTGTGAATAGGAAGAAATAACGCTAATTGTTTTCACATTAAAACGCTTCACGTCGACTAATTAAAATTAAAACTCATTAAAACTGGAACAATACTAACCAAGAGAATCGGCGCACTATTCCAATTCCAAAATGATTCAAATCACAAAATGAACAGCCCATTATTCAATGTCATATTCAATGAAGATTCTCTTTCCATGCTATATTCGCCTAATAATGTAAATCACACAAAATACCTTTCAGTTTTTGTTTTTTGTGTGGAGCAAATCTGTTCACTCGTAACTATTTAGCTGAAGATTGTCGCCCATTTGAAAGCCTATTCAAAATAAAATATCACATCGTTTGGTGCAAAATTCATTTGATGATTACAATCATGTATTGCAAATGAACATTATTTAGTTGTCGGATTGTGACCATTTTAAATGCTTAAGTTCTTATTTGCTGCAAGAATTTCACATTAAAGTATCACATATGAAACAAGACCTAACAAATGAACATGATAAATCGGCTATGTCATTTGATTAACAAGAGTGCGCATTAATGTTCACTTAAAGACGACAATTTTAAAACCGATTAGATGATGTTCGCACGCAAATGCAACAAATTAGCACAAACAACGAAAAAAAAAAGAAAAAAAAATCTCACCGATAATCGTTTCTATTCGGTTTGAATGCAACTGAAACAATTCGAAAGATGGAGAGAGAGAAACGACAATTTTTGTATGACTTACCAACAAATTACCGATGAAAAAAAAAATTTCTGTGTAATATATTTTCTCATTATTCATTTCTTTAAACCGTAACCATATGCACTCTACCAATTGCTCTCTGATGTTTTTGTTGTTCTTTTGTATTCGCCTTCAAGTGTTTATATTGCTTATGAATTGTTCATGTTGTAATACTTTTTTTTTCACAATACGTGTATGTGTGATACAGTCATCGGTGCGCATCCATGTCATTATGAGACCATAATCAGCTTTTTAACTGCAAGAAAATTTTCAAAATGAAATTTAAAGATAAGCGAAAAAGAATTTGTTTGAAAATATAAAATAAAATGAATCGAAAAATATTCTGTTGCTGCTGCTGTTGTTGCTGTCAAGTTTTCCTTGCAACTGTTCTGAACAATACACCATTGGATTTGGTATAACATGGGCCCTACACCCATTAATTATGCAACAAAATCGCCGCATTTGACTAAAATGTTTTACAGAGTAATCAATCATAATTGGGTATGTACAACGCACATGTTTTTTTTTTAAAGAAAGATGTTGCCAGTAGAATCGATCAAATACTAAGAAGTAAGAAGATCGCTTGATAAATCTAAAAGTAATATATTAAAGAGCAACTAATGGATATTCAAATGTCGCATTTTTATTGCATTAGTGTTGAATTAAAAATAAATTGATCAACATTTTTTCGCTAAGATACAAACATATGTGTGTATTCTATATTTATGAATGTTCGCCTCTAGGTCAAAAATAATATTTCATTTGGGGACCAAAGTACCTGTGATATGTATAAAGCGATGATCACATGAAAGTTGGAATTCGTTTTTTTTTCTTTTGCTGTCGGATTTTGCGAAAAAAGTCATTGCAAGTCAATTAGTATTAGACAGCTGCTTTTAAAAGGCTTAATTGTAATGCGATTAATTTTGTTTTTTTTCGGTATTTTTCTCTAAAAGATCCTTTCAACAAATGAATTGACAATATTTTTGATGGATGTATGAAAAAAAGCGGTTTCTCCTCGGATAGAGGAATACTATATGCAGAAAAGGTAGTGATGGAATATGCAGGATTATCATCTTGTCAAATGTATGTCAGATTTATTGGAATATGTGTCAAAAGATGAAGAAATTCTCTGTTTAAATTATATTGAAACTCATCAAGTATAGTTTCAAAGGTTTAGTTTTTTTTTTTTTTTTTACTTTTATTAGTGGACTGATGGTTGGATCATTTCTCTTGTTTGTTTCATATGTTCAGATATTCATCATCAATTACAACAAAAAGTTAAACTGAACTAAAAGAAGAAGAAGAAGAAGAAAAAGAAAAAAGTAAACAGAATAAATCTGGATTATTGTCGAATTTGTCCAGTTTGCAACGGTTACACCTTTCGAAACCTAATATCTATATTATGCCTTTTTCTCGGTATTCATTTAAAAGCAGATTCGAATGGAATTAGTGCTGTATAAGCTATGGTATACATGTGGAAGCATCATAATCAGAAAGGAAAAAAATTTGAAAATAAAGTGATGATTTGGTTTGAAATCCAAAAAAATTAATTTTATTTTTTGTCGAATGCAAATACAACCACATCCTCTTCTACGTGCATATTGTGAATTTTCTATGTAACGTATGCTCCATGTGATTAGTTATTGGTTAGATTGAAATGAATTGAATTTTGAATGATTGGAAAGTATGCGAAACAATGCTTCAACACAACAACACACTGACAATTATCCAACTGACAGGTCATGCATCGGCATCATTCTAATACTATAATTCTATATCATTATATTTAGACATCGAAGTGCCACAGTAATTTTTCAGTGAGCATTTTGATCGTTTTTTTTTTCTTCATCTGCTGTCGAAATGTTCAACTAATGATTATTTGATATGTGATCCGTGTGGTAAAGAATCAATATAGAAAACATACGCACAATTGAAAAACGCATACATACATTCTCTTTATGCTTTTTTCGTAACGTCAGCTCAACATCATCGATTTGCAACAAAAAAATGTTTTTTTTTTTTGGTTATATATAATAATCAGCGTGAAAAGATGTCGACAAAATAATAATGAGAATCAGAGAGAAAAAAAAATTATTCTTTCTGAATATTTGAAGAAGTGTGAAATAAAAACCGTCCTTAATTTCTGTTTCATTTGCTGTGCGTACATGGCTAAAAAAGATACCGGTCTAACAAGGTTTTCGTTAAGCAACACCTTTTTACGAATATTCATCAGTTTTTTTTTATGATTGTGATTGTTGATTGTTGATTCTTGCTTCAATTCATTTTCCACCAATAAAAATCACTTAACCATTTTTTATGTAAGTGTACATTTTTTTATTCTCTCGCCTCAATACCGCTGCCAACTTTCACACATTGAATTCAATCAAATTAAATTATTACTTCGAAAAGAATGAAAAAAAAAAAACACCAAGAATGAGAAAAATGCAGCCTATATCATTTAACAATGCTCAGAAATTTGGTTTTGTGCCGAAAATTGGAATCGTTTTACACATAAGATTGACAAGCAACACATAATAAAAGGGCAAAAAGTGCTAATAAAATGAGAGAACAAAAAACAATTCAAAGAAAAGGAATAAAAGAGAATGAGGAAAGAGAGGAAACGAAGAAAAAAAGAAACACGAAGAAATGAAACGAAAGAACGACTTCAATATTTAACGCAATGCGAAAGATTCAGCGCCATTGTTGCTCTGCGCGCACAGCTTGAAGTGTTAATTTTTTGACACCTAAATTAGGCAATTATTTTTACATTTCCTGAAAATACTCCGCAAACACACACACACACAACGTCACGCCGTTTTCAATTTTTTTTTTAATGCTCAGTTTGCTTTTTTTTACCATTACTGTTCCTTTTTTATCGGTCTCTTTCACCTCATCTCATCAAGATATTTACTAAACCGTGATCAAATGAATGAATATAGCCTGCATTTGCACACGGTTTAGGCTTTTGTGTATGTTTTTTTTTTTTTTTTTTTTTTTTTTTTTGTATTGCTTATTATTTATCACATGTTTTTCTCCGGTATTTCGAGAAATATTGCCTGCATTTGACACATTGACTCATTTGAACGATAGAACGAGATAGTAATGCGCAACAGGAATATATACCAGGTTTGATATGTTCTAGACTATTTAGTCGATTTGGTGCGGAACGGTTTATATTTGTTCAATTTGTATTACAGTTTGACGCTTCGGTGTTCAGGCGTTCACTTCGATACAATATAATTTGATGGACCGTTTCATGGGTCACCCTCTTATATTTTCAATATACGTACGTGTATGTATTAACAGCGTCAAACGGCTGGTGCATCAGAACATTTGTTTCATCATTTCATTCCATTTCATATTTTGGTGCTGTTTTTTTTTTTTTTTTTGCCGCTCATTCATTCACATTCTTCATTTCTTACCTACAATAGCAGTGGCAATCGGAAGGCGGCCACTACACATTTACACATTTCATCCAGAATAAATGGACTTTTTACATGTGTATGATTATTGTTTCGCCAGCTTTCACAATGTGCCATTTACCATTATTACCGTTCGATTTTTATTGGTATAATATAATTTTGTGCAGCCAAATGCAAAACCGATCTCATGTGAATCAATCGTCACTCGATAATTATGGGCCTTCAATCTCGAGCACGATGCAGAATCCAATTTCAATTGTACTGTAGAAATTTTATATCCCTGTTTTCTACATGCGGAATATTGTACCGTACTTTTGTAAATTTTCTGTTGTTTCTCTTGTGTTGCTGCATTGATCATTGTGCGTGCGTGCGTATATTTTCGTTTGATATGTTTTATTATGATTTTATTGGATATCGTCGTCATTACGATTTAAATCACATGTAAAGAGAGTGCTGAAGTTTTTACTTTAGCGGCACCCATACTGCAGATGACATGACCGAAAAAAAAAAATTATTTATCGACAAATAGAAACCCATAATTAACAGTGCGGATGGGTGTCGACAAGAACATATTTCATATGCAGTTGGACTTCAATTCTGTTGACTAGTTTTGCGCAGCAGTGTCTCAGCGTCGATTTATTTCGTTATTATTTTGTTCAAAAAAAAAAAAAAAAAGAAAAAGAAATTCACATTTTCCCCGGATCAAAGGCACATCGCACCATATAAACCAATACACAATTTCCGTTTCGTTTGATGCTTAACCAGAAATGGATCAGATCGTGTATGGAATATCATATCGATTGAGACTAATTTCAGAGTTTTCAAATAGATTTGATGATATTTTATTGATGCGCAAGGGTCTTACTCTTTTTCATTGGAGTTATCGTGTCTGATTATAAAAGTTATCATTTTTGTCACATCAAAATGAAATTTAATATGAAACCACAGATACCAGACTTTATTCCAATCCATATCCATCCGAAATGACAAATTGGATTCGTTAAATATTTGATGAAAAAAGGGGTTTGGGAAATATTATGTCTCTTTTTTAAATTATCATCAAACCATCGACAACACATGTGGAATAATCAATATCAACTGGTATTTTTACAAAATCATTTAAACTGTAAAAATACATCAATGAATAGAAACTAAATTCGACAATAGTTTCGAAAAAAATAAAATATCAAATGGACCATTGCTAAAATTAAATTAATTAAACGAAATCATTTATTCCATTAAAAAATGCAAATATATTTAACAAAGCTGATGCTTTCCTGTTTAAGATCAAGTAAATTATAAATACATTTTCAATTCGGGCCAGCTAGTGTGACGGAACTTTTTGGAATTATGTATTTATGAAATATATTATCCATAAAATCAATCTTTTGAGTTTCGTTTCGTTTCTTTTCATTTCTTTGTCTTCATTTTTTTTATTAATTTTTTTGTTTTTTTGTTTTTTTTTGCAAAATTGAATAGATGAAACATGTTCTCGAAGAATGACAATAATTCTGTGAGACGTTAATGTTTTTATTTTTTGAAAATCACTGTGAAAAAAACTCATAAAAGGGTTATGATTTCGAACATGAAGAGGGAACGTTTGGTTTATAATAAGAGATTTATTACTATACAATAAACGTAATTATGAACAACCAAAAATGGATTTTCACTTGAACGGCCAACTAATAATGTTAGTTGCTAGTTGCACAAATAATTCGATATTCGGAACGCGGAATTTATAAGCTATGCTATGAATATTCGGGCAGGTTTTTTTTATAAAAAATGACATCATATCCGTGTGGAGATGTTTTCTTTTCATATTTGCATACAGCATTTTTATGATTTTTTGTTTATGGCATTCGGTCTTTCCTTGAACATTTTTATGACTTAATTTGTATATAACTCCCATTTATTATTCCGTTGCTTGTTAAATGTTTATAGAATATTTTGTTGGCGATAATTTTTATGTGCGCGCTTGCTTTCTCTCTCTCTCTCTCTCTCTCTCTCTCTCTCTCTCTCTCTCTCTCTTTTTGTGTGTGTGTGTGTCTCAGGTATGCCATTTACTCAACTCTTTCAATTCAAATGGAGCGAAAATGCTGAGATTAACTATGTCATTGCTAACAGAATAGATCATGTGATCGTGTACGTTATTCATTTATTTTAATGGCAAAAAAGATTAAAATACGATGTGTTTTATGGGTGAATTATATTTTGAATGCAGAAGCATCGAATGAAACATAACAAAATTCAACATAAATAGTCTTGAAGAGCAAATGGTATGGCAAAACGAAAGCGCAAAAATGCGCACTGCATTGATAATACAATATTGAAATTCTACAGGCAAATAAATACGTATATTTCCGTGGAATTTTTAACTTGTGCATTCAGTTGAATTCATTTCTGCTGTCATTTTCTTCACATGTATACAATACTGAATTTCATACTTATGTGGCCCATAATCCAAATTATATGCTGTGGAAAAATCTATTACGAATTACATAATAACCATAGATGTTGGTGAACACGTGAAATAAATGTTATAATTCGGTGAATTGACAATGGATGCGGAAGATACAAAGTGTACGAAACAGTAGAGAGGGATATAAAAAAAAGATAGAAAGTGAATACGAGTGGCACAAGTTTAAAAGTTTTCTGGCTCTAAAATTGATGGCAATATAATTTACGCGAACGGCGATATATTTATTTAGATTTAACAGTTGGCTGATGGTTTCATTCGTTATCGTTCATTGTTGTCATCATCGCATTCCTAATTTCCTTTTTTTCTCCTTTTTCTTCTTCTTCTTTGTTTCTCTTCTGTTTGGTTCTCTACAATGTGGTTGCTTACTTGCGTGTGTCTCTGCTCATAGTTTATGTGTTTGAAGAAAGAAGGCCGAGTACCCTTTGACAGTGTAAAATGTGTACAAAACAAAATGAATTTATGCTTTACAAACCGAAACACGGAATTAACACGCAGAGATATCTGTACGCGCCATTCCATGCTACGGACGCCGGAATAATGATGAAAAAACAAACGAAAACTAATAACATTTAGTTAAATTCGATTCCTTTGATATTGCATCGGTAGGCTAATAGGGTTCAACTAATTTAATTTGCCCGTTTCTCTCTTTTGCTTTTATTGTTGTTGAAATTCACCAACATGAACCGTACCCGATGTGTTTCTCGTTAGGCAAATTGGTTTTTATACGCATATCCGGCCCAAAAATGTACCACCTCGCTGGAAAGATTTAAGTAACCGTATCTCTTGTTCTCTCCATGTATACACAATGTACACCGACACCAGATTATAATTCGATGCGCGCTTTCAACCTCGCACACAATTATACATTTGGAATGGAAAACAAGTTTCGGCTTTTGCTCTGTGAAATTCATCGTTTCTTTCTATCCTTTTTTTTTTTTTTGCTTCACTTTTTTTTTTTTTGCTAATTCGCTTCGTTGCTCCCTGTGTTTCACTTTCTCTCATTCTTATTCAAATCAATATAAAATGCTATTAGTGTTACTGTTACTGTTTCTCGACCTAATCGAACCATTGCTCTGCTATATTCACTGTGCTCATATGAGGTGTTTATTTTCGAATTGTGACAAGCGTAAAAAATAATTGTGTATTTTATACGGAAATAAAATTTTATGTCTGTCAATGGGACAAGATTCGAAATGGCAATCCAGTGTTAAAATCAAATAAATGACACTGTGTGTAATTGTATTCGACATTGAATAAGCCGTTATATTTCGGAGTTTTTCGTTTGAAAATTTAATTTACAATTTTAAAGAATTGCATCTCTTCTCAGTTGAAGTTGATGTAACAAAAAAAAGTTATTCATTTTATCAGTTGGCAGTTAGTTGGTTGGTTGGTTGGATGGTTGGGTGGTTGGTTGTTTGGTTGGTGGGTTGATTTGTTGGGTGAAAAGAGACGTACACGTGATTCAATATTTCAGTTGTAAAAACAAAATTGGATAATACGGTTCAACATGGCCATTGTATTCAACTAGATGATAGTTTTCAGAGGATGTAACAAGTTTCAACAAAGCCATAAAGAACTGTTCAACATTTGAATTCAAATTTCAACAAAAGGATGTTCTCGGTTGGCGTTGTTCGTAATGTATATCCTTATCGGTGAATTGAATAAGATTTCCACTTTTCGGAAAAAGTTATTTCATTCCGGTTTCCATTGAGTTACAACATCAAAATAAGACCGTTGCGAATCTGCCAAAGGAACAATCAAAAATAACACCTTTCGTTGCACTTTGTTGAAAAGAAAAAAAAAACCAACGCCGTTCCACCAAAGGAAGCTATTCTAAAAGGAAATGAGAAACGAGTTGAAAACAATGTGTAAACAATGCATAAACGTAAATTAGGTTTGACACCTGCAGCAGCAGCAGCAGCAGAAGTAACACCAATAGTGGTGGCTACAGCATCATCACAATGCACCACACTCAAATAGTAGTAATTGGAAACGTGTTAATTTGATCAAATGAGTTCGATATTACTTGGGTATCACATGATTTGTTTGAGCAGTTTGTTTTGAGTCTCTTTGATGTTGGCAGATTTCCGATGGCAACCAATGAAAAAAAAAATTAGATTGTTGAATTTCACTGAAGCAGCAGCAATCGCAAGCTATTTGAAGTAAGTCGAAGTAATAGAAAGATTACCATCAAATATGCTAATTAATAATATAATAGGCGGCATTTATTTGAAGTACCGCCTTCAACATCGGAAACTCCATCTTTGTTTCACTTATACGCTGCTTTTGTTTCATTTGTTCCGAAATTAATTTGTGTACATGAAGGTTTTTTTTCGTACTCTTTTTCTGTTTTTTTTTTTTTTTTTTTTTTTTGCTGTATACACAGTAGTATACAGTACAGTAGTAGTCTTTGCTGCAACAAAACAATATAAACATCGGAGCATATATAATATTCAAATGCGCATATTATAATCGTAGTATGTATTGTTGTTTTATAATGGTTTTCATTTTCATCATGTTTTCTTAATCGCCGTTTCGTTTGCTCGTCTTAATGTCACATCGTTCATTTGTCATTTTTCAAACGAACCTATTGTTTAGCTAGCTCGTTTTCATGGTAAAGATGTGTGTTTCATGTAACTCTTATTCGTTATTGCTCCATTTCATGTCACTTCTGAATAATAGTGGCTTCACTGTACATTCGGCTGGTTTGATGCGATTTTTCATCGCTTGAGCTCATTAAAATTAAAATTATTATTATTATTCATTTTGTACCATGTACCTGTTATGATCTACAGATAGAATGGGGAGCTAAAACCAATCGTAAAACATGGTTACGCTCGCGTATACCAACGATGAAAGAAAAAAAAAGTGAATAAAGAAGGAGAGAGAGAGAAAGATAGAGCGAAAAAGAGATAGGGAGAGAGGGAAGAGTTAAGCAAACGAATCGAAATGACTAAATACCGTGTGTGAGATTATGTGATATTCACCCAACATCATGTGTACAGGTATTTTCGCAGTGCTGCGGAGTGGTTCGAGTTCGTATGTTTGCAGTGAAACTCGGCGAAACCTTTTCGAGACGTGCGCTAATATATCTATTCGTACCTATGCGTACCTGTATTTGTAGTTGTGCTTGAAAACTTCAGCAAACGCTCTCGTTCTCTTTACACAATATGTTCTTATTTCCGTCGTATGTAAATGGTGTCTTCAACCAAAAACTCACCAAACTCAAAACAAACTACATCAGTATTTTATGCATTAATGATGATGGCACATCCGTCGTCATCGTCATACACTCACTATTTATCTAGAGAATTAATGTACGATTTGCTTCTTCTCTTTGCGTCTTTTTCTCTTACATTTCACATTGACGTTTTTTTTTTTCTCTTTTTTTTTGTCTTTTTCTTTTTCGTTTTGCGCTGCCGGATTCACTAGCTATTGAATTGAAAATAGTGAAAATAGAATTCATCTGTGAACTTAACTTAAAGAGAATAGGTTTGTTTTATGCATGTGGAATTGATGCATGGAATGTTAAAATGAATATTTGGGTGTGTGTAGGCGGGAATTTTAGGCACTGAATTGGAACAAAATTGGTATAAATATGCGTTTTGTATGTTGGGTGTGAATGCAAATATCCATTAAAAATTGAGCACGACCTTATATGATTACAGGCAGTTTCTTTTTATTGAAAGACAAATACTTTATTTCCGTGTGCATGTGTTTATGTGAGAGAGAAATAAACGATAAAAAGTTTCATTGGTATAACTGAACTGAGTACCAAATATTCTATTTTTAACAACTAATTTCAATGCATCGAATCTTTTGCTAAAAATTTCAGCCAAACATTTTTCTCAATGTAAAATGAATGCGTAAAGGATATCTCTGTCGAAAAAGAAAAAGAAAAAGAAAAAGAAACAGTGCTCATTCCATTTTCATCTAAATTTTTACTGTCATTAATGAACGAAAATCAAAATCACTGGCTTTCATCGTCTAGAGCGTTATAATTAATAAATACCAGTTTGATTTAGACAAAGTAGGCGAAAACAGTGAAAATTCAAGCTAAATGACTGAATAGAATATCAAGTAAATTCAATATACATACACTGTTCTATCAGACATTTGGCCCCGTCTGCACTCATTTTCTCTTGTTATTTCGTTCTTTCATTCATTCATTCATTCATTCATTTGAAAGGAAGGCATTTTACCGTGAACATTCTTAATATTTCCTTTTTCCATAAGCAATTTCTTACGGAAAATCCCCGTGAATATTGAAAATTTCGATGTGAATTGTGTTTTTTGATGAGGAAAATGAGCCACAGCACGACTAAAATGGTAATGGTAGTGTGTTGGCATTGTGTTGGGCGCGCGTATATTTGGAAAATTTTATTAATTAGTAAGACATCTTTTATTTAATTTTCATTAAATTTGACACTAATGAAATTTTGTGAATGACTTCGATTCGACACAACGTTGTTGTTGTTGCTGTTGCTGTTGTTATGGTGTTGCTGTTGTTGTTGCTGTTTTTATTTCTGTTTACTTTGTTTTTTAGCGCTAGAGTAATGCCTGGATGGGGTTGACTGAAATTGCTTTGCGACAGGCGTAACTTGTATAGAGAATAATGCAGACACAACGACATACTGTGTGCCATGGATAATTCGCATTAAAGGCAGTTGCAAGAGGGAATCACGTTCAAGCTTCAAAATTATGGTTTCCATCTGTGTCGCGCACATTTCGATCACTTGATTGAGTGATTTTCATCCATCCACAATGTGTTGATGTTTGAATGCTCATATTCAAATGGGTTACTTCTAATGACAACAAACACTGAAATAATATATCAAATATATTGAAATTTTATCGAAAATTTCATCCGATTTGTTCACGTAGAAAAACTTTATTGGGATCAAATAAATTTCGAAGTATATGCACAAACGCCACTGACAAATTCATCACTCATGAACACTTCAAAAATTACTCGAGTTTTTTTTTCTTTTTTTTTCTTTTTTTGTTCAAGATATGTAATATTTGTTCGGTAATCTTACCCTTTTGTGCCTCTTCATTCATCAGAATCAAATATCTATTTTAGGCATTTTGGCATCATCCTCAAATTTCAAAGGACCCGTTTACAAGAAAATGCCATTTGATTCTTGAATAGTTTGCATGAAATTAGTTTGAACATTCTTTGAAATAAAAGATAAGATACTTAGAAGGGTTCAATATGACCAAAGTAAAACGAAGAATACAAAGCAAATTTTAATGGAGAGAAAAATCAATCCGTTGGCACAAAATTATTTCCACTTATCAAATCATAGTGAAAGATGGAAAATATATTTTGATACTTTTCATCAATTTGTATGTTTATTAAATCGAGTGAAATGGCTAGAAAATTTTTCAGAGAATAAAATTCCATTTTATTGTCATTGGTAATTGTTATTTTAAAATCCACATAAAACAATATGTTCCGAATTAAATTCAATATATTGTTACATTTGCCACGAAATCCACGAGATTAAGATACAACTCATTGAATTACAAACTGACATGAAACAAGATTAACGATTTGTTCATTATCATGTTTCGTTTCTTTTGTTCACCAAAGTACCTTCCCTTTTTATTCCTTTTGAACAAGAAGCAAAAGAGGATAAAAAAGAAAGAATGATAGAAATCGATAATTAAATTTGCATACAATGAAGTGCACTCGATTAAATATGTACGGTCGCGATGTTTCAATGATTGTCTCACTTGTGGATCAAATTGGAAAATGAATAAAATCCAAAAACTTTTCATGCTAAATACTTCGACAAGAAGAACTTTGTCTTCCAGCTTCTATTGTTTGTGCATAGCACTGGAAACATTGTTGTCATGAAGTTTTTGCGAAATTTACCATAGCCCGCTGTGTCGATATGATTGAATGAGCATTTTGCAAAGACCTTTGCTACACATACACACCCCAAAAAAACCCAATGGAGTATTTCAACAACATTGGAAATTTGTTCAATGTAACTCTACTTTTCAACGCGCAAACGGTGAATTGCAACAATTGACTACAAATATGAGTTATTACTCTCTAGCGTTCGATAATCTTGACAGTTTTCGATATTTGAAAAGTTTTCCGTGGTTCGGTTTCGAATAAAAATATATTTTGTACATTTTTTTTCATTTTTTCCCGTCTTTTGCATGTAATGACATTTAAAAAATTTCGATTCAAAATGAATTTTTTTTTTGCTGTTACCTTTTTATCGTCCTTCATTATTTATCGAATCGCAATTCATGTATCGCCGATAAGCAGGAAAATTGTTTCTCATTTTCGTTGTTTCGATTGAAGAAACATTTGATATGTGTATAAATGAATTCGTTTAAGAAAGTGCTAGCGATAACAAAATTCAACAAAGATGTATGTATTTGTATATATTGTAATGTTAAACATCGATATCATGGCATTTTCTTTCGGTTGCCATTTTTTCTTGTTGTTTTTGTTGCAAATAATGGAAAATAGAAATGTAATGCGTTTGTTATAATCGAAAACGTACCGAGACAAATGAATAGCAAAAAGAGACACATTTATTTTTCATACAAATGAGTCTCGCGACGGTTTTCGTGAGCACGTAAATTATACAAGTAATTGTATGCGCCAGGGACACTTTGACATTGTTAACTTCTGATAAATTCATTCGCGCATTTTCTCATTCACCTAACACATTCGGTTGAACACTTTTTTCTCTTTCGCTTCGATGAGATTTAAAACTCATTATAAATAAGTTTTCTTGAATTTCCAGAGCATACTTTGTATAAGATATAAAAATGGCTTAGATATGCAACGAATTTCAATATAAAATATTATCTCCTAACAAATATGTCGTTTTGTCAATAATTTCATTTTTTGTTTAAATCCCAAAGTGATAATACGTGTATTATTAAAAACCATTGAAGTCACTGTGTCAAGGGAATAATTAAGATTTTTTATTTAGGAAATTTATAATTTTCCAAATGCGGTTTTTCATCAGTTTAGTGCATTTTCGAAAAACCAATCGATTTACGAAAAATTAAATCAAAAGTAGAAAATGGTCGAGAATTTATTTCGTATAAATTACGGTAAATTCAGGGAAAAACCACCCTAATAGATGAGTACATTTGGCCAAATTGTATAGCGCATACGGTAATTGCAAACTGGTGACATATTCAAGCCGGCTTGAACAAATGAGCAATTGTGAAATCAGTGAATTAAACAGTGAGTACGATACAAATGACCATTCATATGAATTATGCATTTGAATGTACAATATTTGCGGCGCTTGTTGGAAATTGAGTGCCATTAAGGAATGAAATCAAAAAACAAAGAAGATAGATGTCAATTGAAAAGTTAGTTTTGAAACAGTATGATTTCACGTAATTTATCGTTTTCTTCTTTAAATCGACAGTGTGCACATATATGTTTGTTTTAAAATTGATTCTGGCGCAAAAATTATTGCAATAAATTCCATATAGAGACAAAATTGTTCATGGTTATTTGATGATGGAAATGTATATGGATGATGAAAACAATTTTACGTCATAATTGCGAATAATGTGAGCTAATTGATGTACTTTGCGTCATACGTTAGCAAACAATACCGAACGCATAATATACAACGCCTGTGATCACAAGCAAAACCAAAAGCAAAACCAAAAGCAAAAGCACAAGCACAAGCACAAGCAAAAAAAGACAATATGCACATCGTTCATTTGTCAAGTAGAATAATAACTAAAGTTTTCAAACACTCAACATTTTGCACACGGTAAACAAAAATAATCGAGTTTTTAGTTGAAAACAACAAGAGCATTTTGTGGAGAAATGAAAAGATGCACAAGTGCTTTGTGTAAATGTTTAAACAATAGCATAAGAAAATCTCTTTTCATTCATTTGTATGAAATTGTATGATTGTGAGAGTGAGAGTGAGAGTGAAAATTTGAATGGGAAATTGATGCTGCCAGGAGTGGTAAAAATAAGCAAAATATGCAGGCATTTCTTGTTGAGAAGAGTTGTTGATGATGTATCAACATATAAAATATGATAAAATATAACATTGTGCAGCAAGGTTGCGCAAACAATTCCCACTAATCCAAAACCCCAGAACACTTTTTGATGTGTATTTAATAATTATTTTGATCGAAAAATTACTTGAAATCTTTGGAGATTCTTCGAATTCACGATAAATAATTTTAGTCTTTTTGTTAATTTAAATTTCAGTTAAGAAGATTAGAACAATCAACAAACAATTCAACAGAAAAATTAACAAAGAAATTCAGGACTGAAAATACCATTTAATATCAGTTTCACCAGTTTAAGTCACGTATAAGCCACCACGGTGAATTTATCAATATTCATGATTTTCCCCACATTTTCATCAACTGACAAATGACCATCCTTGTTTCTCATTCAGATCAACATTGCATCCCGTGAACAATCGACATTGTATGTGAAAACACGAATACAACAAAAAAAAAATGTGTAAATATGAAAAATACTCTTCAAATACTGTTCAGTAGATAGCGGCATACATATGTTAGCATGCGCAACAAGCCACTGGATAACAAGAATGGAAAAAATGGAGAAGAAGAAGAAGAATAAAAATAGAATAGAGAAGCGAATAAATGAATAATTTGTTATTTCTAAATACATTTTTGAATGATTTATCGTTTTTCTATCCATCGAGCAGTGACGGTTTGAGTATCAAATGAAAAATGAGTGAGTGTTCTTTGTACTGTAGAACAAATGCATCACCGACAACGATCGATGAAAAATGAAAGACGGAATAGAAATGGATGAACAATAAAATGAATGTAAATTCGATTTGAATTTGTTTGAAAGACAAGTGAATAGATAACAGTGCCGAACTGAATAATTCTTTTTTTTTTCTTCTTGTTCTTCGTTGCCTTCTACTTCTTTTTCTCCTTTTTTTTTTGTTTTTTTTTTCTTTTTCGTATCGAATCGTTTCAGACTTATTTCAAATGCGTATACGGACACATGTAATGCCAAGCTAGAACTTGGTTACATAATACAGTTTCAACTTCAATTAATTCCATATATGTGATAAATTTTAATATGTTTTACATGTGATCAACTGCTGGATTGGAAATAACCCTATCGCAAATGAGCATCATCAGTTTACAGCATCATTCATTCAGTTGATTCAAATCTGAAGATTCTTTTCAAATCATTTCGATTATTTTTTCTTATTGACGATTCTGCTTTGCTTTTTGAATTTATGATCGAACGTCAAAAAATGAGATTTGTCTGTGTGAGACTTATTGAAAGCGTTATATAACCTAATATTTTTCTCAGCAATGCTAACAAATAAGAAGATGCAATTCACACCCAAAATTGGATTCAAACATCGTAGATGCAAGCAGATCAACGTTTCAATTTTATTTTAATTTCATATTTAATTAATAATGTTAAGAAATCAAATTTTAGATCTATAAATCAGCAGTAGATTTTATCTGGATCTTTAACAGTTACTTGTTTAAGATCTCAGCATTCAATATAATTTGGTTTATTTCAAGAAAAATTAAATATTTTTTCATCAATTTACAAATTTCAGAAGTTAATCTATTCGAAATGAGAAAATTATAGAAATAGTTAATTGTTATGTTGAAAATACTATTTGAAATGTCAACATGACAAGAATCGTGTCAAACGTTGTATCAATTTATTCCATGAAAGTGGCCAACAGCATAATGGTAGAATAGATTCTATTTGTAAGCTGAAAAAAAAAAAAAAAAAATTAAAAATTTTAGGAAAAATATGAAATGTGGATCAAAGCGAACGACATACAGTTGATGCCATATCATAACCGAGTACTTTCAATGGGCCTTGTGTGAGTAAAACACCATTTTGCATCCGATTCAGCATATGAAACACGTCTTTTTGTTGTGATAATGTCAAATAATAGAATTTTAAACTAGTTAAAGCATCGCAAATTTTTTCATTCTAAAAAAAATTAGATTTTAAGCGAATAAATAATTTGCAATTGAAAATAAATAAATTTCCATTCGAAAATTACAGCCGTTTTGATATTTTCACCCATATAACATATAACAAGTAGTGCAATATAAGATACAACTGCATTCCCATAGCGGATAAACCAAATTTCGGACCAAAATTTCCTAAAATCCGTCCAAAACTTCCTAAAATTCGTCCAAAATTTCCTGAAATTCGTCCAAAATTTCCTAAATTCCGTCCAAAATTTCCAAAAAATCAGTACAAATTTCCCTAAATTCAGTCCAAAATTGCTTCAAAAATCAGTCCAAAAATCCCTAAAATCAGTACAAATATCCCTAAATTCAGTCCAAAATATCCAAGTTTCAGTCCAATATATCCGAATTTCAGTCCAAAATTCCCGGAAATGAGTAGATTTTTTTTTTGAAACAAAAAAAAAGACAAAAATTGTCAATCAATAATAATAAAATTTCACGACTAAATTTAGTTAGCATTTTCAGCTGCGTTTTCATTAAGAAGTGGCAAAAAAAATCTACATAAAGAATAATAAATAGAAAAAATAACGTTTTTATTTTAAAAATTTATTTCAGATTTATAACTGACAATTTGTCGCTTCGCATTTTTATATTTTCATTGCATTGCATTTCGAAAATAGTTTTCATTTTAGAACAAGATATAATTTTCTCAATCTCTTCTAAGCTCGGAGTGGCATTTTGTACGGTAGGCTTTGTGGGGTGCAAGTAGCATTGGATTTGCTGATTGAGGGCAATCTATTAATTTATTTTTCATTGCAATGACTATTAAATGTTTACACATATTTTGTTTAAAAAAAACCGGACATGTACATGTTGATATTGTATCCCAGTTATCATTGGAAAAGTGCACCAACCAAAATACTTGAAACCCGTGTTTTACGAATTCGTCAAAAGACGTCCATTTACGCTTTACCAAGCATTTATAGTATTTGTAAGTGGCTTCTGCTTCCATGCATTTTTCTGCTGGGATTACATAAACCAAGCGATCTGTGTCTTTTGTTTTTGCTGTGAAAAATTTCCAACCATTGTTCTCCATTTCAGCTGATTTCATAATCATATCTGAGGAATTGATGGCTTCAATGCAATGATTTTTTGTCCAGAAGACATCTGTATCGACACTTCGTGTGTCATTTTTTTCATTGAAATTAAGAATTCATTCAATGGTAGACGACGACGGAAGGTTATTTTGCGTTTTATCACTGCATTGTAACTTTCCAGTGCGTTGTTTGTGGATGGGGTATACACTGCCGCTCTTGTACCAATTTTATGTGAGCAATTTTTTTATTTTTTTCTTATAATAAATATTAAACATCACAAACAAAAACAAAATAAACAAAAAAAATGCTAAGACTGAAAATAAAATCAATAAACAATTAGTTTATCAACATGTTAGTTTATTTAAAACGCAAAGTTCAGACCCAAATGAGGTCATTAGCACAAAGAAATCTTTTTTATATTAATCTTCAATGTAATTAAAAATAAAATAAAGTGAAAAATCCATAATAATTTTGCACAAAATTTATTTCAATTGAATACATTTTTCGTGCATAAACATAAATTTCAAAAAAAAAATCTACTCATTTCCGGGAATTTTGGACTGAAATTTGGATGTTTTGGACTGAAATTTGGATATTTTGGACTGATTTTTGAAGCAATTTTGGACTGAATTTAGGGAAATTTGTACTGATTTTTTGGAAATTTTGGACGGAATTTAGGAAATTTTGGACGAATTTCAGGAAATTTTGGACGAATTTTAGGAAGTTTTGGACGGATTTTAGGAAATTTTGGACGGATTTTAGGAAATTTTGGACGGATTTTAGGAAATTTTGGTCTGAATTTTACCATACCCTTCCCATAGCCTGCAGGAAAATCTAACTAAAACAGAAAACATTCGTCTGTAATAAATTATTAAATAAATGAAATATTTTTGCTCTAGTCACATATGAGATCTTCGTTTATATAAAATGGACATCTTACGATCCATTGCGCAAATATGCCGTATGTTGCACCGTAGGTAAGAAGTGGTGGGCCCAAAAAAGTCTTCCAATAAAATACATCCGAAAATTCCAAAAGATATCTAAAAAAGAAAAAAAAAATCAATTTATTCAATCAATAAATGTCTGAATAATATTGATCAAAATTCATACTCATCAAAGTCTTTTATTTGCATTAGAATATTTCGAAAATGAGCTCGTGATTTAATATTACACTTTTGTCTTGATTCCAATTCCTCTGACAATTGATCTGAATTTAATTCGATCAATTCGGAACACAATTCAACCGTATTGTAAGTCATACATTGACATAATTCAATACAAATCGTCGATATAATGCCTATGGAAATAATATGGAATAAATAATGAAGAAAATAAAGTGGAAAAAATGGAATTGTATACCAAATGGCATTATAACAGACTGATACGATATGTCAAAAATAAAACCACGATAGGAATTTTCTTCGAAAAATGGTAATTTTGTGCCAAACGGAGTAATCATTATGCCTCTTCGAATATATGCATCAATTGGTCCAATAGATACAGAACTGATCGATATAAAGATCACAATTATCAATACTATATATGATTTTCGCATCTTTTCAATGCTTTGTTCACATATCTGAGTAAATGCAGATGAATCCTTTTGATCGGAATATATATGATCGCCAGAAAATCGAAATAACATTTTCAATCGATATCTATCGGTGGTCAAACATTTTATATACAATGTTACACTCTTTTAAAGATGATAAAAAAAGAATTCATAATAATAGCTTAAATCGATTGAAAATATTCATATAAGCATACCGATGCAACTATTCCAACCTTTGAAAATAACATCTTTGAATGACAATTTTAAAACAATATTTATCGAAAATATTCAACTTACCCCACATGTGCACCTGGTGCCAGTAAAGAAACGGCCTTGTTTGGCGAAATAAATTAACGTATAAACAACGAGAATGAAATAATTCAAAGCCAAAAATGATCCAAAGAATGATAACCAATAAACTTTACAACCTTCAAGAATTTCAATGCCAAATATCGAGAGCAAAACTCTTGGAATATCACACAAAACTTGCCATTTTTGCTTTGGTGTCTTATCTGGCCATTCTTCTCGTAAAGTTTGATATCTTTTACAGAAATTCATTGTTTTTAACTTATTTTTCAAATTTAATAATTCAAACATCATTTTGTATTCTTTGTTTTTTTTTTTTTGTATTTAGAAAATGTGTTTTAAAACTCGTCCGATTTATTGAAATTCAGTCTATCCAATGAATATATTTTATTGCTAATCAAAATGGGATCAAGTAGATTTTGAAAATGAATTTTTCTTTTCAGATAAAGTGGAAAAAATGGAATTGTATACCAAATGGCATTATAACAGACTGATACGATATGTCAAAAATAAAACCACGATAGGAATTTTCTTCAAAAAATGGTAATTTTGTGCTTCAGTTGACTGAGAATATTAAAAAAGGAATTCCTTTTTATCATAAACAATATTAAATATTATTTAAATAATTATGCACACGATACAAGAATTTGAAATGCTTTCTAATTTTTTGTAAATGGAATGTTTTCCAAACTCAAATAAACTGTCGATTCAAATTGATTTAATTTGAACATTAGTTGTTCTTTATACTAGTACTTACAGCCTTGCCAGTTTAAACAAACAGATATTTCAAATTAAAATCTTATTAACAAAATCAGGCCATATTGTTTACCATGTGCGATTGGCTAATTAAGTTTTTAATGATCTTTACGCGACTTCGGTCTGATCAATTTTTTATCGACTCTAAAACATTTTTTAGATACGTGTTCAGAAAACTACAAAATTGTTGTTTTGCAATTATAAACCCGTGTGGAAATAAAGTCACTGACTGGCTGACTGACTAAGTGGATTTTGACTGAAAACCAATTACAGTTAGTCAACGGTCCAAAAATAACCAACTGAAAACGACATACATAGTTGACTACATAAACTGCTTATGTACTGCATAAAAGCATTCATTTGTGTCATTGAGTTAAAGAAATGTAAATGAATGCGTTCAATATTATAATTTTGTGTGTTTTTCCTAATTTTTCTGCCAAACAAGCGATGTATGGTTGACTTTAGTTGATTTACAACTACTTTTTGTGCTGAAAAAAAGTCAATCATAACTGTTAGTCGGCCGGTCTAGGTCCCAAAATAGTCAGTTTATTTTCATGCGGGAATGAGAAAAAAATCGAATAATTTTATTCAGCTGGTAAAATGTCGATATTAAATTTTTAGTTGTTTCAAGAAATAATAGTGGTTTCAAGAAGAAGCACATTTGCTTTGAAATGAAAAGAAACTATAATTAAAAACTATTAAACAGTATTCATTTTCTGCAAAATGGCTTAATTGTAAACAACTTCTATACAATTTACTATTTGCAATAAATCAACAATTCGATTAATTTGTGAACTTTTCACTGCATACTTATGTTTAACCTAAAGCGTTCTTTTTTCTCTCTTTTGAAGATTAACTATTTAAAATTGTTGAACAGCTGTTTTTTTATTTATGAATTTCGTTTTGTTGACCCATTTTAATGAGTTCTTTTTGTCTTGACTTACTGCTTAATCAGTTTTATTTTCGTTGTGATTACATTTTCAAAATAAAATCAACCATCTCCTGGACTCGTTATTTTTTATTGTTTTTATCTTGTCGAATTTTAATTGAGATTGTTTACTCATGCAAATTAGGTCGTTTCATTCTTGTTTGATTTAGCAAATATCATTGGTTTTCGTTTATTTTTTTACTCAATGGTACGTGCATTATGTACTCTTGGTTTTAATTTTTATTTGTGAATTTTCCATTGGCAATTTTTATTTTGTGTGCAAATTCATAATTTTCATCATAGTTATATCGTAAAGAGTTTATAGTTAAAGCAAAATAAAATTTCAATTAAATTGATTATTTATTAATTTGAATTGATATTTACTTTGCCTAATAAATGAATTTAATTTGGGAATTGAATATGACAAAGCAGATATAATGGAATTCAAATGTCATTAGGCAAATCAGTAAGAGAAGTGGATTTGATTTGGCTACTTGGCGTTGCATTTCATTTACAAAATGTTTCTTAAATCTTTTTTATCTTTGATTTTTTTCATTCTAATTTGCATGTATTTTGATGGGACAATTATGCGTTTAATCGGATTATATGCATTTCATTGTTGGTGCATTGAAAATTTGGAATCCATTGTGCGAATTTTAATTATTTTGATTCATAATTATTTATTTCAACGAAAAATTAAATCACTAAAGGATCGATTTGGCCCATGGGCAGGTATAAAAATTCAGATGTCATTCATTTTAATTAATTTAAAATATTATAATTTGTTTTAATCCAAAGTTGTAAGTGGTTCAACTGATGGTATTGGAAAAGAGTACGCCAAGCAATTGGCCAGTCAGGGTTTAAATATTGTACTTGTTTCAAGAAGTGCATCGAAATTGGCTAAAACTGCTTTACAAATTGGTATAGTTGGAAACTTATATTAAAAAATTAAAATTACAATTAAAATCATCATATATTACACAAGATATTTAAAGTTTCAGTTTAATTTAAGTACAGAATCAACTTATGGTGTTAAAACAAAATGTATTACTGTTGATTTTAATGATGGCAAAGATATTTATAATTTCATCGAAAATGAACTTCGTCAAATTCCAATTGGCATTCTAGGTAAGATGAAGCATTTTATTGTTTTTACCATGCAAACATTCTCAATTCTAATTTAAAATTTTAAATAAAATTTCGTTTAAATGCTATTTAGTTAACTGTGTGGGTCGAATGTATGATCATCCAGAAGAGGTAATTTTCAAATTATAATTTCTATAATGATTTTGTATTGCAATATTTTGGATTTTTTTTTAGGTAGCAAATGTACCATTCGACGAATTATGGAGTTTAATAAATCTAAACATCGGTTCAATGGTAACAATGACACGAATTGTGATCAATTGTATGAAACAGCAGAGAAGAGGAGCCATTATAAATATTTCATCTGGGTCAGAATTACAACCATTTCCTTATGTGACTCTTTATGCCGCAACAAAAGTAAATTTTCATTAATATTCTAACTGAAATGCAAAATCTTGTTTCCATTTGAAATTTAAATTTAATTTTTAATCAGGCATTCGTTCGAAATTTTACACTGGGTTTACAGTATGAGTTATCATCATATGGTATATGCGTTCAACTTATATCTCCGTATTGCATTCGAACAAAGCTTCACGAAAAGTATCCCGTTAACGTGGTCATTGGAAATGTTTTCTTTCCACATGTAGAGACATTTGTCAAATCAGCTCTATTTACACTTGGTAAAACAAATGAAACTACAGGTTATTTCTTCCATTCTCTTATGGTGCGTAAATATATAAGATTTATGACAAAAAAGGACATTCATTTTAATTCTATTTCATTTTTATTTGATAGAATGTTTCAATGAGAATACTTCCTGTTCACATTCGTACATTGATTATGGGACACGTATCGCAAAGAATTCGAAAAGTTTATCTCGCGAAGCATGCGAATGCTGATAAATCAATGCAGACTATTGATTAATAATTAAATTGTATTTTTTTCACATTTTGACTGTGCTAACAAATGCAAAAGATTATATGATAGAAATATAGCTACATGTATCGGATAGTTATTTGTTTTACAAAATATATTCATTTCGGGATTCGTGCCGTTTGAGATAATAAAGCGTGAATATTGATAAAATAGAAAAAAGTAATTTGCAATTGTTATTTTGAAAAAATCCGCAGTTAAAAGATTAATTAGACAGTAGTTGTCCTTGGTTCGAAAATTCAAAATTAATTAGAATGAAATCACACCAATTCAACAATTCAAAATTCAGAATAATCATATCATAGTTGCACTAAAGAGGTGCGAAAACGTACTTTGTTGGTTTTCCTATATCTGAAAAGAGAATGAGAAATTAACGTCAGTATGAACGTAACAGCTTGTTCGTCTTCCTTTTTGACAGCATGTGTTTGGCTTCATCTGTCTGGCAAGTTGAGAAATTACGTTTTAAATGTGTGTCTACTGTTTTCACTGCAACGCTCACGGTTTTTTGTAATGCATTTCATTTTTCGTTTAATGCATTTAAAGTCTGGTGTATCAACCATATCCACATCAACATCCGCAAAAGCATTAACCGTTAATCTAGCGACCGAATTAATGATGAAACATTGATAAAGTGCACATACTATTCGTTGATATGAAAACATTATAGTCCATAATTTATTTTATTATTTCACTTTATTGTGAACTATGAATATGCTATACAGTTAAATAATAATCAATTCGTTGAACTTGTTGATTGTTAAAATTGTTGATTACAACAAAGTGGCATTTTATATTTCAAATTAGGGAATATATTGATGTATTCATTCTTCAACAAAGTAAACAAGAACTTTGTTGCAAATTGGTTTTACTGATTTCTTACATTTATGAGAAAAGTGAATTTTCATTGTAAAAACAGAAAAAAAACAAAAAAAACAATGAGTTCCCATTATTTCAATTATACGGTTTTCTCATTATATGTTTTTAATTGAGTAGGGTAAAAAAATGATGGCTATTATTAAATTAATTTGTAGTTAGAACGGCGCTATGGAAGAAGAAAACGACTTTACAATGGGCGGTCAACGAGTATTTCAAGTATTGAGTTTTTATATTACATAGTCCTGTCGTCCAGCTATTTGAAAAACCATAATTTCATTTTTTTTTCTCCCTCTTAAGCAATACTTTTCTGTGACACAGAAATGACTGAGAAGAAACTGTGGATGGAACTCAATTGGTTAGTATCTGTATGTCTAAAAAGATAATAAATGATTGGAATATTTTTGGCCCAAAAATGTTTAATTTCAAAAACCAGAGAAATACTCTCACCCCCAAAAAAATATATATAACTATGCCATGCACGTACTATATGCTAGAGATACCCCCCAAGTAATCCATTTGATGCGGAATTTAAATCAATGAACGATTAATCATAGAAAATTTAAAAAGCAATTATAATATGGTTGCTGCTGCTGCTGTTGTTGTTGTTGTTGTTGCTCTGTATCGAAATATACACATTTCATATGCGATCATTACTCATACATAGGATGCATAACATACGTATATTCAGTGAATGTCAAAAGTGGTGATGATGATGGCATTTTGCTACACATTCCAAGAATGTCTCCTGACATACATCTGAAAGAAAAATATACAACATGGATATAGATCGAGAAAATACCAGCCACCGTCAATATTTCAGACAAATATTAAAGAATGTCATGCACATTGCATATCGCACAAAGTAATCAAC
This sequence comes from Resseliella maxima, assembly GCA_029041755.1. Lineage (NCBI taxonomy): Eukaryota > Metazoa > Arthropoda > Insecta > Diptera > Cecidomyiidae > Resseliella > Resseliella maxima. The sequence continues at coordinate 1,064,430 of JAQOWM010000327.1, forward strand.
GCATTAGAAATTATAATGATAAAAATAAACATAGCTGAACAATTACATGCTTTGAATTGGAGATTTAACAACGCACTCGAAAATATACTCATTTGATAGTCGGATATTTTAGTTTGAAATCGAATAGACAACGCTTGCATAAAGTTAAAGCAAACGCATTGTGCGCTTCATTAATTGAATATTTGACGCGATAAAACCGTTTATTTGATTTGAATTACAGACATTGCGCCCCATTAATGACATTCAATATATATGTAAATAAAATTGAAAAGTTACACACAAAAACGCATTCAATGCTGAAAACAACATTGCAACATACAAGCATTATTGAAACTAATACTGTGTATTGACTACAATTGCAAAAACATTCTTTATGCATAATTTCATATTTATTTATATTCATTTAAACGCACAAACTAATATTACCATTTTAAACGTTAAAATGTTTCATAACAAATAGTATTTCACAACAAAATTTCAACAAAATAGTTGAACAGCTTTAATTTCATGTCTGGAAATTTTCAAATATAATTTAACAATGAAAAAAAATCCTAGCAATTAATAAATGTAATCCTTTATTATATATTTGATACGTACCATTGTACTGTAATTTGAAAGTCATCATCGACATATGAAACAGAACAAATTGTATCACGATATAAAAAAATGAAATGAAGAGGATAGTAGAGAAAAGAAAAGAAATAAATAAATAAATAAATGTCATCATCATGCTAAAATTTTGACACCCTTATCTTTACAGTTACTAAGATTTCACTTGAATATTCAATCAAAATCGAAATTCATTGAAACTTTTCAAATAATATAGATGTGATAGCTACGACAACTGTGTGTAAACTTTTTAAGTGGAAAAATACATGAATCATGACCATTGTGAATTTATCTCTATTCCGATTGCATTCAACAAAACTATAGCAGCAAGTGGTCTTGCATTGCATGAATTTTGGTGCAAGTTAAGAAGTAAATAAAAAAAAAAAATAGAAAAAAATTAGAAAAATCACGACAATTGAAGCAAAAATAAAAATCGCATAAAAAAAGGCATTTGGAAAATGACGAAAATTTAAGCAAAATGACGCTACACGTCAACACCACACTACAATACGATTTGACTAAAGTATTGCGCAAAATGTCGGAAGTCTTTGCAATGCATTTTAAATGCATCCAAACAATATAAGGTATAATAAGGTAGTTTGAAGCACCAGTGACAAAGACGCCATTTGGCAATCACAAAACTTTTGCTGTAAATTCTTTCAATTGCACAGATAAAAATATACGATTGTACTACTGTTTCTTGCCCTCTCTTCGTCTTCATCTTTATTTTCTTGAAATGGCATTTTATTAGTTCCTTGAAGCAAGTCAACTGGTATCGCGTTGTTCAAGTATTTTGTTGAGAAAAAAAAAATGAAAAAAAAAAGAACGTATCGCTTTGATGTGTTTTCATAATGAGAATCTTTATATTTGTTTTTGAAAACACAACGATGTTTTCTTTGCTTACGTTGGCAATTGGAGCAGTAAATGGTGCCGCAATGCATTTCATAAACTATCCATGGAATTGGTTAGGCGTGTGAAGATCCGCTCTTATCATTTCATATGACTACTATAAAAGAAGCACTTAGCACAAAACTTTAGTGTACCATGACGCCAGAACTCTTCAAAACATTTGCTCGTTGTGTTGTTGGTTGAGTTTCCATTTTTGTCTTTTTCATGAATGTCTCCAATTGGCAAACCAAATAATCAGCAGCATATAGTTTTCGCAAACAGTACACATCGTCATTTTTCTCATTATTCCAACATTCGTGCAAATTATAAACCATAATTTGAAAATAGAAAGAAGAAGAAGAAGAAGAAGAAAAAAATTAACTTTGATATTACATTTCCTCGTTTATTCAATTATAATAACTTTTTGTTACTGAAAAGATTTCGCAATGAAACTCAACTCACATATTTTTATCGGACATACTGCGGTGAAATTTTATTCATTAGTTTTAATTACATTCACTTTGAAACTAAAGTAGTCAAAATATTGCTGTATTGAAATTTTTTTTCTTTCTTTGTTTCATCTAGAACACAATTCAACTTTATAAGTATTATTCTTTCTATTTTTATTATATTTATCAACTGCCAGGAATATATTTTTTTACAAATACCCACCCTCAATGTACACATAATATTGTTAATTTAAAGGGATATTTATATTAGACGCAGCTATTACTCCAAAATACATTGCACTTAGTCGGCGATTTTGATACATTTACATTAGATGAATGTTCTTAACATATACAGCAGTTACTTTCAATTTTCAATTTTATGGCATTTCATTAGAAATTGACTTGGAAGCGAAAAATATACATTTACTTCAAACACTCAATCAAATAGACACGCCTATGTGCAAACGTTCAGTTGTGATTTTTTAGAAAAAATTGCTTAATAAACATTACATGACAAAATATTGAGTGAATTGGTATCACAAAAATGCATAATATAAATCCGTTGGAAATACAAACTTACACCAAATTAATCATTGCATGTCAAATACATAAAGATTTTCATTCCGTAATTAGTATGAGTAGATTTTTTTCTTTGTGGGAATGTCAAACTATTTAAAATTGCATGAGAAGTGTTTTCTTGAAAATGAATAAAACAGAGCAAAAACACACAAAAAAGAAGTGAATCTTGTGATCAAACCATTCAGTTTGTGACTGTTTTTTTTTTCTTCCTTAGATTTTATCTTGCATTCATTACAGATTACTTTTCTCTCTTTCTTTCTCTCTCTCGCTTTCTCTCTCTCTCTCTCTCTCTCTCTCTTTCTTTCTCTACGATATGCACTGAGGTAATGTTTATTATTAAACATTGAATACTTAAAAGCGACTGACAGCAATGATAAAATGCATAGTGAATAATGAACCGCAGTAGTTTTCGCTTAATTTTCCTGTTTGGATATTTTTTTCTTTTGTGTCATCATCCTAAATACTATTGAGCAAATACAGTACTCTTGTTGTTCTCATCATTTACTTTAAAATTCCACCATTTTATAGTTTTGGTTTCATTTGTGTGTCTGTATGTGTGTATGTCGAGCTGATGCCATTTTATGCAATGTTTTTGTTCAAATGTAATCCGGTTTTTGTATTTTCAGTACATTATTATCATTATGTATAAAAGACAATGTGGTGGCTGTAGTTGAAATGCGAATAAAATCAATCTGTCTGGTCGGTTCTCATCCAAAACAAGCATATTAGATGGCATAAATTCAATTAGAAAAACTTTGAGAAACTAACATCCATGTTGCTATAGAAAGAATTAAAGGGCACTTTTACTATTACAAAGAAGAAATGGTCAAACATCAGCCGAAAAAGTAAAAAAAAAAATGTGCGACACAATTTTTCTCTCATCTTCAAAACAAAGGAAAATTCAACAAATTGTTTTATAAAAGAAAATGCACACGAAAATAAAATGAAAATGACGGAAAAAGAAAAGTGCTTGGGCATTTTTTGGTTGGAAAAGAGATTTGGCGAAAAATAGAATGCGTTTCGATTGTGAAACTTTTTAACTCAAGTTGAAATTGTAAAATATTATCTTACGCTGTTGTCTCTTTTTTTTTTACTTGCAACTTGCATTTTCTTTGTACTTATGAATTTGCTCGCCGTCGTCTGGATAGCGTTTTGTAATACGAATCCACAACAAATGAACCTTTAGAGAGAGAAGAAAAAATATACATTACTATAGTTGTAATAAACTTTAGTATTTATATGTTGCATTTCTGCACCCGCTCTCTGGCCGTGATTCATTCGTTCACAAGTAGTTTAAAATTCGCGCGTCACCGCACAAAAATTGCTTTTTAATTACTTTATATTCAAACCGTATCCAATACACATACATAGATTTACTTACGAGTTTCCAATGCAGGCGGGCTGCGAAACAAAAACAGATACAAAAACAACAACAACAAAAAACAACAACAACAACAACAACAACAACATCAGTAGCAGAACAACATTAAAGTATTGTGGCAATCAAATTAAAAACATTTAAAATGAATTTTGAGAATGCACAGTAAACAGTACAAGGCGACTGTAAACCACTTGACGTCTCTGACACGACCAAAACATACATTAAAATGCTAAAGAAAAAAAAAGTGTGGCAAAATGAATTCAATTTCATTGTCTACAATGGCAATTCATGCGGACTCATAATGGACATAGTATTACAATCAATTTTATCCAATGAGAATGCTCTTCTGCACATTAAAAATTTAAGCGAATGTCAATGTTCATTATGTTTTTCTGCAGCAGTCACATGTTCGGAATTAAGTAACTAAATTGATCCAAATACATGAATGTTATGCGGTTCCTTTAATAGAAAGAATATTGAAACCAACAAAGAATGCAAAATTTTAATCTCAACACAGAGCGTGAGGTTTTCTTTTCAAATACAAAAAAAAAAAAAAAAAAAAAGACATTCAATACATACCAGGTTTCAATTTACATTAATTTAGCACTTAAATTATCGATCATTGCCCAAGATAAAAGAAAAGAGAAGAAATGCGGGCAACGCGTTTTTGGGTGTGCTACCATGGCAAATTTAAAATTTGGTACAAGCTGTATTATGTTGAATAATTGAAATGAGTACACCCATTGGTAACGATTTTCATTTTTGTTTATTTGCCAAACAAATGCTTGATAAATAATTTAAAATGAAGTCAAATTGATTTGATTCAAAATACATTCCATATAAATGCTCGTGGATAAGGCAGCATATTATGATTTTTTCATAGGCAAAAATACTCGAATCTCGGTATACACAATGTTTATATACTATGTACTTATTGCACCAATCTAGGACATTCTATATTCATGCAAAGAGAAAGTAAGTTCACTAATTCCTATCCATTGTTCGTACGTTTGCTATCAATTCATTTGTATTCAGTAATAAATTATTAGAACCATTGGTACATACATACATGCGATGACCAATTTCGCCAATCACGCATTTCGAAATCACCATCGTCCTGAATAAAATGCATTTGTTTGTATGATTTATACAAGTATTTGAATCCATTTTTTTATTTGCGGAAATACGTTTTTATTTCTCTCTCTCTCTCTCTCTCTCTCTCTCTCTCTCTCAATCTTTTGCATTATTTCATCAGTGATTGAATGTCAACGTTCTATATAATTTTTCGTAGATGAAAATCGATTAATTTCTGTCACGGATTTTATAAAAGTATAGTTCGTCATTAAACTTATAAATTGTATTATTTTTTATTTCCATTTCATACAATAATATGACATATTAACAGAGCACATTTCATATAAAATCTAATTAAAATTTGTGGATATATTTTATTCAGTTTGAAACTTTTGGTCATTTCCATCAAATTGTTATGAAATAAGTTTCAGGTGTTGTTGCAAATGAATATTGAATACAAATCGATTCATACTGAAGCGTAATTTTATAAGTATACAATGTAAAACTGTACATATATGAATTAACGAAATGAAGCGCGCAATCAATTGATTTCAAATAATAGGCTAGCCATTTAATTGTGTTTTATGCAAATTAGTTTGCGAAACAGCAAAAAAAAAAAAAACATTCCCACAAATTTTAACGATATCTTCATTTCAAACTGTCTCACACAGAATGCACTACTAACAACAGCAACATCGAGAGAGAGAAAGAGAGAGAGAGAGAGAGAGAGAGAGAGAGAGAGAGAGAGAGAGAGAGAGAGAGAGAGAGAGAGAGAGAGAGAGAGAGAGAGAGAGAGAGAGAGAGAGAGAGAGAGAGAGAGAGAGAGAGAGAGAAAGAGAGAGAGAAGGAATTGAGCTGCAAATATATTTGTGCATTTCCAATTGAATTGTTTTTATGTCGTAATTTAATGATAATGATATGGATTATGTTACCATTTTTATGCATTTTTCATTTATCGCCTCGCATGAATCACATCAAATGATCGAATTCACTGACACTACCATACATTTCACTGAAGAATCGGACGATAAATGTCCAACAACAATTCCACATATACAAATAGCAAATACGAATTACAATGAATAATTTAATTTTGTGGCATACATTCAAAAAGTGAATTCATGTTCACAGTTGAGCACAAATTAACACATTTAAATTCTAGAAATTATTTGAAAATTGGATTGAATGGAGGGGAACAATGATTAATTAACCTGTATTTTAACTAATTGCTATTTGTGCTAATTTGAGAATGGATTTTGTTATAAAACTAAATGGAATGTCTTCTGAGATATATCAATTTAATAAACTTAAATTGAAAGCAACAAAATTTTTTCACAAATTGTATTTAATTCGATTTTCCATATCAAATTATTTCTTTGGGAAATTTAATTTAATTTAAAATTATTTCCCATCTGCATGCAATTCTACATTGATTATAGCAATTTCACTTTCAGATGTTGCAATCACTTTTTTAAGAGCATTTCACTTGTTTATTATTTATGTTTTAAAATGTTTGTTGTTTGCAACAAAACATTTATTGCAAAAGTCCAAAAATTCCAAACAAAATATTCCACATATTATTGAAAACTTAATTCACTAACAGTGTATACAACATTTGTTGAATAAATTCAAATCCCGCATACAATGCGATAACCAATCTTTTCTCAAATTACGGCACACTTTTTTAAATAGACCATAATAACAGCTATTGAATGAGTTTTTCAATCGAGGAATATGCTAAATGCACACTTTTTTTTCTGTAATTAGCCGCCATTCATATGAAAATATATGTTCGGGGTGCATTCCAGGGTGCATTGAATTACAAAATCCACAAATATAAATGATGGGTAAGTTTTTTTTTGTTCAATATCATAAAAAATGTTGTTCGATGTGAAAAATGATTCAACATTTCTGCGAAAATTGATATAGTTTTTCGTATGTATTTCGATGGAAAATTTGGGAAATTTAGGAAATTTAAACAATTCTTAAGCATAGCTACTGTGTTTCGGTGAAATAAAAGTTATGGTTTACTTATGGCCTAAATTTCCTTTTTCGAAGGTCAAATTGTTTTTCAATAGATTATTTTTATTAAATCCTTTTAACTTTTTTCACTTCAACCATCGAAACTCTTTTTTTTTTCAAAATCAGCAATCGTGTGAAATTTTGTCAAAACTTAAAATAACTGTAAATATGTTGAGAATAAGTGCTGGTATGAGTGATTTACTTTACAAAATAAAATCCAATTTTATAAGCTAAAAACTCAAAGCTTACTTTGAAATTTGAACTTAACTTTTGATATTGAAGATTGCAAAGTTGAAAATAAAAAAGTTTTTACGGCAATTTGAAATGGTCAAATACAAACCAAATTTTGAAAGAGAACGTAGATTGGCAGGCAGGAAGAATACATCTTAGTTTCACATTACTGATCAATTTGAACAACTCTTTGAGCATTACCAATTGCAAACGATGAATATCATCTACGTAATACAACGGTGTCTGCATTTGAAAATGTTACTGAACACAAGTAACGAGTCAAGAACATTAGATCTGGACCGACTCAAAGGAAAAAACATTCATCAAAGGTCATGTTATGTAACTTATCGAAAAAGTTGTTCACACACAACATACACACACACACACACACAATAGACGCTGCGAAACAATTGTGCCTTACATTGAAAAGTTTCTCTTTTGATCCACAAAAAAAAAGTTGTTGTGAAAATCCTGAAAAGGAATGGTCCCCGTCTTGTTTTGAGCATTACAATATACATTTCCTTTTGATTGTGTTCTAGAATTACCGGTATGAGTTTTTCTTCTTTTTTCATTCATTCTCTCGTTTTATCTGCAACCAGATTTCGGATTACTTTCCGTTGGTTTTAATTTCCTTTGAACGATAGATTGTTCATACTGAACACTGCATCAATACCCATCTACATATTATTAGTATAAAATAAATTCGGAGATGACGCTCATGTTCGGAACATTTAAATATTCATTTGTAATTGAGTTATATACGTATTTTGTGAGTAATTTCATTTGTTTGTAGAGTTTTACATCACTTTTCATTTTCTCTCTCATAACAGCCAGTTTATTTAAACGTGAAACGATAATTGTTTCCCACTTTTGGTTTTATATTTAAAAACGAATCGCCATCTTTGACGCTTTTATTTTAAACCTAATTTTGGTCACTAAAACATTAGGATCTAATGAATTCCAAGTCTGGTTTCTAGATTAATATATTATAAAACCATTCATTCTATATCCTTGGGACACATCTACACGGTGAGTTGGTATCTAAGTTTCTCGGTTGGTCAACTTGCCAGTTATTATTCGCAACCCAATACAACAAAACAAAGAACCTTTTTAGCCCCAATGCTCTTTGATTAAATCCATTTAAGCTTCAAGCTCATGACGGATCGATTGAAAAAAAAAAAAAAGAAGAAAAATTGGTTTTGTCGATATCAAAGGTTCTATGATTCTGGAATGCATTCAATCCACCAAACTTTATTTATTTACTTTGAAACATTGAAAGTGTTTTATCAAGCGAACATATCTAATCGCATCTTTCTTTATTTTCCATGAATGGTGTCGTATGTATTACTTTACATTCAATGAAAGCGTCCAAAGTTCTGTGTCTCTGTGTTGTTTCATCACGTTCATTAAATTAGTTTATTTCGATTAACAAGTTTTTAGTTCGATAGCTTATTCGATAATACTGTTAGCATATATCCAGTTAGAAATTCTTGTATTCGCATCAAATTTTCTCGAATACTCGAATCCTATTATGTCAAAATACCAAACATTTTTTTGTCAAACAATTATTATTATGCGAATTTCCAATGTCGAAAAACTTCATCGGCATTGCATTTTTTTTTTTATACACACTTTGGATGTACATAGTTTTGTATTTGGTAAGGTTTAGCAGTGGTGTCATATCGATACAAACTCAATACTAATTCATATCAACAATTATTTATTGAATCAAATACGGTTGAACAGCGCTATTTCGCCTGGTAAAGTTGCGGATAATCCATTGAATCTTGTTAAACCAAAACTTCCTTTAAATGTTTACGAAAACTTTTATTCAAATCCGAAAATGTGCATTCCTTAATTTTCCTTTTGAAAATAATACGAAAAGATGTCTTTTTTTTTCAATTATGAAAATAAATCCAAAGCTCCTCTTACTCGTCAGCTGAACAACAATGAAACCTAACGAAAATTATTTCATCGCGTTGAAGTATCATTTCAACGTAAGTACTGTTTCACTTTTCTGTTTCTATTTTTCTTCTGTTCATCTCTTCTCCTTCCCTACCTTCAAATAAACTCACATTCCCCGACAGTGATAAATATTTGTGAAATGATCATCAAGAGCAATAAAGACAAGTGCATAGGGAATGAGGGCATGAAGATAAGAGCTAAATAAACCAAAATAATCAACATTGAAACAAAAGCTTTGTATTTAATTGTTGTCGCCCCGCATAAATGCCATTGGCAGCATAGCTTATGGATGCTTGTATGAGAAAGAATACAAAAAAAAAACGCAACGCGCTTATGGATTGTCATATGAATTTTCCATTTCAAGGTCTTTGCCACTCAACAAGAATGTTGTTTCGTTATTCAAAATTCTTTGTTTTTCATCCACACAATAAAACCAATTCATACGATTCACACAAATGTTATAAATTTTGTTCGTTTGCATTCTATGTGCGCTTTTTCGTTTATCTCTTTTAACTCTCTCTCTCTCTCTCTCTCTCTCATCTCTCTCTCTCTCTCTCTCACTCTCTCTCTCTCTATCTCTGAAGATTTGAAAAATAATGAATTATTTTCGTTTTCACATTCGGTTTGCTTTGGTTTGGTTTTGGCGGCTCATTCGAATTCAGCACCAGAACAGATTGCATTTCATTATTTGCACAGAAGAACATCATTTAATGTTTAAGTTCAACAAATCAACGATTTTCCCAATTCGACAACGATTTACCTATAGTATGAATAATATCTATTTTTTTTTTCTTTTTTTTTCTTATAACACAACCGACACGTATGATTTGCAATGGTTGATTGTCTAAAGGGAAAAAAATACACGTCTCTTGAGTTTAACACCAAGCTTCTTTTGTTATCATCACCGCGCCAAATGGCAACTAACATTTTTCATGTGATTTTCTTTTCATTTCTTTTCGTTTCATTTTTTTCGAGCAAAATTCACTCTCCATGAATGTATTTTATTGAAATGTTCACGACATTTGTTGGAACGTGATGCTGAACAAAAGGTGCGGTGATAGCGTTTACAATTTTTCTGATGGCAGTATATGGAAAGAGATTTATATGTTGGATTTAATAGATATATCCTAAGCAATGAACGTTTAAGTTAAATATTTGAAGGACCCAATTTCAATAGTTTCAAAGGTTTATTTCACAATCCATATAGTAATTTATCTAATGTGAATGCGGTCAATAAACAAAATCAAATACTGTAAATCTTTTGTGAATTCTATGCGAAAAAAGAAAAAATAAAACAATCCTGTGCAAATAACTTTGATTTTACAATTTTAAATTGCTGGATTTTGATTTCAGATACTCTCTCTCTATTGTTGTTGCTTTTGCTGCTGCTGCATGGATCACATGATGATTTACTGTTTTTGACATTATATTTATATATATATATCCCTTGCATAACGTTTCATTCACGTGAGTGTCGTATTCAATATCCACGGCGATTCACTGCGAGAAAGAAAAAAAAAACAAAGAAAAAAAACGTAAACTGCCGTTTGAAATGTAAAATGCGCGCCCTGTTTGATCTAAAGCTCAGTGCGCCCGAAATATAAAACGTGGTCGAAACGCGTATTCAACTTCGTATTTGTCTTTCAACGCGGCATTATGCTACTACTTTGGTTTTACAGATTGTTTGCACAATGTTTCGAGTTTCTGTTGTGCTCCTTGTGCCACCGTGCTACACTGATTCATTCGTTTGTTTTTAATATATATATATACATACATATATATTCTTTGTTTATCCATTTCAAACTCACACATATTTCAGGTTTTCTTCACACTTCTCAACTTTTTTTATTCTCTTCACTTTTAATAAACTGCTAATCCACTTATTTATTTCTGCTTTTGTGTACCGAGTCTAAACAAATAAGGGTGCTAATGATGTTGGCGTTTTATTTCAGTATATTTTTTTTTACTGTTCTCCCGCTCTCATTCTCACTCTTAATTCCTTGATATCTGTCTCGTTCTTACATTCTCTCCTTTTCTATGCGTCTACTATTCGAATAATTGTATATTTTTTTGTTGGATTGCACTTTCGGCAATGCAGACATTTTATAGGAAAAATGAGTTGCTGCTGGCAAAAATCGCATAGCAAACTTTAACAATATTATCCCATTTATGCTACAATTTCGATGCATAATACCATGTACTGTGCATATGATTGTGGGATCGGAAAACTTTTTTGAAATTTTCTGTAATGAATTCACTCGATTTTTCATACAATACGACGTTTATACATCGTATGCTGTATTATTATTTTACTGCGTACTGACTGTGTAACAATATTTTGATTTATTTCACTCGATAATCCTTGGTTCAGTTCGTGTTGATGAAATGATGATTCGTATATACTTTCATTATGATTCATTTTTTTTTTGTTCACTTCTTTTTCTCATTCATTTATGACTTCTCTCGTGGGATGTTCGTTGTTCTCATTGTTTGCCATATATTTGCCATAAATTTTTAATAATATACAAATATTTAACTCGATGTACAGAGTATGCTGCATTTTACTGAGCACAGTGCGTAGAATAATAATAATAATAGCAGTGGCACATCCCGGGTGTGGAAAATTCAATTTGTTGAATCGAACCTTGCACATGTTTCGTTCATTGCAAAAAAAAAAAGAAAAAAAAATTGACGTCGTGAGCACGCACGAAATGAAGACTTATTCTATTTTTTGAACAACCATAAATTTAAATTAGATTTTATGAGCACAGTTAGTGGTTCGTGCAAGCACCATTCATTCTGGTGTGCCCATTAAATTTATCTGTTTAAGATTCATAGCCTTTTGCCAATTGATTCATTTTCAATATTTGATTCGGGAATGCAAACAACAATCGCTTCAATCGTGATGTCATTAGAACATTTGTGGGTTGCAAATGACATTTGTGTTTGTTTTTTTTTCCTCTACCTAAGATTTTAGAAACTAATTTTAAAGCGCTGGCTATTATTTTAAATTCACACTCAAATGGTTGAATATACATTTGGCAATAAATGGATAATGCTAAGTGCCGAGAAATGCAAAATAGCCTTTCCTTATTTAATTGTACGTTTGCAAAAACTGCGAAACATTTGAATTTATCGTTCAAATGATCGCCACCCTCATTTAATTGGCCATTGACGGTGGTTACCATTAGTATTTTTTTTTTTTTTTTCGTTTCTGTTTGGGTTTTTTGCAACTGTTTAGCACTAAATTTGAAAAGCATTTTAATAGAATATAAGTGGTTCGTGTCGTGAGTATGGGCAATCAATTTCGATCCAGTTGTTGGATTCGATGCGAACAACGGATTTCCATTTGTATGTAAAAGTGTCGAAAATGGGCATTCGTTAATATTACTTACCACTCCTAATAGCAATGGAATTGGTGTGCAGTTTTTTTTTATTCCTTTTGTGTTTGACTGACGATTTGCCTTCTTCGGATCGCATTTTGCGATGACAGTGTGTCGTTGTGCATAGTTGTTGTTTCTTTTTTTTATGGTTGTCTAATGTAAATTTGAGTAAATGCGTCAATGCAGTGTGTGGCAATGCTGCATCAAGAGGGATGCAACGCAGCATTAACTGTATCGAACTCTCTACTATTTTGTGTACAATGCATGAATTCAATAAAAGAATCAGTCCTGCATCCTGCAACAGGATATAAATTGGCAATAAAAATTGTTTTCTTCTTTCTTTAACTTTTTCCATTCAGTTTGTAATATGGTTTTTTAACTCTCGATGTGTGTGTGTGTGAGTGTATTTGTGTGTCTGTTTTTTGTTCAGTTCGTCATTCACTTTGCCTACAAGTTCGGTGGCAAAACTAAAGTTTGTTATATGACTTGTGCTGTGTTTGCCATGCATTTTATTGTTGTTCGGTAAATTGCTGACGCCGTTAAAGAATATATGTATGTATAAAGGTTGCATATTACTGTGATAGTGTGGTATGGTATTGTGTTTGTATGGTAGGGATGCTACTATTACCGCCGCGATACGAATGAATGCGCATAAATAACATTAGGCTGAATGTGTATATTTTGTGTGTGTGGCTGGTTCTTTGCAATGCCGTTTAAGATCTAAAATCGTAGATAAATTTCGACTAATAAATTGTAAAAAAGTAAATAAATGCATTTGTTACCGTAAAATAAATGCCTTTCGCAGTGTATTACCGAAGTGTGCGTGCGTCTGTGCATGTGGCATCGAGGCGCTAATATAAACACACATCAATATTAAGTCGCAACTATTTTTGAGTCAGTAAAACCAATAAAGAACAATAAATACGGCGGCAGACAAGAGAAAGAAAAAAAGAGGAAAAAAAAAAGAAAACCATACACCCAAACGAAAGTACGAAAGTACGAAAGTACGAACGACCGTACGATTAAGTTAAATTAAGTTAAATTGCCATTTTGCGGCCGAAGCTGAAAAATATCAGGAGGCAGAGAGAGAGAGAAAGAGAGTGAGAGAGAAAGGCGCTCCTATTATAACATGTGCTATTCTTTTCATTGTAAATGTTTTTGTCGACTGTATCCTTTTATCAATGGCACATTCCCAACTCTCCAAAAAGCGCTCACTTCATTTACGACATGTATCAAAAGTGAGTCGATGTTTTTCGACTCGTGTTCATAGTGAAATTATCGCTGGTTCTATATGCACGATTTAAAACAGACCATTTGCAGTACTTCATCCCATTCTAGCACGTAATTCCACGTTTACGATTAACGTGATTATTCTTTCAAACACTTTGCACTCACCTCTCTCTCTCTCTCTCTGACTCCCTCTCTTGCGCCTGCTCCAATCTTTTTCTCTCTCTCCCACTTTCCTTCTCTTGCACTCGCTCCAATTTCTTTTCTGGCTCTCTAATTTTCGATATATGCCATGTTTTTTTTTCGAAGTTTCGCCAGGAATAATTTGCCATAATTTCACTCGTTCATTACTCACTTCATTGTTATGTGTCAGTGTTTGTGCAGTGTATTTTTCTCCATTTATCTAAATCCGATGCCATTTGCCGAGGAGTGCAAACAGCAATGCAACGTGCACATTGAAGCTACCAATTTCCACACAAACGATGCACAATGCGATACGATACGATACAAAACAATAAATATAATCGGGATTAAAATTTTCTTTCAGCATTTGGTTTTTTATTGATGTTGTTGTTGTCGTTGTTGTTGTTTTTTCTTTTTAATTGTGTCTTTTTCTACATTTGTGGCGGTTCAAGCTTAACGTATATTTGCATTGAGATTTTATTTGCTGTCATTTTGTCTTTGCTCCAAATTCCAATTTATAATTTTGTCTATTTTTACTCGAACTGCATGTGATTCGATCGTTTTTACCAAACAAATAACGAAAAACGGCGGTCGATGAGCTTGTTTATGCAAATGTACTAGATAATATTTTATATTTTCAATTTTTTTTTTGTTTCTTTCTTTATTTCTGCTTACCCTTACTTACAGTGGTGTATGGGCCATACAGTATGGCATATGGAGACTCCATAATGGAGTATGTGTTTGGCATTCGCCCCACAAGTATGAATACCATCGCTCTCATCAAATGATCTATTAACAAAGACGACTTTCCAATGGTTATTTACACCATTGCCACAGCAAAATAAATGGTGTCTGTACAGTGTTTAAATGCATATGCATTTTTTTGTCCATTTTGCAAAAAAAAAGACGAACAATGTAAAATAAATTTTGCAAGCAGATACGATAGGCTTTAGTAGAAAATTTATATTTTGCCATTTCTAACTTTGACAAATATTAAATGAAACTAAATGATGCAATAAATTCATTTAGCGACGTCATTTTTAAGTCATTTGTTTGCAACAAAAGGTTTTTGTCGTTGAAGTTTTTTTTTTTTGTCTATTGAAGAATAATTGAAGCTTGCAAATTTCACTATAAAATGATATGACCATAATTTGTGTGCAGACATTTCGTTCATTTTATTTTAAGCTATATAACTTAAAGAAAACGATTTGAATGAGATCAATACATGACTATTGAATAATGAAAAGTTTTCTGCAGTGTGTTCATTTCAATTGCATAATTTATGCAAACCAATTTCATTTCGTTTAGTATTTCACATCGTCATCGAAAATGAAACCAAAAAAATTGAAAATATTCGGCAAAACATTTGGCAACAAACAAATCAGCCAAAAAGTCTGAGCAAAGTTGAGCTCATTTTAAGCGTTTACAAAAATGTTTTAATTACAAAATTCCATTGAATTAGCACATTTGCTTCATAAGAACGAAAATAATGCAAACAAAATTTATGACCAAGTTTGAAATGAATGAGTTCACAGTCTGTATGTGATTTGTTAGTTTTATATTATTGATTTTGATCGATACGTTTTTTTTTTCATTTTGGTGGCAGTGATTTGGATCAGATCGATAGACAGGCTATCCATTAGAAGTTTGTGAATTTTTTTGTTTTTTTGTTGGTATTTGTTCGTTATTTTTGCCAGACAATTCAAAACCACTTTGGAAAATAAGAACAATATCAAACAACATTTCTTGCTCCTAAACCTCTTCAAAACGATGTAAAAAAAATATACAAAACAATAGCAAAACATTGCAGCAACAAAGCCAAAATTGTAAATATAAAACTCGTAACCAAGTAAAAAGTGAAAATGACGTCATTTTCCCCTATACTTTATTGGCATAAAGAGAGCAAATGTATTTAAATCGATTTGATGCTGTTGCTCGTTTGTATTTATTGGAAAGTGCCCATTTTTCTCTCTCTCTCTCTCTCTCTCTCTCTCTCTCTGTCTCTTTTTCTTTCTCTTGTTTTCTCAATGAAAAGTGAAAAACTTCGACAAAGATTCAAGTTGAAAGGCTAACCCAAGTTGAAATCCATTAATTCAAAAAAGTGTTAAAAGTTTTTTGTTTCAGCGAAATATTGTTTCTTTAACATTTGGAATTGCTTGGGATTGTAAACTGAGTCAAATGTTAGTTGGTTGATATTGGTCCTGATGGTTTATTGATTTATGTTGGTATCAAAGAGTCACATTGTTGAATCAACCCCATAGAAGCATTACGAAACAGAGACTCGAATTGGTCTCCATTTCAATTTGTTAGTCTGGGCGAAGAAATACTTTTTCATTGTTTCAATAGTCTGCATAGTGCACAACGTTCGATAACTCGTTTCCTGTGGGTTTTTAAAGTTGAAATCGCATTCGTTTTCTAAGCTAGGTCATTATGGCCAATACGAAAATGTATATATATCTATAAAAGCAACAATGAGAGAGAGAGAGAGAGAGAGAGAGAGAGTGAAATAGTGAGAGTGAGTGAGTGAGAGAAAAAAAGAAGCGCGACATAGGAAAAAGAAACAAATTTAATTCAATTTTATCGCACTACTGTTGTACGGTTCACCGCATGGACAATGCTTCATAATTATAATTATAATTTCTTCAGTTGAAAATGAATGGCACAGCAAAACGCAGCGAGAACATGACTCAAACAGAAAGATCGTTTCGCCTCCCAGTTTCTCACACACACAAAACGAAGCATAAAACACTCAACAATTAAATTCATTACACATTTTTTTTTTTTTTTGGGAATAAAATGGAAGCAAGTCGGAGAATGAGGAAGAAAATAAACAGACAAAAACGTCGTTTGGACGCTGTTGAAAATCGCCTGTAATATAACTGCTGCGCAAAGAAATGCTCACACACTGTGCATAAAGTTATTTTACAGTGTGGTTGCGATTCAGTATAGAACCGCGTGCCAAGAATGGGAAAAGAAGCCGCAAAGTCTATTGCCCTAAAGTAAGAATGAACATATAGCAAAACAAAACAAAAAAAAAAAAAAAAAAAAAAAAATACTTTTCGAATTAAATTTTAAACTTCTCGATTTTCACATTATTTCCTCATCATCAGACATATATTGCGGTTCAACAAGAAATTGCGTCTTGATTCTACATTTTTTTCCATTCTTCTTATTCTTGTCATTCTTATTCTTCGATGTTACCGTTCAAAACACATCATTGTACAAATATGTACAAATGTACATCACTGAGTCACACGCATTGAAATACTCAAAACCAATTATTTTTCTTATAAGTTTCGTTTTTTTTCGATCTTCTTATTTCGTAAAGTGGTTATGTAACTACTACTTGTTATTCATTCATTTTGTCGAAAATTGCAGAAAATTGTTGCAATGTGATGGGCCAACCTTAGTTTAACCACTGACCTCTTGAAATTGAAATGTGGTATTGAAAAAAATCCGGCTCAGTTGGAATTTGTAAAAAAGAAAAGACGAGAGAAGAGAATAAGTTAATCATATTTCTACATTTTGTTCGGCTCATTTCAATTACTGTCTGGATGATCACCTTCATTTACCTTCATTTACCTCCATTGATTTGTACGTTCATAAATTGAAAATTCTGTAAAATTTCTCAATCATTTTGCGAACGACCTATAACTACTGCCATTTGCATGAAAATCATTAGAATGTCTTAATTTCCTGTAGCGATTAATCAATTTTGTTTGTTTTCTAAAAAGAAAAATGTTGATTTCATGCGAAATAATTGAAGTACTTTATGTGATTTTTAATCAAAATGCAAATAAATTGTTTTGTGTGTGTGTATGTATGTGTGTAAAATGATGGTGATGTCCCAAAAATTAAATTATAGTTTGACTGTTTTTTCATATTAAACAAACCTTCATTTAAAATCATGCATTGACAACTGTTTATTGAGTTATCATGCTGTGTATTCATTGTTATTGTCAATGAAAATGAAAAATGCAACCCGGTTTTCATCTATATCTCTCTATATATTATTATATTGCCGCTTATCTTTTTATTCTTTTACATATACGCACGCTCAAACATTTTATTTTTAACCAAAAACCGATTATGTCATTAGGAACTGATGTGAATAAAACATACAAAACAAAATAAAATCAAATAAAAAAAAAAAAATAAAAGAAGAAGAGAGAACTTTGACAACAATGCATATGCAATGAAATGGATTCGACATTTGATATAAAATGTGAGGATGGGACAAAGGGGACGTTTCGTATGCAACAAAGTTCATTTTCATTGAATGTACGCTGAGCGTGCATCAGTGACATAATTCATACGCACAATTTCAACTAAATACAATACATTAACAAATCCACACAAAATGCACCACAAAAATGGTCGTGTGAGTGAAAAAGGAAACGAATGCCGGGTTGAAATCACTGAATATCGTATTTAAATTTGAATATAAACACTGAATCGATATTGCTGGCAAATCTATTAAAAACAATATGAAATGGGCAAAAGTAACAAAAAGGGCCATGAGACATGGGCATACGGAATGGACAAAGTTGAGAACTTCAATCGCATGACAAATGAAAGTGAAAAAACAAATGAAAAAATAACACAATCTATAACGGAGCAAAGACTATTTAAAAAAAAAGCTGAATAGTTTGTGCAAGCATTGATGGTTTCATGCTATGACAAAAAAAAAAAAAAGAAACTAGAATGTGACATGATAAAAAAGAGAGCATATAAAAAAGTAATTGAAGCGTAAATAATTTCCATAAACATGCACTATGACTATCGAACGGTTCGCAACGATTTTTTGGACGTGAACGTTTTGTGTTTCACTTTCGTGACATTATTGTACAAAATGTCACATCGATAACATTGTCCTGTGAGAGGCATCCGCAATGCATTTTACCAACCCAGAGCAAAAATTTGGTTTTTTCCTTTTACTCTCTTTCTCTCGCTTGATGGTACACTTTTTTTTTGGGCGGTTAACGTATATTATAATGGAATATAGGAAACTATGCTAGAAATGCATACGCATAATCGCACATGAACAAATTAGGAGAATATTTTGGAAAAAGTATGCACGATGCTTCAGAAGACTGAATGTAATGTTTAATGTATAGAACGATTATTGATGCGATTTTATATATATTATGAAGGAGAAAATAGTAAGGCACATATTCAGCTCACACATTTACGCACACATGAACACAAGTTGACTATACTATGGATCATGCAAAGCACTGCAGACAAATATAAATTCAGCTATAGCGTCTGGGTTTCTTTTGATGGAGAGTAGTTTTATTAACTCTATTAGCGGGTTTTTTTTTTCAAATGTTCTTTGAATCCAGCAAGAAGCGCAAACTGTAGTATATATTTTCTTCTCTCTGGTGTAATGCAGAAAAGAGATGTGTGTGTGTGTGTGTGTGTGTGTGTGTGTGTGTGTGTGTGTGTGTGTGTGTGTGTGTGTGTGTGTGTGTGTGAGAAAGAGAGAGAGAGAGATGGAAAGTACTAAAAAAAACACCAATATTTAATTTTTGTTCTTTGTACTTTTGATTCGTTTTTCAGTGATGATGGTGAGTACAAGAGCACATACTATATACAAGGGGAATGTATATGTGATTGGTGCCTGAAAGACTAACTAAATTTTTGCCCTTTTGCCATAGAATTTACTTTGTCTATCTTTAAATGGTGCATGTGCTGTGTTCCCTAGCCACACTTATTTTTAATAGGGTTTGAATTCTATTGTATTGTTTGCTTTGCCTTCACATTTAGCTCTTTTTTTACGCACTTTAAAAATGAAAATAAAAATAATAGAGATTTTAATGTTTTCTCAAATGAAGGCCTGAATCGTATTATAACAATAATATCTATCTTTAATGTTCATTATAATCAATAGTGATGTGCATTCAGTATAACTGAAATGCAAGTTTTGAGTGTTCAGTCTGTTTTTTTTTTTTTTTTTTTTTTTCATTGCTTTCAGTCCGTAAATCACAAAACATTTACCGACAGTGTTTAGAGACCAGTTTGTGACGCATTACTAATGAAAATATTCAAGAGGTATTGAGAGTTGAATGTACATTGTGCATTGTATATCCGCACCAATTACCGCACGTATCATCCTCTATTTTTAAGTTGAAATTACCGTTCTTGTTTAGCTGCAATAAATATTCTGAGAACCGGTCTTGACTCGTTGAATTTTGTTAGAAATTGAATGCTTATGTTTGTTTACCGACTTGATTTTTCGATGACAAATGATTCCGGTATTTGAAAAGTCAAAATCACAATGTCTCAATTGTCCAATTGAACCACATGCAAAATACATTGATAGTGCAGTTGTCAGAAAACTGGTTCTTGATTTTGGACAATCAATATCGTAACCATTAAATGGACAACAACTTCGACGACCACGACCACGACCACGACGATGACGATGACTACGAATGGATGACAATTCTACAAGCAAACGAAATCGTAATTACACATATTGTTGCATTTATCAACGCAGTTTGACTAAATGTTAGTTTAATGACACAAACACAAATGATTTGATTATTCAGTTGTTGTGCAACAATGATGAGCATAAAGATGGCCAACGAACAACCGAATGAATCGAACGAACGAACGAGCGAAATCGATAAACACGCATGAATTCTATGCCAAAAAACCACACGAAGAGAACAATTATCGTGGTGAAATATCACATGCCATAAATTTTACCCTCACATTCAGAATGATGTTCGAACATAGCACAGCGGTTATTTTACTGATCGATTCACTTATTCTCCCTTCTGCCGATTTTACAAGGTTCTTCTTCTTCTTCATCTCTTTTTCACCATTTTCATACACCATTTTCTTGTTAAACACAATGATGTACCGTAAATAACCGTCGCTCACATGCATGCCTATTTACATACAATACGAAATATGTTGATGCTCACACACCGTGTCATGGTCAAAGGTCTAAATTCAGAGAGAATCACATCGGAAAATATAAATGCAATTCTGTTTGGTGCAGTTTCATGTAATGAGAATTTTGCGCCACCATTTCAAGTGCAAACCAAAAGATGAATAATGAAGCCAATGCAGAGATACATGGTTGATGAACACATTCAATTGAATTCCATCCATGTACACAAACTATTGAATGGCTGAAAAGTCGTTTTGATTTTGTTCAATTTTATTTTCAAATCAGCTGTCACTTGGTTGTGTTAATGACTAAACAAAAGTTTAAAGTGAAAA
Organism: Resseliella maxima; assembly: GCA_029041755.1. Classification (NCBI taxonomy): domain Eukaryota; kingdom Metazoa; phylum Arthropoda; class Insecta; order Diptera; family Cecidomyiidae; genus Resseliella; species Resseliella maxima. The sequence continues at coordinate 1,085,657 of JAQOWM010000327.1, forward strand.
TGCTTGTAAAAATGTGTTTGGTTTTTCTTTTTCTTTTTTTTTTCTTTTTTTTTTGTCCTTTAGGTTTAATTTAGATTTGGCCATTGACTATGATGCAATCAATATGAATGTATTCGCAACATACATTAAATGTATCATTATTTCGCCTATTTAAATGTCAATTGCGATGTGTGAATTACTGTCAAATAGTTACGAACGACGTTCCCGCCACGGTTGAATAATTAACAGCAAATTCTCACGATACTTGCGATGTATGCCACATTTAGCTGGTCATGAAGCGTTCCAATATCAATTAATTTCAAATAACATTTCTCTCTCTTTAATATCTTCTCTCTCTCTCTCTCTCTCTCTCTCTCTCTCTCTCTCTCTGTCTCTATCGCGCGCACACACTATCGCTCTCTATAACATTTGATGCAAGCAATTATTTTGTTAATGTGAGCGTCAAATGCACGGAATATGAAATGCAACCCCCATTCAGACAGAGAATTCGATTTGGGAACAAAAAGTTATGCAAACGATCTCAAATTGCCGAAATTTGACACATGAATGATGGGAATATAATGAAAAAATGTGATGTGGTGTGCCCTATGATTCGTGATTTTTGTTTCCGCTTTCACTTTCTCCGCTTTTGAAATGGAATTATATGCTATAAATGTACAAAATTCCAAGAGTTTGATAAAATGGTCAAAAAGTGTCGAATTCAAGAGCTCCATTTACATCAAATCATCGACTTATCGTAGTTCAACTATCAAAATCTAAAGTATTGAATTTCAATTACATGCTTTGTTGTTAGTTTTTTCTACTATCCCGACTTGATCGACGATGCACCTGGGCATCATTTATAATGAATTTATCATTATTGATATGTTTCCAAGTGCAGTATAAATATTTTGATTTTCCAAGGAAATGTGATCACTGCTGTGCAGTGTGTACACTGACAAAGTTGTGATAAGCGCATCGCATTGAATGTGAATGCAGTTTTGATAATTCACAAGGGACATTTCATGTAGTACTTTTGTATCGTTTAGATGAATGAAATGAAAACCGCACAAGTAACGCTCTTTACGCGTCAATTAAATGTCTTTTGAACGATGGTCTTTAATTAACATACAACACGTTTATCAACCACATAACATGTGATTATGCCAGTTAAAATATTGATAATAATCATAGTCATTGCAAGATTTGAATTGTTCGCTGATGGTCATTAGCATGGGCTCAAATGCGGGATGACCAGCAGCCACCTCAATGTAAGCTATAAACTATGCTTTGGAATTGAATCAAAGAAATTACATTAATTAACTAAACGTTAATGTTCAATAATATACAATGTACATTTGTACATGGAACATCGACCATCGTATATAGAACATGAATGAAATTGAAGCGGTTTCGCTAAGAGTCCTTGCTATTTGTTCATCTGTATTTGAAATTTTGATTGTGAGTTTGTGGTTGCGACAGGGCTTCAATTGCCTTAGAAATCTCATTGAAATTCATTATAAATTATTTAATAAATGTCACGAGCACACATACATGCACAGTACACACACACACACACACACACACACACATCATCGCAACTGATTCAAAATGAAAGGACTACATAATGACTTTATAAATGCATCATGGATTTACACGTTAATTGTATTTCATACGATGTGTTTTGTGTGATGATTAATATTTGAATGCTTTTTTGCATTGCTTCATTTTGATTGCAAAGTGTCTGCTGCACGCGGTTCAATGTGTGTGACGCGGGTGCGGGTAGGAGAATGGAGTTTATGTGTATCTGTGTGTGAGTTCTGCACTGCTGCGAAGCAATATTATCATCGTCAATTGTGACATTGTAACCATATTATTATTGTTATTATTTTTGCCGTTTGTAGCCATCGGGCACAAACACACACTTAACTGTTTCAAATTACAAACCATCCACAAGACAGAGAGTCGGGTGTAAATTTTTTGGTTAGATGGGCGTTTTGCAAGAGACGCGATATGTGAGACGGCTTTTGCTATTCACCATTTGATATTTGACATGTTGCACGCTTGCATTGTCTACTTTAGTTTGTAAATACGCACGATATCCCGAAGTGCTCTTAGCAGATTAAAGAAAAAATGTGAACATATCTATATATAACAACACGCAGACGAATAAATATCAACGATAAACAATACGAATGCAAAGAGCATAAAAAATAATGATGGCAACAATACAAAATTGGAAAAAAGAGCAACGCACCGAAAAAAAAAAAATATTACATTCGACATTCGAATTAGAAATTCGATCAAGCAAAACGCCTCAATACCAAATTGTCACAATCATTTGTTTTCCATTTTACTTTTTGTTCTCTGCTGTGTTCTGTGTTTTTTCAGAAGTTCAACAGAACAATGAACATATGCTTGGTTACTTTTAGTTTTCATTTTCGATTAGATAACGAAAATGTGATTCAAACATCAAAATGGTCGAAAGAATAGCACTTTTAATTTTATTAATTGTATTTCTTCGAATACACGAAGTGATTTGGGATCAGCTTGAATTGTTTCACATGCAACTACTATTTTAATGGATGACATTTGGTATTGTTTTTCTAATGAAAATGAAATAGAGCAGCATAACCACAACACACAACATTTTGAAACAGAATCGAATTTGTACCTTGTTTTTAATTGCTTTGTCTTTACTATTTGCCAAATAAAGAAATTCAACATCACATTTGTGAACACATTCAGCATTACACATCGTCTATCGAGACAAAATGATTTTGATTGCAGCATAGCAAAATAAATGAACAAGTAAACATTGTGAATGCAATGAAACAAAAGACATCAGGTTTTGTCTGTTCTTAACCACCCACGAATATAACCATTTCTCCCTCTCTCTCTCTCTCTCTCTCTCTCTCTCTCTCTCTTTTCTCTATTCGAAACCATATCAAACATCAACCACATTATTTACTGGATCGAAACAAATACGATGCGTTTAATTGATTTGTCTATGTGCTTCGGCGTTTCATTTGATTCAGCTATCAATTACAAAATGCTGACACTTTATCACACTACGACGTACACACACACACACACACACACACACACCCACACTCACACCCATACATAGACAAAAACACAATGGAAATGTACGGAGTTGGAAATCACAACATGAAAAGAAAATGCACGAAGGAAGTAAATTTAATTAAACTTGACAAAGAGTCAAGGAAAAGCATCGGTAAGCAAGTTGCTACGTGAAAAGTACTTTGGTTTAGACTTAAATACCAAGTATTGTAAATTGAATTCGTTGACATACCGCGCAACAAAAGCATTGAAATGGTAAAAGGGAAAGAAGAAGAAGAAAAAAAAGAAAAAAAAGAAAAAAAGACGGCATCTTAAACAAAGGACTCAAGCATTTAAATATATTGCAAACTAAATTCAATTATTCTCAAACTCAATCAGTTTTATTTTTTACTTTCGGCCATAATTTAATTGACGTTGAGTTTGACGCTCATTCAAGGACCTCAATCATAAATTGTTTCACCAATTGCAAAGAATTTCCGTTTGTATTTTATTACAATTTCATCATTTAAAAATGGATTTAAACTGCATTCAAGCATTTGTAATGTCATTGATTTAACACATAAAACAACAACAAATATTTTCCTTTTGATAGGGCGCGCTTTCTATTACAATTTGGACAAATTTGGATCAATTCAACATCAAACAAAGTGTGGACACGAAAAAATACTAGAGAAAACTAGAAGAATATTTGCAATATTAGGAGGCTTGGTTTACATGCGTTATATGGAGAAATACTAGAAATACTAGAAAAACTCAACAGCCGTGTCTCGCCCCTTGACATCAAATGTACAATATTTCATATAATTTTATATAGCCTCCTGATAGAGTGCGCTGTCTGTCCATGGGAGAATGACATTCATTTGAATTTATCTTGAAACATGCAAATGATCAAATAATGATAAATGTATTTTCAAGTGATTGTCAAACTTTTGAATTTACTTGAAATCTTGATAATATCCATTTCGCACATCAACAAATTGAGCAAATACATAATTCTTGATTATGACATTTATTAAAATGGAACGACCAAATTTATATTGAAATAATGAAAAATTAAAAATAAAGAAAAAGAAATCAAAAAATGTGCCGGATTAATATCTTTGAAAATATTCGTTTCGTTATGTTTTGCAAAAAGTCGTAACAAATCGATTAAGTACATCGGCCATTCGTTGTCTGCTTAAATGTATCATTTAGTCAAAATTGGCAATAAAATGCGTTCCTTCTTTTTTTATAAATCCAAAATTGAACAGATCGTGTAAAAAAATGTATTTCAAGTACAGACAAAAGATTAGCTTCAAGATTATACATAAATGAATGAACATCAATGGCAATATACGAGCAGCACACACACACACACTTACACAAAAAAAAGCAAAAATCGTTGATAAGATTTCCTGACATAATGCGATTTGAGTGAAAGAAGACAAGAGCATTTTTTAAGCTACAGACAATGGATTTCAATTCAATGAAAGACAGTCTGACAAACGAATGGACTATACTCCCTTTGTTTTTCAACTCGCAAAACATTACCGGAGGAAATGATTCGGCAAATGAACAACATTTTAAATTTGGCTGATAAAATTAAAAGAATTAAAAGATCCATATGAACAGCATGTTTTATATTATGTAGAGGTGTCAACGAAGGTTTGTTCTTTTTTTTTGTTCATTCAATTCGTATTTAGCGAACATTTTCTTATTTCGATTATTTTTAAGTTTTTTTTTTACATTTTCAAATCACAATAGCCGAACTATGAACATTTATGCATACTGAATTTATGTTTTTTTTTGTTTTTTTTTTTTTTTTTTACTTTTGAACAAACAAAACAATGAAAGACATACGAACATATTTGTACGTAGAATAAAATATTACAAATGAAAATTGCGTGTGTTCGTTGTTCCTTGTTCCTTGTTCGTTATTCATTGTCACCTCTTTATATATATGTCATACGGAATCGGCACGTGGCTACTGGTTTCGAATTTCATAATATTCGAAATGACTGATTTGTCGGATACACATAGGTGTTTGTAGTGAAACCATAGTTTCTATAATGTTAAATTGGGGGATCGACCAGTGTCAGTTGCACACAAAAATTAAAACAAAACTGGAGACGCGATTCTTTTGTTTGAATTGTATCGATTAGTTGGAAAATCTCAGCCAATGGGAAAAACCATGGTGCTATGTATGTTGTGGTTATGGTTTAAGTTTGAACGGAATTGTCATTAGGGCGATTTATGAGAAATTTTAAAGCCAGTCGGTGGTGGGATTTGTTGTTATCTTCGGATATCCGGCACGATTTTCCCCTGTTTTATTTTTTTCTTCTTCTTCTTTTTTTCTTCTTTTTCACAGATAAAAACGCAATAATTATCGAAGTGCGTAGCAGTTACGAACAAAAAATATGTAAATGGATTTTTTTTCAACAATGCACAGCTATCGTATTTCAGCTAGTTAGTGGTAAAAGCAACGCACTGATAAGTGATTAAGGTTTTGAATACAAATAGAGCGTGCATTTACGGGAGGGACATTTTCGAAGCAATATTTTAACCTTGTTCACGCAACCGACGCCAATATACCTTCTAATTTACATAAATAACTACGAAAAAGTGTGCGCCCATTGCTGAACTAAAGGAAATAAGAATCACATTCGATCAATGCAAGCACATACACACACAAACAGAAAAAATCCAGAGCGTAAATTACGAAAAGTATAAAAAAACTGAGTAATTTAATTCTTAGAATAACAATTCGTTTCTATTCTTCTCCAATAAAAATGAAAAAAGAAAAAAAAAAACCGGCTAAAATTGGAAAACTCAATCGTTTGCTAAAATATTTATGAATATGTGAGTGAATCAATGAACACGAACACACTAAACATGTTGAATTGTTGAATGTTTGTGTGCCAGATTAAAATGCTTCGGTACTTTAATAGCGATTCCTTGTAAAATGTATGCAAACCATATGCTTTTCTTGAAACATTTAAATTAATTTTTCGTAATTGTGTATGAAAGGCATCCTAAACAGTATACAAAAATTGTTTTGAACGAAGCGTGCATTATTCAACACTTGAATATATCGGCTTGTTACCAAACAATTATTAAAGTGGGCAATGAATGAAGTGGAAACTAATTTCACTTTGGTGTTAAATTGTTTGGAAGTATTATACATTTCATTGAAATGTACGTCAAAATGCCCGTTCACATTGTTATTACATTCATTTCCTCTGAAAATATGATGGTTTTTTATGGGTGACCATCCTACGTTACCGGCCACTTTACCAACAGGCAAAGTAAATGTTTTTATTTGGTTGAAAAATGAGGTTCGCAAGTGCCATAGTCATTAAATTAGACTTCAAATATCTATTTCATGCCAAAAAATTCGATTCTATTTGACATAAAAAAAGAAAATTCACCCTGACAAACGAACACAACAAAACGATTTTGAATTTGAATGAGAATTTGCAGATAAATGACACGGTAATTTGATATCCATTCGGACATTTTTAACCCTGAATTTAATTAGCAAATTATGCGACAGATGTTTCACATTGAAATTCTTCTTCTGTTTGGTGTAAGCATTTCAAATGAATTTATATTAAATGTAAAATATATAAGTGAAAGTCTTGCGAACATATATATTGTAACCGGAACCGTAAATGTAATAAAATCTGTGAAATATTTGAAACACGAAAATGCTTGAAATCTTTAATTCCGTGAATATAACTTTGAACCTGAGTTTCATTTCGTTTGAATTTATATGAGTGGCGGCATTGCTTTTACCCCAAAATCTTGAAATAGTCAAAAGATTTAGCTTTGTACATTACGATGTAGAGATTAAAATATTAAAAATAAGGTCCACAGTTGGATTCAATTTGAAAATGGTTATTATTAGAGTAGACAAGGGGTAGATAGGTATTCATTCCTAACTTTTGCGCTCGAAATTGGCCGATAACTAATCGTACCTGACAAACCCATTCGTTCAAATATATTATATCAGACGCTACACTATCGATTTTTCTTTTAGAATCTTCGTTAAACTCAATACAAAATAAGGTTCCCAATCAATAGGTCCAAGTAATCATGAAGTTGAATATAGGCAATGAAACAAAATTGATTCTTCGTTCATAGATTTACCATAAAATTCATTAGTAAATCAAAAAAACCATTCAAAAATTTTAGATTACCCTTTTCATTTACTGAATTAGAATTCCATCTATTACCATTTTTATCATACGTTATATCGTTTACGTAAGCAAAATGTATTCGCATAATGTAAAATAAAAATGCATGCACAAATTTGTAAAGTTTATTTTGGATTTCAAAAGGTTTGTTTGCTTTCAAAAGAATAACAAACAGAATGCGTCCATTGAAACCAGACAGTTTCAGTTAGCAAAATATCTTTAGTCGTTTTAGCAAAAAATCATCACGAAAAAGCATACACAAAATGGATATCTCATATCTGACACACAAAAAAAAAATTGATTCCAAATCAACATTTTATTTAAATAAAATTCATTTATTTCTGAAATTGATTGAAAAAAAAAAAATTATTTCAGCCAAATTGACATTGTCAGAACCGGTGTATAAATTTACAAAATTGGCTTGCTGAAAAATTATTTACATTTGATATGAAATAACATCGGCTTGTTCCCATTTTTAATTTCACAGAGGTCATTTAAATAATGGAATGCAAAAACTGTCATGCATATCACTAGTGAATGTTATGAAAACAATTGGCCCGTTTGATGTCGAAACAATGTACTTTTTTATCGTTGCACATATAATATGAAAACTAGTTCAGAAATCGAGCAGAACAAAAAAAAAAAATCCGTTTAAAAAATGTGTTTTCCAACAGACTGACCCAATTTTTCAATCTTTTTTTCTTGGGGCATTCGATATTGGAAATTAAGCGGAAAAATCAACAAAACCAAACTTGTTGTTTTATCTGTTTTTTTTTCTTTTTTTTTTTTTGGTGATGGATCGATGCAAGAAAAAATGCGTGAATCAAAACGCTTATACAATCACACAATCAAATATCAATTTTGATTTTCGTTTATCTTTGTATTTTTTTTACACGATTGAACAATGTGAGACATCAATTCTATAAAGTAATAAATAATGAAATGAAATGACATTCTGAAATGCAGTCGGATTTTAGTCAATTGCATGAATCTATCGCTTATGCTTTCCAGCATTGCATACAAACAATATATTCTGCTGTCGATGTCAACTACTGACACCCGTAAAATTGATTGGATTGTTATTGATAAGAGTAAGTGCTTGTGCCAAATATGAATCAAAATATCAAAACTGAAACTCGAATGATTTTTTTATTTTTTATTTTGCACCAACTATCCATAACTTTTTCAAATAAATTATTCATCTGAATCAACTGAACGCATTGTACAATGAACATACTGTTGTAACACACATATAAATTTATAAACTCTGCCATAAAATATTAAATAGTCTTTTAAACAAATTAGCTTATGGTTTCTTTTTACCATCATTTTGAATTGATTGGTGAAAAATGATTTAAAAAAAAAAAAAAAAAAAAAAAAAAAATACCAAAGAAAACCCATAATGAATTGTGAATTAATATTTAATGCATTCTAATGTATTGATTGTTCAATTGGAAGGGTAAATGTGCAATGGCATTAAAACTCTGCACCTCTTCACCTCTGCACCAAAAAAACGAAACTTGATGAATATAATCATTTCAATGGTAAGATATTTATAATATGTATTTATCTTTCAATATCAATAAATGAATAAATAAATAAATAATGAATTATATTTGATTCAATTGAATTTTATTTCATTCATGTTATCAGTGCTCTTATTTTTGCGGTGGGAAAACTAAATGAGAGTTTAAAATTATGCACATTAAATGACATTAAATTGATTTAAAAAATAAAGCAAATTTATAATAAAATTTCGCATAAATGGATCAAAAGCAAATTGATTGTTGTTCATTTTTGGGCAACATGTATTTACATGTTCATCTAGCAATGTTTTCCTTTTGGCATTTTATGTTTTTTGTTTGTTTTTTTTCTTCTTTAATTTGCATTAAATTATAAAATTGGCAGCATTCCTGCATTTTGTGAATAGCCATACCAAATGAATAGAAACAGTACAGCATGCGAATTCGAAAATTTGTTCATGTCATTGTGGAAATGCTTGAGGAACGATAGAATATTGCGTGTATCATTAACTGAACAGTTATTTAGCAGCGTTGATGGTTGTTGTTTTTGCATTTGAACTAAAATGAGCAATAAAAATGCTTCACAGTCACATATAAAATGAAAATGAAAATATAAATTTTATCGGAAATAACAAAATAATTACGGTTCACTTTTAATCAATTTTCTTTCTCGCTTCTCACTTCTTGTCATCAGCGCCATTTTTATTTATGCAGACTACTAATGGGGTAGCATACTGGTGTTCGCCACTTTTTTTTCTCTCTTTTTCTTTGCAAAAACGTAACCGGAACACAGTTTCTGATGAGGATGAGTGGAAGCGTTTGCCTGAAATCAAGCTAAAGTAATGTCAATAAAATTACATGCGCACCAATCACAAATGAAGCTCGAGCTGTGTTGTTTATATTGCTGCCGTTCTCTGCTGTGCTGTACAATACATTTCCTTCGTTTCGTTTCCGAGTTGAAAATCAGAATAATAATAATAACAATAATAATAATAAGCAACAAAAATAACATTTTATCGTAACAACAACGTAATGGTATAGTAGTGCCTGGGATCATGACAAGCAAGAAAAAAAATGCAAAACATAAAATAAAATAAAATAAAACAAGTGAATGCGAATTTTGATTATGTATTTTCTCATTAATTATGGTGTATCGTGAAATGTACGATTTATGTTTGGGGTACTGTTGCTTGAGCCAAAAATTTTTTTTTTCACTTTCCACACATTTTGTTGCAAACATAACGATATAGATTATGTATTGATTTTATTGACGCTCATTAAAATGTTACGTTCCTAATGCCTTTAGGAGCAATAAAGTTCATGTGCTGGAATAATGTAGAAATATTTATGTAATGCTATCCGGCTTTTAAACAAGAAACAAACAATCGACGCATTGAAATATACAAATTTGACAACGCAACGTGTGTTCACGGTTTATGCATTTATTTCTATTCGCTCATGCCATGGAAAACTATTTGGAATTCGCAAAATTTACTTTCGTACCGAATAGAAAAGCTTCATGTAATAATTTCATTTGTTAGATGGAATATGTTGTCAGCTATCGTATTATTTTGAAATTATGTGAATAACAATAATACGAAATTCTAAACATATTCTTTCTTCAATTTATGTTTTCAGAATGGGTGTTTAATGTAAATGTATCAATAGCGGCAAAGGTGAAAATGGTCAAAATGAAAAGGTGAAAATGGCCAAACAATATTTCGAATGGCGAAAAACTGATCTTTCGTAAAATGTATTGAATGGTGCGTTTCAAATAGAAATGTTCAAATGAAATGAATCCGAGATGAGCGAGAATGAGATGTCAGAATTCTGCTGACTGACGTTTTTGAATCATTGCATTGCTGAAGTATTTATGTGGCGTGACTTTTGATTTTCGACTTTTTCTTTTTTCCGTTTTTTTATCGAATTAATTCAAAGGACAAACTTCAAAAACACAACAGTATATTTACCATTTCGTTACCGCTTTATTTCATTTTGATTGTTCAGTTGATCAATTTATTTTTTCGCACCATACAAATCACCAAGTGATTAATACGTGTTAATTAATTTGATTAAGAGAATTTAAAACAATTCGATTTCATTACCGACAGCGTAATCTTTTGAACAGTTGAATCACACAACTGGAAACAAAAATACTGATTATTATTAAAACCACAAAAAAAAGTCGACAAAAATGGATTGAATTTCATTCGTAAAATGAAGCGAGCAAATATCACAACATCATTAATACAAATGATTAAAAACAGATTTTTGTCTCAACAAAAAAACTTGGATATACGTACTTGTATATGCGGTGGTTATTGTAAGATAAATAAACTAATTTTTTTTTTTTTTTTTTTCTGTTTTCTTCATATTTTGCCATTGCAGTAGAGTTAAGCAAAAAATACGTAATTCTATTTCAAAGTGAAAATGTTTTGGTTTGTCCTGTCGTTTTTGCTTTGTTATGTTTGTATTTTCCAGTAAAATTCATTGTCCACTGCATTGTTTTAACTTTATAATAACTAAATCATTTTGCATTATTATGATTCCATGTAGTTGCTATATGTGTGTATTTTTTTTTTCTTTTTTTTTTTTGGTCGCGTTGGTACCGTCTAGAAATGCAAAATGATCTTTCACATCCAGCATAAGCTTTGCCCATTAAAATTGAAACGCCACAAATCAAAAGATGTATAATATACAGTTTGTGACACTTGTCTGATAGTGACAGTTCTTCAGCACGCCTTTTTCTTGTCGGTTTTCAGTCACTCATTTTTCAACGTAATCTCATTCATTGGTACATTGAGCTCATTCCGCAAATCTATGCAAAAATAAGTTCATAGTATAATTTAAATAAAAGACTTACATATCTCTGGAATTTGTAATATGTGAGGTTCCCTGCTGTCGCGATAAGAGCGTGAACATGTTCACATTTTAAATAGATTAAACAATTTGAACAGCTGAACAACATTAAAGTGGTTGAAAAATTATGACTGCAAATAAATTACATTTGCTTTTTCTATATATTATTTCATGTAATAAATAATAATATAGCAAAATATTAAAACTATTATTTGCTATAATATCTATTTTGTTCCAAGCTATTGCACAAAAAATGTCATATTTCCGATGAATGATAAGAAAATGTGACAAAAATAAGTTTCGATGAAGAACGTATATGAATTCTGAAAAACATGAAAAGAAAACATATGTTTGACCAGATAGAGTATATTCTTATGTCAAAGTGGAATATTTGAATAAATTCACATTTTAATGAATGTTAGTGACAAGTTTTTCCGTGAATTGCTCATCTTTAGTAAATAGAAAGTTAGATTGCATCGAGCAACAATAATTCAATATTTAAAAAAGGACAACCCTTTTTACGCACGATTTTCACAAAAGAAAATAGATATATTGTGTTGACTATCCAAAAAGTAATTAAATTGAAAGTGACCCTGAACCCTTTGTACACTTAGTGTTTGATAGTCAACTTTATTCAAAGCTCAAAATATGAAAAATATCATCGACGATTTTTGTCCGGGACAAATTTACATACTTTACGTTTTTCTTCTTCTGTTGTATTTATATATAGAGGAAATTCAATTTTTTTTGGATACATTTTAAGTTCATAGTAATTGCAATAAAACTCCAGTCATGGGCTATGATATCTCTCCTTCAACAACGATATGATTTATTTGCGGGAGTATGGCAATGTATCAACAAAATATTACAGACAGACATGAGCCAGTTATCAAGGGAACCGATCTCTGATGGCTTCCCATTTATACTAAATGGAAAGACGTTGTGTAAATATCTTTTATGTAGGTCTTTATATTGTTTTAAAAACTCTTTTTTTTTTGGCATAGACTTACATCGTATCATAAGAAATGAATTCATATTTTGCGAATAAGATTTTTATTCATCAACAAAAGAAAAAACTGAATTCTATATCAATTGCTAATATTCATGTTTTATAATTCCCGTAAGCAAAAAGAAAAACTTTCAAACTATGTTGTACTATTATTGCGACATTCACTTCAACATTTATTACATATTCTGAATAACAATGTTACATGATTGCAACAAAAAACAACAAATTAAACAGAATTTTGATAGTTTTGTAAAAGATTTTCAATTAAAATAGTTCTGCAATGTGAATGTCAACTATGTGACAATCATTATGTATTTAAAAATCAAGTAAGAAATATTTGATTTTTGTAAATGTGTTTATTTAATTGCTGAGCAATTGATTTTCAATAAATTTTATTCACGATAAAATACTTATTTTAATTTTCCGCTCATTTGTATCACACGTACTGTATTTTGTGTAGTTTTCAATTCTTAACATTAAATGAAATTTAGATGACTTGACAGTTGAATGGGTTTAAGAGGTTTTTGACTCGAAATCAATTCGACATAAAAAGAGAACATAATCGATTGCACAATTGCATGTGAATTTCTGTATGTGTACCGGGTACTACTAGCGAAGCACATTTAACTACTGAATATATATATACATATACACCATAAATTTCATTTTTATTCCTTCAGCTATTTTCAATCAACGGCCAATTTTCCATTGAGCACTTACAACGGAATCCATATGTGAATAAATAGCATACGGTCCTTTGCACAAATGATTAAATTGCAACTAAGCATTTTTCAATGGAAAATGCGTTTTCAAATGAATTGTGAAAATAGTCTCGAGCTGACTTTTGATTTCTTTTTGTGTTCGATCCAACCATTGTGTTCGCATAATTTCTATTCTGGCATTCAACTGTTCAGAGCATTTTTTTTTTTTTGACTCGTGTAGGTTGTACGCTATTCACAAACACAGATATACATGCTTACAATCCTCGCTTCGATTACTTTCAATTGTGCGATTATTTTTTTTCTGCTTTTTTTACAGCTCATCAAAGTGCTACAGGATTGGAATGATGGAAATTTTGTTGTAAGCAAGTAATACAAGGCAAGAACGTTGAAAATCAATAGAAAAAAAGTGGAAAGTCTTCGAATAAAATGTACACAGAATTGAAATATATGTGAACGTGAAAATGTGCTTAAATCCAAAGTCCAGACAGTTTTTCTTTGCATGTGGCGAGCAATGGGGCAAGTGGAGAAGTACTAAGACGAGCAAAAAAAAAAAAAAGAAAAAAGAAAAGGAAGAAAGAATATATGAAATGAGCGGAACGCAACGGTTCAAACGGAATATAAACGGCACTTTTTTCTATCCTTCAAATGCAAAGTCATCATTTCTTGCCTTAGATCATATTAGTTTCAAAAATCGAATCCATAAATATATGGCTGAATATCAAAACACGTACCGACACTTCAAAGTGCTGATGTTGGCGCTACCAATAATGCCAAATGGCTATGCATATATGCTTTGGTTTAAAGCCATTTTAAAAACTGCCAATAATGCTACGCTGCACAGCAGAGCAATGACGAACACAAACACAAAATTGATATTTATTTCGTTCATTATTTCAACTGGGCGCTTCCAGTTGCCAAATACAAAGCTATTTTTGGTTCAATATCCATCAAATTGGATGAAATATTAATATACCTGCCACAAACAAATTTTGAACGAAAAATTATCCAAAATGGCAAAAGTCACACAGTAATCGGATACGCTCGGAACAGCTGCCGACCGAAAAATATTAAGTGAACTTATATATAGAAAAATGATTTTGGACAATTTTGTCCACACAATTTTGACTGTTGCGCCCAACTATGACACAGCCAACACATTTCCACAGAAATCTGCATTTCAGTTTAGTTTTTATGTAGCCAAAATGTATGTGTGTTTGTATGTTTGTGTGTAAGGCATGAGCAAAAGTTATACTTTGTCCCGTGAGAATCCTTTTTCTTATACGGAAACAAAATCTCAAAAGGCAAACCAAAACAGAACGTATGCTTGCCGCTCGACCACCCGCTCACCCGCTTGTCACTCAAGCGCGCCCCAAATTGTGTATTTCATAAGTCATAATGAAATGCAATCAAGAAACACGAAATCGCACTTTATTTCGCCATCGTGGCTAAGTTCGTTCATATTATATTGGGTCATTTCGACCGAAATCACTTTGCACATTTTATTTCAATCATTTTTGCTTATTTGACGATTACATATTACATTGAAATGGCGTCTACACCAAAGATGGAAATCCATAATGAAAACCATCATTTGACGCTAACATATTACAAATATGTGTTTACATTGTATATCAACATTCTAGCCGACATTTATTCATTTGAAAAGAAATGCCATAGCCAAAATCTTGATTTTATTCTCGACGAGCTTGGGACATGGTGTCATTCGAAATATATTCTTCGTCAATTTGTTTTCGGCTCCCAGACAAAATCACAATCGGTCCATATTTGGGCTAGAAATTTACTATAAATATTCATAATCATAATGAGCGATAATTTTCATCTTTATTTTTTCGGCAACAAAAAATTTACATACAAAATTTGTTGTTCAAATTTAAATGTGTATTTGGTATCAGCAATGTAGGAATGCAATATAATCTGTGACCGTATTGATGATTGTCATATTATATGGCAGTCTGATTGAAAAACAGTCAAACAGCGGCCCAACAACAAAATAAAATGAAATTTGGAAAGAAAAAAATAACAAAATTTAATATGGAAATAATTCTAAAACAGTATTTTATCACCACTGCGGTGGTCCATTGAAGATAGCTTCTGATAGCAAAAGAGGAAATGAATATTAAATCGAGAGAGAAAAAAAAGTAGTAGCCGAAAATTGAATTAAGAAACTGACTTCTCGATTTTAACTAAAACTACAGGATTGACGCTTATTAAGAAGAATAAAGTTAATAACACGTCGGACACGAACATTTTAAAATAACAATCTCGATGCCACGCAATATAATTTTGTTCGCTTCCATATTCATTCACCACAATAAATCCATGGTATAACCAGTCGCAGCGGCTACAACAGTGATCGAAGTATAAAAATGAAACGAAGCAAAAATTCCATAACGAAGATGAATGAAAAATGAAAAAAAAAAAAAAAATAAAACACGATGAAATAAATCTAGTAGAAAAATGATAATCAATACGGCACATAATGAACGTCCAGTGTAAATCATCTATTCCGTATTTATACTGAAACCATCGAAACAAAATAATATATTTTGCTTTGTTCGTGCGCATTATAAAAATTTCTTTTTTCTTTTCTATCTTATTTTGCTATTCTCTCTGTATTCGTTTTTTTTTTTCAATTTTTGAAGATTCTAGATGTGAGAATCAAAAAGCGATTTCATATTGTTATTTTAATCAATATCAGCGATTATCATGTGAGAGAGACGTGCGTGTATCGTTTGTATTATTTATATGCACAGTGTTAGTACGATCGAAATGATTTTTTCTATTTTACTGTATGTGGATTTTGATCAAACATTTTCTGTGTAAGCCATAGTAAGATTGTCCATGGTATCATTATTATCGTATCGCACCGCATCGCATCAAATTGCATCAAACAATGAATGGTATTCGATGTTTTTCAATTTCTCATGCTTGTTTGGCCTTTTATGCATCAAGCGATTTCAATCAATCGGTGTATTTATTTTATGTAGATTGACGATTTGATGGTTGCTCGATTGCCATTGATACGTGTGCCCGTGGACGCTTCTGTTCAATATTAAAAGTCGGCATCAGACGGATCATATATGCTTTCTAATCACTTTAAATCGCTGCCATAACGAATCTGCTATTCACACTTCCATCATTCCATCGAGATTATGCATTTTATAAAAGCTAAGCCTTGCATTCCAAGTGTACAAATCATCACACTAGAAGTTCATTTGCTTTTTTTTCTTCTCTGTATGTGAACAGAAATTATACAGAGTTAAAGAAATTCAGTGGTAAATGACGCGCCACAATGCTATATAATTTGCACATAAAAATTTTCACATCTAAATCATGCACTTTCAACGAGTTCTCAAACAAACTGGTTTTCATCTACAAAAAAAAAGTCTATCAAGGTAAATAATCCGTCCGATGTGAAATAATACCATTTGCACCAATCGGCTTAAGTATTCTTTTCTTTCTTTCGTTTTTCTTTATTTTTCTACTTTTTCGGCATCTTTACATCGAAACGAAATCAGTTTAAAGCCATATTTGAAGTCATTTTACATTTAAGTACACACATATCAAAAACGGTGTGTGTGTGTGTGGAATGACTAACTAACGAATTCAATGAACTGAAGAGTTATTAAAATGAAATTGATTTCTTTTGAAGCGCGATTCAACAGATAGAATTATTTTTTTTCTTCATTTTCATTCAAACAGTACAAATAGAAAAACAATCATTAGTTCATATCCAGCAGCCAGCAGTTGCTTGTTATTCAATAGTTGAACAGCGTTAAAAATGGAATGGTGCATTGAGACTTTTGATCATACGTGCAACGCTGTTGTGTCGGACAGCGCGTATCAAATGTGATCTCAATAGTTATTCAATAAAATAACATGAAAGACTCAAAACTTGTCTTTAATTCTCACATATGGAATATTATTCGATCGATTCTTCTTTCTGTAAATAATAATACATGTTTTTTGGTTTATTCTAGTATATTTATAAGATTTTCTTCATCACTTTGCGCTTTTTTTAATCTTTATCTCATGAGCATATGAAGCAATTCGATGCATTTGAAATTGATCTCGAAGAAATTTGTTTTTAGTTCAATACATTTGAGAGATGGAGAGATGGAGAGAGAGAGATGGAGAGAGAGAGAGAGAGAGAGAGAGAGAAAGAAAAAAACGAGTACAATACAATGAACAGCAATAGTATCACATTTTCATTTCAATGGACATTAAGAAACCAAAAATCATGTGATGATTCAAAATGCGTACACTAAAACGTGAATTATTAATCGAGACTAGCGCGTACACTAGTTTTTAATTTAAAATAAAATGAGTCACAAAACATTAATGCGAAGAAAAGTGTGACTAAATGTTCACTCTTTCGTATTTTTGTAAAAAGGGGAACGAAAAACAACTATGGTGACCAAACCATATTATATACAGTGTCGCAACAGATAGAGAGATTTTTTTATTGATATATTGCCGCGATATATGTACATCCAAAAAATATACTGAAATCATCGAAAAAAAATGTTTGTTGTTTTAATTACAAAGAAAAACTTCACATAGTTAGAGGAATGAAAAAAAAACATTAAACGACATTTTTACAATGTTGCATGCAAATCATTCAAATAATAAAAAAAAAAAAACATATTCGTCGGCCAAAAATTGTGTGACAAAGAAAACGAAGCGTCCAGTTGCTGGGTAATAAATCAAAAGAACTGAATGATTCAATGCGTACGACTTTGGTAATAAAATATCGTAATATATTTTGCTTATTTTTTCTTCTATATTGATGTATGCAATACAATAGAAAAAAAAAACTATATCCAACGCACCCTCTCGTGTCACAATCACATGAATTAAATAAACATTTTTGTTAAATAAAATTTGTGTGTCGGATATATTATTGTGTCACAATTAGTTTTTTTTATTGGTTTTTTGAAAAGAAAATATTTGCACGATTCATCATTAAAAATAGCCGAATCCATAATTGTTGTATTGTGCATACTAAGTGATCAGGTAATTCACTACAATTAGGTACAATATCACCTAACATGACAAAAATTTTAAAGCAAAATTTAGCTTTGCATTAGAAAAATCATTTCGTTTTTGCATAATTTAAAGAAAAACAAACATTCAAAGTTGGATTGATGTTCATTTAGAATGAGATGTCAACAATTGAAAATTCTAATTCAACCAAAACGATACCATATAATTTCGTTATTAGTTTTTCGCATTAGTTCCACTTTTTTCAAACGTTTCGTTCTTTCCGGTTTTTATATTAGTTCCAAGTTTTTTTTTTTTTTTTTTTTTGTTGTTGGAAGAGGATTTTTTGAAAAAAAGGGTCCCATTAGAAATGTTCCTCTGCATTCAATCAAATATAATGTTGCAAAGCGTAGCACATTAAATGAAAACATGTTTCACAAATGGTCATTTGAATGGATTTATGGAATTTATCATTGAGTAAATGTTTCCTTTTAATTTTTTTGTTTCCATTCAATATGTAGTTTATATTTTTCAATGGAAAATTTCAAACTTATCCGCTACAAAGTAGTGGATAGAAAATTCGATGTAGAATAAAAATACCACAATAACTACTGAAAAATAATTCAATATTTGTTGAATTCAAAATGTTAAACTTTGTGTCATATACAAATAGGGGCTAAAAATTTTGCATTCCATTGACGATTCTACAATTGTGCACAATGTCGGTTCATATTTTTTTCTCATACGTTTTTTTTTTTTTTTTTTTTTTGGAAAAAAACCAAAAAAAAAATGGATGTGACACTAAGAGTCTGGATTTAAGCAAAGCCAGAAAAATATTTTTATCGATATTATTATCGGGAACCATGACATTTTATCCTTGACAACTAGTATTTGCATTAATCTTGTACGTTTTATCGAGCGAGAATCGATTTGTTTCGTTCATCAATTTAGGCGTATCAATGTATCAATATGAAAATGCATTTGTGGTATCTACAGTAAAAGTCGAAACAATTCGTTCCATCGTGGTGGGAATTTATAGATTGATCTGAAATAATGGCACTAACACCAAACCCGTATGGCAAGTCACAACTATATATGGAGAAATAAATGCTTTTTTATATATTGCTAATGTAGATATGCTTATCCCAGTTTATGGATAGTTACAGAATCGCTCTTTAATATGTATTTCATCTCAATCACAAAAACCATGTGAGTGGATTTACCATTGTTGCACCAATTCAAGTGCTGACACGCATTTAAACATTGATATGATTTGCACGTGCTGAATTATACACAGTCAACATACAATATATATACATATATATATCAAATGATTTGTAAATCATATCTTAAGTAAAAAATATTATGTCGAAACAACTATGAAGGGCATGTTAAATTGTGGTGAGGGAGTGAAGCGTTAATGTACATTAAATGAATGATAAAAAGTTCAATTTTTAGCAATAAATGACGACGAACGCATTTTGCAACCCCAGTGTCAAATTTAAATGTTGATATATACATGTGAATGTGGATGTTTTATATTAGAATGGAACATATTTTCTTTTTAAAAAAAGAAGAAGAAGAAGAAGAGCATATAATGAATATATAAAGTTCATTTTCTCCACTCAGCTGAGAAGACAAAGGCGTGGTCGTATTCTGCATCATCAAACATGAACAAAGCACATCCTCTGAAATCAAGCTGCATTGATAACACACATATACACACATACATGCACACACTGAAAAAATAATAATATCAGAACTCTTCTATTCTCACAGATAAGTACCATACAAAAATGAATAATGTAACGTCTTTCGATTTATTAAATTTGGTAGATGGTTCGCAACAGGTTTCATGATAATGAACGTAAGGTAATGGATGAAAGTGTAATTGAGTTGAAAGTTTGCATGTTCCGAATGATTAGGTGTCAGCATTTCATTGTATCGAAAAATAGCTAAAATAAACTATTTTAAACATTTAAATTAATTTAATTTAAATTAATATTGTAACATGTGAAGACATTATCGTATTTCACGTCAGTGTAGAGTTTGCTAACCAATTTTGGCTGATGGCAGCTCCATCCTTTTTTCAATTTTCCGACTATTTTGAGATTTAATTAATATTACTCGAGCTAAATTAACTTCCCATATGATGTGTGTGTGTGTTACATACACTCACTTGTATACTAATAATGGATTTAGAAGGTTCATAGATATAATACGGATGTAGAAGGGTTTTGCATATCCTGACAACATATTGTAAGTAATGGTGTGAATGTGAGATTTTCCATAAATTTGAGATTTTCCGTTAATTTGCTTGATGCCATAGCGAATCAGGCTGCAACCTTGATTATTTACCTGATTTAATGTGCATGCATTCAGCAATCTATGGTTGTGCTGTGTAACCATTGACTAACATTTCAAATGGATGTAAACATCAAGAAAACGAACGGAACAAGGAATGGAAATCGGTGAAAATGAGATAAGAATCGCAATTTTCAATGAAGAACCATGTGGTAAATGACTTTGCAAACTGTTTGCATTATGAAATACATTGAAATTCATACACTACACAAATACACACATACACACACACACACCACACACACATGCACACACACATGCACACACACATAGTTAAACGCAAACATTGCATGATGTAAAAGAAAATTGTGGTTTTAATTAACAACCAAATTTGTTAAAGCTTACAATAATAATGTGAGTTTGGTGTCTATGACTCTTACTTATTACAATAACTAACAGCTATATCCATTTTCATATAGTTTATGCTTTTAAATTAGTGAACAAATGGAGTGAGCAACAATACATTATATTGCATTAGGAAAGATCTGATGTGATTTAAATAAGATCGAAAATGCTCATGGGATGTTGCTTAGGCAACTAAGTAGCATGTCTATTGTGTGCATTTAATGTGAATGAAAATATGCTGTTGTCTTTTCTTCTGCCTTTTTCACATTCTCTCTCTCTCTCTCTCTCTCTCTCTCTCTCTCTCTCTCTCCTTTCTGTTCCTCTTGCTTATGTTTGGGTCTCAGTTTAAAGTTGATGGGCCTATATCACATTTTGTTCATGCATACTTTTGTGGCATAACATTCTGCAAGTTAACGAAGCATCTTTTTTTTTTGCAAATGTAAAATGTAAAATTTTTTGTGTTTTAAATTAAAAGGAGAGGATATTTAACCGAGCTGACATGACCCATTTGCTGTAATTTCAACTCATCGTGTTCAAAATCCATTTTCGTAGAAAGTGGTAAATTTTCGAAATTGTTATGATACCATCAACTAAAATCATTGCATGTCATCAGAACAAACAGTGGTAAAATTGATTTTATACAGGTACGGTACATACATTAATGGTTAGTTAATTCATTAATGTGTCGCTAAAATGTTTTGGAATATCTTTACATCATTATACTTACCTAGGCATTGATTTGCGATAGGAATTTTCATGCAATAACTATTTACAGCAAACAATATTAAAATTTCAGCGCGTGTAGTACAATGTTAATACATTGAGTGGGAAGAGATTGAAATTGATTAATAATTAATTGATTAATGTTGTATTACCGGAATGGAATTTTTTTTAAATGTAAAACAAAAGTTTGCGCGTGTCTCCAAATAGTACACAAGAGAAAACGTAGTTTGAAAAAAAAAACCACGACTAATAACATTTTTAATGAACGTATAGTCTCTACACTCAATTTATAGAAACAGTGAAGATCCCAATTCGGCAAACAATTTGTATGATACAAATCTCGACTTTTTCTCAAGTTAAACAAAATAAACTCAAGTTTTCCATTGGAAAATTTTCAAACGGGTGCTAAATGAAAGTGTTGGGCATGTTCATTAAACTTATGACAAATTTGGTTTCATCTTTAAAACTGACTGTATCTTTGATGAAACTATTCATGAATTTTAAATAAGCATACGAGAAAAACAGTACATTTCTTTCAAAGATACAAGCAAATTATTCAAACGGTTAAAAAATGAAAATCGAGATGGAAATTTCGATTCCTCACATTTGCAATGAAAAAACTAAAATGACAGAAAGACTTGTATGAACACGATGTGTCTTGTTTAATTTGTTTTCAATTTAAACTGAACATTTTTCGAGCTTGTTAATCTCATTGACATTTCAATTAAATGATTTAATTCAATTGGTGAATCATATGTTGCCAAGGTGAAACACAAATTTGTATTGTTAATTAATCATTTATTCGAATTGGAAAATATAGGAATTCAATTCAATTTGTAGACTTTGTTCGGAATACGATGAAAATGTACAAATCAAAATAAAACAATGAAAAATATAATAAATTTAATAATAAGAATACTGTACTAAATTTTATTTCATGATCCGAATTCGTTACAATGAACAAATATGACTAATTTTTCCTTTTTATGAAGCGATGATTTTTGGATATATTTCTTTATAATTCACTACGTGAAAGCACAATCATGATCGAATTGTGTAATTTTTTTTCTTTTTCTTTCGCTATCCCGTTCTCCATCCTGAATAGCACACATACTTTTCAATTTTCTTGTTTGTGTTTGTGTTTGTTTTTCGTTGTAGAATTGTTGTTGTTTTTTTTTTTTGCACAACGATTACATGAAAAATGCATTATTAGCTCACTTATTCACATCCATTTGCTCCATTTATATGCGAAAATTTGCTCACGTGCACCGATCCGTTTTGTACAGTTCATTTTTTTTCTCTTTTAATTCGCGTTCACGCTTTTATGAACTTTGCACTCTTTATCCATTAGGAACATTTATTGTATAGAAGTATGCAAACGGTATGTGCGTGTATTAATATCAATTGCTTATATTTTTCAGTGAAACTCTTCCATGCGGAGTAAACGTGCTGGATAATACATTCCAAGAATATTGTGACAAAGAAATTCCTCAAATTGTTGTTACTTTAAAAGTTGATTGCGTGCGACACGAATTTGTCGATTTATTAAAAGAAGCAAAACCAAAAAAAAAACACACACCCACAATTAAAATTAAGTCCGAAGAATGCATAATATTAATTTCGATATAGAATGGCCAATTGAATGTTTGCGTAACAATTGGGAATATCATTCGGAAATGTGTCAGAGCCAGTGGCTCTATTTCAATTCAGATTCATAAAAAAAAAAATGAAAAAAAAAAAAATAGGAGCGAATTGAGCGCGATTTCAATAAAATGCATACCACATTTAGATGCATTGCATCAATGGGCAAGAAAAACATCACAACCATCCACAAGTGGATGTAAATGAGGCGATTCATTTATGTAACCGACCTCTTGAACAACGATTACGTTATAGGAAATATAGGCGATGCATATGAGATATTTATCGAATTTAGTTTATTTTATCGTTAACAAACTCATCATTGCTGGCATGCTAGCTTGCTAGCAAATGCAAAGACATGCAGATGTATTTTGTTGGGACAGAATAAACATCAACATCCACATCAACATCAGCATCAGCATCAGCATAAGCCATACCGTTTGTTATTGCCTGAGCGTACTTTTCATGTGAATGACATGAGCACACTGAATGAGTATTGCTCTGTGATGAAAAATTAATTGTTTGTCTATGTACTCGTCAAAATTATTTGTTATTGCTGCTGCTGCTGTTGCTGTTGCCGCCGCCGTCGCCGCCGCCTTATGATCAAATAAAAAGCATTCAGAGCCAATGACAGTGCCGTAGTTCTTATTTTAACATCAGAATATAATGTATGGACATCTGCATTGAAAAATCGTCAACGGTTTGGGTGACGGCACTGTTGAACGAGAACCAAATAACAACAATAGCACCAAACATTCAATTTGTACATTCGCTATTCTATTTAAAAAAAACAACAAAAACAACAACAACCACACATAAACGAGATAGTTCAATAACAAAATGCACTCCATCAACTTCACAGCAAAATTTATTTATCCATTGCTTCCTCTCACTTTCATATTATCTCCATCTCAGTTCCATTGATTTTCCAGCTTACGATACGAGTCTCGAGTGCATGTTGCATTCATTACATACAAAATTATATTAAAATGCACAACAGAAATGCAGTTTTATTGAAGCACACTTTCCTTTCTGATGTTTTCGTCCGAATGTTTGGGTTTCCCATTACCTTGTCTTTTTCATACTTTCCTTCTTATTCTCTCTCTCTCTCTCTCTCTCTCTCTCTCTCTCTCTCTCTCTCTCTCTCTCTCTCTCTCTCTCTCTCTCTCTCTTTCCCTATCGCTATTATTCAAGTACTTGAGAGTCTAGCTTGGATATAATGTTCAACGAGCCTATTCACAAACAAAAGATGAACGTTGAAAGTAAACATATTTTGGGAATACAAAGAGGAATGAAAAGCAAACCTTGATTTTTATGTGAAAATAATACCGTCTGAATTGCCATATCACTATATCAACATCATGAGTGATTAGAAATGAAGAGGTAATTGTTATCGACTCTTTTTTTTTTATTGTTCCTTTTTTCATTTATATATTTTAACAAGGGATGAAATAGAAAGAAAAAGCAAATCCAAATACTGAAGGCCTGAAATTCAGTAATCCAGTGAGACATATTAAAATTTCTAGCTTTGTAAATTCTTTGAAAAATTGGCGGAAAATATTAAAAGTGTTGGTAAAAGTTAATCGCAACATATTCGATTGGATGAAATTTGTGTTGAATAGAAGCAATTGAAATCGACTGGTGTTGCAGCAACATTCAATTTAATTGCATGTTGGACAATGACACATGTTCTGATGTGTTAAATTGTGCTGCTAAAATAAATCAATATAGAAAATAGAGAAATAGCATTTCAAATTTTAGTTCGAACAAAAGTGATTTATGTGACCGAAGCTAGCTATCATTTTCATAGCCTTGAACTATAGTTGAAACAAAAATGAATCATCGATTGTTGTTTGATATGTATACACGAAATACAGCTTGGTATTGTTCATCTTTGAACAAATAAACCAGGAAATGTGAATAATTTGCGGCAATATCGATACATGTTTCAAGCCCTCCTTTTAAATGATTGGCATACATCAGGACGGTGTCCAATGTACTTGTACATTGTATCCCGTATACTACTACAATATATAATGTGCTCTGCAGTTGATTTGGTTGATTTGCAAATTTTGGTCATGGTTTGGATTGTCTCACTAGGTGCCGATTACATCTATTTGTTATAATTCATGCTTTTGTTTGCTATTTCAACGACTGCATTTGATTTATGTCATTTGCTGTCCTTCGTTCCCTTATGATTCATTCGGCCCATTTGACGAACATTTCAACATTTTCGTTTAGTGCAATTCTCATTCGGCTTCTGTTTCAATAGTATTTCAGTTCAGCTTGCCTAGCACTAGTGCTTGTAAATTATGCGACACATGAGAATAAAAAATAAAAGAAACTTCGCTGATATGTTTGCCTTACTGTTTGTCTGAATATGTATTTGCCCAGAACACAAAGACTTGATGTGTGTGTGTGTGTGTGTGTTTATATGCTTTGCACAGCATTAGATTGACGCCCATACTTGCTTGTGTCAACATCGCATAAAGATGTCAAACATCGTTGTACTAGAAAATTGTTGTCTTCTTCTTGGTGTGTTCATTGTCTCCTTGTTTTTGTTGATTTCATCTAAATTTTTTTTTTTTTTTTTTTTTTTTGTTTTCAATATTCACTAAAAATAGATGAGCAATGTGCACTGCGCACTTGAAAACACATCAAATAAACGAATTAAATCGATTTCGACAATTTTTTCTTCTCTCTTTTCTGGAACATACGTAATAACAGTAGAAATTTCAATGCAACAAAAGGGAATTCAACGACAAATCACTCCATACAACATACATTTTAAAGAGGTATAATTGACAATAAAGCATCAAATAAAAGATCGTTGGGAATCCTGTGCATTGAAGAAAATAGAATTTTGAGAAAAAATTGCCAACGGTGTCTTTGCAGAATTCATAAAAAAGACAACAGAAGGACGTGCACCTACGTGAAAGAATTGTATCGAAAATAATTTGTACTTTTTCTGTGTGTTTTTTCCTTCTTATCAATGTATTATTCAATACCGACACTTTTCGGTCCAAAACGCCCTCCTCCCCAAAAAAAGAAAGCGAGCAAACAATTTTCTACACAAACACACTCCATCCACTATTGTTCTCTTATCGTCACAGAATGCTGCTGCTATTGTTTTGCTTGAAAAATAAGAAAAAAATTGTATATGTGTTTGCTGTTTGCTTTGTCTCTTCCTAAAGAGCACTTCAAATGGATCACATTCGGAAAGAAGAAATAAAAATAATCTAAAGGCAAATTATTGTAAATTCAAAGAAAACAACAGCAAAGTGAAACATGAAGTACAACATCACAGAAATTGTTTATACTTTTGGAAAACAAGAATTTGAGTATTTAACATTTGATATTCAATTCAGCAAATTCGGTCATTAACTCCTTCATATGTGAAACAAGAAAAAACCCATAAATTCATTTTCGATCCAATCAATTTAATCCAATTTTATTCAATTATTTATTTTTTCCCCCCGTTTATGAATATAAATGGGATTTTTTTTCTAAATAAATTTGCAAATTAGCTAATTTTATTCAAAAATCTTAAATGTTGTTTATCAATTTTATGGTCAAAATGGCAAAATTATAAAGATTGAAACATCAAAAGATTAGTTTAATGGGTTTAGTAGAAAAGTGTGTAATTTAATAGATTGATACTAATGATTTATAGACATTGCTTGTTGATTGAATAAATTAATTTCAGATTTGTTTTATTCAACCTTTTCGAAAGATGGCCAATAAATTTGTTAGAGAAAAAAACCAAGTTGTTGTTGTGTTTTGTTTTATTTTTTTGGTTAAATTTTTAATCAATTTATCTTATAAGTTTAATTTTAGACATCATCTGTTCATATCCTGTGGATTGTCTCTATTTGCGATGCACAGTGTGTGTGCTCAAATAAAAACAGAAGACGAATGGGTATCGTAGTCGACTTTCACTGTCATTTAAACTGACAAAGGATTGAGCTAAAACTCGATTTTATCTAAAGATATTTAACCTTTATTTTCTCTTCTTCTTTTTTTGAGAAGAATTTATCTATGTTTTGCGCCGATCCTTTCGAAGAGATGCAACATATTTGAAATACATCTCTTGCACCTTGTTTAAATCTTTCAAATACCATGAGAACAGCACGATAAATACGATTGAATTGTTGCAATGGATTTAGCTCCCATACTGTGTCAAATTATTGTATCATGTATTTCACTGTATAGTGTATACACCAACAAACTCTAACTCTCGTACACACACAATATGTTGATTGACAAAAATGCATTTAGATTGTGTGCTCCAATGCTCATTGTTTTGTTTTGTTTTGTCCCATCAAACAACGGAATATGTTCGTATCAATGCAAAAGGGGTTATTTAATCTAAATTTCGATGTGTGAATAATGTCATAGAAAACATAAACATGCATTTGAATTCATACAGTTTTTCGGTAGATCGATGGAATGCTTTAAATAAAAACAATTCAATAGAAATAATTCTTTTATTCGGCGCTTGAGAAAATCCCTCCTCAGTCTAATAAAATTGTTGAAATGACAAAAATGAATGAAAAGAAATGAAGAAAGAGAGAGAGAGAGAGAGAGAGAGAGAGAGAGAGAGAGAGAGAGAGAGAGAGAGAGAGAGAGAGAAAGAGAGTGAGGGAAAAGAAAAAATACGAATAAGCGTCTCCCGGTAGATATATACTAAATACAAAGATTTAATTGAAAATACACGTTCGCGTTGTGATTCAATGAAACAGCGGCAGCAGCTTTTAATTGAAATCTATCGTTCTTTTTACGTGTCGCTTATCGCATATCATTGTTATTGATTTCAAATGCTTTCATTTGATTTCATGTATTTTTTTCTTTCGTTTTCCGTTTTTATCTTTCAATTTTTTGGTTTATTTGAAACGAGTAACGCCACGGCGGCGCATAGCTGGAGATCGTCGACAACGATGTTTTTTTTTTCGATTTGATTTTTTTCTCTACTTCTCGCGGTTCACTGTGTTCTTCTCATTTTTTTTTTTTTTCAATTTAAATTCAAAGTAATTTTTTTTATCATTTAAGTAGCACATCGCGCGTACAATCTCCTTTTTTGATTGAACCCATTTTGAGTTAGATGGTATTTATTTAGTAATGAATGTAAATGCATCTATTGATTTTTGTTTCGTTCACTGGAAATTTTCGAAAGGAAAAATTACAGATAAATCATAATATGACAGTTTTGGATCCAATAAAATGATCACATCTACATGCAATTCAAGCCAATCTCTGGCCGATAAAACTGTTTCAGTTGTGTTTAACATGCAGTAGAATCGATCAAATGCGTGTGTTGTCCGGATAACAGATAAATCATTTCGACACGAACCCATGGCGGCATTCATTTTAAGTTATTTCCAATTGAAATAGGTTCTTGTTTTCAATTTTGACGTTGATGGCTTCCAACATTATAAAAACATTGTACAATAAGAAAGAAAAGTAAATTTTTAATAACAATAATAATATTTAAGTCAACACATCGCCCATAGACGAGATTATTTTAATTCGAGTTGCATTTCAGAAGCATTTTATGAATAGTTTTTTTTTTTATGACAGCATAACCATGCCCATCATGTTTCCACAGAAACAAATGCTGTTCAGCAAACTTCATTCTTGCCAAATAAAATATTTCCTGAGAATTTCAATCGAGCTCTTTTTATTCTTCTTCTGTCTCAATTCTCGAAATAAAATGTAAATTTAAACGCACCTTTTTTTTACAGTCAGTGCGAAACCAGTCAATTTTCTGGTCAATTTGATATTTGTGAACAATGAAATTGAATTCAATCGGAAATCATTTCACGACATTTAAATGCTCACATCAATATCCGACCGAATCGGCAAAAAAAAACTCGTGCACATTTATTTGATTGTGTATTTATGCAAATTTTCTTGTGTAAACAAGACTGGGACCGAAACAAAAATGATTTATGCAAAGTATCTTCACCGAAATAAATTCTTATTCGATTCACCAGTTCCGAGTGTGTGTGTGTATCTTGAAATCAGAGAATAAAAATGAAGACTCTGAATGACTGATCGATTATACATTAGTCATTCGCTGCTCACTGCTCCATCAGTCCAGACATTTCAATTTAAACAATTTTTTTCTCTCGTTCCTGATGGTTGTTCTCTGTTTTTTATTTTGTTCATCTGGTTATTTCATCATTTCACAGCGTTCAGCTGCGAGTAATCATATGACATTTTTTTTTCTTTCTCTATCATTTCTCTATACGAACAAAGTTAACAATCACCGGCATTTTTGTCGATTAGAGCCGTGTCGAATTTTTCTAAGCAAGAGAAAAAAATTTTATATATATAATCGTCTAAAATATGCTGTTCACTGTAAATGTAAGCAAAGTCGGGTCATTTTTTTTCCATCCAACAAATATCAAACAAAAACCAACAAATATGCATATGAGCTCGCCCATCCGAAAACGATAGACAGAGAAGGAGAAAAAAAAAATTATGGATGACGGACGCACAAAAAACACATTATCATATAATCAATCATGTTGTCTTGACAAATTTATTTATTAACTAAATGATTGTCTTGAGAACGTATACCGTCGAGGTACTTGCCAACTAAAGAAACGGTAGCGATTACGGATTACGCCAAATGACACGGGCAAATGGGTTTCTATTTCGTTCACTTGTTTCATGCTCCAATTTTGACCAGTGGTTCGCTTCATTGTCTTTTTGTCTTCGCCTGTCAATAAAATGTTGAAATGAACAGTCGAATTTAATTGTAAAGTTTGGCCATTGGTTCCAAATGAAAGCGTTTCAAAAGAGAGCGCATATATACAGAGGAAAAAAAACAACAAATAAACAAACAAACAAACTTAAATCAATTGAAAATGGCTACAACAAGATACCTTTCATCGCTCTTATTAATTCTCTTCATCACTCTACGTTTTTTTTTTTCATATAGATTCACATATCTCTTTATATATATCTTGTCTTATGTTGTCTTGTCTCGTCTCGTTTGCCATTGCTTCGATTTTATTCGCTTGACCGAATGTATACTTATTGTCATCGAGACAATAATTCTCTCAAACTTTAAGTTGAAAAAAACATGTAAGGGCATTAGCAATGTCTACCTAAGGTCTCTAAATACACACAAACCAGAATCATACCACATTGAACGCATACGAAAAAAAAAAATGTGTGTGTGTGTGTGATAAAGGCTAAAAATTCTAAAATGTCAAATTGTCAACAATAATAACGAATGTTCCACACAGATGACAAATGTTGGATCGAAAGAAAAAAATTATCGGCAATCAAATTAAAACTTTCATATCAACCACACGTTATTTTTGCGCCACACAAAAATGTGTTAGTGTCACATCGGCTATTAGGAAAAAAGGAATTGTAGATAAATTGGGAATCATTTAAAGGATCAGTTAAGGTCTCATATGAAATGTCAACATCTAGCATCGCTATTCTTTGCACTGTCTCTGTTGGTAACTATAGTGTATAAACTGATTACATTGGAAAATGGTATTGCTTTTCATACAATTTTTTTTGGGTACATTTTGATTGAAAATCCGACCAATTTGACAGCAGTAACATAAATACGTCAAAGCAAATAGATTTTATCAAATAGATAAAAATGAAAATTGAAGAAGAAGAAGATTATTGAGATGTTTTGAAAACCAATTCGTTCACCTGTTAAGAAAAAAACATTCAACTGAAAAGGACAAATAGATCGTATTTGTCTTGAAAATTTCAAAGAGAGAGAGAGAAATTGTAATTCGCTAAGCTATATAAAAAAGAATAGTGTTTGTTGGTATTATTTTGTCAATATTTGATACAGTTCTTTTTCTGTCATCCGAATTCAAAATAAACAGTTAAGAGAAAAAAACAGTGTCAGATGGTTGATTGGCTTAGTGAAAAGAGAAAGTGATAATCATTCGAGAAACGGAAAAAGGCAGACGCTCGTATAAAAACAAAAACAATAACAAACGAAAATAAATATTCAGGGATGTTAATGATGCGCTCCCAAGTTCTTACCTCAATGCACTTCCGTTTTATTTGATCGTTAAAAACCAATAAATGAATCTAAAAAAAAGTTCCCTTCATTCAATTCCATCATTTCTTAATCGTCTGCCGAAGATATTCGATATTGAAATAGACGGAGAAAGCGATTATTAATATTCAGCAGACCAATGAAACCTATAAATTTAATTTTATACATTTCACCCAATAGATCTAATATTAATATCGACGGCATTTGTGTTTATTCAAAATTATAAGGAAAACGATAAATATATAAATGTAATTATTCAATTAAATTCTCGATTTTGCTTAAGGTTTCCAAATTTCTATGAGTCAATTTGATTTTAAACATATTTTCTATTTCTATTACTGTCTTGTTCAAGAGATATGATGCTTTTAGATAATCAACTCACAAATTTGCACAATAGTTATGGAAAGAAAATTTTTGAACTCAATTTTATTAGCAAATTGAACAAATAAATAAAATGTTAATAATTTAATTTAGTTTGTTTTTCGAATAAAACTTTAAAGTTTCTTAAAATTTCAATGCACCTAGCTCCCTCTAGTATATTTGATTTCAAGTTTCATTGATAAACAAAAACTACTATTATATGTTTATTATTTAAGTGAAAACTACTAATTATGTGAGATTAGCAGAAGCCGAAATGAATTATTATTTCATTATTAAACAGAAAACAAGCTAATGAATCATATTTAGTATGTCGGAACTATAAAATTGATAAGTGTGTTCAACGTTCATTTGTAAACTTGAATCAAGATCATCAAGAATTGATAAATGCATTTCGTCATCTAAAATATGGAATATGTATTTTGTAGTTAAATGTGTTTTTTTTTTTTTTACTCAAATAGTAGAAATTTCTATGAAAATTGAGATTACATGGCTTGCCATTTCATAGTTCAATTCACCAAGAGGTCCAATAGTTAACCGGCAACCATTTTGCATTCGATGTAATAAATGTCCCAGATCTTTTTGATAATTGGTTGTCATGAAATACCATGGAATTCGATTCAATGAATCATAGATCAAATCATTGGAACTTCGAACATTATGACCCATATAACATAAAATTATTAATTGAATATATGAAGCTATTGCTGAACCGTATCCGGCCGGAAATTGAAGCTGCAAATAATTGAACATTAGCATGTGGAAAAAAAATGAGAAGTAAAAAAAGTTATTTCGAGAAACGTTAAAAAATTGCTCACAACATATTGTGTGAATGTTGAAAAAGCCGCAGAAAATGCAAGAGCAAATGGGCCAACAAAAGTCCGCCAATAAAAAATATCAGTGAAATTCATAATGAACCTATACAAAATGAATACATTAAAATAAATGAATGAATTTGAGATTTGAACTAAGTAAATAATAAGATATACCGATCAAAATCCTGAATTTGAATCATAATATTGCGAAATTTAGCGTGTGACTCAATTTCCATTTCACTGAGTAATGTTATTTGCTCAGTTAATACATCTATATTGAATGTGATTGCATCGGCCGACATTTCGACGGCATTGTTTACAATCACCTGTGACATTTCTATTGAAACTGTTGTCAAAATTCCAATCAATGCAATTGCCATTTGAATGAGTAAATCCAAATAAAATGCTATATCCGATTGATCAGCAAAGGGAAATTGTGTTCCCAATGGCGTTATCCACATTCCCTCTCGGAAAAATACTAGCATCGGACCAAGTGAAACCAGCGACATCGATGTTACAATGATGCATGACAAAATTGCGTAAGATTTCCACATTTTCTGTGCACCTTCTTCACAAACCATTGAAAATCTGGTTGTACCTATAAAGATTTTATGACCATTGTACATTTCAAATTTCCACTTAAATCGTAACAATATTTGAAATTGTTGTAAGTACCCCTCTTATCTTCGTAAATATAATCTCCAGCAAAATTCAACAAACTATGAAACTTAAATCGATCTTTTCCGATTGCTTTCCAATACAATGGAACACTCTAAAATACGAACATTTATTGACATTTTTGATTAAAATTGAAAAGAGCTAATTGAAATAAGAAAATGAAATTTATTATAAATTCGTCGAAATTATGTAAAAGTAATCAATTCCAAATATTTTGAAAATTATTGAACAAAAAACATTCAAACCTTAAATTTGAACAAAATTTACCGAAATCATTATTCCCTGAAACAAAATTCAATGAGAGAGAGAGAGAGAGAGAGAGAGAGAGAAAATCAATGAAATATTTAAAATATTCGCTAAAATTGAATTACCATTCCACAAAGACATCTGCATCCGAAAATGAATTTATTTTTTTTACCCCAATAGTACACCGTATGCAAAGTCATTGATACATAATAGATGACCATCACATTTCCCAAATTTGAGTACCAATTTAAATGCATGTCACTGAAAACCCGAACACCAACCCATTCAAACATTGTTTTTGGGATGTTATACAACATTTGAAACTTTTCCTTTGATGGTTTCATGCGCCAATTCTCCAAAATAATTTGAAATCTTTTACGTAAACTTAGTTTACCACCAATATCATTGATCACATTCATTTTGTCCTTTAGTCAACTACTCTTGATATCGAATGACTAACCCGAAGGTAAGTTAAGGTTTATTCGATGAGGAATGCATTTTCATTTGCAATAATTTTAATGTTAACTTTTGTACTTTGTTCACTTAATGACCATTTAAATCAACTTAATTGATACACCGTACATTAATAAATCTACTCAAATGAGTTGTATTAATTGAAGTACATTACCTTTAATTTACCTATCGATTCAAAATTATACCCTTTGATCAAAAAAAAAAAAAAAAAAAAAAAACTTCTTGGAATAATTGAACACGTTTCAATATCAATGAAAAATCCTTGACTCAACATTTTAAATAGCTTCGCTTGATATTTTGAAAAACAAAATTATAAATAATTCTCATTTCCGTATGTCAATCGATTCGTTTTCAATACATATTTCCATTTTTTTTTTTTTTTTTTTTTCGAATATAAAGAAGTTTGATCGCAATAAATAAATTTGAACAAAAAAAAAAAATAGCCATTCCTTATGTTCAGTAGAATGTTAAGTTCCTCAATAAATGTTTGCATCCATGCGAGAAAATGTTTATTACACGCGATTACACTCGATGCTTCAATCACAACGGAATATAAATACCAAATGGTTGAATGTCATTAACAAATTTTCTGTTCAACTGATTTGATTTGTTGAAATGTGAATAAAGTAGCATCCTTGTGCAAGTGTGGCCCCTTATTTTCCTTATTTTGCTAAATGTTTTAAATGTATGAGCAATGAGCATTACAATCGAAATGCATCGCATTGCAAGCATTCAAACCAAGGCATATCAAATTTAATCAATTTTCTGTGTGTATTCGACCAATTTTTAAGACCAAAATGTGTCTCCATTTCGTGGTAAATACATTTAACTACCATGAAAATATACATCTATGCACAAAATAATTTTAATAAATACAAAAAGTATCTACAACAATAATAAATACCCAATGATTACGGACGATTTAACATGGAATAACAATAAATGAAAGTGCCTTTCAAGCATTAAACACACGGTTCTATTGACATTTTCTTCACAGTGACGCTAATACCGCTTGACCTTTATTATGGTGTGCGATAGTAATGCATTAGCAATATCAATATCAAAAATATTTCGAAACTAAAACCGTCAAATCTCAAATCAAATTAGTAGCTTGATCATTTGCGCTTGAAATTTGAACCTGATTAAATTTGAAAAACACTGCAAAGCAATTTGCCATGGCCATGCATTCATTAACATGGCATTTACATTTACATTTGCATTTGTATTTCACTTTTTGGATTATGTATGTAATGTATGATTTTAAATTGCTCCATTTTTCGCCACAATTTACGTACGAGAGATTTTATGCAAATCAATTTTCGCTCGCATACTATCAACACATTTAAATAGATTTGTACGTGGAAAAAGAAAACCTATTTGTCCATACATTGGATATTAGTTGTGCAACCATAACAACGGATTTACCATGTGCTGTGTTCAGTGCACACCACACTCACAGACACGCACACGCTCTTCAATTTGCATATTTAGATAATATCCAATTAAAATCTCATTAAATTTGATATATGGAAAATTTTATAATTGACGTGAAATTGATTTACAAGTGTCGTGCGAATAAACAGCTTTTGTTTAACTCTAATGCAATTTATTGCCATGATATTTGAACTTATCATATTTCCTAGAATTTAATATCATTTTATTAGTGAATTTCAATATGTCACTAACAATTGTGCAACAAATCCGTTCATTTTGTAAATAATAAATATTCAATCTGAATTGATTGATTGTTTTGATAAACATATGGGGCATAACTTCAATTTCAGGTGAAATCCAGGTATGTTATTTGCTTATGTAAATTGGTCAGCCATCTAAAGAAAAAAAAAAACTATAAATTGGTAAAGGTTTGTATCAAAACATTTTTAAAAACATTATAATAACTATTCACTTTGACCGTGACTCGTTTCACCATTTCAACGCTTAGTGATTTCAAGGCTTCTCTATGTTCATTTTATAAATAAATCCAAAATTTTCAAGAATCCCTCTTCATCAGTAATTTAAACTTTATTTCCACATCACAAAATCATTATCTGTCAGATAATATCTGATGTGTAATACTTTGTAGAGCACACTGCTCTGATGTGAGGTTTCGTTAAATTAATTTCAATGTTCTACAAATAAAAGCAATTTGCCAATTTGGAATAAACGAACAATTTTTAATTTTATATGAATATATATGCATTTAATTTTTCTTTAAGTTATTAATGTTAAGTGCGTACCAGAGCAAATTTCGAAATATCAGAAAAAACAAAGAATAAAATTGAATTTATTTTGAATGGCCAACATGCTTAATTTGCATAATTGGATTTTAATATTTATTTATTGGATTCTAATATGAACGAATGATAATAAATTATGAAATAAGTAAACAAAATATTACAAAATGAGTTGCATGCACTGGTATTGTAAAATAAAAACGAAGTTCACCAGACGAACTGCAAATAGACGTTATTTAAATCGCACATCCATCGACAGCAGTAAATGGTAAGCAATGCCAATGCAGACAGCAAAATATGGAACTGCGTTTCCGCAAAATATGCCAAAATACTTGAACCAAAAGAGATGAAAACACAGCAGAACAAGAGCGAAAGCTGAATAACTGACGAAAAAAAAAAAAATGAATAGAATCAACCCATCCAAGAGCTCGAATGCAGAAAAACATGCTTCTCGAATGATAATGTACAGATGAAAGAGAGAGAGAGTGAGAAAGAGAGTGAGAGAGAGGGAGAGAGAGAGAGGGAGAGAGAGAGAGGGAGAGAGAGAGAGAGAGAGAGAGAAAGAGAAAGAGAAAAAAACGAGTTGTAGCAAACGTATTGCGGAATAAAATGAATGAATTCGTGTGTGTTAGTGCGTGTGTGCACATGTGCCACCAACGGATGTTTACAGTAGTAGAAATAGTCTGCATCAATTGGCGATCGATTCATTTTCACCCTCTTGCCATTGTCGGTGGCATGTAATTCTTTTTTTTTTCTCTGGCTCCAACTCCGTATTTTTGCTATCTGTCGTTTGTTTGCAATATCCACACGTACCGTTATAAATTTGCGATACACTTATTGACTCAAATGCACCAGGGCTAAATTTATTTACGCGATAATGAAGAACAGCAAATGCGACAACACCAATTACATACGAATCGTATTGATATCGCTATTTTGTGTTGCATAAATTTACAAAACCCATTCACACTCCTGCTCCAACAATCGAAATAAAATCCGATATATGTCCACGCACTGAATCAGAGGAGAGAGGAATGGATATAATTCCAATTTTCGCATTAACGATAATAATAACTTTTCCAAATGTAACCATTTGGTGTTCGCCGGGTATTTCGGAGCGAAAAATATATTAATTGTTAATTACGAATAGAAATTGCACATGCAGCACCAAATTTATACGGAAGGGTGCAAAAGCAACAACAACAACAACAACAAATCGTCGTTTGTATATAAACAACCTCAGACCTACCCGTCTTCAAATTAAATACAGAAATTGATGTGGCAACCATTTGCAAAACTGAAGGTACGATGGAAATCATTTGGAAATTACGTGATACGTGTGTGGTATGCAATGTTATTTAAATCAATTGCATTTAGATGGGTCTTTTTAAAAAATATATATAAAGTGTTTTTACCTTTTTTATCAAATAACTATGTATATTTTCCACTTTCTTTCCAGTAGAATGTAGAACTATGCACCTATTTTATCGAATTTCAAACTATGGATCAAATGATTTTACATTCGCTTTTATCGACCAATACAGAAATGGAGCAGACAGACAGAGAGAGAGAAAGAGAGAGAGAGAGAGAGAGAGAGAGAGAGATCCCCATCTTTTATGCCATAAAATGCGATATATTACGAGCGTGTCCACTTGCTCATTCCAATAACCAAGAACACGCTTGGTTGTAAACCATCATTTTTATTTTTATTGGGATCTCTCTCGCTCTCTGTTTTTTTCTCCAACTTTGAGCAAAACGTGAGCATTTGCTGTTCAATAGAGTAGATGACGGTGCAAAGTTTCTGGACATCAATGAACTGTATTTGGTTTAATTTTTCGTGTTTCATTCAAAATGAAGTTAGAAACGAAATAGGTTGTTGGTACTTTCAATTTGGCCGCCAGCTAATGGTTATTATTAAGCAGAAACCATATTGAAGCGATGTACTTTTTTTCTACTTACTTTTGCGATTCCACCATGTGTTGGATTTCAATGAGAGCTTTGATCGCATAAAATACAGTTTTGCATTGTATGTTATGTACTTAGTTGGCATTGGTATTCGGTCTTTTTTTTGGATATTTCATTGTTTGAATTTTTGTACACTGCCATTTGTAGTTGTATCGATTCATTCATTTTCGTTCAGTTTCATTTTAATTAAATTTGGAAATGAACGACAAACGAATTCAGTTCAACAAATGGCAACGAATTGCCATTTTATTTATTTATTTATTTCGATTTTTGCTTCAATAGATTTCCTTTGCTCAATATTTAAAAATGCCACAATTGTTAGACAGAGGTTTTTTCTTTATCTATGTTCTATTAATTGCCCGCGGATAGTATTTTTTCCATATAATAATCCAAATTGAAATTAAAATTACACAAAATATTTCATGAAAATATACAAAAGTGGAAAAGATGGATCTATTGACATCTATTATCCTTAGAATTTGCATAATTTATTCGTTGTACTAGTCTAAATCATTCTCTGTAAACATTGCATTTAACTAATGCATTTAGATATAAGTGATTGCATACGAATAAGAATCTCAATGATGAATGTATTCGCAATGAAAATATTATAGAAAATCCATTTCGACTAAACACGTTGCTCATCATTTCCAATCATATTTACTATAACGTAGTATTTTCCATACCTAATTCATATCTTCCCTCGAGCGTATGCGCTATTCATTGTTCGATGCAATGAAAAAAATATTTATTATTGATTATTTTTTGTATTTTATTCCATTCACATGCATCGTTACAATATCAAAATTAATTTTTTCCCCCATATTTTCGAAATGTGGTATAAATCAATGTATTGATTAATTTCGATTTTACAACATATAAAATTTATTAAAATCTAACAAATGTATTCAACATTTTTTCGTAAACTGTATGATAGACGAATGAAAATTCCATTGGCTTAACAGTTTTAACAATACAACTTTGGGTTTGAATGAAAGCCTAAAACAATGAAAAACCGGCAAAATTACAGTAAAAATCATCGCCGTCAACATAATGAAGAACAACAACAACAGTTCTGAATATTTAAACGTTGAATATTACATTAATATGAATTTTATTTGCAGTGAACAGTGCAGTACAGTTATTGGTAGTACAGAGCCGAGCAAAATTATTAAAAATAAACATCATCAAAAACAAAATCGGTCCGAAATATAGGATAATTGTATGTAACTAGTCAGAATTAACAGTTTTTGATTATGCTATAATATGAATGACTTGCAAAAGTACGATTTGAACATTGTTCTTCAATAAAACTATTACATTATTAAGTGCTTCCTCATAGTCAAGTATCAGTTTTCATGTCTCAAAATTTATCCATTCAATTCATTTCTTACGAATGTGGAAATTTTCACAACATTGTGTAATATAAATAGGAAAAGATACTCGATTGATTAACTTATTGCACTATCAGCTAACGTTAATGGAGATATTCTTCTCAGTTCTAAAAGTATTTTCAAACAATTTCCTGATTTTGTTATATGTTTTTTTACGAATTATGTCTATACATCCCGAAATATCGATGCCAGTATTCTCAATAGGAAATTATTTTTTCATTCATTCACTTCATGGTTTTTATTTGCCGTTGCTTTTATCAACCAACAAAAAAAAAAAACAAAGAAAAACTAATACGAAGCAAAACAGACGGGCTACTGTTGTCATTATCATTTAATAATTTGAACTGTATCACCATTTGGTGTATTTAATTTTTGTATTGCGTAACACAAGTTTGGCTGCAATTAAATTCAAATTTTGCAGAGCAAACACAACAAACAAAATGCCACCGGCTGTGCTCTCATTTTCAGTGCGATTAATATTATTAAATTCCAATACAAAAATTGCGATCGCATATCGACTTGTGCAATTTCACCAACTGATATCACGAAGCGTTTACTAAGTCTTCGCATTTATTTCACAGATATTTTGTTGCCATATTTTGTGACAATGCCCATATGAGATTATTAAACAATTTCGGAGTGATATCCGTTTGCCATCAAATTGCTAATGTGTTTTCATTTTAAGTGACTTTCATACGGGTTTTTCGCTACTCCTGCATAGCTCATATCGTAAATATTCTCAATTTTACATTGTACTATTGCATGCAACGTAACAGCAGTAAATTTCATAACTATGCAATATTACCATATCGATATTTGAACGAAATAGCAGGCAAAGGAATATCTTTCTTTTTTTTTTTGTAAGCGTTTTCTTGACACAAACAACTTTAATTAAAATGGTTTGCATAACTTATTTTCAATCAATGGTAAATGTTCCTTTTTGATTTGGTTTCAGCTGTCATTTTTGCATTAAGTTCTCAATCAAGCTTCACGAATATTGATTGTTATTCAACGTTTGTTTTTATTATTTTTTTCGGTTTTTAAAATTGTCATTGCAATTAATCAAAACGCCATGATGATGGATATTTTTTTAATTAAGCAAAAATTGGTAAGATCAAAACGAGAAATGCCATTGAATGAAAAATGAAATGTTTTCCATATTGATCTGTATCAAAAAAAAAAATTCATAATGATTTGAAAAAGAATATTCCAAATAAATCAAATGAAATAACATTCCAGTAGTTTATCTATGCCGCACAGGTCCACACACACACATGCATACAGTGCACGAAATAAGGTTAAAGTCTCCCACAATTTTGGAAAAACATGAAAAATTGAAATTTTTTTCGTTATTACTTCATAAAATTAATAAATAATCATTTTAAATATATCTTAGAAGAAAAATTAGCATAATATTTAATTTAGATCGATTTTTCCAAGTTTTTTCGATTTTTGGCATGTTTGAAGTGCGAAATAAGGTTAAAGTCACTCGACGTTTTCTGCACGAAAAATCATTCTATTGACACTTCGGTCATTTGTTTTTGTCCGAATGTACCGTTATGTACCTTTGCGAGTCTATTTGTGCAATTTCACAAACAACAATGGGTAAAGGCAAGCCATTAACAGAGGCCGAAATAGCCAAAATTTCCACACTAAAAGATTATAGTAAGTTGTCAAACCGAGAGATAGCAAAGGAAATCGGCCGTTCTAAAGTTGTGGTGAATAATTTCATCAAAAATCGCGAGAATTATGGAAAAAATTACGTGTCCGGCCGGCCGTCGACGATCACGAGTGCCGAAAAACGCCGATTAATTCGAAGTGCTGGCAACAGTTTCAAGTCCGCTCGTCAATTATCAAATGAAAATGATTTGCCAGTTGATGTTCGACGTATTCAACAAATTTTAAGTGGTTCAAAACACTTATAATACAAAAAAATGAAGCGCAAACCAATGTTGTCCAAAGCCAATATTGAGGGCCGCAAGAAATTCGCATTGGGCCACCTATGCTGGGAAGCTCAATGGAAAAAAATAATTTTTTCTGACGAAAAAAAGTTCAATTTTGACGGTCCAGATGGATTTGCAAATTATTGGCATGATTTGCGCACCGAAGAAAAGATTTTCAGTTCAAGTCAATCTGGCGGTGGATCGGTCATGGTTTGGGGCGCCATTGGCTACCTCAAAAATATTCCATTGTCGTTAATATCAACCAGAATGAATGCGGTACAGTACCAGCAGCTGATTCGTCCTTATTTCCCATCATTGGCCGTTGATTCTCGCATTATATGATTCCAAAGGCAAACACACAAAATATTAATTAATTGTTTTAGTTAAAATGCGATTTTAACGTTAAAAAGTGACTTTAACCTTATTTCGCACTTCAAACATGCCAAAAATCGAAAAAACTTGGAAAAATCGATCTAAATTAAATATTTTGCTAATTTTTCTTCTAAGATATATTTAAAATAACGAAAAAAAAAATTCAATTTTTCATGTTTTTCCAAAATTGTGGGAGACTTTAACCTTATTTCGTGCACTGTATGCATGTGTGTGTGTGTTGTGTGTGTGTGTGTGTGTGTGTGTGTGTGTGTGTGTGTGTATTTATGTGCAGCCGTTTCCGTTTCGTTTCATTTCAATGTATATGTATTCAATATC
This sequence comes from Resseliella maxima, assembly GCA_029041755.1. NCBI lineage: Eukaryota > Metazoa > Arthropoda > Insecta > Diptera > Cecidomyiidae > Resseliella > Resseliella maxima. The sequence continues at coordinate 1,127,964 of JAQOWM010000327.1, forward strand.
TGTTAACAATACAGGAGTTGTTTTATACAAATATCAAAATTTGACGGAATACAGTAATTGGTATTTCTTATCAGATTCTTGAGTTCGACATTTATAGGCGAATTATGAAAGGAAAAATTAAATTTTTTCAATTTATGTTAGTCGATCTGTTCATTAGTATTCAGATGATGACATTGTTTAAAAATGAATTCGCTAGATGGCATTGTAACTGAATTTATTTTAGTTGCCTATATTCACATACCATAACACTATCACGAACAATGGTAATTTTGATGGTAAATAAATGTGAAGAGATTGCGGCAATTCTATATATTTCATTTGCTATCGTGTTGTGCAAATTCGTAATGATTTTAAAAGGGATTATATTAAAAATTTGAAAACATAAATACTTTTTGCTGTCTAGTCGAAGATTAAATTTCAAATAAATTTTCGATCCACCCACCGAGCTATGGTCGTTTGATAAGTGAAATTTTTGCATATTGGAAAAATGTCATTCCAGATAAAATATGTCCACCGCTTTTAAAATGCGAAAATACTCGAATACGAAATTGTGTTCATAATTTAAAATAAGCCAGCACACTTGAAATTTTTTAGCAATTAAGTTAACATCGTTAACTTGATTGCATACATTCAATTTTGATGGAAAAAAAATTGCAACACCGCAATAATAATTGATGTTATTCAAATTGACTGTCAATTTTCTAAGCCCAGTACACTCTTTTTTGTTTTTTTTTTTTTCATTTTGCTTTGTTGAAATGTAATGGCAAAACCAGACGCATATTATTCCCACATCAATTAAGCGCTCTTGGTTTGCGATTTTTTTTCGATCCTCATTCGCCTTTTAGTTTGACGTATCAAATGATAAATGTCTATTGTCGTTTGTTTTCTTCTATTCAGATTTTATTTGGATTAGCTTTGTGCTGTGTCACATTTTCAGCTATCCGATATCCAATTGAATGCGCGAATACTTACCACATTTCATAATAAATGTTTGGCGGTGAATTTTCCCCCGTTTATGTTTCAATTGTTGCGGCATATACGTAAATTGAACTGTAATACCATCGACACATGGAATTGTTGGCGTTATAATTGTTTGGGTAATTGTTGTGCCTGTTGTCGTTTCGGTCCTAAATATTGGCATGCTTTTGCTGACCAGACACAAATTTATTGAATAGAAACTAAATATGCGAGGAAAGTCAGCAATAGTCCAGAACCAGTCCGTAACAATTCACATGAAAACAAATCAGAATGAATTAAAATGAAAAAAAAAACAACAAATTTTTGTTGGTTAATTATAAAAACGTCAAAAAAAATTACAAAAACGTCAAAAGTAAATCGTCAAAAAAATTGACAAAAACATAAAAAAAAAAACCAAAAACGTCAAAAATGACTAACAAAAAAATCAAAAATAAGAACAACAAAGTCAAAAACAAAAACGTCAAAAATATCTAACAAAATTGTCATAATAATGTTGACGAAAACGTCAAAAATTATGACGAAAACGTCAACAATTATGACAAAAATGTCAAAAAGTATGACAAAAATGTCAAAAATAATGACAAAAACGTCAACAATTGTTATAATAATGTTGACGAAAACGTCAAAAATTATGACGAAAACGTCCACAATTATGACAAAAATGTCAAAAAGTATGACAAAAATGTCAAAAATAATGACAAAAACGTCAACAATTATGACAGAAACGTGAAAAATAAGAACAAGAAAAGAAAACAAAAACGTCAAAAATAAAGACAAAACCTCCAAAAAATATTGGAGAACAAGATGTCTTACATCCGTTCATGACTGAAAATCCAACGCATACAATTTCTCCAATTTCTATTACGAATTCATTACATTTTATATTTAAACATGTTTTAAGTTTTTCCATAATCAAAACAACTTATAAATATGAGTTTCCTTTAGCGAAAATGCCGGAAAACCCCTTTTTTTGGGTACTTTCTCATTACGACTTTTAACCGAACATGAACAGTGGAAATTGCAGTGAAATTTATTGTAAGAACAGCACATATATCTAATATTGTGATCTTAAAGTGATAGTTTTATATCAATATTTGTTTACTATGTTCAAACGATGTAATTTATTTCGAAGTGTGTTCAAGTTTTTAGACGAAACTGCATTTAGGTTTAGTATGATTTTATGATAAAAATGATTTTATCATGTATATTATCACACCAGATCAATAAACAAGCATGTTATGTATTTAAATAAAGTCTCGAGTTTTATTTTTATTTAAATTGTTCAAAGTCTAATTGAAAAATAACAAATATTTCTGATATATAATGAACGAAAAACTAATATTTCTGTTTAAAACAAATAAATATTTAATGTTGCATTTAAATTTTCCAATTAATTAATTACATAAAATTATTAAAAATATTCTGTCAATTTAGAACTTGGAACTTATTTGACGATATTGTTCAACATTTTCAACGATATTGTTCAACATACTTGACAATTTTGTTTAGGATTTTTGACGTTTTTGTCACTTGTTTTGACAATTTTGTTAAACATTTTTGACAATTTTGTTCACGATGTGTGACGTTTTGGTCACTTTTTTTGACAATTTTGTTCACGATGTGTGACGTTTTGGTCACTTTTTTTGACAATTTTGTTCACGATGTGTGACGTTTTTGTCACTTTTTTTGACAATTTTGTCCAAGATGTTTGACAATTTTTTTCACGATTTTTGACAATTTCGATCACGATTTTTGACAATTTTGTTCAAGATTTTTGACGATTTTGAAAATTGTTTTGACGATTTCGCAATTTTTTTGACGTTTTTGTTTAAATTTTTGACGGTCAATTTTTTTTTTGACGTTCTTGTCATTTTTTTTGACGTTTTTATAATTAACCATTTTTGTTTTTGTCGCATGCATACAATGTGAGTGAAGGGACATGCAAAAAAAAAGGCACAAATTGTTGCGGAATTCAATGGAAAAACAAAATCACTGTTGAATTTTTAATTAAATATAAACTGCTATTGCGTGTCAATTCCACTGAGCGTAACCCAAATGAAAAGGGGTGTAAAAGTTGCAAGTTGCAGAAAATTCTTCTTTGAGTTTCAGTAGATGGGATCTTTTCAAACTAAAACCATTCATTTTTTGGGCATTTGCAAATGCGACCATTGATCGACAAATATTCGAATCTGAATCTGAATCAAAGTCATAAAAAAAAGTGGTTGCACTGATAAAACGTACCAGCCATAGAATTGAAGATGAAAGGACGGTTTAAGTGTGGTCAATTCAAATGAAGGGAAATATCACAGAAAAAAATTTCTTTCGTCAAGAAGGGAAATCTTGTGAACAGGAAACATTAAACGAACGATAACAGGAAATTTCAATGGTTCTCAAAGAAGGAAGAAATTCGTTTTGCAGATAAACAGCCATTTTCCAAGGATTTTTAATTAGAATACATTACCAACTCCTTTATTTCGAAATCTTATGTGCCTCTATAAGGAACACAAGAACAAAAGAGCCAAGTGGAGGACACATTTAAAGTAAGCAGAATACAAAAAAGAAAAACACACACACACACACACACACACACACACACACACACACACACACACACACACACACACACACACATTGTATACAATGGAGAATGAGGGAAAAGGACACATCGCACGTAATGTATTTCATAATAATAATAATTGTTATGTTCTGTAAAGCTTTTTTGCTTTGATTAAAATTGTTTTCTTTGAAAACGAGCAAAACGAATGGATGAATGGTAGAAGCAGTTCAAAGCAAGAATCAGTCGTCGCACGAGCGAAAATGACACAAAAAGCTTGCATTTGATAGCAATCGCTAGAACGTTGTTTTATGTCTTAAACGCTTATAAATATGTGCGGTTATACGCTATGCCCGTTAATTTCTTTGTTTGGGTTTGTCCTTCTTGCTCCCTTTAACTCACTTTTTTCCCTTCTGCTTTGCTTTTGTATATGTGCAAAAAGATCGAGACACGGACTCGTGTCACAATATAACAACCGTTTATGTGTGCGGTTAATCTATTTAATTATTACATTGTTGAAATTGTTATCGCTGCACATTTTTTACTTTCCGGCATACTTTCGTCGCTTGACATTATTGCGCGTCGTTATGTGTTATGTGCACATTTTTTTTCAGTTAGATTTTTGTTGTTCATGTTTTTTGTTTTGCTTTCTTTTTCTTTTCGAATATCAAAAAGAATTTTTTGCGGACAAAAATATACATTCCGCTCCAGATTTTTTTTTTTTCTTTCTCCTATTTATTCAACTCCTTTTATTAAGTCTCGATATAAATGGCAAAATGAAATATTTACACAGAAATAATTACATTGGATCGTGGAATGAAATGAAATGAAATGCAAAAGCGAAAATTAGATGAGAAATATTCAAATGCCCCGCATAACAGTGACAACACAAAGGCATTGGTTCACAAAATGTAAAACCCCTTTTGATTTTCATTTGTACACAAAGGCAATGAAAGGAGCACATTGTAGCAATTCCATAATCATGATGATCGTGTATAAAATGGCGTGATAATGTCAGTGACATTGCAACGATTCACTACCTCATAGTCAGTATAATTCTCGTTCAAATAAAACCATTTATCCCGACCTTTAGAAACTGTCAAATTCATCCAATGGGATGGTGTTCGGTGCGTTTGCTTGTGATTATAAATAAAATGCATATATGTTTTGCATGATACATTCGCTCATTTCAAAAAAGGAAAACATTCAGAATTTCGTATGCACAAAGAACAGTCGTTTTTTCGGTGACTATCTTCAATCGAAATCTTGGGCAATGTCATTTCCATGAAATAAAAAATTCATTTTGAATTTTTCTTTGTTTCGAATGGCATTTTGCCACAAAACAACTCCAAAACAGAAACAAGCGACCGTTCCCTTTTCTCTCTCTATCTCTCTCTCTCTCTTTCTCGCGATCTCTCTTTCTCTCTCAGCCGATTGAAATCAGAGATTAGCTTGTTGGGCACTTCGTATAAAGTACACAGTGAAATCAAATGATGTGAAGAAACAGAAAAAAAGACCAGATATTTGTTTGCGATTCACACTGATATTTTTCAACGAATCGCAAATGTTTGTATGTAAAGAAGTGACACTTCCGTTGTAATTTCGGCATACAAAGATAACGAGGTCCCTTGAAACCCCGCTTTTTTTCAGTCTGTTTAATTTTTTTTTTTCTTTTCGCTTACATCGTCGAATGTGAAACTAAAATAAAAACAAATGCAATGGGACTCCATATCGGGGAAAATGGTTCCTGGCAAAGTCAAATAATATTTTCATTTTTCATTTCCAAGTCATCCGTTGGGTTGTTGTTTGTACATTTGATTTTGTAATGGTTATTTGGTTGAAAATTTTCTTTTTTCAAAACTTTTCTGTGTTAACTTAATGTCTGTTAACAGCGCTGAAAATTAATGTGTCGTTGCCGTCGCATTAGACAGGAAAAGGAAACAGTAAAACATGCAGCATGCAATGTGTTTCTTTCTTTGGATTGCACGTTGTTCTACAGTTGATTTTTTTTTTTTTCATCATTTGTTTGTATTCATGACGACTCATTCGACAACACAAGATGGAATGAGAGATGATTCAGTTGTGCGCAAAGTAAAAAGAAAAAACATACACACACATTCAACTTGCGCAAAAGCGGAAATATTTCACCAAGTCAACGGCGTTATCTATTCCAATGAAGCCGAAAAAAGATATCAATGCAACAAATGACAAAAACAAGCGATTAAAATTCAACTTGAAAATTCGAAATTTAATTTTCAAAGTGAACAGAAACTGATGAGCATAAATTAGAAAAAATCTATTTTTAGTGGAAAAATTGAATTTTTCATTGTTTTTTCGTTGACATTACATTTATTGAAAAATGGTAAGAGCAAACATTTCAATATTTATATTTGATAAATAAATGTTATTTTTCACGAATAAAATAGAAATTCATTTTTGTATAAACCTTTAAATACACATATTTGGTCGTGAAACATAGAGTGGACATGATGTTTCTCCCATTGTTTGAAATGATGCTTAAATAAAAATAGAAAAAGAAATGTTTTGTAACAACAAATCGGCCAACAAATTTTTAAAGCCTGTGTTCTGTGTTGTAGTAGTAGGGATGCAATGTTTATTTCTTGGTTGATTTGAGAATAATAGTGAAAATGTCAATAGCAAAACTGTATACTTGTCATCTTGTCTAATATTTATTGAGCATGTTTCGAATGCAGGAGTTGTGATGGATTTAAAAAACAATGGATTCACATGAACAACTAAATGTAATGATGCATCGATGAAGAAAATTGATATGAGAATATCTAAAAAATCCGGTCGAATTCGAAATTCATCGGAATCACCAATGACAGTTCGATAAAATGAAATATCCTTTGTCCTTTCTGACACATTTTTTTTCTATTGAAATAGTCAATTGTTTTTTTTTTCTGCCCCAAAAATTCTTTATTCGGATAAGCAAAATTGTTTTGACACATAGAATATTTGGTAAAAACTGCTGAACCAATCATATACATGTATGTCAATATCGAATCAAAAATGGTTTACCATTGATTATATTAGTAACTTGAAAATAACGAGTGAAAATATCGATGATTTTTTGTTTGTTTTTGGTTTTGTCTTTACGAATGACACAAAACAAGAAAAGCAAACACAGAATAAAATAATGTTAAGAACATATTAGGGGCTAAAGTGAAAATTTCATTGATGGTGTCATCTAATTGAATATCAATTTTGTAGTATTTGTTTTTGCCTTTGTCTTGCTTGGCCTTATCTTTTTTCACCATTTTTCTTTGTCGCAATGTTTTATCTTCTTCTTTTTTTTCTTTTTTCTTTTTTCTTTTTTTTTGTTATCAGTCGTATCATAAAAATTGACAAAAATGTTATCGTCCCTAAATTCATCACGTCAAGTTCATTCGAATTATCGTTGCTTCCAAATGGAAACAAATTAATATCGTAGTCAAAGGATCGGATATGCTTGGGTCCCATGGCGACCAACCATCAATAAAGAATATACAGAATATACTTGCTTTTGTTTCTTCTCTACGGCAAAATTGATGAATTTTCATGAAATTTTTCGCATGCTGTCAAAAGCGTGCTGTCAACCAAATCGAGTGAGGAACGTATGTATTTCGTCTGCTTTGTTTTTGTTCTTGTTCTGGTTTCATTGACGCACAATGGATTTCATACATTAAAAGAGTTCAATGTGCAAAACACGTACGATTCCTCCATTTCGCGTTTCCCCTCAATATCACCCTCGCAGACTGGCTTGATTCTGAGGGTGTTTGAAGAAACAAATTACATATCAATGTAATGAAAGAAGTAAAAATAAAAAAAATTCCTACAAAGAAAGAATTATTTTATTGCATTGCATTTGCTTCGAATAACTTGGCTCAGCACTATCTCGCCCCTGGAGTAATGTTCGACGAAGACATTTGCTTGGAAAATGACGAGTGAATGTGTATTTGATATTATAACGTTGAGACGCCATGCCAAGCCTATAATTGGAAATGCATATCCATTGAATTGATTTGGCAACTCCGACAGAAGAATACGCACTATGAAACAGAATACAGAAGGAGGAGAATTCCAAAATTGCACAATCTCAAACAACAAACAAAATTTGCTTGAGTGAGAAATAGCACAAAATAATAATAAATTGCTATGTGCAAGTGTACGAGCCGGGCGGCTCGGAGTGTATGAGTGTGATCAAATGAGTGTATGTAATGTGTGTAAACTGTGAGGGTGACTCAAATGATTCATGCAATTTTCAAGTGTGTTTTCGGGCGTTGTTTCTTTAAATATTTCACTATTACGACCATTGTTATTTATTTGATGCGTACAATATTCGAATTGATACGCTGTCGAAATATTTAAACATCATACCACTTCAATTACTCTTCTTCGACAATATTGCAATTGAAATTTTATCACATCGTGCTTTCGTTTTGTGTATTTTAAGAGTTTGCATTGTGGAGGGAGCACGCGCGCTGTCTTGTTTTTCTATATTTTTTTTTTTTTGGCCATCTACATACGCAATTGTGATTCAGAATCCATTGTATGCGAATGTGTGTTTATACCGTACAGCGATGCCGTTGGGAATAACCAAAAAGTTGGCAGCCAAACCAAGTCCCTAGCACTTAAAAAGAATGTTCAACTAAATGATATCAAACGCATAAATAATCTATAATTTTTGTTTCTTTCTTATTTCATGTCTGGGTGTTGTGCACTCTGTGCACCCATACAGACGCATACCCAATGGAATAACAACAAGTCAATATTCATGGTAAAAGATGTAAATTGAGAAGTAGTTGCGATTTTTCTTTTGAATAAGTTTTCCACATCAGTCGAAACGCGTTATCAGTTGAAATTATCGGCCACTTTACATCAGTTGCCATTAACAGTCAAAGCGAATCCAATAAACTACCAACAACGCAAAATGTGCAATTTGTTTTCTGTGTAATGCACACGCGACTGTATTAACAAAACGATTTTTGTCTATTTTGCTTTAAGTTCGGTGTGTGTCACTTGTTTACTTTTATCACACTAAACAATCTGCCTATTTCATAGCTCGTCAAATATCGTAAGTAAATATAATATTGTTATATTCGGCCATTTCCCAGTAGATTTGCTTTCTCCGTCAATGATGGACGTTTTTTTTCCACTCTTTTCTTTAGCCTTCGCATCTTGGGCGCGTTTTATAAATTTTGTCTGTCACTTGATAATGAAATGCATATTATTTTGACGACAGTTATTGCGTCACCCATGTTATATACTAAAAAAATTTGTTGGCATTTTTTGGTGTACGACATAAAATTGCTTCAGTTTGCTTGTCATACCAAACCAAATCGTCATATCCAAATTGCAAATAGAATGGCTATTCGCTTGTTTTTTCGTGTCACAGTCAAACGAAGGAAATGAAACGTAGTTTTGTCGTTGATGAATGAATGCATATTTGGTAGTTTTGTTGCTTTGTCATAGCAGTTACTGTTCTATACTGTACTGAAATGACATTGACTTTTAGACTGTAGCCAATCCATGTCGATCAAGTATTACCGTAAAAAAAATGAAGAGTAGAAATTGAGACGAATCTAAATAGAAAAAGGGGCCAGTGACCGACTCAGGGATGAAATAATACACACCATGATACCATGATACCAGTAGTAATGATGACAACAAAATGATAGACAGAAAATATGCGGGGAGCTTCCAGCAAAAAAAAGTATCCACAAATAATAAAAATCAAATGCGCCTATGTGCAGACCGTGTAAAGGTTGCAAGCGACGATAAAGATTTGATGCTTGCGATTTGATGGCAACCGCACACATACATCTATAGATATATATATAGCCGTCACTTCATTTTTATCACATCAATGCAGCATTCCAACGAGTGGCGTAACTCTGTACACTCTCCCTAAATCAAATTGCGTGCTCGGTGAGCACATTTTTCATAAAAATGGGCAACAGTGGCAATGGTAGTGGTGGCATCGAAAAATGTAAAATTTGTTCACATCAAATGCAGAAGTGCGTGCTATCAAATGGGTTTCATTCAATGCGTGAAATGTAAGATGTGATGGCAACAAGGACTCTGTTTTTTTTTTCCTTTTTTTGCTGTGGCCAATCTCATGGATGTCTCTTGTCATGCAATCATCGTCTGCAATGATAAGCTTCGCATATGACAACATGATATTTTATGCATTAGTGAATATGATGACGACTGCAGCACTTGTTGTGTTCTTATATTCTTTTCATTTTATTTTCTCTTCAGTCGGTATTTGAATGAAAAGATAGCTCCAGATTCTATTGGTCGTTTATTACGTTTTTTTTTTTTTTTTTTCAAATAGAAATCTTGCTTATCATTGAGAAAAAAAAATAGTTGTTTTTCCGCCACCGCCACCCTACTATCTCATCAATATTTCGATTGTTTGTTTGTTTTCGGCTGAGTTGGTGTTCGTGAAAAATGGGACACAGGAGAGATGCTTATAAAAATCTGTTGTGTAATTGAACGTATTGGATCTTGTGCGAATTGACGGTGATGGTGTAGGAGTATAAAATGATTTCCGGCCAGTGAAAATTGGGAAATCGAAAAGTGAAAAAGAGAAATGTATTGATGTTAACGAGGACATCATTCGAGAGTCGTAAAGGCGCCTCCAAAAATGACAGAGGATATTGCATGCAATTTGTGATGTGTTTTGCGACATTGTTATGTCTTATTATTAATACCACGATACTTCGGTTTAAACTGTATTTGTGTTTGTGTTTGTGTCTGTATCTATAAAGGGGGTTGAATGCAGCAGCAGCAGCAGCAGAGCAGCAGCAAAAGAAATAGCCGGAGCAGATTGCATTGTCGCTGATAATAAATGTTCAGCTAGTAAATGGAATAAAATCGAAGGCGATACTGATGACCACATCTCGACCAACACGAAAACGATATAATAAATTTAATCGAAAATTTTTGATGACCCCAAGTGCCAGGCCATTTATGCTTTGCTCAAAATATTCTTCTTGCACACAGCCACTATAGTTGCAAGTAGTATAATTCAATGGGCTGATTATTATTACTTGTCGGTTGTCACATATTTTTTCTTTCCATTTCACTTGGTCGGTGCGTTTTCACATTGTATACAAATGTTTGTGTTATCGTCACATTTTATTATATATCGTGCTCATTTTTTTTTTTTTTTTTTTTTTTTTTTGACTTGAATGGATTTGTATTTGAGTATTGGTTGGTACTATTTAGAGTCCTCAATAATATCTCGAGTATAATCACGAAAAGATTTCTAGTGCAGTCCTTTATTTCCCTTCTCAATTTGTCTTTTGTATTGGGATTTGAAATGCGATGCGAAAGCCAGCAAATTAAAGTTGTTGTTATTTTATCGCGTTTGTTTTGAGAAAGGGAGAGACAATTTATGGCCAACTTTTACAAATCGAAAAATGTTCCATCTTTTTTTCTTCATCATATGCATTATGCATTATGATTTTTTATTGGAAGGGCCATTGGACTGAATTAATTTCCACATAACTAAGATTTCCTAGAAGAAATTTCCGTGATTTCCTTAAACATCGCATATTATTCAGCGTAGCAACCATTCAAAACGACCATGATTTGAACATTTTTCGAACCAATTTGACGCCAACACCAACTGATTCCTCTTTAATGATTTCTATTTCATTCGAGATTTCGTTCAATTATTTGGAATCTAAGTCATAATAACATTAGTGAATTTCTTGTTCTGGTGGTAATTGCTTTGCAACAATAGAACAATCACAATCCAATTCATCAGTAATTTTCATAGTTTATGATATGAATTTGTGGGGGGATTTTCGCTCAAATCATAATTTATGTTTTTCTTTTGACGAAATCATCAAGAAGGGTAACACATTTGTAATGTTTTGTTGTCATGATGAGTCAACATTCTGTATTAATACGTTTCAATTATGAACTTCGGATTATTTTGTTTGGTTTTGCATAGAAGTTTTTGTTTGAAACTTTCATCATCATCATCATCATCCCGATTAAACTTAAGCATTATATCTTGCTTAGCTGTGAATAATGACAAAATTCCATCTTATTGTGGTTTTAATGATCATTTTACATTTTCTTCGTTGGTTCCTCTTGGTTTGGTCGCAGGTAGAATTATTTCACAATCAACATAATTTTGCATCATTTTCAAAAATATTTATATATTTATGCTTCCTTTTTTACAATTGCGTTTTTTTTTTTCGTTTGTTATGTGCTGAGAATACTAACGAGTTTCTTTATAATCAAAAAAGACTATAAAAATGAAATGGGTGCATTGGGACCAATCGTATTTGCATTTTATTTACGTTTCATATAACGTCATTTGAATTCGTTCAATTGAAGTCCATATGAAGATAAAAATCGTTGTGAAAATATGTTTTTATATAATATGAATGACAAAGCATTTTTACACTCATGAATTTTATCCCTGAATCATAGCGAGGAATTTGTCATAAATGTGTTGAATATGTTCAATATATGTTGTTTGAATCGTTTATCTCTTTTTATCTGTTATAATTTCAACAAATATATCGGCTAAAAAGTTCCATTTATATTTTATTTTTTATTTTTTATTTTGCGTGTTTCATTTTCAACAATTTATGACAAAATATAATGTAAGAGATGCATACAAATTTTTTAAAAGATAAAGATGCGCTCAAAGGGATTATAATCTTAAGCAGTGTCACGAAATGAACGAATTCCCCATGTATGTATTTATATACGTATTCAAAATCATAAGTTTAGGTAGCAAAATTGATTAAAAACAAACATGATAACTTGATACAAAGCATATATTTAAAGTATTTAACATTTCCGCATACAACTTACCACCATCCAATTACTCAAAGTTGGTTATTTCGCATAATAAAATATGAAAGCAATTATATAGATTATTGTAAGCATATTTCACAATAGAATGATATTCAATCATAACGCCTAACTATGAAAATCGATTATATTGAAACGTCATTGCGTGGAGAAATACGTACAATGAAAAAAACATTTTTTTTTTTCGTTAAGTCATGCAATCATTTCCATGACAAGAATCTAATTTATTTGCTTGAACTGTATGGATGGCATTTGTCGCAAAGTTGAAAGAGACGTTTACTTTCCAAAAAAGTCGACAATAAATTATGTAAACGGAATGATATTTACACAAATAAAGCATGAACAAAAAAAAAAGCCGAAAAATTGCCTATAAAAATGATCTCCATCGTCATTCATTGAAATCAATAAACAAATAAGGGCCGAATATTTGGCAAATATTGACGAAAAAATTGCACTCTCATTCGAAAGCAAACATTCATTCATTCATTCATGGGAGTTTTATTGTAGACTGAGTGGGGAAAGAGTGTTAATAATGAATAATATGCATCCGATGATTATTTATTAATTTTGTATTTCAAATAAATGTTGGATTTTTGGAATTTTCATCCCTCAATCTGTTTCGGATATGCATGATGTACATTCATGCAATTGAGTCAATGCAGCCGGCCGGACGAAGTATTGCGATTTTTATTCCTCGTTATAGACATTTCGTACGGTTTTTTGCAAGAATTTTTATTCCAAAACTGAGAACCATTTAGGATTTGTCGATGTAGTGCATCAACCGATGACAACTAAAGAAGATTAGTGGTTGATGAAATGTGGGGTTTTTTTTCTCTACTCACAGTCCATTACATAGGGTTTTCTACTAAAATCATGATTAAGTCAAATCATAATAAAAGAACCTTGCCAATTATATTGGGGACAGTGGTATTTTTTAATATAATTCACCGACACTAGAGGCGACACCAATATAATTATATTTGGTTGATATTGGGTTTGTGTTTTATTAGTGTCAATGTTTTTTCACATTTTTTCCTTTTCTTTTCTTCTCATATTTTTTTTCAACTTTTTTTGTCTAATTTTTATTAGATTTAATGCACTTTTTTTTTATTCTGTTTGCGCACATAATATCAATTATTTACTTTAGAACATGTCAATATTTTGCTTCAAGACGATTATTATCGTTCATACTTAATCCATTTCAGTCTTTAATTTCAAAGGAAAAAAATTGACAACTACAAAATATACTAGATTTGATTTTTTGTTCAAAATATTATCTTTTATCACAGAATCTATTTCTATCGTCTTTGATTTTGTATGAAAATTATAATCCAAAAGTTTAATAACAAAGCTAGTTGCAAAGTTAATTCTGATGTAATATTTTTTGGATTTGAACTTCAGGAAGTTAAGTTTTCACCGTAATTTCTTTTCATTTTATAACTTCATTTACATGACTGATACTAACATGCAAGCGTAAGTTAGTAAAAAAATAAAGAAAATTGCGCATTAAATAAAAAAACTACTTATCAATTTTATGGTTGGGTCGCGTCATCTATTGAAAATATTAAAAGTACTGTTTCACGGAATAAATAATTGGAAATTATTTTCAAGATGTGTACATTTAATAATAATAATATTTCTCCTATTAATTTTATCATATTTTCAAATAGTCAAATAGTATCCGAATATGAAAAAATGCTTATGAAATAAGAAAAAAAATGTGTAACAACAATAGCTAACTAACTCAAGTCCTTTAAACTGCAATTTGCAGTCTACAAAATCTATATGTAATTTAAATAAAGAAAAGAGAAAACAAACCAATGTGCATTGCGGGAATCAAACCTTCAAATACCAACACTGTAATTGATTATGAGACTGACACGCTGTCCACGGCGCCATAAAGTCTTTGAAATATATAGTGATTTTATTATTACATTATTAGTAATTGCGACTGTTGTCGCGCATGTTCTTTTCTTCTTTTTTCTTATTTTATTTTTTCTTTCTTTTCTTCTCATGTTATTCAACACATAATTTTTTCAGCTCTTGATAGGGCAAAAAAATTGAAAACCAAAAAATATTCATTTGATGTGATTTTTTTTAATTGACCAAGCTTCAAGATTGCAAAGTTTTGCCACATACTGAACTATATCAGCAGTGGAGGCTATATATATCTCTTGATATATCTGGTGATGGTATTCGAGTTAGTGTGTGAGTTCCAAGCTTTTCACGAATAAATCACGTGGTTATTGAGTATGATTTCCAGTTAATATCCTGTTCATATCATCACTTTTCATGATTTCCTAAATTGTCTTCATGCGATTTTTCCATTTCAGTGAATGCACAACAGACAAATATTCTTCGGAATTCAACGCCAAAACAACTCTTGCCTAAAATTATCATTAGCCTTTTTTATAAAAACCTCATTAATTATCTCAAACAAATAACTCCCCTCCCTCTGACCTCGACAGTGTCAGATACCTCTGCTTGTATAATATAATAAAATTACTGTTCTTTTTTAGTGATTAATTAATATTCAATTGTTTTATTAATAAATTTATTACGAATGGTAATACCATCAAAGATTTAACCATTATCACTCAATTGTCGTAAAATTTCTTGTATTCGGTACATTTGGCAAGCTTTTCGAAAATTTCATTGAGAAATCAATGATATTGCAAAGAAAAATGAAAATAGTGGAATCAACTAGCTTACCATTTTAAGACGTTTGTTTTTGATTAATTCAGAAAGTTTATTTTGATCTTTTCAAGTACAAACTAAACAACTAATCAATTTGCAAAGTAACAAACATTTAAAAAAAATATTTAGGATTAGACGGTAGTAAAATGTCAAAAATACGCTACGGATAACTTGTGGAATAGTATTGAATAATTCTTTTGCCCTCTGTATATGAGTATGTTTTCTTTAAATAATATGAAGAATATTTTTGTTATTGTAAAAAACTAATTTCATTGGACATTAGGAAGCATTTCGTCTAAATCACTAAAATCTTGTTTTTTTTTACTTCATTTCTATTTCGAACAATATAAATGAATATTCTTTCGAAATATTGCAGATTTGTAAATTAACAAAAATTACAAATTTAATGTTATGAGGAATGAAAAGAAAACAATTTGTCCGGCTGGCGGCAATATTACTTTGCATGCGGTAACAATTTAGTTTGTTTTTCATATAAATGCCATTATATTTGGTATAAACACTTGCATGCAGTTGAATGAATGAATGAACGAGTGAATGAATATATGTTTATTGTGTGTTGTGTGTTTGCAATTATAATATAGATGCCAGGTTTCCATCGTTTTGCTTGTTCATCGCATCATATCTTTGTTTTGTTCGTCGTTGATATTTTTCCTCACAGTGCCTAAATATTTTGTCATGCACAGCAATTTTCTAGATATTTGCTACGTTAAATAAATACTGTGAATTCATGTGGTGCGCCATAGACTCGACGAGCGCATCTATATTCATAAATCCATATCCATGCATGTTCAGCATTTGGATTTCGAATGAAACTAGAAATGGTGGCCACGACCAAACATTTTACAAATATAGATATCAAGCTTAATCGTTATGCATCATTATGGATAGCTCACACTCTATGTTTTTTTCTTTTTTTTTTTTTTCTTTTTTTCTTTATTCAGTCGTCGTCATTCGTATTTTTGATTGCACTACAGTTCTCTGTTGTTATTGTTGTTGTGTTGTATATGCCGACTATAATCACGATTGCATCGGCTAACGTTACCGCTTAAAATGTATTTTGTTTGATTTGTTATAAGCGACAGTTGCGCGTGCCGTAAAAATTGATATAATTCGATGAGGATAAAAAAAGCACTAAATCAGCTTTTTGAATTTTCATTTTCAATCAAAATACACAGTCAAATTTAACCCGAAGCCATGGACTCTGTCAAATATTATGAGTTGATTGCGTTTTTGGTGTGCATGGTCATTTCCCTTCTGCAATATCGGTTATGAACAAGTGAATTATCATTATACCGCCGCTGGCAAAGCCATACACTACATTTGATTATCCAAGTGTATTTGGCCAGAGAGTTTAACCATAGATGGTTTGTGCCATGGTCAAAACTATGTGACTGAAATCTATATTCCTTCAATTCGATTTTTAATTTAAAAACATTTTTCTGATTCAACCATGTTCAGACACTAAATGCTTAGTGTTTGTTTGTTTGAATGAATTTATAAAATATCATGTTGAACAGGAGTTGAATATTTGAACGGAAACGAGGTCCCCAAATAATTTTATGGTTGCATGGATTTGATTTAATTTCTCCCATTTCCAATGAATTAAATACAATTTGACCGCAAATTCGTTTACTGCATTGATCATTCAATTTTTGGCTAGTTCTTGCATTTAATTTGAAATGCAAAATCAGCATTTTTCTTTACATTTCGATATTATCAATTTCTAATCAATATACATGTTTTATTAATATGAATGTATTTACTAGAAATAGAGAGATCGGAAAATGAAATGTTCGTTCATTTTTCAAATCAATTTAAATAAATCTCCATATTTATTCTTTCAATTGACATAATAATGCAAACTAAACTCAAAACAAGTTTAAATTTTAATAAAAAAAAATTCTATTGGATATTATGCATTACTTTTCGAATGAAACTGAATCTCAGATAATTTCATTTCATCCATGCACCAGAGTCAAATTATATAAAAAATATCGTTATCCTTTCGGTTTTTTTTCCTATTATTTTTTTTCCTTTTTAGTTTACTTAGCGACAAACAATGTATCTGCAATTACCTATGTCGACATGAATGAAAGCACGTGCAATGCATACAAAATGCTGTAGTTGTTTTGTCACGCGCGCACTTGACATAAACTAGACTACTGATGCACGTTTGGCGCAAACGTTTAACTAAAATTGATTAAGATTTATGGGATGGCTTCTCTCATGGTCTTTGCACACATTCATCGAATGAAACTTAACAAACTCACGGCAAATTACCAAAAGAAAACTGCAGCGGATTCAACACGTTTTTAATTTTAACATAAGCAGTATTGTAATCCTGCACCATCCAATATTCATTATTTATAATTTTTCCATTGTTGCTTGGGTGTGATAAAATTTTGTGAATATCATTTTTGCTCATTTTTACATGCATGCAATATGCAGTTGAATTCAAGTCACATACCACAAAATTAACGCTTTTTTGGTTATATTTAAATTCAAGCGTTTGATTTTCATTTTTTTTTTTCCTTTTCCTTTTCATTTTCAGATTTTCTCTCTGAGTCTAAAACACTTGATTTTTAGCTCGAATCATGGCTTATTTCTGATAACGAGGTTAAAGTCTGAAAGGCAAATCTTCCAAATATAACACATATTAATGTGATAACATACAGATTACAAATAAAGTGCATAAAAGACACCATTACGAACCCATCATTAGTTATCTCATGTACATGTTGTATTAGCGTTTGGTAGGTACAGTCCATCTGTTTGTCCTGGTTTTCTAGAGACTCAGCAGTGTGTGCATATTTTAGCAAACGAGTGCAGTTCACGTTTCTACCCGTGTTTATAATCATTTCTCATCGTCGTGTCGGCATGTTTTGTGTACGTTGCACTTGCGGCTTAAGTGTTGTTGTTGTTGTTGTTGTTGTTTTTTTTTTCTATTCACTTTTTATTTATAACCACTTGGTGTCTCTGTTGTATTTGCATCTTATTTAGTACAACATGAAAAAAGAAACAACACCGACTATATATGGTTGGCTTTGTGTAAAGTTATGTAATAATGCCGCAGACATGTAGACATTCAGACACTCGAACAAACATGCTGATGATTATCAGTAAATATGGTTTCAAAGTAACGCACAAGGGATGTACGTGAACCATTAAAAAGACTGCATTTAAAATAATGAATTGCATTGGTCTGTAAATGGTAAAAAGACGGAGAGAGAGAGAGAAAGAAAGAAATGGCCTGTTGAAAATTAAACGCAGAATCCTTCGCAAAATGACCATCTTATTTATTCTTATTCTCTAGAAAAGTGTTTTGTAAACACACTATGTCATGTAATATATGACAAGAGCTACATTGTGCAATCATTGTCGTATAATGTTTCAACAATTTATTAGTCCTAAGTTATTATAATTTTATTTTGTTCGTTTGTTAAAAACATTTTCTTCGGCATAATTAATGTTCGGCCAAAAAGCATGAGGGGGAAGGGGTGGCGTTTATGAAACACTAATTTTTTTAGATTGAAAAACTGCTATAGAAAAAGAAAATTATGTCGAATATGGAGCCATCTTTAATCTTCCAACGAATTACAAAGCTAACAAAAATAATCAATACACAGATTTAAATGAATTTTTAGAAGAAAAAAAACCTATGAAACTTCTATACCATTCTAAATACCCTGAAAGCGGACTGCAGATGGCGCATTATGTGTAATGATGTGATACATTTTGTTAGTTTTCTATGAGGAAACATGATTTTTTTGCCTTGTGTTTTAGCTTTTTTCTACTTGTAAATTTTTTTGAACTTACAAAAAGGTCGCTTTATGCATTTGAGGTTTGCTTTTTTTCTGAATGAGCGTTAAATGTTTAATAGCAATCAGTCAAAAATAAAACACTGCACTGCTCTGATGCTGCAGAAGCATAGGGGGCTCAACTGAATTTTCACAAAACTGTTTCCGCTTAACTGCAACGATGGCAGTATAACCTAAAGCAAGAGTTTGCTGTTGCTGTTTCTTTTGCTGGTGATGGTGCTGGTGCTACTGCTGCTGCTTCTGCTTCTTCTGCAGATGTGACTTCTTATGTATGAATTGTATAGTTTGTTGTATATTTTTATCCATCAACCATGTTTAGGGCAAAAACACCGGCGGCAACAGCCTTTAAAATGATAATTACCATAATGAATGGAAAAAGGGTGCTTTATATCATTTCAGTGAATGGACTATGTAGAAACGTGTACATACTGTAACAACACGGATATAAGAAGTGAAAGTAATTTACGTTTACGTTTACGTTTACTTTACTTTATTGTCTTTCGTTCATATCCAAGCCCTCATTAATAGCATCGAATTTCATTTTCTTTGATGTTTTTGCATGATATGAATGAAGCAAAATTTCTAAACGTAATTCAATGGGAACCGGTAAAATATGTAATTTGGTAAATATTCATGCAGAAAAAAGAAACAAAAACGCTAAAGCAAACATAAAATTTAATTAGCAACCTTTTACATAAGTTATAAGGTCAATTTACCGACGATGACAACCATGTTTTTTTTATTTTTTGTTTTTCACTTCACTAAAATAAACTAGAGAATGCTTGCAGTTAATTAATTGTGTG
Source organism: Resseliella maxima (assembly GCA_029041755.1). Lineage (NCBI taxonomy): Eukaryota > Metazoa > Arthropoda > Insecta > Diptera > Cecidomyiidae > Resseliella > Resseliella maxima. The sequence continues at coordinate 1,147,682 of JAQOWM010000327.1, forward strand.
TTGTTCAATTTTTATTATCAAATATCGATGACAACATAAATAATTTGTTTTGTATTAACATGAATAGAAAATGAAATTGTGATAGAAAAAAACATTGTTAATTCGTATTCATTAATTTGTTTTATTATGCCAATGATCGCATTTGAATGTAACATGTATTTGTTTAATGTATTCGTTTAATCAAACCAACCAACCCATTGACAACTCTAATTGCTAGCAAAGGAATCGTAATGAATACATTGATGTACTTGCACATTAAATACTTTGTGAATTAATCAATCCAAGGCATTTCTTAAGCGTGTTTTATCGTTGTTGTAATGCAAAAAGTGGAATAAACCAATATAAAAGAGACAATATTTTGTCTTTCTTGTCAAAAATTTGTACGGAATTTGTCATGATTCCGCATTTTCAGTACATAAAAGTGCGTTAACGTTTCATAAAATTCTTAATACTGGCTTATACATAAGCATCGTAATGTCTTTATGTAGATACATATTTATTTTTGCATGACAACATGATGAATCTCATTCAGACATAAAACAAACAGTGATTAATTTACTTTTAATTTATAATTTGTTTGCAATTATATTCGATACAAAGTTGCACATTGTTTGAAGTTCGTTAATGACATTGTGATTTTGCGAAAATACCATAAATTAATGGTGTGACCGAAATGAGACAAGAGAAGAAGAGCTGCAAGGTTTATAGATCGAATTGCTTAGTACGTTTTTTTGATTTTCTGTCTGTCAACATAAATCAATGGATTATATAGCAATGCTTTTGACTTTCGGCTATTTTGGTTTCTATTTCAAATGGATTTTTCCAACAACAACAAGAAAAAATTGACAATTTTCTCACAAATGGAAATGGAAATAGAAATGTAAACATCCCGATACCGAACACTTGGATTCAAAACAAACAAATTGCTTGCTGCTTTGCCAAAAAGCGACAATTTTTCTCTTCCAATCACTCTTTCTCTCTCTTTCTTTCTTTGGCAAGCAGTTCAATATGCCGGAAATGTGGCTCTAATCGGATCCGATTACCCATATACACAAACATGATGATGTACATCCACAATCGAAACGAGTTAAATGGAACTCAACCCTCTACGAAAATATCGAATAACAACAATGTATGGACTATGATGAAAGTCTCTTGAAATACTTGACAACAGACAAGTAGACATTGACTCAAATTGGCTCAATAACAAATGACTTATGACTGTTTGCACCCGCTTAACTTCTTTTAAATTTGAATTTTCCGAGCTGAAATCACAATCTAAATGTGAATTACTTTTAATTACTCAATTTCATTACAATATTATAATTCAATAGCATCGAAGTTTTTTTTTTTCTTCATACTATTGTAATAACCTGAAATTAAAGGCTCTTTTATGATGTTTCCAAAGTAGTTTATTAATTTTTGAGTTTAATATTCGTTTAAAGCCAAAATAAAACGAAAAACGTTTTTGCATGTATTTTGTGCTTAGTGAGTGAATATTCATAAAAACGATAGAATTTACTTAAATTTGCTGACAAATACAAGTGTTTTAGACACAATTTCATTTTCGGGCTGTCATTTCATGTTGATGATGGAAAAAAGGTGGAAAATCAACTAAAGTAAAAACAGCCCAGGTGAAAATCATTTTCAAGCGCTCATTGACGAAAAATCATTTGTTGGCTTATTTTCATATTTATATTCAGTTCAATAATAAAATTATAATAATCAAAATGATTGTTGTATACGGTCAATTTAAAATTATTTTAACGCATCTTAACCATTTTCTGAGAAGAAATTGTATACCGTTCATCTTACAGTCGGGCAAAGTAGTTTATATAACTAACATCTGTGGATATGAAGTGCTTTCTTCTTATTATCATTACATAAATTGTCAATTCGTTGAAATAGCTTGAGATTTTCATAAGCGCCCACGTTATGTGCAACATTTTCCATTAAAAATGCAGTCACTTATGTTACATTTTAATTTGTTTTAGAGTTATGGCTTGAATTTTCGTTGAAAAATTATAACAACAACAACAACAACACGTAAAAATTTTATTTTTTTTTTTTTTTTTTAATTTCTCTCTTGAAAATGGATTCAAAGGATGTACACCATACATACCCTGTGTTGCAATGAAGAAATTGGCTCGACAAATCATGAAAATGTTTTCGTGTGAATGTTTAATTTACTATCTCTACTGTAGGAAAATAAAAGGGCTTTTAATTCAAATACATTCGCTCGATTAATCTGTTGGTAAAACGAAGAGGAAAATGCGTCTGCGAATGGTTTCCGTGAGTGGTGTTGAAGAAGTAAAATCATGACTCGTCATAAGACATTTTCATTTCCGGTATGGTTCGAAGCGTGAATTGCGCTTCGCGAATATGAATACGCATAATACGATGAAGATGACGACGATGACGACGACGACGACGACCGATGCGAATTTCTTTTCTTTTTATTTCATTTTTGTCATATTAATTTTTCGTATGCAATATAATTTCCTCAACGTTTTGGGAGGTAATATTTGCTGAAAATATTGCGCGAAATTATATTTTTGACATTTATACGTGCCGAAACATAAAAATGAGAAAGAAAATGAGTTTCGCATTAAAGTAACTTTTGAAATGATAAACATGTTATAAGGCAAAACAAAACAGAAAAAAAAATCATATCAGCATCGTTTTATTTGTCTTAATGAAAATCTACTGGGCTGCAGAATGCCTTTTATGCTTTGATGCTTACACCTATTGCTGTTTCACATTAAAACTTGATGTCAAGCTACGATAATAATAAAGCCAACATATATACATATTCTTATGCAAATGCGTAACAAATTTTCGGATATATCTTTTACTGTTACTCATAGTCTTGTTGTCGTACATTTTTGTACACAACAAATAAGAAGAATTGTACGGAAACATATTCTATTTGTTCATTTGTTCAATTTGCTTGTGAGGTCAAACAAACAAATAAAATGACATCCATCGTTTGGTTGTTCAAGCGTGCACGTTCTTCTTTATTTGAACGTTCCAAGAAGTCAGTATGATTACCAGTGTCCAAAATAATTCGCATTGCTGCCCATATTTGCTTAGGTACGTCATTTGTGGTTGTCGCTATTTGTTTAGCCGCTCATTCTTTGTTTTTCCGGCCCAACATTAATAATATATAACGAAATAAGTTAGCCAAACCGCGATCCTCTCGAGTTTTGCATTAAAAGTCTCATTTTCTTTTAACTTAGAGAAAATTGTGTGCCGTGGACGTTCAATTTCGATTTAAATTAACTTTGCTAAGTTTTCCATTATTTGTTCACATCTCAAGGAAGTGAGAAAAAGATATAGGAATTGAGAGAAAGCGAGAGAGAGAGAGAGAGACAGAGAGAGAGAGAGAAAGCAAGTGAGAGGGTGAGAGAGAAATATTGCATGCCACAAGAAATGAGCTTTCTGGACTGTATCATGTCAACGCATTGTTGGTTTGTTGACTTTTGTCGTGCGGTTGTGTATTGTTTTTCTTCATTATTCTTCTTTTCAGTGTTTCTCTGCCCCCGATCTCGCTTACTCACTGTTGATTTTACAGCTTTAATAAATAATCCATATTATATTGTACTTCCGTTCCATGAATATGCTGTGATGAAAGCTTACTTTCAGCTTGAAATTGTCGACAATTGTGGCGTAACTAAAAACAATACACACACAATTTTTCTATGTTATGCAGATATTAATTCTGAACTTAACTGACGCTATAAAAAATCATTTCAAGTGGTAAAATTGTCTTCCCTTGATATGGTCCACTTTAGGGTCGAAGCTAATGTTTTATCAAAAATTCTCTTTACATTTCATATTTTACACTTTACACTTTACACCAGTTTTTATACCAATTTACTTGTCACCCAATTATTTGTTCGTTGGTTTGTTCAAAAATATGTTTTTAACTTGAAAAATACCTAATTTGGATACGAGTTTTGAACTAAAATTCTTAAATTTTCTTTCAATTTGAAACTAAATACCAATTATTCAAGCATCGGAGCTGATTTTTGAATCTTAAGCTCGAAAGAATGGATCTTATCTAAAACGCATAAAAAATCTACTATGATGGACACTATAGAATATTTTTTTAATCTTGATTTTATATTTTATTCTTGGATTAATACTAAGTGCAATGCAATAAAATCCGAAGGAATAAAGCATAAAAAAAACACAAAAAAAAAGAAAAAGAGGAAAAAATCCAATGCATGTACCTTTAGAATATAATCGTTATTTTTAATCTTACATAATTAAGAACAGAGCCCATGATCCATAATTCAGAGGATAAGAGTCGATACATTGTATAAATGGACTTTACATTATGTATTACGATACGATACGCTTAAATAGAATCAATTCTACAATAAATATATAACTTATGCTTATTCTCTGCTAAAAAAAATTTTAAAATTGATTTATATTTACACACAAAGTACAATTTATTGAAGTTATTCCATCTCATACTCCATTTACTGCAACTACTAAGGTGCTAGCATGAAAGTAGTCACCATTTGCTTAATTCATATAAATGACAAAAAGACAACATTTTTGTTTACATTTTGAATGAATTTAAATGTTCCAAAAGATGTTATTTAAATTTAGTGGAATTAAAATAAAAACAAATCAGTTAACCGTGCTAAAATATGAATATACGGGCATCTAGAATAATTATATAAATTACCAAACACTCAGTGAAAAATTCAAATAATTTTCCGCTTGTATTTCAAAAAGGTTGTTTGATTCATTGAATTTTGGTTTGTTCGAATCAAATAAACATTTTTTTTTCCTTTCAAATTTATATAAATACTCTATTGAAAATATCCATTAATTGATATTCTGATTGCTTTCGTATAGCTATTATTACTGCAATTTAAAGCAAATCATTTGCAATGTAAGTAGAAGTAATAAACGAAACACCGTCGTTTTAAATTCTGTTACAGGTTCCCTTCATTTCTCAATTCTCCCCCATTGCTTTCATTTGATTCATTTTGTCTATTGTAGAAATTCATTTACTTTTGCCCGTTTGGTTGTTCCACAATGAGAGCACCCGTCGATTTCCTAATATTCGAATGAAAAATCATTTAAATGTTGCATGTCATTAAAATTTAAACATGATTTTTCGCTTGTTGAACCACAATATAGATGTTTTTTGCTCGTTGAGAAAAGAACTTTGTGAAAATTACCAAAAAAAAAAAAAAAGAAAAAGAAAAAAAAATGTTTTTACTCTACTGCCATTATTTCTTTTCTTTACCATATCAAAATTGAGTCGTTGTGTGCATATCAAATGAAAAATGTCATTAGCAAAGCAAAAGAGCAGAAAATGAACGACATTTGTTAGATTTTCATCCCTCACAGTTCGTTTTTTTTTTTTTTTTTCATATTTGTGTATAATTTGGAAACTTTATGATTTGCCCTTAATTTTCCTTTGTCGTAGCTATTCAAACATTGCAAGAATTGAATCAGAATTGTATTTATAGTACTTTTGCGAAGTGAGAAATAATAAAATGAATTAAGAGAATTGTAAAAGTTTGTGTAATTTTACCGTTGCACTATGCGTTCATTTCGACGCAAATCAATTTTGCTTAAGCAATTGCCACAAATTTTCATTTACAAAAGTTATTTTTCATTTCGTCAAATCTTAAAATTATTGAGAAAAAAAAAATTGTTAACAAATGATAATCGATGAAGATGCAAATAACAAAAAAAAATATGTTTTGATAATTGCAAATGGAAGCAATTCTCATTGGAATTCACATATTATTATGTATTCAGCTGAAATTTGTGAGAAGACGAAAAAAAGCGTCAAATAACCACAACAAACATTATTACGCATTCTATGGGTGATAAAGTTGACGAAAATCAACGTCTTAACAGTCAAATTTTAGTTCATTTGTTAAAATTCAACACACGTTTTCACCCAGTGATTCTGTCATCAAATATGTAATCAATAAATTTGCGTATAAGGTGCGTCTATCTTCATTATTTACACGGAAACCGTGTTTTGAATTCCTGTATTTGCATGTAAAACATGTTGAGCATTTGAAAATAGAAAATCTTCAAAAAACATGGATTGTTATGAAGTTTGCCTGGTATGAAATTGCATATCACAATTATTTGTTTGTATCAAATAAGGCAGGAAAATTTAATTGGAACCAAAATTGATTGTTCTTCATCATCATCATCATCATATTCGATCAGCACATTATATTTAATTTTTATCAAACAACATATTGTATAACATTTCAATTGTATTGGCACCTGGAAATGTTCATTTAAAGATACATTTTAATGAATTCCACAAAATGTAACAATTTTCTGAAATAAATACAATATTTATTATCAAAATCAACATGCAATTATTTGAAAACTCTAGACTGTTTCGATATACTCTATACGATGGCACTAGAGATATTAGCTTCAATCAACGATGTATTAAAAGACGAAGAAAATAATATTATGTTCGGTTTGGAAGTGATCATATTATAGCTAGAAAGCATCACTGATGCGTTGTTCAAACTGTGAACGCGATGGATTGAGATTTGTGTAGCAGTGTCTTGACAAACGATGATAGAACGGAATGGATAAGTAGCTCTGCTCAAAACAGAATGTGTTATAATATTTTATTCAAAGTTCGTTCAGTCTCTTGCGTGGTTTTTTTTGTTCATTCTATTCCATTCTTCTCTTTTTTACGTATCAAGACATAATTTTTTGTGCTGTTGGCGACTATGCCAGATTATTCCATTTGTGTTGTGGTCCGTACAAAATTTATTTCATAAAAATTCACTCGCTTCCATTCACGCTTTGCACTGATTTTTCAAACAAACATAATTTGATTTGGAAAAACTTTCATTCGTCGTAATTTGCTTCTTTTTTTTCCATTTGTTACGTGTTCGGTGATTTTCCTTTTTTTTCCCAGTTTTCGGTAAGTATATTTCATTTTCTTTCATATTTCCGTCCATTTGATATTTTGTGTGGCAGCGATGACTATGGGCTCGCTCCCCATAAATATGAAGTGTTCGTACATTAGAGACTATTTTTTTTTTTTTTTTTTGCTCTTGTGTTGAAGCCTGAATCCTATAACATCGTTATCGTCACTTGTATGTTGAATGTCTTTGCGGTCACATCTATATAATGTTGACAAATAGAGTTTCTTTTTTTTTCTTTTTTTTCTTCTTCAATCATTCGCAATCATTGATTCATCTGTGTGTTTCTTTCTTCCGCTATAAAGGACTGTATTTCTGCTGCCATATTTGCAGACATACAAAATCCAATTTGGGTATCGACGAAAATGCCAAAAACGTGAAAATCTATCAAAATATTGAAAAATGCGATAGAGTCAAATATTTACGATTGAATTCGGGATGCAACTTTCCGGTTTCGTTTGCGAAAGTATTGAAAGTATTTTAGCCTGCAGTGTCTGGAATGTAGCCGAAGTTGAATATTCAATGACGACATAAATATATATATATATATATCGATGATACAAGGCGAAAAATATGAAAATAATTTTCAACCTAAGCAAATTCATTTTTGCCAATTCAAATATGTGCTAATATAATGGTGCGAAAAATGGATGAATAAGCGAGCAAGACATCGAACAACCAAACTTGCTGTGTTGAACGTGATTTTTGATTATTATTGGAATTTTATTAAAATACGAGCGCTTAATTTTCATATCGAATTGCAATGGATTCACCATTATATTGGTTGATATTCAAAAGTGCTGCTAATTCATTGGCGTTACGACAATCTATTGGCCGTTTTGAATGTACATTGTGCATTGTACATTGTACATGCACAAGTTTATTTGTGTGCCATGCGTCCGTTACAGGATTATATTGAGAGCATATTTGCTTTTCGTTTGATTTATGCATAGAGAGATTCCTTTTTATGTTCACTTGCCGCACATTTTTGTTCATCAATTCGATCGATTCTTTTTTTTTCGCTTTTTTTTTTTGTCTAGACATAAGAATGGAACGTTTTCAGCATTATATTGTGCCACGATATCGAAGCGTTATTCGGTTGGTAATCGTTTTTCATTTAGATTTTAATGGAGGCAGTCTCTGGGTATTCCCATCCGCGTTTTCTATCTTAAATTCCAACCGCATGACATTGGATCTCGTGTGCTTTTTTGGATACCGAAAAGGATTTGTCTTCAGTCGTCCGCTTTTGATCCCATCACTTACTTGATGTTCATCATGTTGCATTAGTTCAAATTGATCCAGAAATGAAGACAAATGTCAATGTGATTCAGTATTGAATGTTTTGTCTTTTGTTGTAATACGCCGCAACGCTTACGCTTTTAATGCTCTTTTTTTTTTTTGCTTTCATCGTCTCCTTTTGCATACGGAAAATTTGATATTCTCTCGTATTTGTCTGTGAGTTGAAAGTATATACTTAAATATTTAAATTATTCGATTTTGTTTGATGTGCGTGAGCTTCGCGTCAGTGCCATTTTGTGAATGTATTTTGGGGTGAGTTGAATGTAATCCGTATGATGAACCTCGCAACATGTGCACAAACAGATTGAAGTTATCTATTCTCTTAATATGAATTCGATAATTATAATATTACATATTGAACCCCCCCATTTTTTATTTCATGCTAACAGAAATAAATGAAAATTTTTATTATTTTTTCGTGTTCGAATCTACATTTACATTGGGAGCACTCAGAATTGTTCGTTCAATTTCTTAAAAATGTGTCACATGAAAAATGTGCACTCAAGGGAACCGGATGGAATTGAATATATCGTCAAAATCCATATGCTCTTGCGAATTCATAATAAATCATTTGGCAATCGATCATTCCTGATACAGATAATAAAATGTTCGCGAACGATTGAGTTCGAAATATGGAATGGTTATTTTTTTTTTTTATTTGTTATCGTCTTTTGCTCCGATATTTTCAACATTTAGTAGTTGAATGAGGCAAAGCTCGTGACGGTGTGTTCCGCCAATTGGATTTGTCTCGGGGTTATTTCTATTATCAACAAATTGTGAATGTATTCTTGCGATGGCTTCAATGGTTTTCAATCAATGATGAAAAGTCCTTTTGAGTTTGGCGGAATATTACATTTATGAGTGGCGGAATATTACATTTCAATGCTCATGTTTCGTTTCAATCCCTTGCACTTTAACGGTTTATCAATCATTGAGTACTCTAAAAACTTTTTAGTGCATCGCATTGAGAATTCGCTCGCAAATTATTTTCCCACATTGTCTTACTGTCACTGTAAAAAGAAAACTTATTCGACATTTACTTTGTTTGAAGGATTTAGTGGTTTTATTCGCTATCAACTTTACTTTGTGTTGAATTCGAATTTAAAAAAGATCAAAAGAAGACAACATCGTCGACGATAAAAATGACAACGACTTGCGGAAATGGAAATAAAATGTGCACACACACACAAACACACACACAGTCATGTTGGCCCATGAGATATGAGCATGTCTTGAAACATATTGTTCGATGAACATCAACATGTAGCACATGGCATCATCGCTAATCTACCGCTTGCTACAGTATTAATTTTTCACTCTATAAAATGTCACAAAATGCTCAAAACAAATCAACTTACTAAACTAACTTTAAGTTGGATGATTTAAAGTTTTGAAAACTAAATTTTGATGTACGCATTCGTATTCGCATTTATATGTAGATATGCATAATCTCATTTCCACTTTATATTCGTATGGTATTTTAAGTCCTATACACTTTAGTTTCGGCAAAATTCAGTACAATAAAGCATTATTCCGAAATCGTATTCCCATTTTTACACCAATTCGCTATTATTAACCGCATTTGTTTTAAATCACACATTTCTTAAAGCTTTTATTTTGCATTTTATCATCAACAATAAAAATTCAGTTTTTTTCAAACAACTTGTGCAATGTACGGTGCACCAATTCGAATGACAATAATGGCAGTTTATTCAAAATATAATGTGATATAAAATCTAATGAAACCAAAAAAAACTGATATGCTCATTGTTTGTTTGAACATATTAAGTATGAAATTGACTAAATTGTGTTACATTCAATGCACTTTAGTGGAAATAACAAATTTTACTTTTTCATATCAAAATAACGGAAATTTTATTCACAATGTGTAGTCTCACAAGAATAGATTTATGATAATAACAAGTACCTATTCAAAATTATCATTTTGGGGCATTTTTAACTATGCCCCATTCTTTTCAGTATACTTTTGCATTTTTCATGTTCTGCTGTATTTTAGCAAAAGAAGTATACATTTCCAAAAGAAAAAAAAAAATTAAGCTTTTCGTTCGATTGCTGTAAAAAAAGTGATGTGTTTTGGATAGAATATTATGTGAAAACTGAAGATGCAAATTTTATTTCAAATCTGTCTGTAAATGCACGAGAAAATGAGTAATTTTTTCTAAGGCTCTTGGTCTATCATGTTTAGGCCTCCCATCCTGCCGGGAAAAAACGGGAATTCCCGTTTTTTTCACTCGATTCCCGATTCCCGGATTTTGTTCGATTTTTAGCGATATTCCCGTTTTTTTAATTAACATTGTGTCAAACACAAACTAAACACAAATGAATGTGTGCTCAGTAGACGGAGTATACTTTGCATGGTACTGTTGTCATCACGGAAACAAAATATAAATAATATTTGTGTATTGTGTGTAAGTGAGTTAATACACACAAATACACAAATAAACAAATATTGTTTATATTTTGTTTCGGCTGTGACTACAATACCATGCAAAGTGTACTCCGTTAACTGTCATTTGTTTTAAACGTTCACTTTGCTCTCGTTTGCTCTAATATAAATCTTTATTTGTTTGGTTTGTATTTCCGTCGTGTATTGTAATTCGATCGGTTACAATTAATGTATTTTTTTTTTCATATACATTTATTCGCATTAATAAATGACTCAAAATGCCACCGATCAAGACAAAATATTCTAAATTGTGGGAAAATATCCCAGAATATAAAGAGTGGTTGACGGTTTCAGACGGTTGTAAAGAAAAAGCCAAATGTAAATGGTGTAATACAGAATTTCTGATTTCGCACGGTGGAATAAATGACATAAAGTCTCACATGAAACGAAAAAAACATCAACAATTTGCTCAAACTAAAATTTCAACAAAGCCTGTCACTGAATGTTTTGGTAAATTAAAATTATTTCTTTTTTCGTGTTAGATTGACTTTAGTTGATCTCTGTTTTAAAATATTGTGTTTTCAGTTGACAATGAAGATTTGACAAATGCAGCGAAAGAAGCAATGCAAGTGTATCATCTGGTGCGTCACAATCAGTCTTTCGAATCGATGAAGTGTACATCAGAAATAATTAGATGTGTTTATGGTCAAAAAGAATTTTCATGTTCATCAACTAAATCAAGTGTAATTGTTACGGGTGTTTTTGAGCCAATGATTCTATCACAAATACAAAGCGAAATAGAGAAAACATTATTTTTGGCTATCAGCACAGACACAAGCTCACATAATGAAGTCACAATGTATCCAGTTATTGCTCGTTATTTTTTGCCACTAGAAGGAATCAAAACTCGACTGATTGACTTTAGCAGCATTTCAAGTGAAACGGGGCTAGATATATTTAATGTGTTAAAGTCAACATGGGAAAACTGGAATATTCGTGACAAAATAACTGTGTTTTGTGGCGACAATTGTCCAACAAATTTCGGAAGTTCAGACAGAGAAAATGGAAAACTTAATGTTTTTTCTCGATTACAAAATGCTCTTGGTGACAAATTGATTGGAATCGGTAGTTTGGCACATATTTTACATAATGCACCACAAGATGCCTGTTCAATTGTATTGCCGTTTGAAATTGGACATATTTTGGTTTTGATTTATAAACAATTTTACAAATCAACAAAACAAACTGAATCATTGAAACGTTTCTGTGAAGAATTGTCAGTTGAATTTTCTAAAATAAAAGGTTGCCCGAGCACACGTTTCCTAGCAAAAAAAAAAGAGCATAGTATCTGTTTTGAAAGCGTATTGTCCTTTAGTGGAATACTTAGAGTCGAATCCATCAAAAAAAGTACCTGCAACCTTGAGAAATTTTTTTTCCGATCAGTTAAATAAATTCTATTTGATAATTGTGCGCGATCTTTGTGAAATATTTGAGGACGCAATTGTACGAATTGAAGGAAATCAAACTTCAGGATATGAAGCTGTAAAAATTGTGGACGATTTATATCAGACCCTTCAAACCACAATTGCTGTGAGATTTATGTCAATTGATGCATGTAATGAGATACAAAACATTGCTCGAACTGATCCAAACTTTGATGAAGAAGATGTCTTTGATCGAATTGTTCGACCAATATACGGTACTTATTTTTTTTTTTGTGTAACAAATAGTCACAAACAAATAGAAGATTTATTTTATGTTTTTTTTTTCAGATGGTTGTTTGGAATATCTAGATGAATGGTTAGTGCACGTTCAGTTCTTGAGAGAATTTGATTGGATTTCATTAGACAAATCTCCAGAATGGAGTGCAATTGAAAAATCTGCTCGTTTATTAATACAAAAAGATGTATTTCCAACTGAGAAGCATCAAAAACTGTTCCACAATTATGGTGTTTTGAAAGCGTACATGAATGAATCAAAAATTGTCGAGCAAAAAGAGAAATCGTTTGCTGAGCGCTGGGTTGATTTTTTTAAAAAATGTTCTGATCAAAAATATTGCTGTGATGCGCTAATTATGCTGGTTTCATATGTCTTGACAATACCTGGTAATTAAGAACCAATACATAAATTGAACAATCATTCAATAAGTGAAAATATTTTAATATCTGTTTGTATAAAAGGTGCAAATGATCCTGCTGAGAGATGTTTTTCTTTAGTGAAATGGATGTGGACTACTGATCGCTCCGAACTATCCATGACAAGAATTCGATCAATGGCGTTAATAAAATTTAACACGAATCAAACGTGTTTTGAATTTTATAATTCAATCAAAAACCAGCCGGATATTTTACGTGCGATAAAAAACAACAAAAAATACAAGCAAAATGCAAATCGAATGAATAATACTGCATTGCAACTCCGGACTACGGACAATGTAGTAATTGAAATTCCTGACGGTTCTTGTTGACTAAATGTATTTTTTCGTTGAAATTATATAAGATTAATTATGTTTGTTAATTTAATTGGGGTTTAACTTTATTAAATGTACAATTTTCATCAAAAACTATCGAATTTTCTCTTTAAAAAAATTCCCGTTTTTTTCCCGTTTTTTTAATTCAAATTCCCGTTTTTTCCCGTTTTTTTTTCTCAAAATTCCCGTTTTTTTCAAAAAAGGCGATGGGAGGCCTAATCATGTTCATTCCTTTTGTTAACATGGAAAAGTAATAAAGTATTTCTCTCTTGTGTATTCTTAAATCATATAAATATGTGATAAATATAAAATCACCATATATGGTCACATTGAAGTAAGTATGGTAGACGGAAGTATGTTTATCAACACCGGGAAAATGTGCCATTTAAAGTAAAATAAAAAAATACCATACTTTTGTGGGTGTATATTTTCTGAATATTCGATGCAAAAATGCGCAATACAACATTTCTGATTACATATGGGCATGAAAAGACCAAAAATATAAATAAAACAAATAAACGTGATATTTGCAGTATTGTGTAATTCTTAAAAATAGTTTTTGACGAACACATGTTTATGATCCGATAATTTCCCATACAATTGCTATTTTATGTAAAGCGTATGTAAAACTTTATATTTAAAATTAATAACTAAAATAATCACATTAATTTTTTTTTTTAAATTCATAAAACCTGATATTTCCTGGTACTTGAAATTAATAGCTTTTTGAAATTGTAAACATGAATACCCAAGATTTGGATGAGAAAACGTGAGATTTTTTTATTTTTTTTTTTTTGCTTCCTGATTCCGATGATAATCACATGTCATTTTGCAAACGTACTGAATGAGTTAAACGACATCTCGTCGAGAAAATCTGACTTCTTTTAGAAAAGTTTGTGGAAAACAATTTTGATTTCATTTCTCGTTATCACATCATGGATGCAATGAGAATGAGAAAGATATGCTGAATTTTACATGCCCGATCTAGGGAGCTATGCAGTGAGAAAAAAAATTCAAACACGTTCCCGAACGCCATCCAAACTCACGAACATAAATTAGATTCACCAACATTTGATACTGAATCTGAATAAAAATGTATACAACAAACACATACATACATGTATACATGTACAACAAACGCCAATCGAATAAACATGCGGAGACTTAATATAAATAGTTTGTTTTGCTTTAGTTGTATTTTTAATTTCTCAATGAAGTGTTTTTATTATTTTATTTCAAAAATATTTATATTTCGATAATTTAATAATGAAAAATATTTTATTGTACATAAATATTTAATTATTTTTATATAATTACACATAATCAATTTTTATTCAGATTCAGTATTAAATGTTGGTGAATCTAATTTATGTTTGTTCGTTTAGATGGCACTTAACGGGGAGACTCACATACAAATGTACAGGGCTATATAGACTGCTTACCAGGGTAGTGCTCGATTCGATAGATTTTTCTCGGTTGCATATGTCTTGAATTTTGCATATGATTTGAATGAAAGTATAAATTATAAATATGATGTCATCAACCATCATATTGTACATATATCCAATTTGAGTACATGTGATGTTCAGCAACCGATTCGAATGTATACACTTGAAGGAATTGCAACCGATGCACTACTCGCTGTATAGCAGCATATCGATATTGCTTAAAGAATACCGTTTGTGGCACATAAAAAAAAATAAGCATAGAAATCCTCGCGTAAAACATCACATAAATAATTAAAGAAGTTTTATTACGAGCGAAATATAGAAAATGGTATTATTATTCATTGAAATGCTGCAGAAGCAGAAGCGACAACGACTTTCGATCTGAGTTTTATTTATAAGTTATGAGATCGAAATTGAAAATAACAAGATGGAGAAGAATACCGAACAGCGAAAGTCAACTAACATCATTTCACAATCATGATCGACAAAGTTTATCCACAGAAGCAAAGTTTTTCAAACTATTTTCAAATAGGTTATTTATAATTTGAATGATTTCTTTGGAATATTTTGTCCAAGAATTGAATCGATTAAAGTAGAAAGATGATAGTCAATGAAAAGATCAAATAACATTTGTAGGTATATTCATTTCATTGAAAAAAAAATTTCAATAATACATACAAATTTAAACAATATACCAAAGGATCAAATTTACATTTCCACAGAATTGTTCGATTCAAAATTCTTCCAAACTTTTCATTTTAAAACTTATTCATTCATACAACGTTCAAGCGTTGTTATTTTTTCAGTATTTCATGCTGTTTAAAATTCTATTTTTTTTTTATAATTATCAGTAAATTAAGAGATAATTATCATGCCAACCAAAGACTAGACTTCATTTTTGAAATCATTCAACATTTGTTGCTATTTTCCTATTAATTAACTGAATCATGACGAAAAAATGCTATAATTATTGTTTCTTTTGTAATTACATTTGAATATCATTGTTGTAAATTTGTTGGTATGTAATATTGAAGCCGTTTTTCAAATATTCAATTATTGATTTGAACAAGAAACTTTCAAATCATAATTCTCAGTTTTGTTTTACTATATTACATGTTTTATATCGATTGTATGTTTTTCACTTCATTCAAAATGTATAATTCAAGACAAATCAACGCCAACTCTATGAATTTCTTTCAAATATTACGTGCATTGTACATTTAAGTATATAAAATTGATATCTTTATGAGCACATTACTCGGAATTTGATAGCTTTTTTTTCTCTCAAGGAGACGATATTATACTTTTAATACGGTTTTAGATTGTCAATGATATTTTTAGCAATATAAAGAAGACACCACCCATCGGTAAAGCTTATGCAGTTCAACATTTTCATGATTTGATATGTATCTAGTTTCAAGCCCCGAATTTAAGAAATCAAATCAGTCAAGAGATGACACCTTCGAATCAATATTTTGTATTAAATTTTAAAATGACAAAAAAAAAAAAAATCGCTGAATTCATTACGCTCTTTTTAACATCCTAGTTGTTACCTCTTATTACAATAATAGTAATTGTAATATCTAACATGATAACTTAAGTAATTAGTAAGGAATAACATTTATTCCCAATTACTGGAGAATAGTAAATGTTATAGTATCGACGTAATAAAAAGGAAATAATTAGAGTAACATATTATTTTATTACATTTACTTTAGTATACATTTTATTACAAAAACAGGTACTAAGCCTCGATATTTTTTTATGACTTTTTCTTAAAACATAATACTGTTAGATGGAAAAAACGCGCAAATATTCGTCCAAGATGAAATGAATACGATATAAATCGGTAAAAGGTTGGTAACTTTATACCAACACCAGATATAAACATGTATCGTGTTAAGTGAATTTATAATACATGAATTGAGCGGAAAAATTTCCGACGAAATGTGTGTTGGGTGTAAAAGTGTATAATAAAACATGCATGCTTTGAAACAATTTCATTTCAAATTCTGATTGCAATTCACGTTTCAACCAAATTCTCTGTACCGTACCGTACCGCTAATATTACGAGACTTCTTATTCTCGGTAAATGTTGAAGCTGTTAAAAAGCCGGGAAATATTGAACAAAAAAAAAGCAATTGATCAAAAACAGGCGCAATTGTCGTGGTTACTGCGAAATGTTGAGAGGGTGAAATGGATGTCAAAAAGAAATTTCCACGTCGAGTGATAAAAGGTGAACCAAAAAAAAAAGAAGAAAAAAAAAGATAGAAGAGAGAGAGAGAGAGAGAGAGAGAGAGAAATACACCGTCTACATGTATTGAAGTAAAGCATCAACTTGCTAGTCGAGCCACAAACGTAACAAACATTGACGAATTGATTTTACATGTTCTCAAATGTTCTTTTCGTTTTGGGAATGAATGATAGACAACAAATGCGCAAAGAAACAACAAAAAATATACTAGATTGCTTGGGGAAGCAGTAAAGAAATGATAAGTGCCAAACGCGATTTCTAATGATGTTGTTTGATGCGATTTGCGGATCTTTCACTTCTCTTTGGCATTTTCACTTTTTTCTTTTTCTTTTTGTTTCATATTGGGTAACTGATAAAATAAGTTTGTAAAATGCGAAATATTCATAACACGACGCGTAGATTCGAACACTTTGGGGAACAGTTTTTTCTTGTCTCTCATTTTGTTTTTAAAAAAAATTGTTCATAAATGAAAAAGGGTTGATTTCCATTTATGCTCACTTTTCATATATATATATATTCGTGTCCAAATGTCAGAAAGAATCATTTTTTTTGTTGATGTGACTTGTGAAGTTTACAATAGACATTTTTGAATGATATCACTTATATGGCCTGAATTTGACTGAGTTAATTTTAATATAGAACTTTTAAGAAAAATAGCGAATAGCCTTTTCAAGTTCCGTTCTTTTTTTTCCTTCTTTCTTTTATTAAAACACGCAAAATGATAAGAGACACTTGAGTTTGTTTTCAATCAAAATTTTATTCTTTATTGAATTGGATGAAACAAGTCATGAGTAAATGTCAATTCGGGTAAAAAATCAACTGAATTTTGTGCAATCGAGTGTAATGAGTGTAAAAATTAAAAATTCAACACTGTCATGGCCTGTATGCATACAGTTAGAAATTCTACGTTTATAAAAATTGTTGAAAAAAGACAAGAATTGAACATTCTTTTATAAATATCATTAGCAAATCATATGATTCATTTATAATAAAGAATTAGTCTGACCAAATATTATTCAAAAATCATTATCCAAGTTTTATTTGTGAAATTGCTACGTTTTTTCATTTTCTTAATAGACACTAGATTATTGTGATAATTAATTTATGTTGAAATTGTTTAGTGAAAAAGTCTAGTAAATTTATTATTTATTCGCAAATAACAAACAAAAACTGAAAATCAAGAGAACTTTGATAAATGTTATTTCTTCAATTGTTATTTGAGGAGTATTAGCAGCATCATATTAGCATAGCATAGCATAACATTGAATATACTATAGAGCAGTAAACGGTTCTCATTTTTTTGTTTTTGTTTTTGTTGTTGCTTTCAAAGCGATAGGCAGTCACTACATTGGAAATTTGAATACAAATGAAGCAAGTACGTAATGGTATGTCACGACAACAACGTTAACAATGTCAAAAACAATTGAAAAAAAAGTGGACTGAAACGTGATTGTGAAGGAAACAATTGAGGAAATTGAAAACGATTCAAGGTGCGAGTAAAGAAAGCAAAGCGAATAACAACTAGTTGACGAAGTCGATGGAATAAAAGAGAAATTTCATAGAGAGGGTGACCCATTGTTTCATCGTTCTAACGTTTATCCCTTAAAGTGAGCCTGCTGTGCACGAATGCCAGCAAATTTCTAAAAGATGAATTTAATTCAATCAAAATAGCATCTTGTCAATGCCGTCGTTTTTGCTTCAATTGACTGTCGCCGTTTTGTTGTTTTTTTTTTTCTTTTTTTTCTTCTTTACTTGTCTCTCGTTCACTTTTGTTTGTTCATCACTTGTATTTAAACAGTATTAAAATCAATTTTGTTCACTCGGGCTGCATGGAAAAGCACATCTAAATTTGACACCCAAGGTGTACATGAAATGATGCTCTGCATAAATGAATATATCTTAACAAAATGAGAATGAAGAAAAACGACGCGAATCGAAATCAGTATATTCACCAGTTGTCGTACGAAGTAAATATAAAAAAAAACACTAAATGACGACGAATCGATTTGCGACAAAGAATTTGCATTTCAGCTGAGTGCAAAATGTTTGACAACTGATCAACAACGTTTATCAAAACAACAAATACATATTGAGTATGTTTCTAAAACTATCGCAGCGTATTTGACAAGAACATAAATAAATGCATTGCTTTGTCTTTGCAAATGCCATTACAAGTAGATCGTCCTCATTATGAACTCAAATTTGAAGGTAAATTCAGCTTCATAAAGAATGACTTTATGAAAAAGTTTGGCCCACACAAAAAAAATGCGGTTTATGTACAACAAAATGCGGTAACTTGGCTGAGTGGGGTGAATTTTTTACTGATTGCGGGTAAATTTATTCTGTTATGTTGGAAAATATATCAAGTGAGCTACCGAATTCTGCGTAAATTTATCTACAAATGTAATTGAATACAGTATTGAACATGTAGATGGCGTTAATTTTGCATGGATTGCGATAACTTAACTGATATATCTTCATACAAAAGAGAAAAAATTTAACCGCAATAAATGAAAAATTCACCGCACATAGCCAAGTTACCACAATTTATTCAGCATTAACTGCGTTTCTATTTGTGTGCCGTGGTCATGAGGCCAAGCTTCAAGAATAATGGTGTCAGCATTGTCAAAATACTCTTGAAACTAGATACTAAATACTCTTTCATTTTGATTTATGTCAATTATATTTTGAAAGGCTTATATATTGAACACAAAGCTGATTTCAACTGAATATATGCGTTCAGCCTGTGAAAATGTCAAAAGTATTTCAAAAAGGTATAAAACATGGAGGTGTTGCTTCCAAAGAAATGGTAAAATTGTGAAAATGAGAAAATTAAAGAAAAACTTGCTAGAAAAAAGATTAATTAAACTTAAAGAATGCTTGTTAAAAAAAAAATAATAATACAAAAATAGATTTATTTAAAACTCGTTTATATTCTCTACACAATACTAGAAGATTTCTTAATTATTAACAAAATAAAATAATTCAAAACGAATTTTGAAAATTCATTAGCTATAGATTGTTTTTTTTTATTTGATAGAATTCTAAATTGAAGAATGTCTACGCAGCAAACTTCAGTCAAAATTTTATAAATAATCAAATACTCAAATACTCAAATGAAAAATTATCGATTCATTCAATTATCGGCAGCGTGGATTTAAATTAACAATTCGATTTCAATTCATTTCCAGTCTAATGTGAAATTATTGGAGCGCTTATAAATGCATGCACATTTTAATTGAAATAAACTTGAAAAAGTTTCCGATTTAAATTTTTTTTTTTTTAATGTTATGGTTATAGATACAAAGCTATGAAAATGAAGAAATGCTCTTGTAGTTTAAAAAAGAAAGATAAACTAAAATTGCATACTAGACTCAAGATTGTTTTTTTTTTTTCTTTCACTGCTTATTATTGTTTACCACTTTATTGACAGCAATCATGACTGGTGGCCGAATGGCATTGTTACCAGGATTTTGAACCGAGCGTCGCTGTTTAATGCGTGACTGTAGTGTTTGAAGCAACCCATTGAGTACATCATTGTTGGGAATTTTCTTAGCAAATAGCAAACGCTTTACGGAATCATCATAAGTGAGCAAAGCGACCATATTTTGAAGCAGAAAGCCATAACAATACTCAGTTAATTTTGGTGCATTGTAAACCTGAAACGAAATGAGTAAATGATTATTATTGTTTTTGTATTTTGTTTTTTTTTTTTATTTATATTTGAAGGTATTTTAATGGATAATATGAAATTGAAAATGCAATGAAAAGCATAATCTACCTTGGCATGAATGTACATAGCAACAACATTATCGATGTCAATCATTTGTGAGCATCGTGCTTCAGTGTATCGAAGTAAATCCTCCAGTTGGAAAAAGCTTGCGGCTGCCATCAATTCAAGTATATCTCCGGGCGTAACAACATCAAATGAATTACAACCGCCACTATACAAAAATTGCATGACCAACTAATGCAACCGGATGAAAAGAAAAAATAAACGTTACAAAAAAGCGATAGAAATGTGATTCAGAAATAAAGGGGATTTTATTGCTATGTTTGTCATTAAATGTTGTTCTCTTTTTTTTTTTTTTTTTTTCTTTTAAATGCCAAACTGATACTTACTTGGAATATGTGATATCGAATGTCGTTGATCTGTACAGTTGGTGTGTTTCCATCACTTAGCTTCGAACTTAACATACTTTGAAAGCGTGGCGATGCTGTGACGAGTACGATTTTATGTCCATAAAAAATTTTACCATCCACTCTGAAAATCAAATGATGTAAATATAAATGGAAATGTTGATCGTTTCGTTCTATATTTTTTTTCTTCTCCTTTTATTTATCATTTATTAATGATAGCATTTTGTTTTTATTTTCATTTTTATTTTTATTATTCGATAAAGAAATGGAATGAACGTGACATAATAAAAATTGAATATTCACCTGAACATAACATCTGATAATTCGGGATTATTCACAAATTTCGGATCGATACGCGATCCATTCGCTGGCTGCAATACAGGCTCTTTTATTTGTTTGATTGGTTCCCAGCCAAAGCACGTCGCAAATATATCAGCTAGTAGCAATGTAGTTCCTTCTTTCTATGAAAAGTATAAAATTTCCGGTTATTTTTGTTTTTATTCGAATGTTGATTTGTTGTACATTTTTACCAGATTTAATTCGAAAGACTTACTTTGCTGTAGCGAAATATATTGAATAGTAACGGAAGACATTCTGTAACAAATTGCGAACTATAGTCGTCTGGGCAAACTTGCAGGAAATCCTGAAGCAATTGATCAATAACTGAATCTAGCCGTAGTTCATGTGCAGCAGACAAAGCGTGCATCCAACAGTGGAGAGTCCATGGTACGCCCAACATGGTACGCAACTCAATTGTGATATCTATTTTGAATACAAATCAGAGATAATTTTTTTTTTTTTCATTTTTATTCCCATTATTTGTGTTAAAATAAACACATTGAAAATTAATTGTCTAATTTACCTAGGTGATTATTTTCTGCGCTATGGTACATTGCTTCTTGTAAGCATTTGATTTGTGTTTTTGTCATGGTTGGTGGCATTTCATTTTGACGTTCGACATTTGGATTTCGTGCATTGCTATCGCCTTCGGCAAGCATTTCTTCAAGTGATAATACCTCTCGGCTAACCGGTGCCAAGGGATGGGACAATAATTTCCGTAATGTGGCTCGTTGATCATGTGCAGCTGCAACCGATATGGCGCTGTAACAACCACGTTGTGCCGTGCCCGAAAAACATAATGAATCTTTGTGTTGTGTTGATAAAAATGCATTTGCACCATGTGATAATAACAATGAAACAATATCAACTGATCCAGAACCACTGGACACTTGAAGTGGTGTAAGCGTACATTTATCATCACTCAAGCATGCGCCACCTTCTACATTTGCACCGCCACGTTCCAAAAGCATTCGTACCGCATTGTAATTGCCACGGCATGCTGCAAATGTGATTGCTGTCCAATGTTGCGTCTCCGGGTGAATAGCCGAACATGTTGACATGCCAATTGATGGCACTTCAACATTGGGATCTGCATTTGCATCCAATAATTGTTGGATTACTAATTCGTCATTTCGAATTGTGGCAATCATTAATGCTGTCATTCCAGCTTGATTTAATGTATCATATCGTGTTGATGATGGTAAAAGTGTTCCCGCTTGTATCAGGAGCTCCGGTCGTCCCGTTAACATTAAACGAAATGCTAAGGCTATCGTTGCCCTTCTAGCATATTCATTATCGTCGATTACCTGGAAATATTGTTTATTTAATACAATTCGGTGAATTTATTTGAATCATTTGTGTCTTACGTGAATATTTGGATTAGAAACAATAGACGATTGGATCTGTGTGGATGATTGCGGTTTCATAGAAAATGCATTTCTTTTCGGTGGTAATTCTTCGTCTGAACCAACAGGTCGCGGTGGACAATCGACACCAGGTAGTAAAAGTCTAGCTGCTTGCATTATATCATCGCTATCGATTATGAGCGAATGACGATATTCGGCGTGCGCAGATGCAACGCGAAGCCATTCAACTAATGGTGGCAAAACAACATAAGCTCTCTCATAACATAATTCTTGCACGCTGTTATTGCCATTTGATGCACTATTGCTCTCTGAAAAAATTTATTGATTTTTAATTTGAATAACAAAAAATGTTGTAACTTAATTGTACATTACAAAAAATACCTTCATTATGCTCAAGCTGTGAACAGCGCATAAAATAAAATAAAGCAACTAATGCGGTATGTGATAATGCTGTATGATTGAATTTATTTTGTGCTCGAAGCACAAGATCTTTCAGTTCGGCAATACTGCCAACGCATGTGGTCAATAAGCATGGTTCCATTGATGAATTGATCGGGATGTTTGGATTTGAACCAATCGATGATTGACTTGCCCAGCGTGGCATTGTTAATGCACCAGATGCAATTCGACCGGCATTCAAATGTGCATACGGTTGTAAAAGACCCCATAAATCACCACTGCTTGCAATTGAATGTTCCAAACCAGTTGCGGTCAATGATAAACTCGGATCGGATGGCATACATTGTAAAAGAATCTCTTCAAGTAAATTTTCAAGGCCGGCAGTTAAATAAACAGCCGAATATTCGTGTACAAACCGTCCCAATCGTGCATCTGACATCCAACGATGGAAACGTCCAACAGATAATTGAAGTCCAGCACGCGATGATTTACTTAATCGCAATGAACTGTCACCTGGTACACCAAACATAGCGGCCGCTCTTAAGCACGCTTTAATACATGAATCAGCCAATGCCGGGCACAAAACAATTTTAAAAGCACCAGCCACTTCATGTTTAGAACACAATCCCAGTCCAGTCGATAATCGTTGTATTTCACGAGCTACGCGAACTAATGCACGCTGTAACAAGTAGCCAAGTCGTGGAATTGTTTCCAATGAAATTCTTTCAGAATTCTCTCGACATCGTCCTGTTCGTATGACACGTAACAAACAATGTTGACTCCATGGTGGATGCTGTAATTCAACGAGCCGATTGTGTGAATCAATCCAAACAAATTCATCTGCACTTGTTACATTTGTATTGACCGTTTCTAATGATGAATATCGACCCAATCGACGCGGTTCCATTTCCGAACCAGCACTTAGGCTACTGTAAGTGCTTGTACTGGTTTGCGATCGCATTGTTAACTGTTGTATTGCCAATTTAATATCCTCAAGTCCACCATTTCCATTCCATGGCCCCTTGGCCGGTGTTGATCGATGTCGTACTCTTGAATGACCTGCACTTGTGCTTGATCTTGTGCTTCGATTTGTAACACCAGCAGCCAAACGATCTTCTGGCAATGGACCCAAAGCTGAAATCATAAAATTTGCAATTTAATCAAATCCAAGTTCTATTATTCGATTTGACTGTAATATGTGAATATTTTAAAATGTAATTACTTACCACAACCAGGTGAACTGCTTCCATGGCCAGTATCCGACATGCTAGCATGTCCCGACGAGCGATTTTCGTCGGATGAACTGTGACATTCTTGGACTCGTTGTAAGCTGCGAACCAATTCATTGGTGCCACCATGATGATGTGTACGCATGATTATCGTATTTTTCTGTTGATTCAATAAGTTTTGTGAAGCTTCTGTATTTTGAACAATTGATGTTGATTTCATGACACCATTTTTATTATTGTTGTTGGTGTTACTGATATTACTGATATTGCTGTTATTATTATTATTATTGTTTCTGTTACTGTTACTGTTACTGTTACTGTTACTGTTACTGTTATTATTGGTGTTTGTGTTTCTGTGAATTTTGTCATTGTTATTGCTGTTACTGTTAACAGAATTATGTGGATTCACAATGCCATTCATTAGTTGATTTTCACTCAAATTTGAGTGCATGACTTTGCGCTGATTGCTTAGATTCGAACTTAGCATTGGTGGTTGAGATTTTACAGGAATACTTTGTATTGTGAGTTTTGTTGGGCCCGCTATTGGTCGTTGTGGAATTGATTTGCAATTCATTGATTTCATTTTGATATTTGTAATCATTGATTGTCCATTTGTGTCACGATCTGGAGTCATTGAATTGAGATTTGTCATTTTACCATTGGTTGTACCAATTAAACAAGTAGTTGCATTCGAATTGCCGCCATGGCTCATGGTTCCGTCATTTGTATCAATACTTTTCGGTGACATTGTAATTGTACTAGTATTTGTTACTGTCGAATTATTTCCAGGTACATTTGATGGCGTCACTGAATTGAATTCATTCATTTGCTTTGGATCACCCCCTACAAAATTTGTATTAAACAATTCAAATAACAGATATTCTTGATTCCGAGAAATAAATATAGAAAACGTGATTAAATACCTTTTGGTCGAAATGCAACCTCTTTGGGAGTACGAATAGCAGGCGTTGCTGTGGCAGGACTGTGAACACGAATCGATGAATTCATATTCATTGAAAGTGACGATGGTGGGCTCATTGCAATCGAAGTATTCATGCCATTCAATGGACTTCCATTGACATTGTTACCATTGCAATTTGGATTTGGCGTTGAATTTGGATTTGGCGAAACATATGCCGTGAATAATGGCACATCACGTGCATTCCCAGATGGTCTAAAAGAATTACGTAGAACAAATAATTTAATAATAAATTACAGCGTTTGTTTATTAAAATTTCAATAAATAAAATCATGAAATTCATACAAAAGAAATCGAAACTTTTACAAAAAATGATTCTATGGCATGACAAAAAGAAAAAAAAAATTAAAAAAAAACATTATATTCATGGCTAAGTAAATACCGTGATCGCCAATCTTGTACAAAACTCCAATCAAGATACATATTGTTAACTTCACCACCAACATCTAAAAATAAATCATTTCCGTCTTCCATTGTATCAAAACTGTCAGTATCTTCGGTGTCGGGGCTTTCAATTGATCTGACCAATTTTGTTGCTGCATCATAGCTATCGTCGATTTTTATATTAATAACACCATTTACAACACTTTCAACAAATGATGGCAATTTCTTAACAACATCCATTTTGTTTGCGTTTTTATCTGCGTAACAATTCTTTGCATTATTCGTATTCGCGTCACTTTCATTTGGTTTTTTCTCACTTTGATCGGGCTTATTTTCATTTGAAACCATTTTATCGACATTTGAATGACATTTTTCCTCCAATACGGGTTTTAAATGCTTTACAAAATTCACTGATTCATTTTTGATTAATTTTACATCATTAACTATGGTTACCACTTCATCGGTTGCACATTTCGTATGATCTTCATCACTTTTCATTTGCATACGAACCGATTGTTGACGTTTAAATACCATTTCGTCACATAATCGTTGTGCATGCTTTATATCTGATGATTCGTCCATTGAATCTTTGCTATTATTTAAAAGATTCCCAGACATTTGTGTTGCTTTCATTTTTTGTTGCAATTGATTGTGTTGCTTTTTACTTGAAATCGAATCACCAAAATATATAACGGTTTTGTGATTTTCAGCTTTAGGCTTTGTTAATTTATCACTTGATTTATGACGCTTTGATGCTGCCAATGTTGAGTCAATATCGGGAGATGACTGAGCCGCACACGATTCTGGTGGCATTTGCTTTGTCCAGATTTCGTTGCAGCTAAACGATTTTGTTAACATGTTTAAGTGTTTCATTGAAATTCAATTTTCTGTCTATTACTAATTACTATTGGCTCTTAAGTGCTCATCATTTGTGTGCTCTCACAATAGGTGGCACTTGAAAATTGTTTCACGCAGCGAAACCGTCGAAATCACCAACTTCATCTTCTAAGCAGTCAACATCGCAAAATTTGTATTTTCGCTATTTATCGAAATAATAATCACAAATGAATTCCGAATCGGATTAGTATTCGAATGCATGATCTCGTGTAACTATCGATATAATTTTCAATTTGAAGCACCAATTCATATTTAATCACCATTCATTTACAACAATCGTATAACATTAAATTAACTAATTTTTTTTTTTATTTTTTGTTCAACCATTGTTTTTTCTATTAATAAATATGAATATTTTGGCGGCGATCGTTTTGATTGCTAAATATTTCCACTTCGTGCGGCGTCGTATTTTTGTTGTGCTCGTAATCAATTTTCTAAATCCATTAAGAACTGGCATGCTGTTCAACAAGCATTTATCATATTTTTTACGCATGCCAAACAAAAAAAATGAGAAAGATTACAAATCAATTTCAATTCCATTCCTCTCCATTCAACGCTTATTAGCTTGATCATTTTCTTTTACTTTAAGTGTGTGTGTGTGTGTGTGTTTGTGTTTTTTCTTTCGTTTTTGTTAATTTTTAAGTGCGTTTCACGATCAAAACCGTTCTTTTCACAGATTGTAACTTTTCGTGATTCCAACTATTTCAACGCTAATCAAATTAAAAAAATTTTATTTGATTTTTCTTCGAAAAATGAACTTAGCAAACATCATCGTGAAAAAGGTAATACAATTGAAATGCAGTTCACGTACTGTTGGCGGTTTTTATCACAATTTTCAAATCAATTGAAAAACGATCACTGCTCTTAAAACTCAAGCACACAATCAATCATATATAGAAATGACGATTGATACAAGCTAGTAGAATACGCGCGCGCAATACACATCAATTCACATCCGATTCTTTACAACGAAATTTAAAGACTGAAAACCATCTTCGAAACCGAAAAATGGTATCAATCTGCGAGGAAAATGCACAAAAAAAAAATCTCGATTTGGTAGTGTAGAGGGAATTGTATACCATGATGGTTGAATGTATGTTTTGGGCGTACGTATGTGTGTGAGATTGTGTGTGAAAATCCAAAGATGATGTTGATGTTGATAATGAGCATGGTGCCGTGATGTTGTTTGTGATTGTTGAAAATGTTCATGCTTTGTTTCGGCTTCCATTTGATCCATTGCGTATGAATGAGAGTGGACGTTTGTGGGAGGTGAGCAATTTGCGTATGCTGTAATTGTTTCAGATATTTCGTTCCTCACTTTTGCTCTACTATTATCATTTTTAATTGCCGATCTATTATGGGTACGCTTTCGATTATGCGGACTTATCTTGTATATGCAATATGACTCTTCTCTCTTTTGTTTATTTCCTTTTTTTCTCGCTTCGGTTTTCTCTGCTGCTTTTTATTGTGTGTTCATAATTACATTCGCAATTTGATTTTAATTCGAAACAATAGGCTGTGATTCATAGTTCAGCCATTCATTTGTTATGCGCAGCATTTTTTCTTCTTCTTCTTCTTCTTCTTCTTCTTTTTCACGTTTTCGTCAAGAAGTGGAATGGTGTTATATTACTTTGTTTCACAAAGACTTTTAATCCGATTGAACTGCAATGGAATGCTTGAGCAATTGCTTGAATCTACTGTAAAAAGTGCGGTACTTGTTGCTTGCAAAGTAAAAGTGATGATATTTTGCTCTAAAATGATTTCAGTTGCGGTTCGTTTCGCACCAAAGATTGAACCCGACTGATCAAATGTCGGTTACAACTTGAAATTCAACATACAACAACGATGCAAATGAAAAAAATATTAAGAAAAACAATCCAATCTGCAAACACATTTTTGATAGTTCTTGTATATTTCAAGGCTATACACATAACAACTGGAACGTTTCCATTTATTTGGTCGTTAGTTTTTATCTGGGCAGTAGCCAGAAAACTCTTTTCACATAATTAAAATAAAAGCAAAGAGACTACACACTAACAATAACGACTCTGTTGTACGCTCAATGGGCACACACCTAAATGTGTTTGCCAAACATGAATGTCTTGCGCATCGTATCACATCACATCACATCAAATCACATTTGCATTGAATTCAAGCGATCACTTGATATATTATGCATGCATGCATACGAATATCGGTGGTTTTTTTTTTCTGTTGTCGATGTGCTACTAATCTGCGGTTAGTATATGAACTAGTATGTGAACGCATTTCAATTATACTTTTGCTAGTTTAACTATTAAAAATACTATCATCAGTCCCAAATCTCTTGCTTGGCAGGCCAAAACCCAAGAGAACCAGCTATTGTCAAGAAGATATCTAACAATTGTTCTCACTCTATATTCAAATTCAAAATTCAAATGAGGCCATCTCATCCAAAAGTTTTATAGTTCATTGACTGCAATAACTTCTTTTAAATTGTATATAATGCGCGCGTTCTTTTTCTCTTCTTGTGCCATTGTCATCTTCATTTTCATTAGATCAAAATCACAGAAATCCAGAAAACCATTGTTCTATTTTTGGCAACATGCCATAAACAATAATTAATTTTACGAGAAATGTGTGTTCTATCGATTGTTTTACTGATGTCTACTGTTTCAAAGAGTCGAACGAAAAAAAAAAGATAGAGTCAATGTCACTAGACCAGAACCCCATGACCATCTAATTGGATCGTAATTCATGCCATCATTTTTCACTAGCGCAGTTTGTTGAATAAATTTGTATTATTCCAATCATACATTCTATTCTTATCGAAATCGAAAATGTTGATACAAAACATAAAACGCACACATTAAAATACGTGATTTTTCAACCAACACATTTTATCGTAAAAAATAAAGTCTATCGCCACAAGTTTGGACAAAACGAATATCAGAAATTTTCTTGTGCTATTTATGTAGTAAATGATCGGATCCGAAGTATTTCACAGCTTTGTGAAAATTTTCTACCTAAAATGGCATTGCACGTAAACCATTTGTAAATTGTTATCAAAGCTGGGAAAAAAAAAAGATGAGAGAAGGTATGCGGTCTGATTTTTTGTTTTGTTTTATCAACTGGAATATTCGTTTAAGAATACACTTGAAAATAAAATAGAAAGTGATTCATTCATTTCTTCTAATATCTTATTATTTATTTTTTGTTTGAATATGAAATAAAATGAAATAAATTAAATGCAATGTATTAAACTTATTTATTTGCCATTCTTTTCTGCCGTCGTCTAATTTTCTTTCGTTCAATTTCAGCGAAATGAATTGCTTTGAGTTCAATAGCACTTACATATTCACGCATGCGATTGTTCCAGTTAATTTTGAATGAAACATATACATGAAAATAAAAAAAACATCCAAAATCGAATCATTAAAATTTTGATGAATAGATCCGTTGACGAAGGTTACATATTTTTGTTTTGTTTTCTACGTTTTTTTTGTTTTTGTTTTTGTTTTTGTTTTTGTTTTTGGAAGCTCACATAAAAATTATCGAATTATTTCAAGGAATATGTTTTCAATGGCTAAACGTCTATAATTAGTTTCACAGAGCGGTTGATTGTTGTGTATGTGGCTTGTGCAGCAAATTCGCATTGTTTATTCCGAAAATGAAATATAATGATGAATTGAGATGATAATTAATATGAAATGATTTTTTGATGTGTTATATACGCAGGCAGATCGGGTCACTAACACTTTCATTTGGCATGAGTTGATTATTATTTACCACGCGTCGCTTAAATGCATAACTGATTAAAAATCCGAATCTTGTTATTAACAACAATCATCGCAGAGTGGAGTATTAGGAGGATAGCGAATTGCGAATGATTATTATGTGAATAGCAAAGCATCGTAGACAAATGAGAATTAATAATACATTGCAATGAAGCGCATAATGTGGAAAAAAAATGGCGCGAGTATTGAAATAATCTTATGTATATGCGCGAGTATTTTCCCATCAGATCCCACGCTTTCATCGCACTTTCAGTTGCATTTTTGTTTTCCAACTTTTCTCGTCTTTTTTTTTTGTTTTTTTTTTTTTGTTTTTGTTTTTGCCATTTATGCTTTGTTCACACACTACATCTACAACCAATTGATAAGGTTCACTATTAATTTTGGCTTTAATAAACCAATACAAAAGGAAGGCAAAAAATTCCCTTTGACTCATGTTTGATCTTCGATTCGTTGGAAAATGTTTCAAATCTCTTTTACGTTTTTATTATTATTATGGTTATTATTTACGATACAATTTTTCACTTGCACTTTTCATTTCATCACATTACATTGCTGACTAAAGAGGGAAAAAACGATTTCAGAGAACAATGAGCAGTGAAATGAAAATTAATTGCAGATGCTACATGCGCTCGCTCGATCCGTGCGTTACATATTTTAATGAATTCGCGAGAGTTTTTAAGCGGAGAAAGAAATGAAAGAAAAAAACAGAAAATTTAGATTATGATCGCGAAATGATGTGGCACGCAATGAAAGCAAAATTATGGCCTCACACCGCTTTTCTATTATCATCATCAAATTTGATAAAAATAATGTGGCCATTGAGT
This sequence comes from Resseliella maxima, assembly GCA_029041755.1. Classification (NCBI taxonomy): domain Eukaryota; kingdom Metazoa; phylum Arthropoda; class Insecta; order Diptera; family Cecidomyiidae; genus Resseliella; species Resseliella maxima. The sequence continues at coordinate 1,178,838 of JAQOWM010000327.1, forward strand.
TTGATTTCGATTTCTTTTGAATTAATAAAAAAAAAGATAAAAATGTATGCACACTTACCGCCTTGGTTTTGGTCGGACGATTTTGTGATTGACATTGCAAACTGGGCTCAGAGCGCCAGCCAAATGTTCAACACCAGCCATCGACACACGATTCACCACAATTTTGACCAAATGGATTTATGTGGATTGCTAGCTGTGAGACTTAATTCATACGGTGAACTGCATTTGAATCAACACTCTTTTTAATATTCAAGAAATGGCGCATACTCAATGGGCTCAAATATTATAAACTGAAAAAGAAAAACAAAATAAGCAAACATAAAATCTTTATTATTATTTTTTTTCTTTATTCATTTCGTATGTTTAAACATTTTATATTAATTCTCGGACAATCTTTAATTTTGCGAGCAATTGTTCTAAAAATTACTTCACGTACTCAATTAGAATTGAACTTGTAATGGGAAAAATGTGTGCATTAACATTTTCTATATTTGCCAATACCAATACCCACACTATGGATAAAATGCAATCTCAATTTTCAAGTAATGTTTAATGAAACACGTTCAACGGATGTAAAAGAATATTCAGACATACCAAAAATTATTGTAAAATTTGGTCACTAGAATGTTATTATCCCTATTCCATAGATAATTTCATTTTTTTTTCTTTTCTTTTTGCAATCAGTTGCATTTCGGTGTTAAGTTATTCATTAAAATAAGGAAAAATCGCTGACTATATATGTTTCATGAAAATAAATTGAAATAGATTCTCTTCGAATGGATTCTTGAATAGCAGCAAATTTAATTGTAATTAAGATTCATATTGTATCTGGAATCAAGTCAAACATGATTGAAAAATGCAAAATGTCGGAGATCCCAATTCTCAATAGTGTGAAATGTAATTTATTGATCGTTTGCAAGAGTCTGTTTGAGATAGTATACAATTTGAGTTGATTAAATTGGTATTTGTTTGCAAGGTAAATAATTGTCAAAGTGATTTAGTTAATAGTAAATTTGTTAAGATGTAGAATTGATTAGACAGACGACGTAGCAAAGTGAACCGTAATAATGTAAACAATGTAAATATTTCGATATTAAACTAAAGTGCACTTTACATATGAAATGTTTCCATTTCAATTTACATCGAGCATCATATTTGACACAATGAAGTGTGCAAAGGGTTTTGTTTATTTGTGGATACAGAGGTTACCAATTAATTGATTATTATTCAAGTTGTGTACCTATTGAATATGGGGACAATCCAAAATGATGTTTGTACAATTTTAAAAAGCAAAATATGCACAATTTTCAACACACACACACAAGGACAAAGAAGAAAAAAAAAATCACCATTGCGATAAATGAATGATAATTTAGCTGTGCATTTGTATGGATAGCTCAGCTATAAATTATGCAGATGGTGGGCATTTATCTGAAATGAAAAGGCTTTGTTCCGTTTCCAATGCCCAATGCCTTGGTTAAACTATTCGTATCAGCCACAATGTTTTCTGTGTACTTTGGTCTGTGTGCTCGTTTGTGGCTATTTAATGAAAACCTTATGGTTTTTGGATACCATCATAATTTTGTTTCCATTAACAATTTGTGTGTTGACAATATTAATGGTTGCGACCGAATGAATGAACGAACGAACGAATATATATATATATATTTTTTGCACACTTTCCTCACTTAGATGCTCTGAATTAAATTTTCAACAAATGATTTTATTTTATGAGCTGAATTCTGAACCGCAACTATATATCGGCGTGTTTGTGTGTCTGTGTTGATGATCGTTGATATGGCCCGAAAAAGTGCTTGAGTGACATAATTTACTGGGTCACCAAAAATATGTAATTTTAGACCGGCAAATGCGATTAGATATTTGTTCGAATACAAATCTATTGAAGTTGAACAGGCATTTGTGATAAGCGCCACACAAATGCCACGATGAAAATTTAATGGTTTTTAATATTATATTTGTCGCCCGAAAAGTGAAAATTTATTGCAACAACAACAAATTATTATAAAGTGAAATGCAGTCAATTTATTTCCAAAAACAAAAGCCACTGCTCGTATCGTGAATCGTGATCAATTGCGAAATTATGTTTGGCCAACGATGGCAAGCAAATGTGTTTACAGTGGTTAGTCCCGTTTGTAGAATAAGATTCGTTTGAACATGAATTTATTCCACAGACTATCACACAAACATATATTCAAGTGAGTGTGTGTGTGTGTATTGTCATTGATAACACAACACTTATTTTCCATTTGAAAAATGCTTCATTTCGCTGATGTCCGCTGATATTTATGTGCACGTTTACCCATGAACATAGCTACAGTTTCCCAAGTACTTGATAAGCAGTGAAATTGATTAAAATTGTATTCAAACCAATGACACATATTGCATCATCACTAGAAAGAATGTACACATTTGTGAATGTGTTTGATTGTAAAATGCGTCATGTTTTTAGGAGGATGCACCTAAAAATATCTCAAATTTTAATTATGCAAAGCTGTTGCTTTGCTAGTATTTCAATGTTCTATTGCATATCGATATGCAGACTGTCATGGAATTGTGATTAAAAGCACCACCATCATATATCTGTATATACAGCACATGTATTTGGTCGCACATCCCTGGCATGCACACAGAATTTATTGCGCAATATGTCGTGTCATCTCTTTCCAGCCTCTCAGAGATAACCCATTTCTCTATTCACCATTACCAAGAACAAACATGTGCGCTTGCATAATTGTATATTGCACATCCACATCCCCATTCACATGCATTGTTCGATATTTTCTCGTTAAAATGCTCCACCGTCATACAAGTGTACACAATATATTATCCTGTGGTGCATAATAATTACAAATAAATATTCAAAAAGGCCATAATCATAAATCTATAAATGTTATTTACATCTATTTGTGAATTGTAATGTTGTGCAAGTGCTTTTAGAATTGTGATGCAATGTACAATTTTCCAATATTACAGAGCAATTATTATGTGACCAAAATGATAGGCAAAGGCATTTTTGACAAAAAGATAGTATTTGAACATTTTATTGATTTTCACAATGTTTAATCGATTTTAAATTCAATTGAACTTCACAAGAGCATCGAGAAAAATAGTTATTTTTCATATGACACTTGAAACCTGTACGCATACGTACGTACCATACAGTCAAAACCATTTAGTCTGTTTCATCTAATTAATTGATGCAGTAATCAGTCATTAAAATATGTTAGGTGCTTAATGCTTGATGCTCAATCGAAAGTATTTGTAATAACTAAACTGATCATATTTTCAGTACATTTTGTAAAGCAAAATGTGCATTGAGATTTTTGATTAAATTTCATACATAAATACATACATACATACATGTATGCATACATAAAAGTTATTTGTTGTCTGAGAAAATGCATTAATTATGCCAACACATTAAACTGAATACGACAACAGCAATTGAAATATTAGTGCAACAATCGAATGCAATTGTCAAGCAATGAGAACTAGTTGAAAACAAACCAATTTCAATGAATGCGTAAAGTTCAAACCGAAAGTTGAAAATAGAATGTATTTAAACAAATTGAATGAACTGACAAAAGTAGAAAAACAAAGCAACAAAACAGAGAGAAAATGGAAAGTGAAATAATGAGAAATCAGACAAAGGCACGCAATTTGGCAAAATGAATGCTCTGCTTTCATGGCAATCACAGGCTATTTGGAAGGTAGAAAGATGGTGTCTGTTTGGGAAAAAAAGAAAGAGAGAGAGAGAGAGAGAGAGAGAGAGTGGGAGGATGTAGAATGGAATGAGAGAGGCGACAATAGGTTGAGATATGCATGTGAGCTGTAAATATTTTTAGAATGTGTTTAAATATTCATTTTTGTGGCAAATAATAATTTTTCGGAGGAAGATGAGAGAAAACTTAGTTTGATACTGCTGATGGTATTCATTCTGTATAAAGAGCTCCAAAAGCGAGTCACAACAAAATTGTGTTTGAAAAATTCGGTAGAGCCACACAACAGAACATATATATTTATATATTTTATTCAGCAGAACAAAATCAGTATTCTTTTGTTTTCTCTTGAGAGAAAGAGAGAGTGAGAAAGAGAGAGAGAAAGAGAGATTGTTTCTTTACGCTTGTGATGTGTCTTTATGCTCGTGCTTTATATTATTTCCAAATTTTCGTTCGTTCGTGATGATTTTTCTTCTTGTGTGTGTTCTTTTTTTCTCCCTTCTTTTGGTGTGTATGTTTAATTTCAATTTGTTCTTCTCCTGCGCCAGTCAAAAGATTCTCTGAAACAATTTTCACTAGAGTCTGAATTGGTTGAGCTTTTCAGTTTTTCATCGTTCTTCTTTCGATCGTTTCGGTGTGGCAATCCATGTTCTGTCTACAATCGTGCTATGGCAAATAGTTCATTTATGCTTTGGGACTTTCAATTTGATTCTTTATTTCTCTCATATGTTTTCTTTTTCCCATTTCTTTGTTCTCAATGTGCACAGAATTTTCTTTTCAATTTACGCATACCCAAATAGACTCACATTGTTTTTGCCACGCATTCTCTTCGCCACCGAATGTTTTATTTTATTTCTTTTGTTTTTCCATCTTTGTTATTTGGTTTAACTATGTAATACTGTAATTTAAATTTCGAGTGCGACTTTGATAGAGTGAACGAATGAGTAAAAAAAAAGAACAAATTAAATAAAAGTGCATACATATACATTGAAATGAAACGAAACGAAAACGGCTGAACACACACACACACACACACACACACACACACACACACACACACACACACTGAGCGATATTTGTATGCCGACCGTTGAATGAATTTCCACCATAAAACATTTAATGCATGAAACAATACTTTGCTCTTTCATTCATTCATTCATTCATTTATATGCCTGTTTGTTGTTGTAGGTACCAACTCACAAAATGTATATTACATATTAATTTAATTACAAACTTACAGAAACATTCTTCCGATTGTGAATTTTCTGTGTAATACGTTCACATTATTGTAGAGTAAAACAGAAAACAGATAAAAATAAAATAAACAAAGACTGAATGTAACCAGCAAGTAAATGAATTTTATAAACCATCTAGACAGATACAGTTATGGATGGGAAATTTATTAAAAATGGAAGATCAAGCTAAAGGATTGGGAGTTTACATCCCTTGTTTTGCTTTGAAATGATTCTTTTGTCCACATACTTTTTTTCTGTAACCGACATATTTTTTTACAATTTCCGTAAACATTATGTAATTAATAGTTGAAAAAAATGAACAAAATTATTATATGTGATTTTTATTACGATAAAGTATTCTGTTCATCAAAGGTATAAAATGGTTTAGGGGCCAACAAATCCTCAAGCTAAATAGAGGAAAGCACATGAATCACTTGTTCAGTTTGAGATTATTTTCATTTTTCTATCAACTGTGTCAAGCTTAAGAAGTAAAATGTGAAAATGCTTATATAGAGAGATCAGTGTTGCAAACCACCATGTACAATGTGTACCCAACGATGTTGGTAATTAATGCAAGTTCTATTCGTTCATAGAAACTGCAACAAAAACTAAGTTTTAAAAATATATTGTATTTTATTTTATTTTATGCTATATGCGCAATTGTTTCATAAAAAGCAATTCATCTAAGTTCCTTGATGATAGTTTAGTTTTAGCGAAACAATATGTTATATCTACTATAGAAATATTTAAAAATGATAGAAAAATGATTTTGAAATCGTCGGTTTTATGAGTAAAAAAAGGACAGAATTTTAACAATAACCAAAAATGGTGTATGTGTGTGTTGGAATCAAGTTTTTTCCAAAGAAATGCTGGAACACGAATAATGCTCCGTTTAACTTTGTGGGTGTATTTATCTGTTTCAAAATGCAGTTGAGTGGAAAAGAATTTTACTTTGAAACTAGTAAATGGCATACGAAAATACTCTCAAAGATAAAATGTTGGTTGTTGAACAAAGACCATGTAGCCGCTGGTCAAATAATCCAAATATATATATATATTTTGGAGAGAGAGAAAGAGAGTGAGAGAGAAACGTCTAGCGAATTGTCTAAGAATTTGCCAATTGATTTAGCGAGCCTAGTTGGGAGAGTGGTCACTTTTGTGCCGAATTCAAATAACCAACAGGAACTAGAATGACTAACAGACTGTATTATGCATTTGTGTTTTGGCTTTTAACTTTATTAATTTCTCGTATGCACAATGTAAAATAATTACAATGAAGGCTTTGATGCACATAAACTGTGTTATTTTTCTCTCTTGTTGCAAACAAAAGTCATTTGGATGCTACAAAATGGAAACAGCGTCAAAAGTATTCAACCAAAAAACCATTGAAAACAAAGTTTTACAGCGTGCACACGCGCGAGGGGTACAACGATTGTAATATCGTTTAACTAACGGAAATTAGGTGTCTACAAAGACGAAACTTTGTGTCTTTGTGCGATGTGCGATGAAGTCAGCAGCAGCAGCAGCAGCAACAGCAACGACGAATAACGCTGCATTTCATAGACACTTGACAATGACATTGTCTGCTACATGGGCTTTATTTCGATATTATTCATATGTGAACGGTACGATGATTCCATTTTTATTCCTTCCTCTTGGTAGAGCAAATGCATGGTACAAACACAAACCAACCCAACACACACACACACACACACACACAGTCTCTCTCTTACCTCCCTTCATATTTTTTCTGTTTCTTTCTCTCTTTTCAAAACCACCCGGAACCCAAATCGCTATTGTGCTCTCATTTTATGACAGTAAATAGAATATTTAATAATTCAAAAATGATTTTGTGGTTTGGCATACTGTGCGATGTCTGGCATCACATGAAAGTGTCAACTCTTAAATATTTTATCATGGATATTAAGTTGGTGGCAAAGTGCGGATGGCAATGCTACTGGAAATGCGCTATTTGTGTTTCACACAATACATTCAACACTTGATTTTTCCACATCGATGAAATCGTTCTGTTCTGTAACATTGGCTTGTTTTGTGCATTGCAACTTATTTGATACAATATTCTGTTCGCAGCTGTTGCATGATTTGCGCCCAACTCAGGCCCGACTCGATTCTAAAATCGATGTCAAAACGGCAATCTTTATTTTGTCATTGTGTTTCACCTCAAAAAAAGAAAAACAACGCACAAAATGAAATGCAAAGTGTTGTTCAAAACGATCACTTATAAATGAATTTCCGTCAGACAAATTACAAAACGAAATTCTAGATAAAAATGAAATCATAGCGGGAAACCATATTAAATTTATCAACAAAAAAAAAAAAATTCGTTTCACAAAGACAACTTTTAGTTCTTCCAACAATCAGCAATAGTTCCTAATATTTTCGCTTGGAATTGTGTAAAAGCAATAAGCCCGAGCATATTGATAACAATCAACATTAAGCAAAATTGATATATTCAAGGTTTTCGATAAAAAAAAGTATAAACAGTGAATAGCCAAGCCCATTTCAAGTGGACACATCGGTTGTGTGATTGATTCGGCTGCAATATAGATAAAAAGTCAACATTATACTTCATACCCAAAAAATTCATCACTCTAACCAGAATGAAGGTTTTTCGTCACATTTATATTTATTGGTATCCATTAAGACCTAGGGGCGTACAACTCGTGCGAGTTCCGAGTTCTCTCATACTAATCTACGCGTTTTTACAAGTTCACCAAGTTTCATGCGAGTTTTGCGAGTTTCTGCGTTTATAATAAGAGTTTATACGAGTTCAGAAGTATAACGCTCAATAATCTTGACAACTGAAAAAGATGGCAATAGTTTGTTTACAATTATAAACAAAAAATATAATACGAAAATATTTGTCATATTGCTAAGTATAAAAAGCTGGAAAATATTTTATTAAGTTAACCGATGAATACTTTCGTCAGTAAATATATTGATTTTTGTCCGGGTTTGAATTTATATTCAGAATTTTTTTTGTTAAATGATGCATATTCTGTGTTTTCTAAGCCATGATGTTAGTTTTGGTTTACAAATAATTTGATTCAATTTCTTTAATGAGTTCACTATTTAAAGAGAGAATAAGATCATAGGAATCTCACAATCAAATGCTATAATTCTGTTAAAAAATCTTGTAAAGCAAATAGTATTTTCAAATGTTATACTCGTAGTTATTTTACAATGAACGTATTTGATGACATTACACTGATTTGACTGTAATCTAACTGAAATGATAACGTATATAGATTTACTGTCATACTCGAACGCGTACGAGTTCGTGCGAGTTCCTCCATGTTAGTCTTATGCGAAACTTGTGCTGTGCACGAATACTGCGCATTCGGAGCTGTGTGCAATGATTTGATGCGAGTTTTTTGCACGTTTTCAAAGAGTTGTACGCCCCTAGATTAAGACACGTGGAAACTTGATAATTGCACAGTAGAACGAAAGCATAATTTATGATATGAAAAGATAAGAAAAATTTAAAATGCATGATTAAGAAAATTACCAACGGAATGCTTCGGAAAAATATCAATCCTGTCTGTTGAATCAACAAGACTAAACTTTTGGCCTATAGTTGAGAAAATTGGGTATGGTTTATGGGTGTGCTAGCTGATTGATATCTTCTAAATGATCGCAATATTTTGGATTGTGGGTTGATGGCTATTTGGTTGTATAAAGAGAAAATTAAAAATTATGAGACGAAATACAACTGATATGTTTTCTTTGCGAGAAAATGAAAGTAAAATCCAAATTATTGCATTAAATTACTTAAAGAGAGATTTTCGGTCATAATTGTCAAAAATTTGAAATATTATTTACTCATGACAATACTTGAAAGATTTTTCTCGTAATTTGGTTCCATCACATAGCCATATATTTTTTGATTGTTGTTGTCAGGGGGCAAATCACCATTGAAAAATTATTTGCAGTGATTTTCAGTACTTTTTTTTAGATATTAAGTCATTCTAAGTCATTTCATTTGAAAAAATGTAAAAAGTGACAATTGACTTGAACATCGGATTGTTTTTATATCAAATTACTTTTTGATATTTACTATTTAGTTTTATGGCGATTAATTTCTGGAATAGCTGAAAAGCACAATCACATCGTTTGATAAAATATATTTATTAATCTAAATTAATAGTGACGAACTAAAAGATTGTGTATTTTTTTCACAGTGATCGCATACGTGCTGAATTATCAAATGTTCTTTTTAAATAGAGTCAAGTAGTGTTTGATCTTGAATTAGCAAAAAAGAAAATTCTTTTACTTGAATAAGACAAAAAAGAGTTGATTGAGCAAAGTAAACTCAGAGGCTGATTAATTTAAAGATTTGGACAATGCCACGATTAATTTAATGGCGTAAAAATATATAAATATATTATATTGCATATACTCATAAAAACTACTCGAAAAAAATTAACTCACAATGTGAACGAGTAAATGTTTTGAAAAAAAAAAACAATGTATTGATTGCACGATTAAAGTAAATTCAATTCAACATGAAACAATGCAATAGCCAATCCAAAAACATATATGTACATAAAAAGAAGAAGAAGAGGACGGAGTAGAATGAGATTATGTTGTGTATGAGGTTGAAGATATTGTAAGCCATAAAATTACTGCAAATGGCTCACAATTTTTGGCTCGTTGGAAGGATTTTGGACCAGAAGACGTTGAATGGATGAATGCATTTTTATTTATTTTGGAATTTTTATTTATAAATCGACTTCTAATTTCAACCAAAAATTTTCTATTTTGCTGCCTTACACAATGTAATTTTTTTTTTTTTAATTTACAAATGTCATTTTGAACATTGACAGCCCGCGTTGTTCAAATGATTTTTAATCAATTTCAGTTATTTTCAGTCATTTTAAGTCATTTTCAATCATGTTCAATTATTTTCTATACTTTTTAGTCTTTTTGAATTTTTAATGGTGATTTGCCCCCTGGTTGTTGTTGTTACTTGTATTTCGTTTTTCCATTTCATTTTTCATATACATTTTCACAAGATTTTTTCTTTTTATTTTATCAATTCATCATTCATCGTATCCTAAGGTTACAAATTCAAACAAGTAAAATGAAAATATCATTGCTTTATTGCCTTGTTCCTTATCAAAAAAATAATTGATTTTGTTTGTTTGTTTTTTCTTTCATTTGTTTGTTCATGCTTTTAGACTTGATTTTCCAAACATCACACAAAATGAGGGAAATCACTTCTTTTAACTTGCTTGGTTTGCTTTGAATTCAATTTAATCAGAAAAACTCATATATTGCAAAATGCTGCACATTTTTCTTGCATATTCAGTAAGAATCAACTGAAGATATTAAAACGTGAAATCAGTTATGCATAAAGTGACCAACTATACAGAAAAAATCGGTATATTTGTATGGTATGATTTCGATTTTTTCGGTATAGTTGGTCACTTTAGTTGTAATAATTTAAGGTTCATTTGCATAATACTGGAGCATTGCTTAAGAACCAACAGTTATGAAATCGCTTTCTATCAATTTCCTGAAAAGGAAAACGATAATTTTTTCACCAAATAATATATGTTTTAATAGAATGTATCTTTTTCTGTTAATTTAATCTCTTTGTCTAATGTAAAATATAAATTATTGTATATATATCAAGAACCTTACCATCTTACAGTAGTAGCAAAAAAGATATTTCCTTTTCAATTATAAAAAGAAATACAAATATCTGGTATAAAATCGGTTCATGGTACAATTGTGCTGCTAATTCGTGTGAAAACGATGGAAAATGACAACAACAGATAATATTTCTTAAGAATATCAATAATTCTGAACTAGATTTTTACATACATTCAAATGGAAACTCTTTCAATAGTTTTATTATTAAATTTCAATTGTTCACTACAATTAATCCCATTTTAATGTCATAATGAAATTTACTTTTCATTTACCTAAAAAAAAAAAAGTTCAAAAATGATTTGGTTTTCAATATTGAACAGGATATTCTAAACCTATGATATAAATACACGATTGAAAATATAGAGTTCCCCATAAATTCTCTATTGATAAAGAAATGAAAGATTATATACAATTGAAATACACATATGTGAACTGTTGAGGGTAGTTTTTATATAAATTTTCAAATTATTGGCTAACAAGTAAACCCTCAGAAGTGACGGCAAAATTTTTGAATTTCAACCATACAGTCATGTTGGAAATGGGGAATAGATAATTTGGGCAAAATTTGGGGGCTTGAGTCTGAGGGGTTTGGGGGCCAGGCGCCTGTAAAGGGCGAAAAATCGGATTTTCATCAAATTCTAAATTCTAAACGGTTGAGTATTTCACTTCGGTGTATTTGGCAAAGTTGTAGATCTCATCGAAGCTAGAAACTTTTCCGAAAACACACCCCCAAAATCTCACCCCTTGAGATCATAGGATCATCTTAAAGGTACTTATTTTCGTAGGAGGATGCACTCATGACGGGGTGGGATTTTGGGGATGGTGTGTGCAGGAAAATTTCTAGCCTCGATGAGATCTACAATTTTGCCGAGGAAACCGAAGTGAAATTCTCAATCGTATTTATTGATTCAATTTTTCAGTGTTATTAGTAATATTATTAGAAAACGTGTTATATGTAAATTGTAAGCAATTGCTGTATGTGTATTTGAATTCCGTGTCAAGCCAAGCAATTCAAATGTCATTCTCTCATGGACAGACAGCGCACTCTATCAGGAGACTATATAAAATTATATGAAATATTGTACATTTGATGTTGAATTGATCCAAATTTGTCCAAATTGTAATAGAAAGCGCGCAAATATCAAAAGGAAAATATTTGTTGTTGTTTTACGTGTTAAATCAATGACATTACAAATGCTTGTGTCAAGCATTCATATATTTAACGAATCATGATATGGAATTATTCCTATGGTCAATTGCAGACACCCTTTCTTTTTCAAAAGCCTTCTTCATCATAAATGATAGACCTAAATGTTCAGTTTTTCACTTAATATTCAGTATTGCATAACCTGGAAAGTAAATTGTTTTATACCATTAATTTAAATTGTTGGCTAGAAATAGTCTAATTTTCAAAATTTAGCGTTGCATATGGAGTAGGAGTAAACATAAAATGAAAACAATGGACTAACTAAATTCCAACATATACAAAACAAAATTCAACAAGAAGTTTGCAACGTAAAATTGTGTTTTTCCACCCCATTGAATGTCCGATTTTGTTTTTACATGCTTGTATTTTTTCCTCTTAAGTAGTTAGCATTTAATGATAAGAAATTAAGTCAAACCATACTAATGAGAAAAGCATCTTTCTGTCAGCCGTAGAAGCTCATGTCAAATAGCGGATACGCAAGTTCATTTATTGTGATTTTGTTAGTGAAATTAAATGTTTACATAAAACTTTCTTTTTATTGAAAATGATGCAGCAAATTTATAGCATTGTTTTGTGACTTTTCTTTCATGCATGGAAACATCATGTCATGAATATAAAATTAATCGTTTCCTAAACTGTCTTTTGCTATATATAGATAACTTCATTATGTAGACGAAAAATGTCCAGACACATGTTTAAATATACAGACGGCATCGATTGAAATAAGAAGACTCTGCATACACAATTAGAAAAATTGATTTACTAAATTGTAAGCACATATGAACGTATAATACGCACAATTTATCGGCACGATTTTTTCTTCACCAATTGTGATATTGTATTCATATATGAAAGGAAACCCCCATAATTTATAAAAAAAAAAGAAAAAGAAAAAAAAAACATCAATTGATGAAACTCATCTAAAGCACTTTGTATTACCAAAATTGGCATGATGTTCGCGTATAGAAAGATCGCGAATCTAATGATTCTTTTCATGTTCGTCTACTATATGATTTGCTTGCCTTGAAACTTCTGTTTCGGATGGTGTGGTGTGGTGTGGTGTGTTGCGGTGTTTTTTTTCTTGGGGTTTTTGTATTGCATTTCTAAGCAAATAGATGAAGATGTGGTCGAATATATTTATATGCAGAAAGAAAAGTTTGATTCGGTTTGTATTTTGTTGGTAAAATGAAAGATAAATGATTGCGCTCTGACATAATAGACTTACAAATTGATTGCAAACATACACAAAAAAGTTGGCTAAATCAACAACGATCCGAAACCGAATGAATGTGGTTATGAACATGCAACTCTTGCAAAAAGGAGCACAAATTGAAGTATCCGAAAAGCGTGAAATGAAAGACGACGATGGCGACGACGACGACGACGACGACGACGACTACAACGACTACGACGAATGGTCAGCACATAGATATTGCAAACAAAAATAAAAGTTGTGTACGGGTGCAAAAACATGCGTCAAGCAGCAGGGTATATAAATAAAACATGATACACGGTTGATTTATTCATTAGGTTGAAGTGAACGGATGATGATGGTGAACGCATGGCTTATCACTAGCACATACATTTCAAAGATGAAACGAGAACGAACGGAACAAATGGAATGAACGAACATACAAAGAAATATACGAATGGACGGGCCGAATGGACGTGTATATACGAACAAAGTGAAGGCAGTTAGTTTTTCATTCTTGAATTTTATCGGATGAAATGAAGTAAATAGCATCGCATCTGGTAAATCGGACACGCAGCAAAGAATCGGCTGAAGGCAAAAGAGGGAGCACAAAAGGGGAGTCAAAAAGAAAATTTGCACATCACGTTGGATGATTGCATGCAAGTATTATAGCTAAGGATCGCGCTCGCGACTATATTTAATGCAAACAAATTGGATCCGTATATGAAGCAGCGCATGAATCAACCGAAATATTTCAATATATATCTGGCTTTTTTCATTTTCGATTTAATCAATCTTCTGAAGTGCGCCATATATATTCGTTCGGGATTTCGTTCATTTTCTGTTAAATGCGATGACTACCTAATAAACGTCGTGAAAAAAGAATCACTCTGTAGAATCCATCCCTTTCTTGCTCACCCTCCCAATTTCTCTCTCGCTCTCGCTTTCTCTTACTCTCGTTCTTCAAGAGTCATTCATGTTTGCTTGTCGCCGTTGCCGTTGCTGTTGCCATTGCCGATGCCGCAGTAATTGAACGCACTCGATGCAGTACTTCAGGAAGGAAGTTTCACTTATAAGTGGCATTATTGACAAATCGTCGCGAATTAAGTTCGAACAGAGCATAAATCAGTTAAACAGAGGAAATGCATTACCTGCGTACGACATCACAAAAATAAGTTTAAATTAAAAAGTTCAGCACTTTCTGGCTAAAGTTTACGAGTGGAAGATTTAAGCATTTTAATGCAATCATCCAACAGTAGATTCTCAAATTTCTAACGTTTTTCGTTTTTTAAGATTGACGTCCGATTTTCCTTTGAGCAGTTTCATTGTTCGAGTTCAATGTTCCGTGACACGTTGCAATCATGTCGAAAAGAAAAATCGTCTCTGACATCCAATGTGCAAAAGACCGAAAAAGAATGTTTATGATCACATATTTTCACAGTAGCAAAAGCGTTACGATTTTGTATTCTATTTCTCATTCTCAACCAACTCTACCACTTGATTACTTACAGACAAAGAAAATTACTTTTTTAATATATTACAAGCATTTGCATACATTTTCGAGCATGAAATGCGTGATAAACATCAAAGAAAATTAGTTGCATACTATATTTCGAAGCGAGAACCAGGAAATCATACAAATATTTGTCATTACATTCATGGTTCTAATTTGATGTTCAAATGTCACGCATTTTCTTCATCACATGAGTGCGAGTTGTGATGGAAAAAGAAGAGAAAAAAAATCGAAATATTTCCCTTCTTTGTTGATGATTCTGTCTCTGATGTTTACACTGACAGTGACACTGACACTGACACTAATACTGACACTGGCATTACGACTCATCGTTGGCATTTGTATTGCAATCACCCTTTTGCACAGACAAATAACTGAAATGGGAATTGAAAAGAGAAACAATCGACCGTATTGAAGAAATTCCTTTCTCCATTTATGTGCTTGTATATACTATATATGTATGCAATATAATCTAGCCATGCAATTGCATAGCTTATTTTCATCAACAACTAATTTGTTTTACTTAATTTAATTCAAGAAATTTGCTTTCGTATTATTGAAAACT
Source organism: Resseliella maxima (assembly GCA_029041755.1). Classification (NCBI taxonomy): domain Eukaryota; kingdom Metazoa; phylum Arthropoda; class Insecta; order Diptera; family Cecidomyiidae; genus Resseliella; species Resseliella maxima. The sequence goes on from JAQOWM010000327.1 coordinate 1,193,969, forward strand.
ATGAAACCAACCGAGCGAACAAATGATTTATTTATACGACTACCACTTTCTCATCCATATTTTCATTTCTTCGTTTCGTTTTATCTAATGAAATTATTCGGAATTCTTTTATCGTATTTTCAGTAGATACATTTGAGATAACAAAGGTGTTATTACATTCTTTTTTTTTTCTTGCTCAAATAATTTCTGATTCTTTTCACCTTTCAAATTCAAGTCAACTTAACTCAACATAATGAAACAAATTGGAAAAGAATATTGCAACGATTCGAATTTTTTTAAGTTGTTGAATGATATTGTATCAATAAGAAAAGTGTCGAACACCGTTCAATGTCAAACATTCGCATGGCTGATACAGTCGATAAAAAATTCAACGTATTTTAGTTTAAATCAACAACCACACTGAAAATAAAACGATTAATGTATACGTCCAATTTTGAAGTTGGCTGATTGCTTTCGTTGGCTGATTGGCAAATGAAAGCAAATTGTATAGAGATTTTTATTGCAAGCAGATTCACGTACAGGTAATGTTGAATTTAATTTGGTTTAAAAATACTATAAAATGGAAAAAAGCAAAATGTCACCAAAAAAAAAAAAAAAAAAAAAGACGAAAGAATGATGTAGAAGGGAGTGCATGTATGCAAGGTATGAAAATTGTGAAAATACAGTTTTAGCCATTGGGTAGTATCCTAGGATTACTGAGAATTAGATTTTCATATACTCATCATTTATGTGCACGGAATGTTGAAATTTTAAAATAAGCCAAAGCATATGATGCGATAGAATACCATAGTGATAATAACATTCCAGCTATAAGAAAATCGCCATAAAAAAAAACTAAAAAAACAAAAAACTTTAAATAGCATCAATCCCAGCGGGGCCATGGAAATATTTGATAGAAAATTGCTTTTTGAATTCCATTAGCAACTGTGTGATCTGAAAGGTTCTTTTATTCCATATACGCAAAATGTCGATATATGTAGATGTGCTCTCAATAGATAGCCAACAATTGTCCCAAAATAACGAAAATGTCTAAAAAGACAAACATGTGAAAGAGATTTAAAAAGAACAACAATCAATTTAATTCACTTTACTTTACGCCAATTGATTGAAATTTCAACTTAAATTTGTAAAAAAAAGTGATTTCGATTCATTGGCGACATTAGGAATTTTATTATAACAGCACACAAAAAAATGATGCTTTTGATGGTGGCTTAGTACTTACGAACTTCAATGAAAGCAGCTTTGCTGTTAATATTTATTTTACTCATTCATTTTTCGAAATCAAATACTTCGTGTTTTAGAGCATTGCTTGCATGAGAGTGAATAATAATCAGTGCTTGGGATGCAAGAAATGATATCATAAAATCAAATTATTTGGACAAGGGTCTCTGAATATTTTGTATCTTTCGTGTTCTACTCATTTTTTCACTCATTTCTCGGGCTCGAGACACGTGGAAATTAAAAAAAAAAAACCATTGGTGAGATGCAAAAGAATGCGTATCCATATAAATTAAATAAATGAGATTTTCAAAAAAATAGTGCGAATTAGAGATATCAGTGCATGGAATAGCGAAAAGTACATGGAATGACGAAACTATTGAGTCGATAGTACAGATCAATGTCTACATAATGACAAATTTTTTTAAGATTTTTTTAGTCTTAAATTATCAAAAATAAGACCAATATTGTCTTGTTAGTTGTAAGATAATATCATACATTGCCTGCAAAATAATTTTGAACACTTAACGGCATCTATGAACCAAACTGAGCGCAATGTATTTTAAATGTATAGCAAAGGCAACATAGTTTATTTTTGAACCAATTTTAGTGTACATTCGAATGAGATTCGAATGTTGCACGCACTCCAAGTTGTTAGTTGTAAGATAATATTTTCCTAATTTTAGAGAACAAAAATCTGTGTGTAGGTTTTGTTAATGCTATTCTGTCAATTTTCACTAACGACTCAATAACTTCAAATGTAACTACTATTGGTTTCTATTCTAATCAACTATTGTTATACTAATACAAATATGATTCGCTATTTAAACGTAAATCGTACAAAGTGCTCGTTGGTTATCCGTATCCTTTGGACAGTGAAGGAATTGCGTTTTCCTGTTGAACTAGTAATGAAATTGCAGGTGTCTCGCCCCTAGATTTTTCATATTTATTTTGATCACACGTTTTGTATTATGCATAAGTACCTACTAACAAATAAATACGTATGTATATGTACACTTACGGCCATATTATTTCAATATTTTTATTATTCACCTAAAAATCAAAAATTAAAAGTATTTGTATGATATAAACTTTATTGAGCTATTCAACCTAATCTGAGCAAATGTGTTGTCTCGTTTAACATACTTCAATTTGGGCATTTATTAATCCTCAATGTAAATATTCACAATCGAAATTCGTTGAACGGTGAATATGTAATAAAGAAAATCTTGATGTTGATTACTCTCATGTATATAAATAGGAGTTTTGAGTTATAGGTATGTCTAATCGCTAAAATCGTCTTTAAAAAAAGTTCTATTATCGAATACGGTTCGACACAACCTGAATTGTTAAAAATTTGATTTTTTTCCCGACCAAAAAAAAAATCTTCAAAAAAATTTAATGAAAATGCATTGTTTTGCACATCAAAAAGATTTACTTTGAATTACCGAGTTAAAAATTCGTCAAAAACAAATAATAACCATTGCAACTTTACATGCTCAATTCAACGCTGTGTTTTACGCCATTTTTGTGGGTTTTAAACCCAAATGCTACGTTATGTATGTATTTGATTTTATTTTACCTGCTCATGTCGCTCTCTTTTATGGAAATTTATTTAAGTGGGTTATTCATGTTCATTGTTGCATTTATTTAAAAAAAAATTGCAATGAATTCATTTTGATATTTTGTATGATGATTCATATCAACAATATCTCTCAAAAATAAATTTGCAAATTATATAGAGTAATACTTTTGAAATTCGCTTTTCTTTGTTTTACTCAACGACAAGTTCATCCTTGTTCATACAAAAAGATAATCCGATTTGTATAGCGTTTAATTAGTTGACGTAAATAATGAAGTCATTGAAATGTAGGCGTGTGTGGTAGCTCTCGTGAAAACCATTACTCCGAACGTTAGCTATATGAAAAGTGGTTTCAATTCTTTGACATTGTAATACTGGCATCAATCATGGAAATCGCAATTGATTGAGATGACAGTATCGTATCAAAATGTGTTTTTAAAATGGTAAAATAAAATGGCTTTGTTAAATACATGAAAAAAATAAAAATTATAAACAAGAACATGAAATCGGCACTGAATACATTTATCGCAGCACACCTATCGGAAAAAAAATAAAACTCTGTACAGTACAAAGCCATTTTCAGTTCTTGTCAACAAAATCATACCCAAATATAATGCTTATTCTACTTTCCACCAGATTTGTGACGATTTTTTTTGTCATTTGCTTATGTCTAAATACTTGTTATTGTTGTTGTTCATTTCATGGCCCTGATTATAAAAAAGCGCGAGAATCCTTATTTTTACAGTCAACGGTAATTGACTAATGTATTGAAATTAAACGAAAAAAAAAATATGTTTTTCTTTAATAACTATCACGAATTTCGATTCAATTTTGCCAGTGACTGTAGTTTTAGACAATATAACCAATATATCCGACCATGTGAATTGTGTATTGTGCAATATGTGCATTCTAGTTTATTTTCTGTGGTACTAGGTGTGTATTAAAACCGACTAAAATTATTAGATAGTTGGAAAAATCTTGAGAAAATTGTACGTTTAAAAGTGAAAGAAAATGTTGATGCCATTGTGCATTTTCATTTTTACTGTTCGTAACGTTATCTACTTTGTTTGTTTATTCGCAAACAACATGCCATCGTTCCAACATGTGAGTGTTGCACTGAGATTTTATGCTGGGAAAAATAAATGCATGTGATCCTTGGCATATTCACAAGATGCTATCCGACTATATTATTTTTTCGCATACACACAACTGAATGCGTAAAAGTATTGAGATGGGTATTTCCCCCATTTTATTTTTGCAATTCTTGAGTGATTTTCGAATGGTGGAAAAGTATATCTTAGGAATGTAAGACCACTCATTTTCTTAAGAATTTTGTTAACGATCGGAACACTATGAGAAATTCTCTATACAGAATGCATGCAAATACTCTGAAAGGAAAACATCAATTTTCACCGAGCAAACTGAGTGTGTGGTGTGTGTGTGTGTGTGTGTGTGTGTGTGTGTGTGTGTGTGTGTGTGTGTGTGTGTTTGTGTAAAGATGGTTCGATATGCATTGCGAGCACATGTTTTTCGGAATACGGAAATTATGCAAAGCCCAACGAACATAAATTCGAACATAATCAAATATTGTGTCTGATATGCACACAGTCCTTCTATATGGAAACGCGTACTCGCATGCCCACCCATAAATCAAGTACACAAATATTCTAAATTAAAATTATCAAAATAAACATTTAGCATTAGATGTTCACAAGCTTCAACCGGCTTAGCATATTCAAGAAATACAAACATACAAAACACGACGCACATAGCGCACAGCACACAACACACAATATGTTTGTTGTTGTACTCACAAGGATGCTATTTATTGAGTTTGTTGGATTTTTAGCATACATCACAAGTAAATGCTCAAACAAATATCAGCAAAATAAACCGAAAATGATATGGATCCAGGAAGAGAAAATGAGATTACGACCGAACCGATTGGTTGTTTATGTGCGCGCTGTTTGATGGAATTAATTTGAGTAATTTAATAGAGTGACTTCACAAGACCTAAGCAGACTCATATATTTTCATATTTGTTTTTTTTTTTTTTTTTTTTTTCTTGTCACTAGAATCGGCAGAAAAATTGACTAAGTATTAGTTTAGCTCTCATTTTTGTAGCCACAAATTGACGTATTACCACAATGGAATCGCGATAGTATCTCAAATGCTAACAATCTCTAATTTCATTATTTATTTTAATTTGAAAATTATCTACTTTGTTGTTTGTTCGGAAATTTATTTGGGTTTGATATTGGTGATGTGATGTGTTTCTGACAAACTTTCGTTCTTTCATACTTATTTTATTTTTCATCGTTCGTTTCTTTTTTTTTTTTGCTCGATTTATAGACTAGAATCGTATCGTATCGAGTTTTTTGATTGAGTTTGATTAGATTGTTTTTGTGTTGCATGAATTTCAAATGTCAGTGTCGATTTGGGCTTTGTTGCGAAATAGCTTCGGGGAAGCTTTGCATGTGAATGTTATTTGTTAGTATGTTTTTGCCATGCATCGAAGCATACTCAATGCGATAGAATGAAAACAAGAGAAAAACTTCAACTGCGGGTAATCCGAGTGAGGCGAATTTCGACTTTAAAAAGTTTTCAATGTTGTTTCGCTGTTGTTCTTGTCGCTGTTTTTTTCTTTTTTTTTTTTTTTTTTTTGGTTCCGATTGCGCCATCATACATCTCCTCTCGTTCAGATTGTTTGTAGGTATTTTTCGAATAAAACGCTCAGATGCAAAGATGTATTGGCTGCTCGATGTATTTTTTTTTTCTATTTCTCTCTTTCTTTCTCTCTATTTTTTTCGCTTCTGAAATGCGTGCCATGTGTGTAAATATTTTAAGAATTGTTACGGCTCGATAAAAATGTCTCATGAGCATGCGAATCCTATGTGTTTGAGCATTGAACTCATCCTACAAAAATAGCTCCCTCGATTAGGGTTAAAATCGAGTTATCCCAGGCTTTCGTTCACATACCCACATATATATAGTTTTAATAAAACGCAACGCACCAAAATGATAAAAGATTTCACAAATGTAAGACGAACATTTGTGAAAAATTTACACACTCACATTATGCTTATCTAAAAACATTAGTTTCATGTTTTTCTATCTATAAAACACAAAGAAATCATTTAATTTTTAAAATTGTGTGGAAAATGAATTGTGACCGATTACAATACTTTTACGCACATCTAATTTGTGTGTGTGTGGTGTGTGTGTGTGTGTGTGTGTGTGTGTGTGTGTGTGTGTGTGTGTGTGTGTGTGTGTGTGTGTGTGTGTGTGTGCAGAAAAGTAAAATGAAGCGTTCCAAAACATCGAAATGAACAAAAATGAAAATAAACGTAAAAGACCAAACATTTTGCATTTATTCATGAAAAGGAATTGAAAGCCAATGGGATGAGAAAAAAAAACATATATGGAGCAAATATGCTGTTTTTCTTTGTTTGTTTGCACGAAATTTGCTATTCCCATTTTCATTGGACCGTGCAAATGGTATACAAATCGATGTGCTGAGAATTTGAACACTTGTATCGCAAAATTGAACACATTGCTTTCTACACAAACATCTAACTTTGTATGCGGATTTTATTTTATTTTATTTCATTTCACTTGTTTTCTCATCTTTCGATTTAAAGTTGAATTTGCTTCTATTGCTACCATACTGATGTTGTTGTCGTTCGATCTCTCTCTCTCTCTCTCTCTCTCTCTCTCTCACTCACTCTCTTCAAATTAAACGGATATTTTATCGCGTTCAGACACATTTTGATAAATCATACTGAGGCATTAATTTCTAGTTTTCATACACACGTAAGTATATGGCACCTTCTTTATCAAGGTAAATATGTTTCGGTAATACACTTTTTTATATGGAAAAAATACCGATTAAAGTAGAGCTACATTAACCGATGCACTCCGTTTTTTTTTCTCTCCCCCTATCTAAGTCTCGTCATTATCCTCTTACGATGCTTAACGATTTTGAAATCTTTCTAAAGCAATTTACGATGTCAAACATTATTTTCATTCCTTGCTTTAAAACACTAAATGAATGAATATCTTGTTCAATAGCATAATATTCACTTACCAAAAACCGGATGAAATCCTTTAGGTTACGAAAAGAAAATTCTGGAAAAAAATAAACAAAATATTCTTTTAAATAAAGCTTAAAACATTCAAAACAAAAATATTCGTTTGAAATGAAACCAACAATGTATTGCAAAAATGCTTCTAAAACCTTAAGTATCCCAAAGATAGTCTCACTGCCCAATGAATAGAATTGAAGTTCATTTGATCAGTGCTCAACTATTCACATGAGATTTATTTACTGTTTACTTAATGGCACCACACATAAAATTGAATGTCGGAATTTAAATCGTTGCCCGGTAATGTGTACCCCCAACCATATTCAATTTAATTGAAGACTAAGAATGGGGAGAAAGAATGAAGATCACATCTGGAAAATCTGCGGAAAATCACCTTTTATCGAACGATAAATTCGTTTTCGTGCCGAACAGTTTCATCCACATCCAGATCAATACAATTTGTGATTTGTGTGTATTGTGCGCATGAAAATTAAATGTGAAAATTAATTTTCCACTTTCGATACTTCAATTTGAATCAATTTCGCCAATTCGTAGAATAGCAAAATATAGAAGCTGTATCTTCAATTTGAAAACACAATTGTATATGGATCGATGTTCGATTTTCGCTGCAAGACCAACCAACCAACTAATACACACACACATTACTTGCATCAAAATCCAATTAAATGAATACCAATTGGTGTGCAATGCATTACGAGAATAAATGCCACAAATTATATTTCGACAGTCTCTCTGCAATTGCCACATAAATAGGTTTTATTATGAAGGGTATAGTACGGAGATTTCTTTGACTTAAATAAGTATTAATTCAATAAGCAATCGCATTTGTTCGGATATCGCGACATGTGTGGGTGTGAGTATGAGTATGAGTATGAGTATGAATGTGAAAATATAAATGTATGTAATCGCTTGGTCTTGTGAAAACTCAAATGGATGCAGCTGTTCAAAATACGGTAAGAAGAGGGAAGCCGTTTCTATTCACTGTTTGCCTTTAGACCGGACACAGATTTAATGATGTTTTCCAAACAAAGTCAACGCACTGATTTCTTTATTTTGTTTTTCGTATTTTTTTCACATTTTTTGTCCACTATCTATGTTAGCTTTACCGTTCTTTTACTCTTATTGTGCTAGCTTCATATATATACAAATATGGAAAAGGGATCTAATGACTTGATTTCACATTTATCTTTGCGTTACGAAAGGAATATTCGTTCTTTGTGTGGCTCTATCGTGGTATCTATTCAGGCAACTATATCTTCAATGAAATGAAATGAGATGAGTCGAGTCGAGATGGCCAAAATATGCTCGCATTTTCTCGAAAACCCAAAAGCCCTAATTGCCGATAATGCATTGTTAAGAGTATTTCGTCCGTTTTTGTAACTCAATGGAATTTTCTTTTTACGACCATATTTTTGTGTGCATCCCTGTAACCATTGTCGGTTACCTATGAATTGGCTTGTCGAATAGCCACCAATTGTAATTTATTTCAATTAAGGGTATCATTTGTTTTCGTTAGAATCGCCACAGGTTTCACAATGAACAACACAAATCAGATTTTATGTTCAAACGTTGAGCAAATCTCTGTATAAGTTGGTTTTTTTCTTCTTGTTTGGTGAAATGGTGACATTCGTGACATGAGTTAATTCCGAAAACACCGCAATCAATGTATTGACTCGAAGGTATAGATTTAATGTCAACGATATCAATATTCTAAATGTATTATTCTGAATTCGATTTAGAAATTGTATCCAAATCAATTCTGTTTACCACTTTAATTAGTAAATTTGACCACAAATTTCAATTCGTTTTTCTTTTCTTCATTTCTTCCATCTTCAATAATAACATAAAAATCGATAAATTTAATCGATATTTTGTCTGAATTTGATCGATAATTCTTTTCTTTTTATCAGCAATATTATTTTTTTGCTTGTGACAGAACATGGATAGATTGTATACATTTGAAAGAGGATATCACATTAACTACTTTGTATGCATACAAAAGGCGTTGTCACAATTATCCGCCTGTCAGCTATATCCCTTATCTAATTGCTTTGTATGCCTTGTTTCTGTTTTGCATTATCTATCATCGAAACGAAGAGGTAACCGTATCGTTCACATCATCAATCCTCAGCGCCATGGCCATGTGCCGGCTTTGAATTAAAAAAAAGAAAAGAGAGAAAATAAATTCGCCAAATTTATTTTCCAAATTATATTCAATTCCCAGTGATAATCTATCTTCTAATGTCTGACAAGTGACAGCTGACCCGGCATCACAACCATAATACCGTGCGTTAACGCGCATTAATGCCAATTTGTATTGAATTCAGTTGACCAATGAGCTGCCCACCGCACACACCCATACGTACATACACACATGTTTGCAGTGGATCCACATATAAAATGTGGCATAAACTTAGAATTTATTCCCAGCCGAAATGAATGCTTGGTATTTGCCTTTTGGAGTGGTTTTTATTCCGGACTCATTTGCAAACTTATCACCAAATTTTCTACGCGTTGCAATTCACATGCGAAATAGTTGTGTCTCAATGGACATTCGAATCGCAAAGAATAACAATAAAATCCATTCAATTTTTTTGTTCCTTGCTTAATTTCGATATCATTTCTAGTGTGCGGCAAACTCGCTAGCACATTTCTTATGTTGTATAATACGGCCGCTTCAAAGACTATTAATGATGAAAGTTTTCATCTGGGTTGAAAATGGAGGGGAAAAAACCAAAAAAACAAATAAATGAAACAAATGTGAATGTGAAGAGGCGAAAATCTACCCGTTTGACACTTTTATGCATGGAAATTAAAGCATTAATCGTGGCATATCTTTGCACAAAATTCAACATCCATTACAATAATTATAAAACAAACGCCAATGATGAAACATGCAAAAGAAGGACAAACCATTCGCTTACAGCGCCAAAGTGAATTTAATGCGAATAAAAAAAAAACACACACACACACACACTACGTGTGTAAAAAGCTGCTCATTTCCGTTTTTTTCCCTTTCACCATCATCATTTCGGGTGGTGGACATTTTAGCAAGTCTCAGTAGATCATGCTGCACCAATAAGCATAATGTATATGTGTATGTGTGTGTGTGTGTATACGCAAATGTGGCAAACGAATTTGTACGTTAAACATATCAAATGGGCATGCATGTATGTAGTGTGGGGCCAGGGTCGATGATGAATGAGATTGAGATTGTCCGACGACAATTTTTCGGTTCAGTACAACAATTACAAAATTAAACAAAAATTTCATTCGACCATCACCAAAGTACATGTACCCGCACGAATATGCAACACATTCCAGTTAAAGCAAAAACGGGCATGAATGCCGAGTAACAGTGGGAACGGGAGCAAGCGGATAGTAGAGATTGAAAGAGAGAAAGAAAGAGAGTGAGAGTGAGAGAGAGAGAGAAGAAAAAGCAGGGGAGCGCACATATTGGCCAACTTGTGCTGCATGCAAATGACAAAAAAAAACTGTACTTGAAACATTTCAATTAGAGCTGTTATAAAATAATTTCGGTGCACTGCACATGCATATATTTTTTGAACTAGTTGTATTTCACGTTTTGCCATCGTTCTTTTTTTTGCTTTCTTTTTCCATTTTCGTTTGGGTAGTCATTGCCGAGAGTGTATGTTTTCATAATTTTTATTTTATTTTAATTTCGCAATGTCATCTGCAAAACGAATAAATTAAAACCACTGACTTATTGCATGAAAATTACATCAAACTTAAATCGTTTTTCAAGTGCTTCTATTTCTACTGTTTACATTAAGCTGGTAATCAATCTTATGTTATCCCGATTAGTTTTTGGACAGGGAATTAATTCCACTTGAAGTGTTGAAAGTGGAGCTTCAGCCAGTCAAACTGAAGTAGTTTTTGTGTTTCATCGTTGCAATTTCAATGAAAATTGAGTCGATTTTCATTTCTTTTTCTCTCTCCACCGAACAATCTTTCAAATTTGCGAAACGACTTGCAAACGAAAAACAAAAGGGAAAAAACGATTATACATTATTCATTTAGTTTTCCGGTCGATGTCATCAATGTGTCAGTAGTTGCTTAACATTGAAAGTATTTTCGAATTTTTAAACATTTTCTTTCTTGTTTTCTTTTTTTGTCTGAAATCAAAGGGGAGAATGTCCCTGTAGGCATGTGCGGGAAGAATGTCTCTATGGATTTGTGTATAGACAACATGAAATGGAAAAATTATTCTTTAAGTTAGCTCAAAGCGAGACGATGCAGTTTTGCAGAAATTCAAAACGAATTCTACAAAAGAAAAAACAACTGTGTTCAAGTTATATCAAGCAACATTGTTTTCACATAAAATAACAAAGACAGTGATGTGCATTTGCACTTATGCATTTACGCGGCAATACTGTACAAAGCACAACAATCATCAGATAAAAAGCAATTTCACCCAATCAAATACATTCACTATTTCTAGTTTTTGCTTTACTTCATATATGAAGTATAGTGTAAATAATATTCATATTCATATTCATATTATTCGTTTAATATATTTATTTGTGCGCTTTACATATATGATCAGAATTTGTACGAAAATATTCAAAATGGTTTCTTTCTCCATTCGATCATATTCAACCTGTAACACTTGTCCAGCCTGATATTAATTTAATAAATTAACAACATCAATTACCACTCATTTGGAAGTCTCGATGATTGAGTATATGAAATTATGCACATGGCACAAAGCACATTCATTTCATCTTGTCGAAATGGAAATGTACAATTTAGTACAAAATCACGCTCTAAGAACACCGTTTTAAAAACTGATACAAATGAGAAAACGATTCACTCGTGTTTTGGTTGTCAGTCGGTACAGATTTTCAGTGCATTGTCCGTTGGTATACGATACACTAGGAAAACAAGCAAGGCATTAAATCATATTTTCAAGCCATTTTATAAACTTGCTACGGCTTCTTGAACAACATCTCATACAAAATACCAAATATACAATACTGTTCAATTTTGCGCATTTCATTTTCCATTCTCATTGCTGCATTTTTGATTGTTTTTGGTAATGTTGCAATGTTTGTTTTTTTTTCTACTTTCTATGGTATTCCTTCGGGAAATAGAGGAATGTGGGAAAATAGAAAATCTTATAACAAACATTTATGCTGATTCTTTTTCCGTCACTCCATGTGCTTTGTTATCGTTATAGTTACAATCACGACCGTGTCTAGCTTGAACTTCGTATATTCACTTTCGTCAATTCCATTTGTATTTGCTGCCTTTTTTTTTTTTTTTTTTTGAATATTTTCCAATGCAATTTTTCTATTGATATTATTTTCTTTCTATTTTCAATCTTGCGATATAATGTCGTTGTTCATGTGTTTTGACTTCAGAAATTTTGTTTTCTTATGCGAAATCTATTTTGTCTTTTATGTCAATATGGAATTGAAGCCAGCATTTTTTTGCACAATTAAATAGAAAAAAATGCATGAGCAAATTTCAATTTGAAAAGAAATTCAAAAGCATAAACGAATGATAAACATTTACTCACATATGTAGTTGGATGTGAAATTACATATTCCAATAAAAGAATTGATCAATGCACACTTTTAGACTGCAAATTTACAAAAGTTATGTTATGACTGAAAGTTTAGTCATTTCAGCGTACATTTACTCATTTTATGACAAAATATTGAATCATTTTTTTCTAAAATGATAAAAATGATGAACATGTTAATTTCTTGCTTGTTTCATTAGATTTATATGCTTAAAAGCAAAAGAAAACAACAACAACAACAACAACATTTTTCAAATATATGACTCTCACTTAATTACAAAATGTAACATTTTCGTTTATTTCAACTTGGACATTCACATTTTATACATCTTCATTCCAAAGAATTAATTTGCGTAGAGGGCTTTTTTTTTTAAAGTGAAAAAACCCAAAAAATGTTTACTAAACCACACTTGCCTGTGAAATGTGGGCTCAGTTAAATATAAAATAAAATTAGAAGTAAAACAACCAAAAAAAAAAAAAGAACAACATGAAGAAATATAAGAAAACAACATGCAGTACAGTGTTTCAAAAGACATTTGAACGGCAAGTTTTAAATTGTGTCTAAGGAACATTAATGTTTATGTGAATTGAAATTGGCCTAAAGAGTAGAGTCGAGCGTAAGTCGTAGAGAGCGTAAAAGTTTAATGCGCTTGGGAAATGGCAGAGTAAAAATATTTGGAAGAAGAGTAAAAGACGATACGGTTCTTCAATTAGTTTTTATTGAATCATTGAAATGCCATTAAAGCGGAAATTCTGTGAGCAATCGGAACATGTGAGCATATTTTCCAGTCGGTATAAACGTTGGCAGTATAAAATTACTCTCTTTTCCCCGCTCACTTTCTCTCTATTCCCTATCCCCGAACATTTTCACTCTCGCACAAAATGAATTCATATAAAAAAAAAAGCAAAACAAAACTGCAATACAAAAGAGCAAATACGGTAGCGTTCTCCAAAGAGTTTCAAGCAGGAGAAAAAAAGGCAAATCAATGAAACATTGGAGCCGAAGAGAGTAACATATACAAAAACAGGTTGGTGTTTTTTCAAGCGCATTAAAATCGTATGTTGAGTGGGCATGTAACTTTGTATTCTTTTTTTTTTCTCTCTCTCTCTCTCTCTTTCTGCATACCCCCATTTTGATGTAAAATCAATAGCCGGAAAAACTTCGAACAGAAAAATAAATCGGCAACTCATGCACAGCATAGAAAGGAGTACATTAACCAACAAAATGACCGCATCGCCCAGTTTCATCGATCGAAAACGTATGCTTGTTCAAGCTTTTAACTATTTAATTTGCAATTATTTTACTACAGCAGCTGCATAGGGACGCGTTGTTGTACTACTTTGAAACATTATATGTATGTTCTTCATTCGTTGCATCGTTAGTTTTTCAAATGATTTCATTGCGATTCTCCGGTTGATTCTATACACGCTCTCTTGTTTTTTTTCTTCTTTTTGTTTTGTTTATTGCCTTCAAGCAAGGGAAGTTGAGAATTGCAAATGTATTAAAGCTCATTGAAGAATTTTTCACTGAGAATAATCAATGCAAAGAAGGAAAATCAAGTGATGCATTATGTTTTTTTTTTCTTCAGATCTCAGTCTGGAGATGCAACTGGGAAAATTGCTTTTGTATAAAAATTTCATCGGAAATTAAGTAAGTCAAAACGAAATCAAATGCATCTAAAGGTTATACGAACGGCCAATTTGAGTCACATTGATTGCGAGCACTTTCTTTATTCTATCCGATCCGATTAGATCATTTCTATTCACTAAGTTTTTCATTGCTGGGAAATTGTAAGTGAAACTCAACGCAAATCTGATTAGCATCCTTTTTTATAAGAGAATCGAAATGCTTTTTCCCTAAAAATACGATGAAGAAATTTTTAATATGATGAATAACAGTAAAATATGAATACAAATGAAACGGTAAATTAATTTTTTCCACCTCAAGCAATAAATAAATTTGCGTTGGTATGGAAATGGTGGAAATGTTTTTCGGTTTTGGTCGAAATTCCATTGGTGATTTTCGCCTAAAAATAATATAAAACTATTGATCGAATATTATATTCATTTATCTAAATCCTAAATCACCATCAAATTATTCTGTGTGGAAAAATATATTTTTTTTTTATTTTTTTGCTCACAATTATACATTTATAGAAAATGTTATGTATTTGCATTGATTAGCGCCTAGTATACGTTCAATTAAATTTTTGTTATAAAATCCCAATCGAATAATGGCATGTCAATTTGGATACTCAATATTGTGTTTGCATAATCTAATTTTATGAAATGCTTATTCGCATTTTTGCCATTTTAATGATTTATTTATGAGATAAAGTGAATACCGTTTTGCCGATGGTTTTTTTTTTTTGGTTAATTAATGTATTACTTTTTTAGTTATGCAATATTTGTATATTTATGTATAAATGAATGCTGCGCTCCAGTATTAATTAATATTAAAAATGCATGAAGAATATTGAATTCAAATATCAATAAAAATAACAAATTGATTCGTTGTTATATTTGGAAAATATTTTGAAGGTTCAATCAAAGAGTTTAATCATTTAAACCAATTGGTTTTGGCCCAATTTAATAGCAATGATACATTTATATGTGATGTGTGAACTTTAAATGCTGACATGGTTCTAAATGTATTTTAGCTGGTGTATTGATTCGATCAATACAGACAACAGTCAATTTTAATTAATTAAAATATTCTTCTATCTTATGCGATCACATTCGTATTCATTCAAAGTTACTTTTTCTCTTGGATACCGTGTTTTCCGACAAATAATGCTGCATTCTCATTCACTGTGTCAACAGATAATCAACGAGGAGAGACAACGTATATATTTGTATGTGTGTGTGTGTTTTTTTCTGGGTCGAATTGGATTGGATGATAAACGAACATAAGTAAAGAAAGCCATCGGAAGTGTAATCAATTTATTCTATTGTCTGCATTTCGTTTACTTTTCGTTGTGACTATGCAAAATTGATGTGTAGTATGTGTGATGATGTGTGTGCTAAGTATGCATGAAAATGTGAGAGACAGACACACACAGAAAGAGAGAGAGAAATAGAAAGAAAGAGTAGATACAGACAACACAAAGCAAATAAAATAAAGCTCTTCCTTTTCTTATTTTCACAGTTATTACATTTTGCAATTGCGGTTTCATATTCGATTTTCATTCATTCGATTTACTTTTGAGCACCGTCAAATGTGGTAAATATTGAACTGAAGCACCATTCATATGATAACAAAATGGCAACGATAAGGAATCTATTTACTTTTCACAAATACACACACACAATTCACATGCCATCGACAAGCTAGAGAAAACCGCATTTGAAATATGGATGTGTGTTCCTGGTTTGTTTTTTTTTTTCTTTTTTTTTGCTTTCTTCTGAATGAAAACTCGACAAATGCATTCGGTTCCAGAGAATCAGTTTCGTGTCAGCGAATTGCCACACCAAGCACATTGCAAACACAAACACATTAATGTATAACAATGTGACGCTCTCAAATAAATATTTGATAGAGACATGAAAAAGTCTCCGGTTACTTTGTACGGTAAACACAATTTTCGAATCCTGTCGAGAACACATCCAAAGAAAGATGAGTGCCAAACGATCGAACATTTTGAAATGAACACTTTTTCGTACAATTCAACCACTTCAAATTTATTACATTTCATTTCACATCACCTTTTTCTTTGTTCAATAAAATCATTCGTATAACTGTCGATTTTTATGAATATGTTTAATAACATTCATGACATTTTTGCACTTGGCAAAATATTTTAGGTGATTTATCAATTATTTTACATTCAAAGAAGCATATTCATTAATGTTCATTGGGATTTTTTTCAATATAGATCGATAGGTAAAAAAAATTATTGAAATAAATGGATTCTTTTCAAAAAACACTCAAGACTAAAAGCAGAAAACACTTGGCTGATGTTTCAAAATTTTAATAAAATTTTTTGTTTCTTGTGAATACAAAAAAATTAGAATGAAATAAATATTATATGCTGTGTTTGCTAAGAGCATAATTCAAGTAATCTGTTCGTCTAACTTCCAAAATATTTCCAGAGACAATTATTTTCCCTAATGAAGTGCACGCAAAAAGAGGTTGATGAACTACTTTATTTTCAAGAAGTAAAAGCTTTATTCTTATTCGGTCCCCTCTCAATCTGAATTGATATTAAAAATGCAAAATCTTGTTTACGCAGGGCTAATGCAACAGATTGACTAGGATTCCGCAATTCACCAGCGGCTCTTATTTTATTTTATTTTTTTTTTTTTTTTTTTTTTTTTGATGCAAAAACAATGAGATTTCGATTTTTTTTACTAAAACAACTGGTTTTGTCTCTCGCAAAAATGGAAAATTGTCCAATTTTCAGTGATTCATTTATATTTAAAAAACATTCAATGTACGATGCAAGTCTTTTGCTTGAACATAATTCTTCATAAATCAGTAAAATTTTGTCGTTTAGCTGGGGAGCAACAATTTCGGGAATGGTAACAACATTTGATCAGTGAAAAATTAACATTGATATACAACAAATATGTTCCATTTTAGAAACTAAAGCAAACAATGCACAATTTCATTTGAATAATTCAAACACTTGAAAGCATTTACAGTGATACACATAATAAACGAACATATGAAAATCACATAGCAAATTTAAGCATAAAAATGATTTATTTAAGTGTTGGATTGTTGGATTTATATGAATAGTGGAGAAAATTCCATCCTTTTTTTATTCTAATACAAAGCGCAAGAACAGTTGCTGAATTTTAAAATGCTGGAACACCTCCATTGTTTTTTTCTTCAACTTTTTTCCAATTAAATCAACAGACATTTCATGTCGAACATTTCATAAAAAGTGTCAATATTTATTGCATTTGCAATTATTTTCTATTTTTCCAACAAGAAAGTGCACTGAATTGAGAACATTCATGTATCAAATTTTCATAACTGCTTTCATATTTTATACAAAATAACTTGGGGCGAGACACCTACTATTCCATTACTAATTTAACTAGAAAACGCTCTTCCTTCTATTCTACTAATCCGTAAATAATTACATTTGAATTTATTGAGTCGATGGCACAAATTGATAGAATCGCATTAACAAAACCTATAGGTATACACTGGAATCTTTGATTCGTACTATTTTTCATAATTTCCCTATTTCATTTGAGAATCTCTTTTCTAGTGCACGTGTATCGCCCCTAGCAAAATACTCGTAATGAAAAAGAAACATTTTATAATTCTTTAAACAATATGTGTTTTGTGTGTTGCCATCCTAACAAAAACTTCGACAAAAATGTCGATTTTGAAGAAAAAATCGAATTTAATGGCATTGTTGATGACGTATTTTTCTGACATTTTTGTATCATTAAAGTAGTTTTAGTGAATGTTAATTTGACAGTTCGCTCAAAATATGTACAATTTAACATAAAATGTCGATTGAACTTTTAAAGAGCTTAAATAATATGAAGTCTTTTCTTAGTATTTGGACGGACCCTGGTGAGCTCGTTTTGAGCTATTGATTCAAACAAAACCCTGCACATCATTGGCACATGTGTTTTTGCTAAGAAAAACACTGTTGGCACCATCAAAATGTCAACAACCGACAATAATATCAATATGCTGTCTGCTTGGTTGCATTGACCAAAACACATTTTTGAAATGAATGGACTATAAAAATTCGGAAATGTTGTTTTTGAATGAATATTCACACCATGGCAAATTGTTTAGGGACACTATCATCTATATCAGAGAAACATTCTCTTCGTTGAAAGTTTTTTTTTCTCCCTATACACATGTATAAATATTATTATTTATTTTTTTTTTATTGATGATGGAGTCAGAGTGCTGAAATATTCTCGAAGTATCTCTCTGCATTATTAAAAAGCCTTACATCGTATAGAATATTTTACAGTCAATTCAAGGGATAATAACTAAACAAACCCCTTTCATCGTTCATTTTTATAGATAAATCTAATGTGTCAAAAAAGCTGGGCGATGGACCAGTTGATGTGACAAAAAGAAATAAAAAAAGAAGAAAAAAATACATGGACGGAACAAAGAAAAAAAAGAAAATATTTCAAAGATTGAATTGCATTAGAGGTATATTTTTTGAAATATGTCTTTGTTGACTCTAATCCATGACAAATGTTAAATGTGTCCATTGGTGTACGTTTGTGTATTGGTTCAAGTGAATAATCTATGTTCATTTCTTGTTATTTCGTGTCATGCTCAAACATTCTCAAAAGGGCAAATAAGAAGTAGAATAAAAATGCTTGCCGTTGATAATGGTCATTGTTTATTATATTATACAAATTGCATGAAACAAAAAATCGATTTCAATCATGACAATGTACAAGCGATAAATCACATAGATTTCCCAATAAATATGTCAATTAATGTTAATTATAAATAACAGCCAATAAAATACTTTATTATCTCATTTCAGTGTGGAAGCATAACATTTATCTACGATAAAACCAATTCCACTCATATTCGAAAATAATGAGATTGACTGCAATGATATTTGCAATTGATGCAAAATCATGAATTTAGCTTCATTCAATCATACATTCATTCATTCAATCGTACATCCAGTATAAATTATGTACGCAAAAAAAAGGTTACGTATGAAAACAGTAGTTATTGCGTGAAATTGAAGTGTAGAAAATGGAATTTTCTTCAAGATTTATACTAAACGATTTTTATCTAATCAAAAGTTCAGACAATTCCAAATGCTTATCAATTGAAATAACGATTTTTTTACGAGCACAAATCAATGCTTTATTATAAAGATTTTGAGATTAGACTGGTATACACATTGGGCGAAATTTTATACATACATACATACATTCAGCGAATTTAATGCAATAAATTTAATAAACTAAGCGTTAAATTACTCGATTTATATGCTTGTGCTTGTGTTTGTGTATTTCATTTTCTCCATAATATATTGTTGTTGCCACTGTTCCTACGCACTGTGACGCACATCACGTATCAATCTGAAATCAATGGTTTTAAATGCGTTGAGTAGCACGTTAATGGAATTTCTTTTACATCGAAAGAAACACAAAGTATGCTGTGCTAACAAAGTTTATTGTGAAAAAGTGCACGAATTCATGTGCTTGCACAGAACAACAACAACAACAACAACAACAACAAAACATATCTGAATGTTTAAAGTATAATTTTTATATCGTTCACAATATCCAAACAAATCCGGTTATCATTTGCCAATATCTAAGAACGATTACTTTATGCAAAATACATTAGCACTGAGAATACTTATATTGCTTTTGCTCATACTGAAACAATTTGTGAAAATGCATAGAAAATAAATAAATTCGTATGCGAGATTGAGAGAGTCTCTGTGTGAGTGAAGAATAAGAAATGTGTGTGTGTGTGTGTGTGTGTGTGTGTATGCGTGTGTATGTAAAGCAAACGAAGAGTGTAAAGCTTTTTGGATGAAGTAAAAAGATGTACGTTTTGAATTTTTGGTATTTGAAAAAGTAAATGATAAATTTGTTTTTTTATTAAATGGGCTCGCCCGCTTCGTTTTATAATTCGTATACAAGAAAAAAATGCTTATGTTCACATGTGCATTAATATATTTGGCTGCGGTGATAATTCAGTGGATTTTGCACTCAGTCACGATCATATTAATGCTTTACAAATGTATTCAAGCATGACAAATATTCATCATGCGATAATCTTAATGCTGCTACTGCTGCTGATTTTGCTCATAATTTTCTCTCTCGTTTTTTTCATTGCTCTTGTCGCCATCATCAAGCACACAAACCTTGTTCTCACTTGAAAAGACGACATAAGTAAAAATCCATTACTTTGCAGACGGTTCGTCGCAAGCAAAGACTTTATTTGGTTTCGCTAGTGATGAAAAATGCTTTTATCTGTAAATATACGTCTCATCAAAAGAAGAGACGAAATGAAAACAGAAGCAGATGAGGAGTTGATGATGTTTACTTAAATTATGCATCCCAGTTGAAGCATACAGCAACAAAATCACCACCATTCGTTTTTTTTTTTTTTTTTTTTTTTTGGTGGTAACGAGTAACAAAATGTGAATGATACTCTATTTTAACCCATAAAATTATGACACATTGAACAACCGTCGTTTTCACGGCAATTATGCTGTCATTTACTTTTAGATAATAACAAATAGCTCTCTGATGATGAAAGCAGTTTTCCGCCACAATTGAGATTGTGATTGTATGCACGTTGCCAGTAGCTTCAGCTAATTTTCACTTTCAGATTTGAATCTCGACAGCGGAAAAGTGTTAGTTCGCTTTCTTTGTTTGTAGCGTTTATGTTTTTCTTGTTTTTCTTATTTTTCATTTTCTTTTCCTTTCTTTTCCTTTCTTTAACTTCTCATATTGAATATGTTGTGATAATGCACGATGATGTGATAATGGTTTTTCTACACTTAAATAAGTTGAATTGCGTTGCGAAAATAGCACACTCACAAAAATTGTGTTATTCAATCATTTGGAAAATGGAGGCATTGAATCAATGTACAGAATAAATTTTGCAAATTATGTGAAAAAAAAAAAAAAACAAAAAATATAATAAGTAGAGCACTTATCGTGTTGCTTTTACTCTTAACGTTATCATTTTCATTTTCAATGAACTGTCATGCAACTGTATATGTTAACATTTGTTTGAATCCAATATAATATAAAAAGAAAAAAATGAAAAAAAGATAAAATTTGTTAAAATTGATGTGCTTGACAGTTCGTTAAATAATTTGTTGATAATTTCTGACATCGTTTTTTTTTTCTCTCTCTTCAAATGCCAAATTTGTAATTGGCGCCATATATTCAATGACTACAAATTGAACATTTTTTTACTGTTAAGTCACTTAAATGATTGTCAAAAAGCTACATCTAAGCCCACCACAATATTTGTGGATGTCAATCCAAAATGAAATGTATGCTCATTGGAATACGCAAGAGAAAATTTAATCAAATTAAATGACGTAAAATCGTGAGTTTAACAACTCGAAATGATGGAATCAAAAACCTCCTCACCTATCTATCCACCCAAAGCTTAAAACTAGCTACAAAAACACTTGCACATCTCATTTTAATGCCGTTAGTGGAAGCATCAACCATCGAAAATAATCAAATCGCTGCAAAACAAATGGATATCATCATTGGTGTTGGTGGCTGTATAAGAGTCACAATATGGTGTTGCACTTTCAGATGCCGCATGCTTTCGCGGTCCATTTAGCATTTTAAAGATCTCATTTATAGCATCGTTGCGTATATAAAATTGAAATGACTAGGAGCCAAAGTGGCTGAATGCTACAAAATGAAATACTAGGTACGACTTAAAAGTCGTAATTTTTCATCAATTACGACCACCTGTGATATCCATCGTGTCGATTTTTCACTCCTGAATCTCGTGATATTGACGCTAATCAAAATTGAATTTGAAAATCGGCCCTGTCAATTGGTGCTCCTCCTTTGTTTATTTTATATTTACGGTTATCACTTTTTAACGGTCCTGGTCACTGCCTAATTGATCCAACCGTTATTGATCCATTTTTAAAATGGTACAAAATAAACGTAGATTGAAAAAAGAACACAACTTTGGACTTTATGATATGTTGTTTTTCTTTTGCTTATCCCAAATTTGGATTAGATTTCTTTTTTCTTCGTGAACTACTATCAGTGCACAACAGGCCCTTGGTTTCTAATAAAAATTGGATCGAATTAAAAAAAAAGGTCTGGGACACTGTACAAAGAAAAATGTTATTGATGCGTGGCAAAAAGATAATTTTCGGATCACTAAGCAATTACCCATAAATTTCTTATCAATTGTTTATCATAAGCTTTGTGTAAACCAATATGAATTTCTTGTTTTTCACAACCTCCTTTTTTACTCTCTCTCTCTCTCTCTCTCTCCCTCTCTCTCTCTCTCTCTCGCTCTCTCTCTCTCGCTCTCCTCTCTCTCTCTCTCTCTCTCTCATATGCGAAGCAAGAACCAAAGTCCGAAGCGATGTTTTTAATCTGGATAAATCTGACAGAACAAAGCTTATATTATATGCTGGCGAAAATCCACGAATAACTACGAATTATAGTTTGTTTATTTTCACCACTTTTTTTGTTCGTTTTCAAAGTTTTATGCGACAAAAATAAATAAATCCACAAAGTTTTTTTTCAAAATCATTTTTTTTTCTTTTTATTTTGTTTCAAAGACATTTGAATTAAAAATGGAAAATAATCCAAAGAATATATTGTATATAGATATTTGTTCGTTGATTTTCGATTGTTCTCAGAGTGCTTAATAAGGATTTTATTTTTAATAACATTCTTTCCAAGACAATAGCTCCGATTAAATCAAACAGCGTATGTAGCGTATTTTGATACGTACTTATGTATACTATCGAACAGAGACTCGGATAAATAATTAAATGAATGAGATTACATTTGGTATTAAGTTTATTTCTGATTAAATACAGATGCCAAATGTTTGTATTGCAGCAGAGAAATTGGCATCAATAATAACAGCAGCCAAATGTATACACAACAAATAGTCGCATTGTATCGATGACAAATAATTTTCATCTGTGTTTTATTGTATTTATTGATGTGTTATATGCACCTTTCTGCTTCATTAAAATTGCTCGAAGTGGCGGTGTCTGTCATAGTTTTCTCGCAATAAAAATCAATATACTGTGTGAAAACGATGAAAAATGACAACGGGAATGGTATTTCATTTACGTCAGAATGAACGGAATAGAGAGAAGCATGAAGACGAAGAGAGGAAATAAAGTCGATTTTAACAGCAAATATAAGCGCTAAATAAAAAAAAAAAAACAACAAGAAACAACAAAAATCAGATTGAACACAATGTATGTGGATCTTCGTCTTCGTGATCCAGTCAGTATGTGTCTTTGGTGAGGTACGCCTATCATTCTATAAAATATAATTCTGGGATGTGTGATGCATGTGTACACATTGTACCGTTAAATAAGCGAGTAAATAAAATCAAAATACGCTTTTAATACCATTTTACGATTGGTCCATAAACTTCGATGATCGGGGGAGCAAATATCAACTCGGGCTACAAGAATATTTCAGTGAAAATCGAAAGAAAGAATCAAATAAACGTATAAGTTATATTGACATGAGAGACACACGCACGCACGAAACAAAAGCCAAACCTGTCAAACAATCGAAAGCGTCGAATACTATTAATTACATCTAATCGCTTCAGCTTAAGTTAGATGACTGGTCAACTGCTGCTGTTATAGTAACTTCGTTATATTTTTCTTTTTCTTTTTCGTTTTCTTTTTTCTTCTTTTCCTTCTTCTTTGATTTCGTTTTGGTGCTGTGCTGTGCTGTGATGTGTTTTGTTTTTTGTATTTTGTTGTCTTATTTTCATTGCCTTGCAAGTTAGCCAAACTTGCATCAAGACTGGATTCACTGAAAGACGAGAATCAAACATGGAGACTCTCTGTTCACATAACAACCGACTTTTGTTTTGTGTCTTGGCGATTAGCTTCTTTTTCCGTACATAAACGCACACATATAAACTTACTTTTATCTCCGCATTGTAATTCTCAATTTTATTTTGTTGTTTTGTTGTACTCGAGATGGTTGTTTTTTCCATTGAGCAAACATTATTATATTGTATTATCAAACAAGAGACATTGCGAAAGAAAAGCGAACATACATACGCAAACACAGACACACACACACAGAGGGGGAGGGAGGAGAGAGAGAGAGAGAGAGAAATAAAACATAAAATGGAAAAATACACGAGAACAAACAAAGAATAACATTAGCTGAGAAGTTTGCACGGACGATAAACGCATTAAATTGTTCTTGATGCGAACACTAACCATTGTCTGTTACGTTAATATGATTTGTTAATCTTTCCAACGTGCGGTTTCGCCAACTTTGGATGTCATTTTGGACATTTTTTTGTTTTTGTTCAAAACTATTTTCCAAATTTTTCAAATTTTTTTTACGCTTCGAATCCGCTCAATTCTTTTTCTAACTTTGATACTTATACTCTAAATAGAAACTTTAATTGTAACTTTAAATTACTGGTTGACCGTACTTTACATTAACCATTAACTCCATACATGTGATGAGGATTATATTATATACATATTGCATATATTACATGAAAAAAAAAAAAAAAAAAAAAAATACAAAACAAAAAGTCCAATTTCCCTCTATTAAAACATATAATTACTATAAATCTAAAGAACACAGAAACCATTATCGCGATTATTAATATGTTTGCAGGGAATTTGAGCAGAAATCAAATTAAAAATGTACAAAAAAAAGTAGCTTAAAATATTATTTTACAGCCGTTTTGTTGTTCCCAAGCCTCACAAATATAAAGATATAAATTCAAATTCATTCTATCCCCTCCCTTTTTTTATAAATTTCATTTCATAATTTATTGCATTTGTGCGAAATATTATAAAATGAAATTGAATATATTTGTTTGAACGCAGAAATTTTACAATTTTACAGTCTGAGACTATTTTGTGTAGTGATTGTGTTATTGAATTTAGCAATAAAGCTCATCATATGTCATCAATTTTGTCATATGCAGAAACAAAAAACTCGTTTTAATGGGCCATCACACATTATGAGAATACATAAAGCTTCTCTGCAAATAATGGCAAAAAGGGTTGTCAATTCGAATAATTTTGGGAAATATTAAAGTTTTCAAAAAGTCAAACCTCTCCACATTTTTTATGGCAAATGGACATTTTTCTGAATTCGAAAATAAAATTCCATTTATTGGGCGCTCTAAAGGTTACAGAGATATCACAATTCAAAAGAAGGAAAAATTTTATGATAATGATAGTGATGGTAATGATTAAGTTAATTTAGTTCAAATCCATTAGCTAACAACAGAAATTATTTTGTCATTTGCAAATTTTTGATTTTCAGTTATCCGTCAAAATGAGTTATTTTATAAAGCTAATCCATATTGTTGTGAATACTTGAAATATTCCATTTAAAATTTGAATACATTGCCTGGAATAACATACCTTTTATTTGTGTTTTATTCTTTATATTCTCCCAAGTTAAAATCTGAAAAAAAAATCAATAAATCTGTTTAATTAATAAGCTCGATTCTGACATATTATTTTATATCTTTTAAAACAAAGAGTGAAAATGATTTAAAAGCAAAAATTTATGTAACGTTTGAGGATATATTTTTATGTGGCTTGGAAAATAATGCAAATAAAATTCCAACGAACAGATTGTGAGCCTCCATCAAATGTGAGCAAGCTGATTTATTCTTGTCAACATTTGTACACCACTGAAGCGATTGTGAATTTCGGTTCTCATTTAAAATATTGTCACGAATGAATCGACCACACTGCCAATCATTTATTTCACATTGACACCAAATTGAAAAGAAACAAATCCCCCATTGTATTGAAGTCAAATAAGAGAAATAATGCATTTATCACGCATTGGCAATAGACCGAAGACAGTAAACAAAAATTCATTCATCGCCACAATTTCCAGCTGTTCGACTGTGTGTGTGTGTCTGTTTTTTTTTTACAAGTGTTTCATTATTTCACTTTACATCTTTTTGTTTTCGCTGTTGATCCTTTTGTCTGTAGATTGGTTCATTGTACGGCATCACGTTAGAACTCAAATGCAATTTTCACAAAATATATAATGAACTGATACTTGTGATGCAAAACACATTCTTAGAAATGAAATTTCCTTGTTTGGTTGAGCTGAAGACGTGTCATTACTCATCATGATGCGAAGGCTTCGTTAGAGTTTCAATGATTGGCCATTTTCTCTATTTCGTTCACTTTTAGCTACTAATACCAGCTAAAAAAAGAAACAAGTATTCAGAAATGTCAAGCAATTGAGTGTAAATTGAATTCTCTTCAAATACTGTTTAAGTTTCATTTCGAATGTCAAAATTACCATGAATAATGTGAAAAGAATCGCACGAAACCAATTTTATTAGCAAACCCTATTCATTCATTTGTAAACATGGTCGTCTCTAGAAAATTACATTTTGAACACTTTTTCGCATGTTTCATAACAAGAATAACGACAGAAGTTTTCTTCGCATTCAAAAAAGGCGCACATATTTCTTTGTAATAATCCCTTTTATTATATGAACTAGTTGCTTTTTGTATGTAACAATAAAAAAAAAAAAAAAAAAAGAAACAATTTGAATGCGAAAGAATGCACTGATCAATGGCATGGTATGGTATGCGTTCAGAAGAGTGCTTTGTAAATGTGTACCGAACAGAGAAGCAAATAGATTATAATTCGAATAGCCATGCGTCTTTTTTATGGGGTTATAAAAATCCCGGCCATATGCGCTGGTTTTAAAATATGGCATATGCAACGAATAACCAATGCACGGCTAAATGTACGGCTAAATGTAAGTATTCGCAGGCCAACATTCTTGGCAAAAAAAAAAACATTTAATTTTATTTTATTTTATTCGAATTGAGTATCATTAGTCTTTTTATTATGTATTGGTTGAACTCAATATGATTTTGCAGTAAATGTAAAAGAATAAATGAGAACATATAATCGCAATTGGAATATTTAAATTAAAATGCAAAAAAGTTTATTATCTTGAGTTTGTATTTGAAAATTTATAGATTATGACGATTATACACCGTGTATGAACTTAGCTTCGGAAATATGATGCATATTTCCACATCATTTATTTAGATAGATTTCTATTAATTAGAAATTATACTGAATGACAATCACAGATTAAGAAAACACAAGTGTGGTGTTAAGGAAACGCGTCCTGCCCTTAGTTCTTTAGATTTTTATTTCTCTCTAGAAAACCATTATCTTCTTGAATTGAGTTATTATATTATGTAATATTAATATAAATATATCGATTTGAGTTAATTATGGACACACTTAAAAAAAATCTTTATGCTTTAATAATCAATTTTACACTGATAGAAGGCTTCTTGCAAATGTCAAGGACTTTATTCGATTATAAAATCCAGATCGTATAAATGAAGTATATACTCGTAATGATTATAACCATAGTAGCCCATTTATACTTGCTCAGTATAATTCCTTGTCAAGTGTAAGCTCTTACTCTATATTTGGGATAATTGTACAGACTTATACTTGAAGAACAATTGTACTAAATGATTTTAAGAGGCAACTATTGCCATACTCATACAAGTACGAGTCTGGAAATCGTACAAAGTACTCGCAAATTATATGTAGCTTTTCATCAATGTAATATTTTTTCCATTTTCTTTGAATCAATTGACGTCAATTTTATACATTTTGCAAAAATAATTGTTTTAGTGAAAGACTAGAATATTAGTAATAATCTGTATAATGACCATTTCAATTAAGATTAAAGTATGTTTTTTTCTTTTCGTTCTCAACAATGAAGTCATTTCCAAACATCGCACATTTCTTCGTTTGAAAAACGTTATCAAATTTATATGCCAACAAAATTCTATGTCACATTCCATCAAGTATAAAGTTATGAAATTATGTTTACTTTTGCTTCTATTATTATCAATTTGTTTTTCTTCATCTTCTTCTTTTCTTTCAATTTATGTTTGTTTTTCTCTTCATCTCGATTAAGCGATTGTTGTTTTAGCAAAAAAAAAAAAAAAAAAAAAATGAAAAATCCCGGAAAGAAATGTAATGAAAAAGTAAATTGTCGAACATTTATAACGGAGCCATTAAACACTGACATGGTTTCTCATTCGCTGTTTTAACTTCCAATAACATCAGATACCACATGGAATTCAAAATTTACAGCCAAAGCACTCAACATTAGTCCATTCAAAAACAAGAAGAAGAAAAAGAAGGAGAAAAAAAATTAAATATTTGAAGAACGTTAAAAAAGAAGACAGAAGACAGTAAAAACAATATGTTTTCACGAATGTTTGCAGGAGAGAATTATTTGGGAAGCAGTTACTATGCTAAACATTGTTTACGTCTCGGATGTTATGAAATCACTCTAAATGTGCGAATGGAATTTTCTTTTTCGACGTAAATGATTTTGCTGAAAGAAAAGATTTCGCATAAAATATGAAAAATGTGGTGTAATTTGCGATTAAATCCAGTTTTATGTTTGAATTTATATTTTCATTTGCGCTAGGCTATACTTTTGGCAGTTTTGAAAGCGACGCATCACATCACATCCATCCGAAATGGTTAGTAACGAAATGTCTGTTTGTATGTTTGATTTTTTTTCAACGAAAGAATACAACATTTAAGATTTACAAAAAAAAAAAATAAAAAAAGAATCAAATCTTTGGCAGCTATAACATATTATGTTTACCTGCCAAAATCTTCCTAACTGCCATTTGTAAATATAATATGTACATTTTTTCTCAATTTACTCTTGTTATTATGATATGTTATTGTGTTTTCACATAAAAAGAAAGCATATCAATCATCACAATAAATGGCTAGACTTTGCATAAGGAATTCTACTCTCCAAAGAAAAGATTCTATTTGATTGAACGGCATCAAATCACAAAAAAGAAGAAAAAAAAAAATGAAAATATGAAAATATGAAAATAAAATTAAAATGCACATTTGTGTTTGAAAATCAAAAACCATTCCGGAAGGCTTAATATAAGTGGCATTCGCTTGTGGTTTTATGTAAATGAAATTTTTAGTTTTTGATCATTTCAAAGATAAATTTGCAAATGCACATGTTGTTCTGGATTTTGTTGCAGTAAAAATGTTAATTAAAGTGTTTTGAACATGCCAGCAGCATAAAGTTAACCAAATACATTGTCATATAAAAATGTCATCGTCATGTGTTACAATTTTTGCTTGGATTAAAACTGTATAACAGAGACTAAGAGACTTCGAAGCATCATTACTACAATAAAGTATGTATGAATGTGTCAGTCAATGCACTGCAAATCGGAAGTTGTATTTGTGATGTTCATTTTTAGTTATGTGGGACATACAATAAGGCAAACTAAACATTTCAAATATTAATTTGAAATTTTCTTGTCGCTTCGGTTAAAACAATGTGTATGTCGCAAGTGAGCCAGAATAAAGGAAATAATGCAATAATATCATTGAGCTAGCGTTTGAAGCATAAAAAGCGATGCAAAAAGCAATTCCTTGGTTTGATATTATTCGTTCAACATTTGAGAAATGTTGGGGGATAAACTGGCACTTGTGTATACTGAATCTAACCGAATTTCATTCTATTTGTACTATTTTCCAAGGGATGGAGAAGGGTCGGTCCGCTTTGGTTGCGGCTGTTTATACGGAATTTTGATGGAATTTTTCGCTTGTCGTCATGTTTCTCTGGTTTTATTTTTGTGCCGGAAAGACGACAAAGACGGCGACAACAACGAATACATGCATATATATCGTTGCTCGATCGTTGCACAATTTCTGTTTTAAGTTGACTGAAAACTATTTCATTTTGTGGAATTTTCGCAATAACAAAGCAAATATCTTGGAAATTGAAATGATTCAAAGAGTAAGGCAGGCAAGAATGTTGCAAAGTGCAGCAGAATTGCCTCCCAAAAAAAAGAGAATAAATTCTACTTGAAAACATAAAATGCCAGTGTGTATTGCTCATCAATACAATCATGTTGTTGTATGGTAATTGAGGGAACATACATTGTCGCTCTTATTAGAAAATTCAAAATATAAAACCAAATTACGAAACGTATTAGTTATGACCAACAAAAAAAAAAAAAAATAATAATGCTTATACGCATAGCATACGAGCCCATGCATACGCACACGCACACAAAATGATGCAAAAAACATTCTGCGAAATTTATCGAACATAATCGTTTGAATTGTGTTTGTAGAAATGTATCTGGGTGAACTTTTGTATTGCACTAACAATATTTTACAACAATTCCGAGGAGATAAGTGCTCATAAAAAATATACAATATTCCAGAAAGTCACACAAATAGTAACATTCCCTATTCAATCAAAAAAAGGGAAAGAAGCATGATTTTGCAAATTGAAAATCGTTGACATTATTTATCATTATTGAAAAAAAAACCATGAATTTTTGCCCATATTTTCGTCTTTTGGTTAGATCTCATGTGGTCTTAAACATTTTTGACCCAATTATGATATGTGAACGACATTTCGTTGATTTATTATCATTGAATTTTACTTATAAATTCAGTATTTCAAAAATAGGCATATATTGCCTATGCAACACACATATCGTTAATCTTGAAACACTTTCCTATAGGTTTATGACCATAAAAAGAAATTAAGGCTTGTTCAATTTATCAAAATTAATCAATATATTTGCAAAGTATGACAACCAATTTACAAAATTGGTAAAACTTATGGTTTTGACACCAAAGGCGAATATAATTTCAATCATTTTCTTTACATTTCAAGTATGGTTGTGTGTGTGTGTGTTTTCGTTTCATTCTTCGACATAATAAATTCATCCATTTGGAATAATAAAATGGTCGAATCGAAGCAAAGCAGGTAATAAGAAGTCTGCTACTAATTGAATGAAATGGTTGTCAGCAACAACATCATGACTAACGGCCAAAAACAGAACACAATTTACGTGAAATGTAAAAAGTCTGATGTTGTGTAGTAAGCTCCTTTGAAAATTGGCCAACAATAGTCACACCATTGGTAAAGTAGCAAAAAAGCCGATGCCTTGATCGCCATCATGCTCATGTCCATGTCTAAGTCCACAAGCACAGTGAAGTAGAGGGGAATGGATAAAGAGAGTGAGAAAGAAAGAAAGAAACGAGAAAGAAAGAAGAGAGAGAGAGAGAGAGAGAGAGAGAGAGAGAGAGGAAAAAATTTTTAGAAACAAAACAGCAATCCAAATGGAAAATGCGAAATTTAATGGACTTTTTATTTTAATCTGTCGCCAGCAGCACTTCGAAACATTTCTATTCAAATGGAACTGATGATTACGTACATTTATGAATGAGAGCTTACATTTTGAAGTGTTTCATATTTTATTTTTGTTGCACTTTGTGCTAAAAAGAACTACCAAGCTCACTTGCTTTTGGCTGGTTGGAAAATTTGAATAGATTTGGATCTACACTGAGCAATGAAAACAGAAATTAAAAAAAAGAACAAAAATTGAGAGAAATTCCATACAAAATACAATTTTCCCCGAAATTTATTCGGAACAATGTTGGAAATAAAGCATGTAAAAAAGATTGAAAATTATTATATTTTTGTTGCTATTCTGTTGCAGAAATTGCTCTCACAGAATTTTCTTCAGAAATATTGCAAATGAAATTTATTTAAATGTGCAATGTCATGACAAAAAAAAACAACAACAACAATAACAGTAAAACATTAAACAAGTGTCTGTTGAACTCTTAGCTATGACGTTTTATTTATATTCAAAATCTATATTCCAGATAAGCAAACAAATAATAATAATGGAATAAATAATAAGAAACAGATGAAATTCTATACAATTAAAAGTAATTTCATGCCAAAAAAATACTGAGAACTATGAATGAAAAGCTTTTCCGTTGTATTTTGCCAATTCAATTTCGCCGGCTAAAATGCATCATCCAATTGATTCAAATACGAAAATTACAAAAAGCATTTTATTTAAAATGGAAACATTGGAAATTCCTTTTGGAAAATGAGATGAAATTCTTCAGCTACAAACTCATGAATTGTAAATAACAATTTCAATTTATGAAGGAAAATGAGTGCAGGGAAAATGCTTTAGCGACTGAAAGAGCACGTATTAGAAAAGAAGATGAGTGCTAGTGTTTTTTTTTCGGTTCAATTCAATGTGATTATTTTTTTAAGAAGATATTTCATTCGAAAATTTTACCAACGAACAGGCTAAAAGATCCTACGGCCATGCATCATTCATCATAAAACATAGAAATTCAAGAAAAGATTCTTCATGTTTTTTTTTTCTTTTTTTTTTTGCGTGAATAAGAAACAAACCAGACGAACTGTTTCACATTCAAAAACATTCAAAAGATACATTTCCCGTCTCTGACCAGAAATTAGGGATATTTCTATGGTTAATTCCTCTTGGCGGATTCACACACTGGACGTAAGTTATAACAAACCGCATTACAAATTCATAACACGTTCTTATGCGGCTATAAGATTGCTGCATTCAAACAATATTTTAAAATGCCACTTAAATTTGCTATAAATAAATTTTCAAGTATTATTATTACTGTGTGTGTTCAAATATTTTATTTTCTTTTTTTCGAAGAATTTCCCATTCAAATAAATGCATTTTCTATGTTATTCAATTTAAATCTATTTATGGTGGTCGCACACATTACTGAGCAACAATTAATCATAGAATGTGAATAATAATCAGAAAAATTGATAAAAATATCAATTGAATTCTGATGTGCATTCATATTAAATATAACATTTTTTGAAAGGTCATCTTATCTGCTATTTCTTCAAATTAAATTTGCTTTATATTTATATTTTTCTAAGTAGTTTATATAGTTATACATCGAATTGATTCCGTATGGTCGTTTATGTGCAGCGGAAAGGAAAATTAGCGCTTTCTCAGTTTTTTTTCTTTCCTTTTCTTTTTTTCAATTCTATCGAATGCAATGTATAGTGATGCTGAACATAAATTGAAGAACCGCAAATAAGTAAAATACACATGGAAATGTGTGCATTTTTTTCTCAAGAGAAGTAAATCAATGTTACGCGAAGCAGATTGGAAGTGAAAAAAATGCACCATTTTTCTTCGACAATCTTTTTTTTTTTCATTTTCTTTCAAAAACATGCATTCAAACAGTAAGTGGCCAGCAGATAATACGATGGAGAATTTCAAAGTCAGTGCACGATCGGAATATCTCTTGTTCGATTCCAATGCGGTAAAGAATAAATTACAAATGAAAATTTGAAAAGGAAAAAGCCCAACGAAGCACAAACAAGTAGAAAGGAATAAGGAATCGCAGGTTCATATAAAAATATGTACGAAAAAAATAACAACAAATAAAAATACATCCGAAACCGGAGAAATGAAAACATGAAGCGGTGCACAAAGCAACAGAGAGAAAGATCAAATAATAAATGGAAAAGAAAAACACTGTTGTTTAAGTCATCGTTTTTACTTTCTTTTTCTTATCCTCACTCTCTCTTTTTCTTGCTCTCTCTTGCTTTGCACTCTTTCTCCATTTTTATCTCTCACACTCTATTGCATTTGTGTTGACTCAATCTCAGATGCAAAGCAGTGGTTTACGTTACACAAAGTTTTTATTTGCTCGTAATGGCGTTATTTTGTGTGTACGTTCAATTCCAATGAATGAGCTTAGGGCCAGCCAAATAGAAAACGTAAACTACAAGTGAAATCGTGATCAAATTGTTGAACTAACAACAGCAACAGTATAGCATGGTACAGTACAGTACAGAACAGCAGTACCGAAAATAAAAACAAATCGTAACAAAACAAACGATTTATAAAGTTCAGTGAATGAACGTCTTAATAATTCGAAAGTCTCTGAGCTCCAAAAGATATATACGTATTGTTCTAAGAATCAGACGAAAGAACAGATTCGTTATTAATCTTACAATACAAAGTTCAACCCGTTCATTGTTCATTGTTTGCAAGTAAAATCTTCACTTTGACTTGACTTTGCCAATATTGAAAACTATGCACACAATGATGTTACGATCGACAGCAAAAATCAAGGACTTTATAGCATTACGGCCATTGGATCTATTTCTTATTTTTTGTGGTTTTCGTTTACTTTTTTTTATTTGATTTGGAAATTATGTAGTTAATCGAGATTGGGAGAGAAAGAAATAGAAAGAAGGGGACAGACAGCCAGAGAGAGAAAGAGAGAAGCAAATGAAAATAAAAGAAGAGATTTTGTTATCTTACCAATAATTGCTCGCGTGTATATTATGACTTTGTGATAGCGTCGAGTTTTCAATGAAATCTGAACAAAGCAACACACCATATAGTACACATGCATTGAACTAATAGCAAACGGACACCATAACTAAGAATGAACAATTTACGCAATATATTCTGGTTAGAAGATGCTGATGATTTTACACACTGAACACGCGGTGCACACACACAGCTTAAATCCAATGACGGGCCATTATCGAAAAACAACTTTTTGCATAAATTTCAATTTAAGAGAAAAAAAAACTTATCTATTCAGTGCCCAACTTTAAATCGTGTATGTGTGTTTGCGCGTTTATATGTGTGCAAATCGCGTGCACTGCATGCCATTCCATAATGTTGAGAGATTTTCGGGAAGATATTGTATCTATTCCGTAGATATTAAGCATCTTTTACGTATTGTTATTAAGCAGTCGTGAGATGCAAATACAAGTAGCTGCATATCATTTTTGATGGTGCGCCAAAGAAAATAGCAACATCAAAACATTGCATCCATATTTATTCAATGCAAGTACAACTTTTTCAAAGTACCAAAAGAAAAGAGATAAAGTAATGCTGATATTAAATGACTTAAATGTGATAGTAAACAGTAGAAGGGTAAAGAAATGTACATATTAAGTAGCTAAAAATGGTCGACAAGACCGACTTTTTTTTCTCTCAACTAAAAACTAATTGCCAACATTGATTCAAATCAGTCAAATGAATCCAAGATCAAAAATTAAAGATTATAGTCTTTCTAACCTTTGCCATCTTACGGTAATAAATCAATGGACAAACAGAACTAAACTCTACCTTATACGCTTAATTGTAATCCATTACATTTTACCGATTATCATATTTTTCTTCTGCAATGCGCTCGAAATGGTGAAATAAAAGATAATGAATACAATATTGTGTATAAGGTACACACTGTGTATGTATATCTTTATATATATTTTTTTTTCTTTTTTTTCTGCGAAACAGAAGGCAAATGCCAAACGGTAAAAACACGGCACAAAAACGTATACAAAAAATGTCGAATGCTTTCTGTGCATCGGTAGCCAAGGGAAAAAGGAAGTGGCTCATGATGAAAATGGGATAAATTGCTGTGTATTGCTGCAGAGATACTTGTTTTTGCCATCTATTTCTCTATACAATTTTCTTTCATTTTTTTTTGTGTAAATTTTGTTTTGAAACATAATGCCGCTGTGTTTTTGAGTGCATCGCATCCCTTCTGGATCATACACAGATTGCGGCACACATGCAGCTTTACTTTCTATATATTTATAGACACTAAAACACAACCTGTAATTTTCTATGCATACTTTTTTTTCCTTCTTGTGATCGCTATTCATCAAAATGCGAAGGGATCGGAAAACGGGGGGAAAAACAGAGATAGAGAGAATGAAATTGTTAAAGTGTTTTTGGAATGTTTTTTTTTTTTCTTCAAAATGGCAGCAAAGTAAACCGACTATGTTTGGCAGCACAGCAATTCAATTGTACAATGGAGAAAGAGACAGAAGAAGAGATGGAAATAAAGTGAGAAAGCTTGAAGAATAAAAAACGAAAAAAAAAGAACAAAACAACAATCTGTTTGGTATACAAACAAGTTGTTCAGAGACTTGCATAACGAAATCTATCTTTGCTATCTGAATGTTCCTTGTGATGGATATAAGATTCGAATCGACTCTACGATATTATTCAGACGCATCAGCAATAGCGAACGGACTAAAAAAAAACTCATTGAATTCCATAAAGTTCATTTTAAATATAAAAAAAAATGCAATAGGAAAAAAGATGGTTTCTCTTGGATACTCCCTTTTTGGTTTATGAACGTATGATTGTAAATTATCGGAATGTATGGTATCGACTTTGGCAGCCGAGGCAGTTGTTGTTTACTGTAGACATCAACATTTTATCTCGGTACAAATGACATGGGATTTTATTCTTTCTTTCATTTTTCGATTGAGACGAAGAAAATTCTTGAAGAACGGCTTCAAGATGCATGAGCAATGGAAGAGTGCGAAAGTAATAATAAAACACGCGACAAACATCGCACTTTTCCTCATTCAAATGGGAAAAAATGTGAAAATAGAAAAAGAAAGGGAGAAGAAAAAAAATGAACAAAAATCTACAGACAGAGAAACGAATTGAAAATGCACTTAAGATGGAGCATTTGCTGTTTAAACTATTCAAACGTGCTGTATGTGTCGGTATGTATGTGAAAAAGTGTCGCCAAACACAAAAATCGTTGTTCACTTGCCACATTTACGATGTATTCGTGCGAAGGGAAATGAATGCGTGTCTCTTATTTGCATACAAACGAGTTGTTGCCAAAGTCATCACACATGAAGAAACAGTTTGGTATTGTCAGGTTTTTGATGATATTTGACTCAACACTTTTAAAATGTCGAATTGTGTTTGTACTTCCGTTGAGCACATTGAAGAAAGAAAAAAAAAAAGGAAACTGAAAGAAAACGATGGTGAAATAGCTTTATTTCTTGACGTTGCGCGTTGCACTGTTTTTCTATTTTCAATTGTTTATCTCGTTTAGGTGCTGGATATAAACAACTAGTGAACGTTAAGAACTCTGATGGCGTCGCGCGTATAGATCAACGGACAAACTTTGATGTTATTACCACAAAACTATTGATGTACACATTATATGCGCATCGACTAAGTCTTGCAAGAATGAAGCTATTCTCGAGCTTGTTTTCTTCCCACACCTCTATCTCTCTGTCTGTGTTTTTGTTGCACGGTCTAATCGCAAATACTTGCATACCTGTGCACACGTTATTATTTTTTTTTTATTCGTCGTCGTCTTTTTCTCTCGTTAGATGCCATTCATGATTTAGAAAATGAGCAACAACATACACAATGATGCTGCAAAGGTATGCATTCAAAAGTGCGGTGGATGATACAAACAAGACGACTATATCATAGCCTTAATGGTTTTGAATAAATTACCAGCTTCTTTGCACCGTTATAACCCACCTAATGTATCTCAAAGCGCCGAACCACGCTTAAAATTACATCGAATAAGTAAAGCGCACACAATTCAAATTGTAAAGCATTCATAATGGTGACATAATAATGGCACCACAAATAAACGCGTGCTGGTTGCTAAACTGCCTCTATTTGCTTCTGTGCTCAATCTATCCGTAAACACGCTACACGTGTACATGCGAAACGCAAAATGTTACAGTTCAAATGAGACATATGGTACTCACTCTGTTTCCTATATCCTGTGCATACTTTGTGGCGTGATACGCATTTACTTAACTTCTACGGAGGCAACAATGAAAAAAAAACCTGTAATAATGGCATCGCACAATAAGTGATCATAAAGATTTCTTCACATATACGATGAGAGAGGGATGCGCATCATGAATTTATAAGGAGTGTACTCGATGTAAAGTGGCAAAAATAGAAAATAAATAATAAAAAGAAAGAAAGAAAGAAGCATTCTATGGCGTCCCACTTTTCGGTTGCTGGCGCGGTCAAACTGATGAACGTATACTTCCTTTCACCTGAGCTTCTTCGTTTCATATCAATTTCATTGGCTATTCCCCCCCCCCCCTTCCAATTGCAATGAATACACAGTGTACATTGAAGAAAAATTCAAAATCGCATTCTTCTTGTAGCTTTCGCATTCGAAAGTATTTGCATTAAAATTGTATCTTCATGACTTGTCATATATTGAACAAGTATCCGATATATAGACATTTGTACCATAAAAATGGTGCTGCTTTATGATTGTTTGCTATCACGCATACAAATGTCAGTTGGTGAAAGAAAGAAAAGAAAAGAAAAGAAAAATAGAAGAAGAAAAAAAAACAAGACTTACACAAATAATAGTAATAAAAATTGAGGTATTATAATAGCCATTTGGTTGATGCTGTTTTCGTCACTTTTCGCCCCATCTTCAGTCTCATTTAAATGTCCCTCCGTCATTGTACATTTGCATGTTATTTCTTCCAGTAAATTCTTTAGATTTTTGCCTTTTTTTCATTGCTATTCTCGCATAACAATGCATAATCGCTTTTTGTTATCAAGTCAATAGGTATTGACTTGAAAGAGCTTATATTTTTCAACGTAATAAAGCTAGCTCATACTCACACGCGCACACACACACTCATACTCATACTCACACTCACCCTCGAGCGCGCACACACACTTATCTCAACTGCAAAACTTCGTTGTCGAAAAACCCATCATTGAATTTTCAATGTTGTACTTTATAAGAAAAAGGAAAATGTATTAGTGATTTGGTGTCGTGCATGCATTTGTTTTCTGCAGCATTTTAATGTTATATATGTCTCCGCTTTCAGTTGTTTTTTTTTCTCTTCAAGTGAGCATTCAGAATTGCTTTTTATGCATTTTACTTATTGACTCAGCTTTCAATGTATTAGCACATTCATAAAAAGTGAATTCATGAGGAAATTTCACAATACATTGTAATTGAAAAAGATGAGAAATGAGACAATATGTTGCAAAGCAACATTTTATCACTTTTCAAATGCTTAAGCAAAATTAACACTACCACGCCTTATAGCTAAATTTTATGTAATGCTAACGTTTATTTTAATTGAAAACGATCATATGCTCATAAAATCTTCGATTTGATGGCCGTAAATCGTTTAAACTTGACAATGACATAATTTCAATTAGTGCAATTTAACCATATTTTTTGTTTGAAATGTAAGATTTCTTCTGGCTTCTTTAATTGTGCAATATATTTTGATTGTTTGTTTGAATACAATAGTAACCATATATGGCAATTTTTTCATATTTTAAGGATTCAGGGGTTGTGTAATTTATATAAAAATGTTGGTACCATCCAATCGTTAACTTTCAAAAGTTAACTTGTATTCACACATTACAAAATGATGTCAATTTAAAATTTCGAGCTCATTCGCGAGTTAAATATGAAAAAAAAAAATTCCTTTCAGATTACGAAGCAAGAGGGTGTAAAAGTAAACATCTCCCCCTAGCGTGCACGTCTTACTATGAGAGAATATTCATATGTGTCATACTGGATCGACTTATATCGGTGGTTGAAGTAGCTCAGAAAGTATATGTTGGGTCATACTCCAACATATAAGCAATTTAAATTTTAAATTGCAAAACATAATTCATGTATTGTGAATATGGTATAATTCAAATTTCATTTTCTCGATACGTGTGGGCATGCTATGTACTGTACGCGCCCCGGATTCGGGACAAAATAAATTGAACAACTCTAAATACTTACTCTCTTTCTCTCACACACTCACTGACTCACTCACATTCATCCTATTTTGCACAGAGCTGTGGAATAACATTCATTTCTAGTCATGATATTGTGTGAATATGAGAGCATTTTTCGGTGTTGGTTTTCTATTCAACCTTTTCATCTTGTTTTCGCTTTCGTGGCTTTTTTTCTTTCTCTACTTTTCTCTGCCTTTCTCTCTCTCTCTCTCTCTCTCTCTCTTGCCATTTATAGTGTTATTCGAATTGAGTAGTGCATATGAATGTAGGAAGCGCGATACATCTCAAATGCTTATGAACTTAAGCGTTATTATGCATGTGACCTGAATAAAAGGTTTTTTTTTATTCAACATCTCCTGTACGATCCTTTGCCAAGAAGTACTATACTCGACTCGACTCGTTTTGTTCTATTTCAATGAATTGATCGACATTGTGTTTGGTCGCCTTTCTGGATTTTATAAAATGGCTTCTAGATGCAAGGGATGAAATAGGAAAATAGCTAAAGCCACATGAGTATAATGGTGCAACCATCATCTCCAATGAATGCATGGCAAAGGCCAGTTAAATAAGCAGCACATTCCATTTCTTAACTAAACATTTGAATGGAAGACGCAAATGAAATATAAACTATAAAGGAATAATGGATTTTTTTTTTTCACTCCCGTTCTTTTGCTATAGTATTGAAAATAACAAGGATAACCGCATAAATAAGAGACGGAATATGTGCATAAAATGTTGCATGCAATAAATGTACTGCAATCGCTTTTTTCTTTTCCTTTTCGTCTGCATTTTTCTGTCTATCTCTAGTAAAATGTGGTTAGAATGCTTCTTTCAATGTATTGGTTCTCAAATAATATGTGAAAATTGCATTATTGGATATCTCATGAAAACGAAACACACACACACACACACAGAGAGAGAGAGAGAGAGAGGGGCAGAGAGAGAGAGAGAGAGAGAGAGAGAGAGAGAGAGAGAGAGAGAGAGAGAGAGAGAGAGAGAGAGAGAGAGAGAGAGAGAGAGAGACATTCACTTTACGTGTTGGTGTAAACTGTAG
The DNA here is from genome assembly GCA_029041755.1 of Resseliella maxima. Classification (NCBI taxonomy): domain Eukaryota; kingdom Metazoa; phylum Arthropoda; class Insecta; order Diptera; family Cecidomyiidae; genus Resseliella; species Resseliella maxima. Next base: position 1,234,614 of record JAQOWM010000327.1, read on the forward strand.
ACTGTACAACAGCACATTGAATGCATTGCTAAACACACACACGCACACACACACACAGACACACACACGGTATGAGAAGCACTTCATTTAACAAGCATATTCATGCTGAAATATTCCATTTCGTATTACATTATGAATTGTTGCGATGCGTTTCTGATGTTGTGCACGTTGCATCGTATAAATATTGAACATAACATACTCACGGCAAGCGAAAGCATAACAAAGATTACGTTGAAATCAAGTCCATAATAAAATTTCGTTGGAAGGATTTCGCGTGTATTCAAAAAAAGTCAACGGGCCATGCTATGCACACATGAAATAACTGTCGCATGTTCATTGTTCATGATAAAAGTAGATATTCTTTGAGCATTATATATTTACATATTCACATATTGACCATTTTATATTCTTTTATTTTTAGTTGTCATTTTGTGGAAGCAATATTTTACAGCGACAATATACAATTTTACAACTCTTTCTTGTTCGTTATTTCCATCTTGATATCCGCCAAACTATATTTATTGTATAATATTGGATTGTAAAAATCATTTTTGTTTGTGCGTTTAATCATTAACAAAATTTCTTAAAGGACATTCCATGTATATTAATGTTCGAACAATCGAACCCAATCCATTTGATATCTGAACCCCTTATGACAATGTATTTTTTAATTCATTTTCATCCGGTGGTTGCATATATATTGATAATATAGAAATTATACGAAATATTTACAAAATTGAACAACTTCTGATTAGATACTTATTGAAAAGCCATCTAATAATAAAAGTTTCCAAATCTTTATTCACTATCATCATGAATTCAAAATTGTAAAACTCTGTATGATTTTCAACTAAATTTTGTGCAAAATTCTCCGAAAAGTTTTGAATGAGAGAGTCCATTAAATATGCTCAGGGCTAATTTATGTTGTTATAGCACGGTTTGAGCTATATTTGTGCAATTTTATTCTTCGGCATTTTGGTGGAAAAGCGCCGAGAAAAGCATTTCTTTTGAAAATATAGCGTTATCATTAAACACATAAATTGCGCAACTTTTCAATGACAATAAATAATATTTAGCCAACTCATATGCATCTCGCTCATACGCTACAATTCTATAAGGCTGTGTATTATAGGCAACAATACGTTGTCATTATTGTCGCCTACATGCAGACCATATAGCCATAAAAATGTTATTCGGAAGAAGAGAAGAAATATTGGAAAAAATTGATCATTTTTTGGCTTAGAAATTGAATTACAGTGCAATGAGATCTATAAGAAAGAGTTCCATTTAGGGATGAATATTTATATAAATCATATTTTATTGCATATGAATTTGGTATCAGTTGTTTCAGCCACGCATTTATTATGGCATGCCACAAAGAACTTTGTTGCCATATCAAAAAATCAACTCAAGTATAAAAAAATCATCTAAGATGGATTCCATCTAATGGAATGAGAATTTAAGCGATAAACATTTTCAATGGTTTCCCTATACAAACATTCACACCAACATTCTATACTCTTTTATTCATTTGTAGTATTTACAAATGTTTTTCCAATACAATAACATTTTATCATCCGAAATCTAGTGACATTTTGACAGAGGGCATTAAAATAATTAACTCAATATTGTGAGATTAGGTGTTCAATTGTTTTGAAACTTACAATTTGTGAATATACTTTTTCATTTATCCAATGTTTCAATTGATTTAATGGCCTTGAGACCATTATGATTTTTTGTGGTCTCTTTCTAAATTAAAATCCCAAATCTATTTGAGGCTAAGTTACATTATTACAAACATAATAAAAAATAATTGGCACGTCCAATTAGAACATATTTTCATATGAGTTATACAAATGGTTATAAACCTGTGTTTTATCGAACTTCATACTTGAAATCATACATGCCAATTTGACCCATTGTTAAAAGTCAAGTCAAATGTTAAATATGCACAAGATTCCAATGATCATGAATAAGATAAACATACAAATTACAAAATTGATTTTATTTAATAAATCGAAATCAGATTATTTTGAATAGAAAGAATTTTGTTTCAAATGACACAATATTCTGATTAATATTGCTTAATTTTTTTTTTTGTTCAAATTTTTATTTAAATTTTTCAACAGGGCGTGGTTTTTATATCACATATAAAATTCATTATCTGATCTGCCGACAGCAAGCTATTGGAATTACAAAAATCTAACTTTTACGGAATTACAAAAATTATATTATTGCAAACTCTGCATGATTCTTGGGTCTAAATCAAGAAACAACAAAATGTAACAAATTTAAGTTGAAGTGGTAAATGCCACTGGCGAATGCCAACGAACCTGTTTTATTGTCGACCATATTTTTTTTATCGTTCATTAATAGGCTAACGTTTTTGGTTAGATCACAAAATGTTCTATGGTTTTTTGATTAAGTTCGGTAAATCTGTAGTTTTTGTTGTGAAAAATAAACAAATTTATTGTGTATCACACAATCGAAATTCGCTAGACCAAAAATGAGTCTAATGAGTTGTTTTTGTTTACATCTGATTCTACAATAAAATGTCTGAACTTTTTTTTTCTCGCTTAATCGTGCATAGGAATGAACGAATGAAAACATTTCCAAAGTGCAGGTTAACATTGACTAAAATGCATTCAATTTTGAACATGCGCAAAGCAAACTCATTAAAATCCATTCAATCGAATTACATTTGATATTTTTAAATCAACTAATAACGTTTTGAATTGAAATTACTCTTAATCAGACATCAAAGTACTACAGCATTTACTGAGTTTGAAATATATTTTTGCTTCTATTTGTCAAATTTTCTGCAATTTTTCTGTTAAAAAATCACGTATTCATAAGATTTAATGGAAAATAAATAATATAACCGATCTGCTCTTTTTTTTTTCTTTTTTTTATTCTCTCACCATTTAATGATTTCCGTTTGATAATTTTTGTATACGAAATTTTGCAAAAGTTGCTTCCATCCGGTACAACGAATCTGGTTATTTTGGCATTTTTCATTACTATGACTTGCTGTTTTGACAGCAGTGTCCCGCTGTTGTTGAGACTTTGCGAATGACGGTATGCACCGCACAATGTATACCGTAACAATGGAAACATTCATTCGCGATAATACGATTTTATTGTTCATATTTTCACTGACACAAAAGAATTGATTAAATTTTGATTGGATTTTAAATTGATTTAACTGGTTCTTATGCAAGACAATTTTCTGATGCTCATTTATTTTTTTGGCATCACATCATCTTTCAGTAGATTTATTTGGTTGGAATCTTTTAAACAAGGACTTTTGTACGATGAAATTTATTTTGTGACGTGAATTTAATAAAATATGAGTATAGATATAAATCGAGAAAATTCGTGAAAAAAAAATACTCAAAAATTTGAGTACTACATTATTAACGAAAACACTGAAATTGAACAAAAAAAAAAAAAAAAAAAAAAACTAACAAAATAGACAAAATTCCAAAATTCATTAAAGCTATCCAGTTGTTTATCCAAACAAAAACCAATTTGGTAATACCTAATATTTATTTAAATAATCAAGTCAAAGTCTTATACAAATCGTCCATAAAAAATTATTATGCAGCATGAGAAACAATGAAACTTAACTTAGACTTTCATTCACAATAGTAAATAAATTCCATTAAAATTAACACTTGGTTGCTGTCTTTGCTATGAAAAAAAGCGCACTCTTACGGAATACAGACACCGGGTAGTGCTTATTGCCTATGTAATTCAGATCTTCTTACTGTAAAAAAGCATTAATATCAAATTCATTTACTGAAATCTTTTCCCAGCATGAGAAAGAATTGTGTTTATTTGTATTTTGAATTACATCTATTGTCGATATAAATCGAACTTAAGCATTTATATGGCAAACCATGACCTATCCAAATTAACTGATCCATTTACAGCCCAAATTATTTATTTTTTTCAATCATTTTGAATGGATTTCAATAAAATTATTGAAAATGTCATGATATTCGTGTAAATTATATTTAGTTTGTAATTTGTGTGTATACATTTCTGTATAAAGATGGATATTTTTTTTTATAATTCTGGACCATGTGTTTCAAGTGGATTGATCGCAATGACATTTGTTTTTGGTTGTGAAAGAGCAAAAAAAAAAAAAAAGAGAAAAATGAAGTGAAAGAATGAAAGAGAGGGAGAAAGAGAGACAGAAATGTTATATTTAAAATCGCATTTGTTGCTGTAATATGAAGTTAATTGTTGGTTGTGAAGATGCCTTGTGGCAAATAAAGCATGCCATTCGCATCTCATCATCAGCAATTGAACAGTTCAGAGTAAAAATGTTATGTAGAAAAGTTCCGTGGAAAAGTGTTAATATTCAGTGTATTCAACATACAAAAAACTACAAAAAACAACAAAAAATACATTCAATAATAACATTTTTACTCTGAACTGTTCAATTCTACAACTTTGATTGAAGCACGACATTCAATCAGGTTTTTTTGAAGCCAGAGAAACATGTATAAATCCATCAATTGGCACATAAATCGGTTATACGACCAGCATTTATTCATTCGACATGGAATTCATTTCATTTACGCTTGAAATATCATTTCATTTGGTGAATTTCTTTTTTCATATATACATATATCTTTTCCTATCTCTGGATGGTGATTCATTTTTCATAAATCATTTTTTTTCCCTTTTGTCTCATTTGAGTCAACAAAAATTCCGTTTACATTTTAATATTGCCCGTTCAATTTAAATCTTTTATAAAAATTGATTAACATCGTTTCATTTTATTAATGAATTTTTTTCGCTTTTTTTTTATTCACCGAGAAGAAAATGATAATTATTTATTCAACGGTTGGATTTGATTTTTAGTTTTTTTTCTTCATTCGTATAAAAGAAAGCGTATCTGATGCAATGGAATCAAAGCGAGAAATTACGATTATTTTTACGTGTCACAGCAAATCCGATACCACCAAATGATCCCATATGCGATGAGCATTCTATACGGTAATGGTGATTTCGACATACTCACCAATGAATTCGTATGCTGTTTGTGATGATGTGGAATGCGGTTAAATTTGATATGAGTGAAAATCATATCAACAGAATTAAGAAGAGAGAAAAAAAGACACACACACACACAGTGATGGAAGAAACCAATAATCATGCAGCGAGCCTTTGGATTGCGGTACGCACTATGTTCGGTTGTTGTGGACGATGGAAGAAATGATTTTGTCTCAGTCAACAAGCAACTGCCGAAAATATTCATCATTAATAATGCACTTTCATAGCCGAATTACTAACAGTTACGTTATTCACATACATAGCACAACAAAGCATTCATGTTGTTGCCATCTCGACCCTTTTTCATCTCTTTCAAGTAATCAATATAATGATTTCTTTTTCCTTTTTTTTTTCTTAAATATTCAGAAAGTCATTCGTACATACTACATAGGCTTTTTGTAATTGCACATTAGTGAAAGCGTTTATCGGATTGCTTCGCGCGCCTATATGGAGGTGCGGCGGCAAACTAGCTGCGACTTGGAATGTCGCCCATTGTGGCAACGTTGTATCATTTGTGTCTTTGTAAGTAAGAAAATTTGCACGTACGCGTGCCGCATTCTTTTTGGGATTTTCTATCTTTGATATGCCTTTGCCGTTCATGTGTTTGCACGTTTAAATATTGGCATTGCCATAAGTGTTGGTAAAAAGAATGCGCACTCATTCTCCCGTTACGTATTTGTATGCAAACATTCCAATCAAAGATCATCTTCCTGAAACGAATAGTTTGTATGTAATTTTGTTTTTCTTTTTCTTTTTTATTCTGAAAAATGTGACTATGCCTTTCTTGATTGACAAAGGTATGCATGATTCCCACCTAAACAATTTCATGCGGAAATTATCGCTAACTCGGAAGCTGAAACCGAAACCGAAACCGAAATCAAAACCACAAGAGGAAAAAAGAAATTCGATCCAGAAATTTTTATTGCAATTATGATGTGAATTTGGTTTTTACCATGATGTTTAACCACAATTCAAAACTCGCTTTTATGCAAATGCAACTTTTTTTATTTGCTTAAAATCTCAATTGCAATTTAATTATACAAATTTCGAACAAACACAAAATAAGATTGAATTTACTTAATTCCAAGCAAAACGTGCAAGTCTGGCTGGAATGTAAAATGTTTTTGTTTGAAGTAAGATCACATATCCAAATATCATCAAATACACATTGTGATGAATAGTGTGTAGTAGGGAGGACCAAATTATATCAATCTTTTGAAAAACCCTAACACTTTTGATCGGAATAGTTTTCAGATATCAAATCAAACGTTTATTACTTTTCAATACACATTCACTAAATTGTTCATTTATTTGAAACGCTATGAGCGCAATGATTTCTGAAAATCGGCCCATTCTAGTACGTATATCTGTCTTTATTTATATTTTGATATTTTTTTCACATTGGTCGCTCACTGAAAAATGCGAGAATGAGATTTGTAAACGAGAAACAAACACAAATATAGCAATCACTACGCACCAACAGCTTCACACCATTCGAAAATGTTAAAATTGCAACGGGAGCATTACAAAGCAAGAGAAAGAAATGAATACAACAAGGAAAAAAGAAATAGTAATGTGGAATGAAAACTAAAGACATCGCTTACGACAGCCAAATGAACAAGGCCGGATGTGTGAGAACGGGCACTCACAATGAACAATCTCGAGCAGCAGCAGCAACAACAACAAAAAAGACACTCAGCGGCTATCCAAACTACAAACGACAACAAAATATGTATGCGTATTTGAGTGTAAATATTGATCGTTCGGTCATTAATTTTCACCGTAACACATATCACTTCAAATGGATACCAATTTTCTGTTGTATCACTTTGGCTGTGGCCTTTGCAAGCAACACCAGATGGTACAATGTTTTGGCAGCCACAAAACAATAATATTTCTCCTTTTTTTTTCTCCCTTTTTTCTAGATTTTTTTCTACTTTTTTTAATCCATTTTTTTCTAATCCATGTCTTTTTCTCATAAATTCGTTTCGACTGCCTGCCTATTAGTATCTGTTTTCAATTTAAGTATTTATGTATCAAATAGTATTGTTGTTTTTGTTGTTGTCGTTGTCGTCGTTGTTCAACAGATACATTCACAAGAGTGAAGTTTGTAGAAGCTAAAAAAAACTTAAAATATTTCTCTTTATCATCATCTTCATCATGCCATTTGAATGAATGTGGCGCTTTGTAAAAATTTTATTCATTTCGGATTTTTTTTTCACTCGATCTGGGCTTTAATGTCTAGAGTGTATTCCATGTACTTGTTTATTCGATGCCATGGAAAACAAACATTCATGATAGCTCAATGGTATTTATCGTTACTGATGTTGCTATTACCGTATCTATCCCATTCATTACTTGATTTCTATAATTTTTGTTGTTGACATTTTCGTTTTCAGCCAGTTTCTTGTTTAGTTTGTCTTTGACTTTCTGAAACATAATAACTCTCATAAAGTAAATTGAACAAAATACAGTCTAACAAAAATGAGTCAAAGAAAAAAACAGAATAACAAACTGTTGCGTTCACTTTTTCGTCAAATCAAAACATTCAGCACAAATCATGGGCTTTGTTGTTTGAGAAAGAATAAATTATTATTCTGAATAATGTGATGCTTATGAATGATTGCGAAATGAATCGAACGAAATAGAAGGTCCAAACCGAAACAAGTTGGATCATATATTTTTTCTCTTTATCGTTTGACGTTATTCATCGTACTTCACAACAGAATTGAAGAGAGTTTCAGATGAATGACACAGAATAGATATATAAAAATAAAGAAGAAGAAACTAATCACATCATCACCGTACGCAATGCAAATCCCCTAACAGGTCACTGATCATTTCTCTTAAGCGCTCGATCGCTGAACCGCATATATATATATACATATATATATATCTACACATTCAGGTATATAATTTATTATTCAAGTTACAAAATGTATCGCGATGCGACTATCATGAAAATTATTTATTTTTTTTATTTTTGCTTTTTATTTTTGGCAAATACATTACAAACACAAACACTTAACCCACGAAAATCGGCAAACTACTCAGAAGAATCATAATCAAAATGTTTGCGACGTGAGAATATGATACTCGTGTTGAAATGGAATTTAAATGCCGATTTAATGTGAATCACTTAAATTTAAAACGCGTCACACAAAACGAAAGACTTACCCGTGATGTTATGCAAATCAAATAGAGACTAACGTGCCTTCGTAAATATTTTTTGCTAATGCATTATACATCTGTAGTCATAATCATAATCAAAACAAGAAAAAAAAATAAATGCACCAAATTTCAATGTAATTTTCAACACTTACACCGTACATTCCATAGTTTATAACTAATTGTCCCGGTCGAAAAAGAACATTTTTCAAACTAATTCAATGTATTTCAATTTCAACCAAAAATTCACGAGCAAATTCACTTTGTAAACAAACTGATTGATTGTAACAATTTTTTTTTTAAATATTCTTCAACAAAAACCAAAAACAGGACACAATTTTCTTTTTTTTTTTTCGTAAGATAAGATCACTTTGATCAAAACGGAATGACAACAACAATACACACGAAAAATAGAATCATACACTTGGAAAAAAATGTATGCACGATAAATAATATTGATAAACGTGTACACAAGAATCCTATATTTGGTTTTATTCCATTTTAGCGATGTGAATTTCAAACGAACGCGAGCTAAATAATCACACAAATACCAATTAGAAAATGATCATTGCACAATTAGTTTTCTATGTGAATTTTTTACATAGTTCTGCCTCTTTTTTTTTTCTCTCACTCTCCCGTTGTCTTTTTTGTCGTCTGCATGCAAGCAGACAGCATCATCAGCAACAGCAGCAGCAGCGGTTTGATCGATACGAAAAGTGCTACATATATGTTTTTTACTTCTTCTTCTTCTCTTCAGTTGTTTGTTTTTGTTGTATCTGTTGTTGTCTTCTTATTCTGTGTGTGCCTTCTTTTCCTCAACATTTCGAATCGGTCGTTGTAGCGGTTTGTTGACTGCATTTTTATGTATGTGTATTATTTTGTATATGAAATGAAAAAAAAAACACACATAGACACACAAAATGTGGATGTTTTTGTGCTTGCGTGCTTTGTAAGTGTATTTGTATCAAGACTGCAGTCGAAGATGCATTGCTAAGGTGCTTACTTGTCACTTTGTTACTGAATGCAAGATATACGAGAAATACAACAGGTAATTGCCGTCCGTTTGCGCACCGATCCCGTGGTTATGTTAATCAACATATATTTGTATGTGTGTGTGTTTGTGTTTGTGTTTGTGCACAATCTGCTAGATTTAACAAATGACATAATCTTTAAGAAATCGATCTCACAATTTTATTCATTTTTCTTTCACCATGTAACAATCAAAATTAATTTTCTTGAACAATCATTTATTTAAAATTATTTTTTACTTTGATATCAATTTTTTCCAATAAAAATTTTCAAACATTTTTGTTAAAAAACTGATCGATACTAATATGTTTACGATCATCTAAAGATTCTTTTTTTTTCTGCTTTTACTTCCATCGCTCAAGCTAACTTCACAGTAAATTTCATATTTGAAACAAGAATTTAACATGATTTTCAGCTGAAACGAATCAATCATCTCAAATAATTAACCATGTTCATTTGAACATATTGTGTTATTTTTGATGATTGTTTTAGTATTGTAGGGAAAAAGAAATAAATTTCGGATTATTTGCAATTTGATAACATTTTGACAAAGAATAAATAAATGAAAGATACTTTGTAGTGTCACTGCTTCCATTGATCCCCAGAACAATATGGAGAACACACATGAAGTTGTCTGCCTAACCATTTTTGATTCTCATTTTTTAAATCATTTTACTACATCAACAAATATATTCAATTTTATTTTCATTTTCATTTTCATTTTCATTTTTATTTTGAATCTGAAACAGATTTTAAAATAATGACTATGACTTGAATTGTTAGTAGTTTACCTATGGGGCTCAGATCCACATTTTTAAGTATTAGTGTACACGTACACACATAAAGTCTCTGAAAAAAGTAAGAAATTCATCATATACATGTGAATGGTTTTCTCTTTCTCTCTCTCATTCTATCTCTCTCACAACAAGCTACATCAACCGTTACTAATATGGTAACCGACATGCTCACCATATATGTTGTTGTTGGAATCGTTCTGAGTGTACCATTGTTTTCATATGCATCCAGATGATTCTATCTCTTTCCCTCCGCTCTCTCTTTCGAAAAAAAAATATACGATGCATATGGAAAACGTATCCGAATGCTATGATCAATCAGATGCAACTGAAAGTAGTATTGTTTCATATGTGATAAATCTACAGATTTTCTCTGTATGTAACCAATACGGTTGAGAAAAAATGGAAACATACACAATGAAATGAAATAAGCTAACGCAAACTGATCATCAAGCGTTACAATCACAGACTTGAAAACAAGGAATTTTCATATTCAAGTCTCAATTAAAATAAATGTAAACATACAATTATTTAGATAAAATGTACAAAACTGAGACACTTTATTGTCTCACCCGATTTGATAGATGGACGATTTCACTAGCAAAAGTTTCGATTGTTCAAAATCCAAATTGTTCCATTCAAAAATGTTTATGTGATACATAATGAACTGGTCGCGTACAACAATTGTACTTCCTCTACTTGAGAAATAAATATATAACTCAAATATATTCCCTGTTTAGAGTACACAAAAATGGTATCTTTTTCTTTATTAAAAAGTGGATGATAGAACTTAAAAGCGATATCAGCACATTGAAATAAATAAGATACATATTAAAGTTAGAACATCATTATTTATTTCGTCATTTGGTTTCTATGACGCTAATTTTGTTTGTTTATAATTACCAAATATTATAAAAAGTCAGAATAGTCCGTTCCGTTGGTTTTATACACGACATTTCTTCGTGAAAAAACTCATCAGCTTTGATTTGGTTTTATTCCATATCTTTTGAGAAAGGAAAAATTATGAAAAAATGCATAATTGCGTTAGTATTGCAAATTAAAGATTGTTTCTTTTTTGTAAAAACATGGTAATAATGAAATGCATAATGTTGAGGATGCATGCATATTTTTAATTTAAAATTTCATTTTTTATTTTATACATAATGATGAAATGAATGAATACTGGCAATGATAAATGAATAAGACAACAACGACAAAAAGCATAAATTACAGCATTCAAAAATCAATATTTCAAAATTTAATAAAAATCACAATGTGTTTTGTACAAAATCATTTACGTATTTCCAGAAACAACTTGTTCAAGAGACATATTTTCAATTTCTCTCTTTCGACACAACTGATGAATCCATTTAATAAGTTTAGAAAAATTATTCACAAGATAAATAGTACCAAAAAAAGTAATTATTACATCAAACATCACAACCTAGGGGGATTTAACTCTCACGAATGCGCTTATGGACATTTGCACAGTATTATCGAATATTTACGAATTTATTATTGGAGCAAATGCATTCGTAAACATTCGCTAATACCGTGCAAATGTACGCATTCGTGAGAGTTGAATCCCCCTAGATCACAACGATTAAAATAGCAAAAATTGCATACCATTCTAAGCTATTTTGTTTTGCAACATGTGCTAAAACATATAATACTACAACAAATGTTATTACAAAAACAACTAAAAATAAACATACGGCACAACGCCAGTCTTCTCCGGTAACATCTTCTTGAGATGGAAACTGAATAGTGGGTGCAATCGCACGTTGTTGTTGTAGCAATGCGCTTTCAATTTCGCTCAGCAAAACTGGATAACGTGGAACAAACACATTCAAACGTTTCCAATTTTTTGTTGTCGATTTCCTTCAACGTATAAAGTATCGCTTATAAGATTGTTGAAGTTTCGACATTTGCTTCGTTCATTGGGTAAAAATGGCGTTGAAAGTGACAAAAAAATTCTTTGTGATCTTATTGGATTTCAAAATACTTGCAAAAAGTGAGTAGAGATTTTTTTACATCGTTATCGTATATGAATAGTTGAGAGTGAAAATATTATTCAGAAAAATTCCGGGTAAAAATGTTATTATTCAGTGTATTCAACATATAAAAAACAACAAAAAATACATTAAATAATAACATTTTTACCCGGAACTATTCTGGATAACATTTTCACTCTCAACTGTTCATACACACAAAAAACATTTGGGGTATGTTCATGATATTCATTGGTGACAATATATGTTTACCACAGTTGTATCTGACTCTACCACATGCAAGTTTTTCACGGGTGTAGTACAAATCAGTTTCTAACTTCCCAAATTCTAACGCCATCTTTAGATTTTTATCGGCATCTTTGCTAGGAATGCGACGACATTTGTACATAATTCCGTTTTCAATACAAACATTGAGATGGCGTTAGCATTCGGGAGGTAAGAAAACTGCTTTGTACTACACGGTGTAGTTCCGACTTTGAAGTAGGACAAAAGGACGGACAAAAATTTTTCCGACTTAGAAGGGGAAAAAAGGGGAAAAGAAGTGGGACAAAAGGACGGACACAAATTGACGGACGGACGGACATATTCATTATCCAGACAATTTAAGGACGGACGGACACTTATTTTGTCCTAAATTGAACACATTTTTGAGATCAAAATGAAATATCACAAAAAGTGTTTTAATGACCGCAATTACTTAGAAAATGAAATAAATTCAATGAATGATTTTTATTGCTACAACATACGGCAGCCAGTACAAATTTCGGGAAGTGCTAAGTTTTGTGGTTTGGTTGAATTATGTTCACAACGAAGGTGTCAATCGCACAATTTTCGCAAAGAAATTTTTATTTTTTGTATTTTGGACTGATAATTTTTTTCAACAAAAAATATGTTCGACGGAACAAAATGTTCAAACATTTTGTGCGATAGATTTTTTTTGTACAAAATTGTGCGAAACGTTGTGCGATATTGAGAGTCACAAAATTGTGCGATATTGAGAGTCACAAAATTGTGCGATATTGAGAGTCATAACGACAGGCAATTCAAGTGTGGAAAATATTAAAATTTGAAAATGTATATACCTATATTTATTTATTTATTTTTATTTATTTGTTACGAAACCTAAATTTATATCAGTACGTGTTCACTAGCAAGCTAGTACGTGCTCACTAACAATGCTTAAAAATGTGTTCAATTTAGGACAAAATAAGTGTCCGTCCGTCCTTAAATTGTCCGGATAATGAATATGTCCGTCCGTCCGTCAATTTGTGTCCGTCCTTTTGTCCCACTTCTAAGTCGGAAAAATTTTTGTCCGTCCTTTTGTCCTACTTCAAAGTCGGAACTACACCGTGTAGTACAAAGCAGTTTTCTTACCTCCCGAATGCTAACGCCATCTCAATGTTTGTATTGAAAACGGAATTATGTACAAATGTCGTCGCATTCCTAGCAAAGATGCCGATAAAAATCTAAAGATGGCGTTAGAATTTGGGAAGTTAGAAACTGATTTGTACTACACCCGTGAAAAACTTGCATGTGGTAGAGTCAGATACAACTGTGGTAAACATATATTGTCACCAATGAATATCATGAACATACCCCAAATGTTTTTTGTGTGTATGAACAGTTGAGAGTGAAAATGTTATCCAGAATAGTTCCGGGTAAAAATGTTATTATTTAATGTATTTTTTGTTGTTTTTTATATGTTGAATACACTGAATAATAACATTTTTACCCGGAATTTTTCTGAATAATATTTTCACTCTCAACTATTCATATACGATAACGATGTAAAAAAATCTCTACTCACTTTTTGCAAGTATTTTGAAATCCAATAAGATCACAAAGAATTTTTTTGTCACTTTCAACGCCATTTTTACCCAATGAACGAAGCAAATGTCGAAACTTCAACAATCTTATAAGCGATACTTTATACGTTGAAGGAAATCGACAATCAAAAAAATTGGAAATCGTTTGAATGTGTTTGTTCCACGTTATCCAGTTTTGCTGAGCGAAATTGAAAGCGCATTGCTACAACAACAACGTGCGATTGCACCCACTATTCAGTTTCCATCTCAAGAAGATGTTACCGGAGAAGACTGGCGTTGTGCCGTATGTTTATTTTTAGTTGTTTTTGTAATAACATTTGTTGTAGTATTATATGTTTTAGCACATGTTGCAAAACAAAATAGCTTAGAATGGTATGCAATTTTTGCTATTTTAATCGTTGTGATCTAGGGGGATTCAACTCTCACGAATGCGTACATTTGCACGGTATTAGCGAATGTTTACGAATGCATTTGCTCCAATAATAAATTCGTAAATATTCGATAATACTGTGCAAATGTCCATAAGCGCATTCGTGAGAGTTAAATCCCCCTAGGTTGTGATGTTTGATGTAATAATTACTTTTTTTGGTACTATTTATCTTGTGAATAATTTTTCTAAACTTATTAAATGGATTCATCAGTTGTGTCGAAAGAGAGAAATTGAAAATATGTCTCTTGAACAAGTTGTTTCTGGAAATACGTAAATGATTTTGTACAAAACACATTGTGATTTTTATTAAATTTTGAAATATTGATTTTTGAATGCTGTAATTTATGCTTTTTGTCGTTGTTGTCTTATTCATTTATCATTGCCAGTATTCATTCATTTCATCATTATGTATAAAATAAAAAATGAAATTTTAAATTAAAAATATGCATGCATCCTCAACATTATGCATTTCATTATTACCATGTTTTTACAAAAAAGAAACAATCTTTAATTTGCAATACTAACGCAATTATGCATTTTTTCATAATTTTTCCTTTCTCAAAAGATATGGAATAAAACCAAATCAAAGCTGATGAGTTTTTTCACGAAGAAATGTCGTGTATAAAACCAACGGAACGGACTATTCTGACTTTTTATAATATTTGGTAATTATAAACAAACAAAATTAGCGTCATAGAAACCAAATGACGAAATAAATAATGATGTTCTAACTTTAATATGTATCTTATTTATTTCAATGTGCTGATATCGCTTTTAAGTTCTATCATCCACTTTTTAATAAAGAAAAAGATACCATTTTTGTGTACTCTAAACAGGGAATATATTTGAGTTATATATTTATTTCTCAAGTAGAGGAAGTACAATTGTTGTACGCGACCAGTTCATTATGTATCACATAAACATTTTTGAATGGAACAATTTGGATTTTGAACAATCGAAACTTTTGCTAGTGAAATCGTCCATCTATCAAATCGGGTGAGACAATAAAGTGTCTCAGTTTTGTACATTTTATCTAAATAATTGTATGTTTACATTTATTTTAATTGAGACTTGAATATGAAAATTCCTTGTTTTCAAGTCTGTGATTGTAACGCTTGATGATCAGTTTGCGTTAGCTTATTTCATTTCATTGTGTATGTTTCCATTTTTTCTCAACCGTATTGGTTACATACAGAGAAAATCTGTAGATTTATCACATATGAAACAATACTACTTTCAGTTGCATCTGATTGATCATAGCATTCGGATACGTTTTCCATATGCATCGTATATTTTTTTTTCGAAAGAGAGAGCGGAGGGAAAGAGATAGAATCATCTGGATGCATATGAAAACAATGGTACACTCAGAACGATTCCAACAACAACATATATGGTGAGCATGTCGGTTACCATATTAGTAACGGTTGATGTAGCTTGTTGTGAGAGAGATAGAATGAGAGAGAGAAAGAGAAAACCATTCACATGTATATGATGAATTTCTTACTTTTTTCAGAGACTTTATGTGTGTACGTCTAGGGGGTAGACACAAGAGTTTGTGATTCATAGGAATTTCAAAAAATTCAGAAGATTTCATGAGCGATGTAAAGATTCATTGAGATTCATAAAGATTCAAAATAATTTCAAATGATTTGAAATGATAGGGAAAACAGCAACAATAACACGTCACACACAGGCGGCGATTGTGTGTAGCCTACTTACACATTCGCAAAATTCAATTTTGCTAGCGTCTGTGACGTTGTAGTTTGTACGTTATGAATTTGCGCATGTATTAGATCCCATTCAATCACTGTTTGCGTGTTGTTTGTCATGCCTTCTGTCATTTGAAAATTTAGTTTAATTAAAACAATTTTTACTTCCTTTGCGTTATAAATTTCAATTTGTTTATTATAATAAATAGATTTGTTTCTTTTTAAGAATTGTTCGTTGAAATAAGCAATTTACCTTTACACGATAGCAACAATGATTTTTATTATTTAGTCAATAGAAGTCAAGATTCGCCATCTTGATTTACGCTGATTCAGTGAGATTCAATGAGATTCGAAAAGATTTGAAAAGATTTGAAACGATTTACATTGATTCTAAATTCGTTTGATTTAGATTTGAGATTTTTGAAAATTCTATATGATTCACAATGATTCGATACTTAAATATCGTGTCTACCCCCTAGGTGTACGTGTACACTAATACTTAAAAACGTGGATCTGAGCCCCATAGGTAAACTACTATTGTTGAATATTTTTCTCATTTTAGCTTTTTCTTTAAATTATTCTTATGCATTTTCAATAAATTGACTCATGTTATTTTATTAAGGACACCCAAAATAGTTGGTGCCACTGAATGTGCTAATTTTCCTATAAAGAAGTCAACGTGATTAAAATCTTTAAATTCGTTCACAGCCACCACAGATCCTTTAATTAGTTTCATCAAAATTAGCATATTCTGAAATAAATTTAATAAAAAAAAACATCAAGTGTTCCATTATTAGGAGAAGAACTGCAGATAATATTTGCATTTTAAATTTACCTGTGGCGGAACTAAATAAATAAAAAAGAACAATAAATGTCGAATCATTAGAAAAAAAATGTTCGTTAATAATTGCATGTTAGATTTACCTAAATAATCATTAGTTCCATACAATATATGAATTTTTGTTTTAATGTTTGCCATATTGTAAGCTGGAGGTTTTGTGCTTCCATACAATTGTTTATTTTTTGAAGCTCCAAAATCAAACTTCTGAAATCGTCCTTGAAATTACAAAGTTAACTTATTATGTTATACAATGAGCAACATTACAACTAATTGATAAAGAAAAAACAATTATTGCCAATTACCTGCCTTATAAAGTTGACCATAGTGGACAAATTGCAAATAGCTCGCGCCATTGGGATAGTACAATAAAACATCTTGCCATATTTCCTGCAAAGCAAACCATTCCATAAGTGGCGAAAAGACTTGCTTTATTTATTATTTTTTAATTACATCATACAGGCTCGAAGGCGCGAATGGTCCCATGACAAGGCTCATGACAAAATTACAAAGTTCTCTTACCGGTGATAGTATAGAAAGTTTCGAAACAGATTTAGTAAATTTCGAAAAATCATTATAGCTCATGAATTCAACGAGCTCTGATTTATTAAATGCATTCTATATACCAAAAAGAATTTAAAATCATTTAAATTTTTTTGCATGGAAATAACTTTCGATTAAATGGTCACGACGATTTAATGGAAATTCTCTTGAGTTTTTTGAATTTTTGTACTATTTTTCTTTCTTAAAATATAGATTGAATCCTCATCTATTTGTAAAATCTTCAAATAACAAAAAAGAGTAGAAAATGTATTTTCTTTTAACAAACCATAAGTGTATTCATATGTTTTATAGCTTGAATTGCTATTGGTGGTTTGATATCAGTCGTTATAACAGCTCCAGCTATTAAATGGACTGATGACATCTTTTTATTGTATTCAGGACGTTCAGTCAATAAAACTGTAATGGTTGTTCCTCCCTGCGGACATAATTAAATTCATCATAATATTTTCCCAAAATTTCCATGAAATAAATGAACATGAATAAAATTGGTGGAATATTCAATCAAGTACTTGTGAATGACCAGCGTATATTAATTTTTCTTGCTCAGTGTGATTTAAAATTGTGTCAATCATGGCGGCCAAATCAAAATAACCTATTTCATGCCAACTAAATTCCCAAAATTCTACCCGTGATGGGTCAAGTGTCGTATGATTTCTCGAAAATGTATTTCCTCGTGCGTTTCCGCACCAAACGTCATAACCTCGATTGTAAAAGAAGTAAGCTGAATTTGAAAGATAAGTAGCTGTGTATTATGTCTCACTGAAATGTTTACATACCAGGTGAACTATTTTTATACAACACATAATCGAGTGAAGATGCAATTAATCCGTGCATTAGAAGTATTGGTTTCGCCTTTGTTTCATATTCCGAATCATTTTTTGTTGGTTGTATCAAATGATAAAGTGATAGAATATATCCATCGTCCGTAGTAACATAATGACGTTCAATTCGAAAACCATCCTTGCGCACTTTTTCAAGCTATCATAACATTTAAGCAAAATAATTTCAAGTATGAAGGAATAATTCTGCAATATTAAGTAAACTAATATTACCATATAATCAGCAGCTATGATGCAAAAAATCGCAAACACAATAATCAATATTGACAAAATCTTCATTTTTTTTTGTAAATTAGAACATTTTTTAATAACATTTAAACGGTTTAATGCCGTTTTCAAACACAAAAATGAATAATATTCCTTTTAATATCCCTAAAACCGAAATAAATGAACTATTGTTGGAGAATAAATTTGGAAACTTTAGCTAAAACCCTTATTTTTTAAACTGAAATATATAAAATAGAAGTGCGTTTGTAGTAATATAATCTAAATGGAAAAAACTAAAACAATGAAAGTCGAGAGGACTATGAATGATATACTGTAATTATTTTCATTAGAATCATTGTTATTCAGGTTCAGTGCACAAATTACCTCTGCGTAATTTGTGCCGATTAACGATAAGAAGAGAATCATAACGAATGAGCATTATTTCATTTCCAACTGACCAGCGATCACACTTTGAATATCGAGAAATGTATGATCTTTTGATTTTATGCGTGACCGGGCCTGACACTTGCCAATGTCAGCACTATTAGACAATAATAGATTAGCATATTCTTTCATTTATTATTGATATAAATGCAAAAAAAAATTACATACATGATTTAAATCCAAATTTGGAATTCAAACCAATTATTGAAAATTAACAAATGTACAATTTAGAACTAAATTTGTAATTCAGCAGTTATTATGATAGAGAGATACGTGATCGCGAGCGAATTTTTTAATTTTAATTTTTTTCAAATGCATGCTACAGTGATCATAATTATTGATTACGATAAACATGGCTTAACATTATATATCGCTGATGATAATAATTATTAAATTATATTGAAACTATAAATATTATCATGTTTGTGACATAAGTTTTGATTGTAAATTCACTTTTGATACGCACGCTGATTCAAATTTCGATATGTTGTTACAGTGCTTACTATGCCATATTTTGATTTCAAATGATCAATTTATTGTGTCTTTTTTGTGTTTTTACTTTTATTATGGATTAAAAGTTTTGTTTATGCTTTCAGTTGGTTCATTTTTCATAGAGAATTGATTACCGAAGATGAAAATATTTCTAATTTTGGAAATTCGTGTGAAAATAAAGTAACTAAAAGATTTGCAAATAAAATCAGGAGAAATTTTGAGAGAAGACAAAAAGAAAAACTTACTGATGAGCATAATATTCTACTACATGCTGACAAAATATGTAAACATCAATTATGAATTTGCAAATTTTCATTTCATTCCAAGAGGGACCCTTGAAAATAAGGCGTTATTGCAAAACATCCTGAAATTGGTGGAGATTTAGGGAATGGGTTTTCAAACAATTTTCCGAAACAAATGTTTTCTTTTCATCTTCTCTATCAGAAAGTACATAGCCATAATATATCTATTAACATTTAAATATTCGAAATACTCTAAAATGATGTGGAAAGAATAAGACTTACCGGGCGCATATAATAATTTCCCGTTAATTGAAATATTTAAAATTGAAATTTTACTTGAATGATTGAATAATGAAAATTACATGCTCTCAGTTAGAAATAAAATGTTTGAATAATATTCACTAATTTCATCATTTTCCCCAGTTTTCACATTTATGGAGGTTCAAATCTTAATAGAATCAATATACAAAAAATGTTTGAATGAAAATTATCAGCAACCTTTAATACTGATAGCCTGTATTTGTAAATTTGGACGCACAAAAAATAATACAAATTTAAATTTGTTTCTAATTATTAATCAATTAAAAGTTTATTTAACGTTCATCTATAACTAAAACTAAGTGAATATATATCTGTTGCACTGTTGCTTTTTCAAGAGTAAAACAGTAAATAAAGAATTTTGAAAGATAAGCATTTAAATATTATTATATAGTATGGTAAAAATAGTTTAAAAATATTTTTTAAATTCCGTGGTTAATATAATTGAAAAATCGGTAATTAAGTTTGACTTGTTCATTTATATAAAATTTCTTACACAAATGTAGAAATAGGCAAATTCAAACTACACACATGTGTGCATTAAATTAAATGTGTATTAAATGCATTTAATATTAAAACTTATTCATATTTGCGTGTACATTGTACAATAGACTTTTACAAAAAAAAAGAAATTTTCAAATTCAAATTCAATCCGTCATATTAAACTTAGATAAATAAAATCAGAAACTTAGATACAGGTTGATATAAGAATTACTTTTTAAAGTCCACTGAAGAGAAGATTCTGTATACAAATGTTTTACGTTTGATTATTCATACTACATAGTAGATTCAATGATTAATAATTATAATTATAATAATAATTAAAATTTTTGTGATTGTTGTCATTAAAGTGATATAAAATAACATGAATATTTGTGAAAGTGCACACTACATAAGAAACAAACTGAGAAAATACGAATTTCATTGAATGAAAAATATCCATAAATCTTAAATATTTGAGTAAATAATTAGGAATAATAAGAGAAATACAAATGAATCTTATTAACTATGATTTCTCGGGAAATGTGGTTTAACATAAAAAAGTTGTAGCTTTCTAGCTGGAAATGATATATTTCTTGATGTAAAATTTGCGCGGCAAAACTAAAGGATATTTGGGCTGAAATCGCGTGTCATGTTGCCCATTGGGCAATCAAAATGTTACAAACTTTTTTGAAAAAAATTTGTCCACATTTTGTCTTTCAAAGTAATGTTAAGAGAAGAAACTTCTTTTTTTAACATAAAATTGAAAAAAAATTTTGAATTTTTTTTTATCAAATAATTTTGATCACATTTTTCGGAAATCATATTTAATAAGATAAAATCTTTCAATAATATAATATATAAATTTATAGTTAATAAGATTTAGATTAAGATAAGATACTAAATCGTTATTGTTCAGTACCATTCAGTTGAATTGGTAGTAGTTTTCCCTTGTACGAAAAGTTCCCAACTGTAGAATTTTCCTATCTTTACCATCATCGACGATAAATTATTCCAAAGATGCGATTGTTCTACATGTCATATAGTAGCTCAAAACAGAATTTATTAACTAAATGAAATAAAAATAACATGCTAAAATGTATCTTGATGAGAAAAACATCGTATTCAGATTACTTTTGTAAAAGTTCCACAATTTATCGAAGCGACACCAAATGCATGATAGTAGAGAGGTGTTTGAGAATTTTGAATCATAATAATATAGTATTTCTGCAGCTCAATTGGGAGTTCTAGCCAGTTTGATTCATATAAAGTGTCGGCCATTTGCTCGTAGCTTTCAGTTGTGATACTACCAATGTAACAACATACAACAACATATGAAATATTGAACGATATTGCAAGCAAAACGAATAGAACTTTGAGGTCACCGTTCCTAATACACTGATTTTTTTTAAATAAATAAATTACTTTAAAATACATTTGAACATTGAAAAATTGTTCCTTAGGTTTGAAAAGAGATTATTTACCATTTCTATTTGATATAATAATATAGAAAGAAATATTATGTTGTAAATCAATTGAAAAAAAACGATGAAACTATAGCAATTGGCCGTATTGTGAAACCATCTGAAAGATCAGTTTCAAATAATAAATACGTAATGCACAATACAATTTTCTGTATTTCATATACGATAACGATGTAAAAAAATCTCTACTCACTTTTTGCAAGTATTTTGAAGTCCAATAAGATCACAAAGAATTTTTTTGTCACTTTCAACGCCATTTTTACCCAATGAACGAAGCAAATGTCGAAACATTTGACTAAAAGCGCGATGATGAATACCAATGGCTATGAAAAGCACAGATTTTATTCCAAGGATTATGCAAAATATCGTTGAATGTGTACCCATAAAAACATCTTCACCCATGTAGCCAAAGGTTGTATTTTGATTCCAAGGTAAACTAGAAAAACAAATATGGAAAGAAGAACATTCGTATTAATTCGATTAAATATTTATATTGAAGAAAAGACGTTATACTCTTAGAAAATGAAACTATTTTAACTTCAGTTTTCACATTTTCATGAATCACTTTTTTTACGTTTGCAGAAATTTGTTAGACGATAAGTGAAGCAAATTAAAGCTACGAACAAAAGCCAATTTTTCAATTCTTACGAACGAACAGACAGAAATCGAAATTTCGATTCCCACGAACGAACGAACGTTCAGAGCCAACATTGAAAATGTAATTATTTCAGACATACTGGAATATCTATTTATCCTAAAACGATTTATCGAGGATAAATCTACCTTAAAGAATACTCATAGAAAATAAATAGATAAGAAAATTGAAAATTACTTACATAACATTGAACGGATGATATACGTGGTCCTCATTGAAGGCACCATACAAGTAAATACAGGCAAAATATGTAAAGGTAGGAATAGCAATGAAGGAGAGAAATAACGCAAACAGTAAGAATAGGAAATAAAATTTGCAAATTTTGTCGCTCATATTATTTGCCCTTGCCAAGAATCGGAATGAACTATCGTTGCCATCTAAGTGATAATACCATATTTCACTCAATTTATTTATATGTTAAATAATTTCAATTATTAGATTAATCAATCTAGGGGTAAACACGAATGATCAATTTATAAATCCTTTATGAAAATCCTTTATTTTCCACTAATCCATCAATTCTTTTTTCAAATTAATGTCAGATCTTGTAATTACATTTTTGAAAGTAGTTGTTTCTTAATAGCAATTTTATGTTTACGCTATTTCCCACTATATATAAATTTAGTGATATTCAAGTGGCACGAAGTGTGAAATGACACAAAACTGAAACAACTACTTTAAGACTATGTTATTTATAGTGTTCTGTAATCTTTGATAAATAATTTTTGCCATTGAAAATGTATTTCCATTTATGTTTATGTGCTTTTTTATTTTCAATCTTTTTAATCATTCATTTTTTATATTTCATTATTTCAAATATCTAATTATGCTTCAAAATTGCGAAAAATAGCAAGTAAATTTTATTTTATTTTTAATGTTTGACATATTTAAATACATTTCTATAGTATGAAATTCAAAACTTTGAATTGAACCTATTATCATGAGAAAATCTTAAAGAAAATTTGCTAATTCATTACTATTTCCCAAATTTCAATTCACAATTCGATTCCTATTCCTCGTGTCTACCACCTAGCATTCAACATATTTAATTTGAAATTGCAATTTTCATTGAATTCTTACATGCTTTATAAATTTCCTTCAACTGTTCAAAGATCAAATGAAAGTTATGACGTGAAAAGATTGCTATTATGGTAATTAATATAACTGAAAAATTTGAAGTAGACACCGAAACAGCATACAGAGAATCTTCCAACTTTGATGAATTATTTAGAGCGAACATTAGACTCGCTGTCGCACTAGTAGCCATTGAGATTATGACAATCAATGGACACATTAGGTTAAGACATTTTTCCAACTTACTATATGGCACTTTGATTGAGCATAAACCCAATCGAGAAAAAATAAAATGAATGGTAATCAATGGTTTCATTTTTGAAATTTTTAAATTTTTGTATTTATTGTAGTTCGACAATGAAATAATGTTCATTCAAATATGACCATGTAATCACATTAATATATCGCAAACTGTTGAAGAAATTGAACTATCGAAATCGTTCACTTGTTCTGTCAACCAAATTCAGAATGATACTAAGCACATAGTGCATAGCTAATCAAATGAATATCGATAACACGTAACACAACACGCAAATTATATTTAAAAATAGTTAGAAAATATAGAAAATATATTATTCAAGTAGGGTGCATCGAAATATATATAAAATGCGTTTGAAGTCTTTGATAGAAAACATAAAAATAAACCACATTTGATTCAGGCGTTTGTTTGAAAAAGCACTACGAAAATTCTTAAAATCCAGAATATATGGCCATTTTAAAATATCAGGCAAAAGTCATTCCAACGATCGAATCTTGGTTGAATAATGGACCACTATTTCTGAAAGAAAGAATACAAATAGGTTTACCATACAAAATGAATTGCAGAAAATTGCAAGCCAATGACTCAGGGAAACGTATGGCCTACATGTTAGTTTTTCGTGTTTTTATTTCAAAAAAATTGAATGAGTTATTTCATTTTTTTCTTTAAGTTTGATATTTGATAATAGATGTTTGGTGAACTTCTTAAAATCAACATCATCCGAAATTTAGGTCTTTAAATATTTAGTAAAATCGATGCATCCTATTATTATTCAGCTTTAAGACATAATTCGTTTCTATTCACAAATGAATTGTGTGAATTAGTTGTGTGCAAAATACAAGGGGCGATCTGTTAGAAATAAATTCTGGAGCAACAATCGCCACATAATTTAAATAAACACCCGTAATCGATATAATCAAAAATAATGTTCTCTCTATGGTTTCGTATAATAGTACTTCAATACGAAACTGTTGCAAACACTTAGAGCGTTCCTGTGCAATACGTATTTTGGTATTAATGAAAGAAACAAAAGAAAGAACATTATTTACTATTATGTCGATTACGGGCGATTATAAAAATTATGGGACAATTTTTGATCTAGAATTTAATTCTGACAGTACTAGATCGCCCCTTGGCAAAATTATTTATGGTAATTTTTCTGAAATTTTTAAAATATGTCACAAATAATGCATAAATACGTTTTTGTGTACGTATGAACCGCATAATCCATGTGAGTAGTTCCAATTAAAAAGAGTTACCTTGTACAAATTGTTTTTATTTTTAACCAATATTAAATTCAAATCAATAAATTCAGCATACGTGGCGTTCAGTTATTCAATATTCTTGGACATGATTGAAAATCAATTCACTCTTATTTTTGTAGTCATATATCTGACTATTTTTTCTACAGTAAAGAATTCAATAATTTTAGTTTATGGAATAATCAAAATTCTTACTTTTCACACAGTACTATGTAAAAGAATTGTAATTTTTCTCTAATTAAGCTCATAAAAATGATTTCAGTTAATTCCAATCCATAAAAATTTCGTTGTATTCAATAAATGTCAAGGTTTTGTATTGAAAATTAATTAGTAATTCTAAAAGATTTGGCAAGCAATCACTTATACTATCGATTTTTAAAAATGGTAGATTGCGGCAACAAACAATTCCTTGATATTTTCACATTTTGCATTCCATTTGCATATTTTGCTACTATTGAAATCCTTATATCAGCTTGTACTGCGCGATTCAACTGATCGAACGTTGGGGGTAGTTGTGGAAGCTAAAGTCCGTAAAAAATGCTACTTTTTGTATGAACACAACACTTTTGGTCAGAGGCACAATTATATTATATGCACCCACAGTAATTCATCTGTCAATATTACAGATGACAGTTGTACAATGACAAAAAGCAAATTTTTTGTACGGCGGTTGCACACTTTACAACTGTCGATATTGCAGAAAAAGTTGTAAAGTACGCAACCATCGTATAAAAAAATTTGCTTTTTGTCATTGTACAACTGTCATCTGTAATATTGACAGATGAATTACTGTGGGTGTGTTGTTAGTCTATTTGTATTAGCTTAGCTTAATTATTACTTGCCTCGGGTGTCAGGTTACACTGTAAAGAGGAACACAAAGTAAATGATACAACCGATCTGTTTGAGCGTTACGTGCGAACTAACTGTTCTTTATTCAAATTCAATTACGCATGTCACAATGCATTAATTCGTTAAGTGCACGCTTGCACTACACCTTCCTTCTTTAAGGAATAGATACATATTATTTTTTTTTATAAACATATAATAAATTCGTGGTGAATAGAGTTAGCTACTCTCCATTCACGCTTTTGTTGATTTATTTATTGTATTTATTTTAGCTCTTAATCTTTTTCCTTCCTTAAAAGAGAAAAAAATAGTATGTATGTATTCAATTGCTCATTTTTTCTCTTTTTTTCTATTTTTGTTTGGTTTTATGTTCACTGGTTTTACATTTTTTTTTTTTGTTTTCAATCTAAAAACTAATACAGAGCTATTCTATTTTTGTGTACTCTATAATTTTTCCCATTTAAGTCCACTGTTACATTTTCGCCATCAGTGTCGACTACATTAAATGGTCCAGAAAATGTATACTTAAATTTATTATAAGGTTCTGATTGTATCTTAATTTTGTCACCTATCTTAAAATTTACTGGGTTTATTTTCTTATCGTAATATGTTTTGTTTCTTAGCTTCATTTTGTCAATTATTTCTTTTGTTTCCTTATGAGCTATTTGTAATCTGAACTTTAATTCCTTAACATAATCATCTACATTATATAGTGGATTAATATTATTGTTAAAGATTTCTTGTGGAATGTTCACTTTTCTACCATATAAAAGTTCGAATGGGCTATAGTTACAATTTATTGATCCCGGGGTGGTGTTGTAGCAAAAAACAAAGTATTTTAAATATGTATCCCAACTATTTAAATTTCCATTTAAGTACGCTCTTAAATACTCGTTTAGCAATCTATGGTTTCTTTCTATTGATCCTACTGTTTGATGGTGGTAAGCTGTTGATTTTAAATGTGTAATTTTGAGTAACCTACATAGTTCTGTTATTGTTTCGTTTAAGTACTCTGTGCCTAAATCAGTTTTTATGTTTTTCATGGGACCATATGTTAATATGCAATGCTCAAAAATTGCTCCTGCAACTGTTTTTGCTGATTTGTCTACAACTGGTACTGCTATAAGATACTTGGTCAATTCGCATATCATTGTTACAATGTACCTATTACCATTGTCTGACTGTCCTATAGGTCCTACCGTGTCTATTTGAACTATATCAAATGGTTTTAGTGGTGTCTCTGTCAATTTTAATTCTTGTTTCGTTTTTCTTCCTGGTTTTGTCATTTTACAAATATGACAATTATTGATAAATCTTGCTATATCTTTTGTCATTTTTGGCCAATAAAAATAGCTTCTTAATTTGCTATATAGTCGTTTCTGACCGCAATGTCCTCCATAGAGTTCATCTGTGTGAAATTGCGTTAACAATTTTTCTTTTTCATCCCTTGACTTTATGAGCTTAGGTCTTCTAATCAGAATTACTTCCAGATTTGAAAGATTATTTTGACACGACTGCTTAAATTCTTCTATGTTACAATAATTGAACATTTTGTCATATAGTGGCCACTGTATCTTGTTTACTTGATATGCCTTTGCCATGCTATCTAGCTTCGAAATCAACTTTTCTAGAGTAATTGTTTCGTTCTGGCTTGCATTTAGTGAGCAGTCAAATATTTTTCGGTGGTTTTTGTAAACCGTTACCTTTATGCTAGCTATGCCATTTTTCTTCATATTTATTTGTGTCAATTTTGCTCTAATGACCTTATTAATGAATCCCGCATGGGTTTCTTCATGGACTTTTAAACATTTATTTAACTCAGTTTCTGATGAGTTATCATTTGCTACTTTTTCGTTTTTAGTTTTTCTTTTCATCATTGATCTTGTAATTGCTAACACATTGTAGTTATACATATTCTTTATGTCATCAATGTGAATTCTGGATAACGCGTCTGCTACGACATTATCCTTTCCTTTTATGTGGATTATTGAAAATTGATATTCTTCCAAATCCAAACGGATTCTAGTTAATTTTGATGATGGGTTTTTCAATTTGTATAAATATATCAGTGGTTTGTGATCACTGTATACCGTAAATTCTCTACCATAAATGTATGGTCGTAAAACCATTACTGCGAAATGAATTGCAAGGAGTTCCTTTTCTATGATTGGCTTATTCAATTCAGCCTTTGTAAATGTCCTTGACAAAAACGTAATTGGTCTATCGTTTCCATCGTGTTCTTGATATAGAACTGCGCCACAATGTTTCGTACTTGCGTCCACTGCTATTTTGAAAGGTTTTTCGTAGTCAGGGTATGCTAAAACCGGTGCCGTTGTAAGGCTATTTTTTAGTTTTAAAAATGCTTGTTCACACTCCACTGTCCATATAAAATCATTTTTCTTTCCCGTTAAGGCGTTCAGTGGGCGTGCTATGCCCGAAAAGTTTTTAATAAATCGTCTATAATAATTTGCGAAAGCTGTGAAACGTTTAGTTTCCTCTTTCGATGTTGGACGTGGATAGTTGTGTACAGCATGAAGTTTACTTGGGTCAGGTGAAATGCCTTTATCTGTGCATTTGTGTCCCAAAAAATAAACTTCGTGCCTAAAGAATTCACATTTTGAAGGATTTAATTTAAGATTGTATTTTCTGCATGTTTCAAATACCTTTTTCAAATTTTGGATATGGTGATTTTCCGAATATCCAATTACAATTACATCATCCATATATATGAATGCTTGGTCTGGACTTAATCCAGAAAATGCAATTGACATCATTCTTGAGAAAGATGCTGGTGCTATTGAGATTCCGAAGGGTAATACTTTAAATTGGTAATATCCATTTTGTGTACAAAATGAAGTTAGTGGGCGTGATTCCCTGTTCAATGGTATTTGGTGATAGCCGGATTGTAAATCCATTACAGAAAAGAATTTGGCTTTTCCCAATCCATCCAATATTTCGTCTATGCGTGGTAATGGGAATTTATCAGGAATAAGCTTTTTGTTTAATAATCTGTAATCTATACATAGTCTCCATTTTGGGTTTCCGTCGGAGCTTTTCTTTGGAACTATTATCAATGGGGAGTTGTAATTTGACTTTGACATTTCTATCAAATCATCCTCCAATAGTTTTTTCACTTGTTTTGAAATTTCTTCCTTTTGACTATGTGGTAATCTATAGTTTTTCACGTACACGGGTTCATTATCTCTTAATGTTAATTTTTGTTTATAAAAATTGTTCGTTGTGAGTTTATCGCCCTGTAGATGAAAGATGTCGGCAAACTCTTCACACACTGGTGATAACCTATCTTTAATAAAGCCCGGTATTTTGTTTTTCAAAGTCTCCACCAATAATTGTTTTCTGGATTGTATTGGTTTCAGGTGGCTGTTTTCCACCGTCAAGATATCATACTCATTCAAATGGTTTGATACCAATGAGTCTGTCTTTATATACGTTAATTTGTCGTTAGTATTCAGGACTCTTATCCATGTTTCCGGTGTATGAGCTATCGTAGTTGGAATGAATACGTTTTCTGTTATGTTTTGACGTTCAATTAAACAAGGATAATGATCACTTGTAATTCTAAAAAGTTTAAATGTTTCTGAGCGTGGTGGTAATACTGTAACATTTTTTATGAGTTCCGTTTGAATTGGAATTTTAACGTGTTCAGTACCATTTGGTGCTACTGTGAAACACATTTGACCATAGTCGATTAAGCAATTAAATTTTTTAGTAAAATCTTTTCCAATAATACCATGTGATGGTATTGGAAATTTTTCTGATACAACGTGTAGTTTATGTTCGATTGAAATGTTTTCGAAAATTAAATTGATTTTCACTGAACCGATAGATGCAATCCGTTCGTTCGTGATACCTTTCAACAGAATTGTCTCTGTCCTGTCTATTTGATTTTGATTTAATAGCGATGAAATTTTAATTATTGAAATGTGTGCTTCGGTATCAATTAAAAATAAAATATTATATTTTGAAGCTGGACTTGGAATTGAAATAAAGTCTGACAGATCGCTATCATCATTAAAATGAAATATTGACTTTTCTAATTGAACGGAATGTGTATCATTCGTTCTTGGTTGTTCCCGTCTTGCAACGGGACTGACTCGTTTCCCTGAACAATTCTTATGGTATGTTCATTGTTACCCGTGTTTTGGTTTGAGCCACGACCCCTACCACGAAAATTTCCACGGAAGTTTCCTCTTCCTCTATTGAAATTTCCCGAATTACCATTGTTTTGGTGTTGGTTGGTAGTATTATTATTATTTCTACCTCGGCCTCGATAGTTTCCACGGAAATTTCCACGTGAATTTCCTCTATGTGGACTATTGTTCGCTTGTTTATTATTTCTTTTCAGCTGTTCCAGATCAATGGCGTCTTTCTCTTTTTTGGCTTTGTCATTCTGAATGACAAAGTTTGATAAGACTTCACTTGCGTTTTCGTA
The DNA here is from genome assembly GCA_029041755.1 of Resseliella maxima. Classification (NCBI taxonomy): domain Eukaryota; kingdom Metazoa; phylum Arthropoda; class Insecta; order Diptera; family Cecidomyiidae; genus Resseliella; species Resseliella maxima. The sequence goes on from JAQOWM010000327.1 coordinate 1,265,106, forward strand.
TTTTGCCGATTCGATAACTGACTTGGCAGTTGCGTTTCTTGTGTTTGCTCGGCAAACATCAATTGTTTTTTCGATACTTTCTTGAAGAGCTCTTGCTCTTGACGAGCCCTCCACAATAAGGCTTCGCTTGAGTGCCTCTGCAAGTTCTTCTGTCTTCTTAATAAACTTGTCACATTCGTTTTCTTTAAATTTCAGAGCCAATAAGTCTCTTGCAACTTCTTTTGAACTTTTTGGTTTGATGTGTTTTCTCAATGCTTCTACTATTTGATCCACTCTTTCCAGATTATCTGGCATACATTCCATTGGTTTTGCACACATTCTAGACTTAATAAAAGGTAGTAAATGTACCCTGTTTTGCTCTTCACATGCTAGCTTCACAAGTTCAACATCAGCTAAAAATGTTTCCAGTTCTAGTGGGTCTCCCTTATATTTGTAGCTGATTATGCTACTAGAGATTTTTAAAAAATCTGCAACTGTTTGAGGCATGTTTGCTTCTAATTGTTCTTGAATATTGTCGTCTGTAATATCTGTGTTGTCCTCACCTAACGTGTCGTTTATTTTGTCTGCAATGTCTTGTGCTTCGTCAAATTCGTCACTTGAATCATCTTCCGACCCATATTCTGTTTCTATATCAGCGCTTTCCTTTGCTTGTTCTTCGCTACTTGGTCTAATACTTCTTATATCTATTGTTCTAAAAATATCTTCTGTCCATGTGTATTCTAGCTTTAGAATGTTAAATGCTCTTTTCAATACTTTTAAATGTTCTTTTGCTGATTCTGCTAACGTTTCTTTACCTTCTTCATTTGCTAATGGTACGAATTTTACTAAATATATTATTATTTGATTATAGCTTTCTACGATTTCTGTTTTATATTCGCTTAATTTACTCTTATTTTGCGTAAGTGCTCTTTTAGATTCGTATGGTTGAATCCTCTTAAAGACCGTACGGAATGTTGTCTTTAACTCTTGGAAGTGTTCTTTATTAAATTTTGACATTTAACTGATATTTGCTTATAATATGTAAACTTTTATTTTTTTCGAATTATCAAATAAGATTCATTGGTTCACTTATACATAGTACTTGATTCTTAAGGTTAAAATAGAAAATGTATTGTAATAATAAAATTGTTACTTGGGTTGATTGTCTTCTCGTTGTTTGTTGATTGACTGTGTTTGATGGTTGCTACCTTTAATGTTGTCTGCCGGTGTTTAGTATGTTACTCGTTGTGTTGATTGTAGGCTTTTTTTTGATTATCTATATGTCTTGTGGTATCTGCGCTGCGTTGTTGCGATTTGGTCGTAAATTTACCATTGGAATTTGTTGTGTAGTATTTCTTTCATGACAATTTCTACGTAGATATGATATCACGATCACAATTATCAATGCAATGACGATCCAGAATTGTGTTGATACCGACAAAAGTTCTTTATTCTCATTTACTGGTATTGGCACTTGCACTATTTTCGTTTCTGTATGGGTATTCTTTTCGTTCGACCCTATTTTTTCACCTACTTCGTACCCTGTCAATAACATTAACGCGGCTTGTGTCGCCTTACTCCAAAAATTTGATGCCATTTTGCTTTTTTATATTTCTTAGTTCTTTCGTTAGTTCATAAATTATTAATTTTAAAATGTACTTGGTCAAATTGCTTTCGGTTAATGTTTTCTTGTGTTCCACTAGTTTCACTTTTGCAGTTAATTCTATTTTTAACCATTGTTTCTTATTAATTACACGCCGATTATAGTATTTTGTTAGTGTAATTTTGATAATTTCGTTCATTAATTCACGTTTCATTTCAACAATGCAGTTTTCAATAAGAAGAAACAGAGAAAAAAATATTTCAAATACCGTTCCGCTTTAATTCACTCTTCACTTTCTTCTAAGTCAAGTAGACTCGACTCTAACAATTCAGCAAAATCGATCATTACTCGTGCTGTTGCACATTGTCCCATGATTAATTCACTTTTCTTCAACACTAATTGTTTTAGTAGTTCGCGTTTTTGAATAGGTCTAGTTTCGTTGTGTACTTGTTCGTATAATCGTGTAACTTCTAGCCCAATATTCCTCACTACTACTCCTAATTCCTCTAATCTTTGCATTATATCATTTAGTTCTTCCATTTTTAACTTTATGTCATTTCACATTAATATTGTATGGAAAAATGTATAAAAAAATTTTATTGAAATTCAAGAAGTTTTTATTTCGTACAGCACTATTTCACGCGTTTGTTTAATACGAAAAGGTAAAAGAAAATTTTCGTTCACCCCTATTTTCTGTACCCAAACTACCTTGATAGATAATTAGAGCAGAAATAGTGAAAAGTTTTTATTTTGTTCCACCCTAATTCATTTCAATCAGCTGTTGTCTTTGAAGTTCAATGTCAACTTTGTTCATTTGTTTTATTTTCGATAGATGTCATCTTTTAATTATTCATTAAGCTTTCTAACGGTTTTCATTTATTCAAAATCATAATAATAATAATTTCATTTAAAATTTAAAATCACTATAACGGACAATTCAATGTAAAGTCACTTTGTCAATTATGCGATGTAAGCGAAAACGTGCCGATATAACAAACAATGTCTCCTTTTTCATTTCATTCTTCACTTTGCGTTTTGTACTTTATACTGTTCCTTCTTCTTTTTCACATATTTTCACTTTTTGTATTTTTCACAGTTTTTTTTTTTTTTTTTTTTTTTATTTAATAAATTAAAAAAACACTTTTATTTTATACTTTCTTCACATTGTATTTATACACTTTACATTCGTTGCTTTTCTCTAACTTTTATTTTATACTTTCTTCACATTGTATTTATACACTTCACATTCGTTGCTTTTTTTTTTAACTTTTTGATCAGTTATTTTTTTCTCACTATTTTAGTTCTTTGGGCGTTTGTTTTTTTTTTTCTCTTCTTATTAAAACAAATCTTCCAAAACTCGCCATATATTATATGTTGTTAGTCTATTTGTATTAGCTTAGCTTAATTATTACTTGCCTCGGGTGTCAGGTTACACTGTAAAGAGGAACACAAAGTAAATGATACAACCGATCTGTTTGAGCGTTACGTGCGAACTAACTGTTCTTTATTCAAATTCAATTACGCATGTCACAATGCATTAATTCGTTAAGTGCACGCTTGCACTACACAATTTTTTTTTTCTCAAATTTGAAGGCCAATTTGGGGATCGATGAAAATCGAATTTACATATTGGTATATTTAATGATTGAATCCAGTTTATCTAATTTTATATTAAAATTATTCAACCAAATACATCTGTTCAGGGCCTGTTCAAGTTATGGGGAGATATCAACCATATGGAAATATTTCATTAGTAGTTCAATGAAAACGCAATTTCCTCTAATCCACTAATTCGTCAATAGTTACGATCGCTCAGATCCTACATATTGTCAATGAATACCGACAGAATACTGGATTGGACAACTTTGTAGTGAATACATGTTTATATGATAGCGTCAATCGCTCATTATGTTATCGCAATTGCAATTTCGTTTTCCAAATATAAAATTGTATTTAGCATTAAGTTAATCAATTGTTAGATCGCGATCGTTCAGACAATAATACCATTGACAATAAACAATCCAAAATGTAAAACAGAAAGTGCAACATTAATCCCAAGTTAGGATTGTATTTCAATAAAAACAGACAACACCTTGTTTTATCAAAAATATTCGATGTTGTCATTTAATCATTACCATCAATAATCACTACCTCACTCCAAGAATCACTAAAGCTTCCATAATAGAAATTTGTGCCATCCTTACAGCTGGATGTTGTGACACTACAAGAGACGAAATTTAGCTTATTTTTCACGATTTCCTAACGGAAAAATAAGAAAAATCAATCTGCAGTTATTCAAATCAGTCGTGAACATTTGTTAAAAACGCTACGAACGAACAAGCAAAAACGAATTTTTGTTCAATTCCTACGAACGAACAAAAATAAAAGTTTAATTTTAAATTTTTTATGCAAATTTCATCTGATCAAAATAATCAAAAATAGATAGTATAAAAATGATTATTTTCTGTAAGAATGATTTTGTTGATAATTTTAAAATACAATTGAATAGAGACTGAGATGGTTTTTATGAAATTATTGAGTATAACAAATAAAATACAGACATTTTCAATAATTATTTCATTTATTCACATAATTATGTTTATTTTCGATTTTCGTTATAAAATATTCCTACATTCGTATTTCGTAATAAAAGTTTTGATGAGATTGTGTTCATTATAAACATTGCGTTTTTTCATTATAAACATTGTAACAATAGACAAACATAGAGATAGAAATGTGGTAAAAACTACAAGTATAATTAAGTTTTATTAAGTTTCAAAACAAAGAAACGAGTTTCGATAAATGATAGAATCACATTACTGCAATAATATATTTTCATTCGTTTGTTTGCAGTGAAAAATTAAATTCATCATCATCAAATGTTAGACAACGTTTTTCACTGTACTGATCACACATCTTTGTTGATCGATTTGACATTTTTCGACTTATATTTGGGATGCCATTGATCTGGTCTGTTGTTGCTTTTATTGAATTTGATTCATTTATCGTTTTTGAATCATTGTCCAAGTTATCACCAAATGAATCATCAAGAACAAAACTGTTGCTTCGTACAAGACACTCTTCATTTTCTTCAGAATAATATTTCGATTTGTACTCAATTTTATGACTATTAAATCGATTCCACTTATGTGTATTTATATATTTCCATGTAATTAGCATTAATATTGATACTAAACTTATAATTAATACGATGATTGATATGCATTCAAATTGTCCACGAATGATTTGTTTGGTTTTGTGATCAGACGGTATAAGTTTGGCTTTTAATATTTCACTACTTGTTGTTGATGTAAACTCAGATTTGCTTTGTGTAATGCGTCTATTTGGATTTCGTGTTATCAACCTTCTTGTCACTTGAGTGCTAGTTGAAACTACCGTGTCCAATTTTTGAGTATTTTTTGAAATTGATTTTAAAGTGATAACAGTTGATTGTCTTACATTGAACTTTTGAGATTGTGTTGTTGTTTTTTGTGTTGTCATCATTGGTTTTGCAAATGTTGTAGTTTTACATGTAGTTTGTGGCAATGTACCTAGAATTCTGAAAGGTATGCGCGTATTTGAAACATTCGTAGGTGTTGTAAAAACGACATATTCAGGAATCCGTGTTGCACTAGTGCTTCTGATCGTGCTGGTGCCTGCGCTCGTTCCCTTGCTCGGACTTGTGTCAGTGCTCGTGGTGTTACTTGTAGTCCTCTTAGTCGTGATAGTGCTAGTGCCAATGCTCGTTGTCGTTCTCATGGTACTGGTTATTGTTGTGCTCGTTCTGGCGATCTTGCTTCTATATGTTGACATTGTTTGAGTAGGAATTACCGGCAAACTGTTTGAAACTTCAGGAATAATTGATACCGTTTCCCCATTCGATATAATGGTGCTCATTTCCGTGGAGCTATCATCAGTATCAGTCGATGATATCATGACATCCGATTCACTGGTTTGTCCTATTTATTTAACAAAATATATATTTTAAAGGGAAGATGTTCTTGAAATTTTTTTAATTTTAAATTACTTTTACCTTCGATACATTTTGTGATATAATCATAACAACAAGTGCTCAACTCTGTTGCATAACATTCTGCATGGCAATCACATTTCTCGATTAGATGACCATCCTCGGAGAATGTTTTCGTATTGCCGTTGTTACGTACTGATTCAGTTTCCATGCAGCGACCCGCACAAGATTGCATATCAAAAATTCCATCAGACTCTGTGGTTGGTGATGTATGAGTTTCTGAATATTTTATGCAATCACCGTCCTTCATTAGAGCAACATCGTCTATCGCTATATCGTTAGTGATACCTTCACCACTAGTTGCTTCTAATACAATTTGAAAATTACTTTCAATCGGTTCGATTGTAACAACTTCTTCATTCCACACATTGCCTTGTGATCCATGCAGTTCAAATAAAATGTTTCTGTTTATTTTTTTTAAATTAGAATGAGAAATAATTGAATATATTTTGTAATTTTTTTGGGGGAATGTCAACCGAGGAATGCAAATTAGTGCAGCAAAGTGACAGACACTGCAACCGCCTAAATTTGGGGAGCTGAGTCTGAAGGGGGAAGGGTTTGGGAGACAGGCGCCTGTAAAGGACGAAAAATCGGGTTTTCATCAAATTCTAACTTTTAAAATGTTGAGAATTTCATTTTGGTGCCTTCGGCAAAGTTGTAGATCTTCAAAGACTTTTTATAAAACAAATGATTGTGTGTTTTCCCGGATAAATAGAAACTCGTTCAAGTTTAAATCTGTTGGACACAGAATCTGGTCTTGAATGATTTACGATACTTGCTATGTCAACAATGGCTTGATGAAAAGATTCGATGCGAAAATACTGGACTGTTCGGTAAAAAATTAAAGATCACTATTGTTATCACTTTATATTATATAATTGTTTGTGATGCCTTTTTGTAATTGTTGACTTTCAACTTTTTGGCTGTATATTCATTTTTGTTATTAACAATCAAGTTATTGTTCAATATTTTGATTATTTTTCATTTTGAATGTCATTTGCTTATTGACTATCAACTATATTGTTGATAAAATTGAGTTGAATTATACAATTGCATTACATTTGTTAAAATTTTGTTATAAAAAATCTTAGATTTTAACTATTTTCCAAGTTTTATAATGAACATATTGAATTGTTGAATGTCAGGCTGCTTTAGGTAGACAATAAAATTTCAATAAATAAATCAATATATAGAATTTATTCCCCGTTTGATTTTGGCACACACACACACACTATAATTTAATAAGAAAAACAAATGACATTAACACTCATGACAGTATTTGATACTGCATTTTGCTCGCTATGACAGAATTTTTCAATGGTTCACTTTGTTTGTCAAGTATGCGTTCCCCTATTAATTAACGTACTTTAATATGAATACATTGTCGGAATGCATTCCCCGGTTACTGAATTATAAACAAAATCATCTTAGAGATAATAATGTTAATGATAATGATCTTACCGTTTATCTTCTGCTGCATCATTCATATCCGAATCAATTGTTTTCATAATTATACGAAGCCGGCCGACATGTTGACCATACTAAAAATCATAAAATTATGTTTATAAAAATGTTGCACATGCGATATTTTTCATTTAACATTACATACCATATGATAGAAAAAGCGAAAGCATGCATTTACTGAATCATCTTGACTATAAATTGGAGATAAAAGCCGAGATGTTTGTGTTTTTCGTGAAAAAGTTCCTTCAGCTATCATGTAATGCCCTTGCAATGGTATTCCAGTCTTTTTTCATGAAGAAAAATTATATAATTTATATTTAAAAAAGTTGAAATTAATCAATAGTATACTCAACTGTATGATCGTGTTTAGGTCCATATTCAAGTTTTTCGTAAGAAGTCCATCCGTTTTTTCTTAACCAAGAAAAATCACTTGATACATCCTGTGACCATCCACAAAGTGAAATTGTTTCAAAATCGCACATTTTCGAATGGCCAACATCTAAACGGCATTCACCCAATTCTTTATCCCATTTTACACCGTTACAAAATGCATTTGAAGCACCGGCAACTACGAAACCATCATCACAATATAACCGTAATATTTGTTTATTTTCTTCAAGCTTAACCGAACCATTCTTGCGCTGTAGTACAGTGTTGCAACCAGCCTCTGAAATGTCGAAAAATTTGATAAATTTTTCATTTTTTATTTTCATTAAACATTTTTATACTGAATGTTCTAACTTATGCAAATCGGCATATCTTGTTTCCAACGACCCGATGCGCATAACACCGTTTCTGCTCCATGTAAATCAAAACCAGAATGACATTGAAAGTGTGCCATGCGTCCTGTTTTTTGCATACGTACTATTCCATTTTCAATTTTTGGTATGGGACACATCGATCTGTATGAAATTCTTCTATGTTGATGATATCTTCTTGCTGGTCTTAACACAGAACTTCTCTGCCTCGAGCCTTGAAAATAAATAAGTATTATTGTCATTATAAAGGTCTTTCACAACTCGCATTAGTGTTATTTTCTATGAAATGAACAAAAATACCTTCACATGTTGAATAAAGAACAAATAAAAATAAATTTGAAATAACAAAATATTTGAAAAGCGTCTTCATTTTTTTTTTTTTTTTTTTTTTTTTTTTTTTTTGTAAACAAAATGTCAAAAATGTATTGTATATTAATTTGAATATTAATAAATTGTATGAAAACGTTCTTTAATTTACATTTACATTAAATATTGCTCATGAATATGTGAATGTTAAAACACAACTAATGCTATCAGATCAATGCCACATTTACATTTGTTTGCATTACATGAAGGAAAATCAAGAAGTTTCCTTCGTTTACTTACTCTTTCCGCAATGAGCATTTTAATATACCCAAGTAGCATACACGGAATAAGGTACAAATCAGATGGCAAATTTATGTGAATTTAAAAATTACTCAAAAATGCACAATATCTTCAAAAATCAATTTAGTATTGTTCATTGGTCAGTATTTTCGCCATTTTAGCTAAAAACTGAATAATGTATATCATTAATTGATTTTACACATAAATGATTTGTGCTACTTGGGATAGATAATGATGGTTTTACATAAAAAAAATTACATAGAGACCGGAATTAGTTTATCTATACGGCATATTTTGTGATGCTTGTATGCATTGAAGGCTTTGTATTTTTTTTTTTTTTTTTTTTTTTTGTTCATGTCATCCAAAAACTTGCTATCTATTTGTGAAAATTGTTTCAATCTTTTTCATAGTAATACCCATTTTTATCATCTCCATAAAGCAATACAACTATAACAGAAATTCACAAGAACCTAGAAAAAGAGAAAAAAGTAAAAAATGCATTTTTTAAAATTGCAATTGCAACTGTTATTTTGAATGACTTGAATTATTGTTTCAGTTGTTCAATAATTACGGACAATCAATATTATTATTATTATATTATATTATAAATATAATATAAAAATAGGTTTTCCGCTTCCCAAAAATTGTTTCAAATCATCTAATCTTCTCGTCTTCTTATTTTTGTGTGTTCATTTCAATACGAGATATGAAAAAAAACAACCGGAAATTGAAGAAAAGGAAAAATGCAGTTGGTAACTAATCTGTAAATCAGTTTTATTTAATTTTTATAGTGTTATAACACATTTTCAAATATACAATTTTATTTAATTTTATTTCAGCTGCTTTACATCAATATTTTCATGTATCTTGGCCAACTTGTTCCTGGTATCATGACTCATTTTTTTTTTTTTTTTTTTTTTTTTTTTAGCTTTATAATTTGGTTTTTCTAACAGGGTTTGGCAAATATTCTATCTCTCATTTATCTTACATTAGATAATGAATCGCTGCTCGTCTAGATAAAATAAGAAAATTGGCCCGTTTATCTCTTATATTTTCAAGATGAGTTTTCTTCTTATTGTGGGTGCTATATATTTGAATGTTTTTGGGAGATCATTCATATTATCTATTAGCTTTCAATATATATTCTTGAGGAAATTCATATAATTAAACACAATGTGAAATGTTTTGTAAAATATAACACAAATGACAACCACCTATTTCAGTAATCCATTTGATTGTTTGTTTTCTTTTAAATTCGTATTCAAAAGATTCTGTTTATCATACTTTATCGTTTGTAATCAATACTATAGTATATTTTAATGTTTTTTTTTTAGATTAGATAAGTTACTTTTGTCATATTTTCTTTTATTATATTTGTCTTGAATGTTCTCTTTGTCATATTTACTTGGATTTTTTTTTTCATTTGATTTGCCAAACCCTGTTTCATACTAAATTCTAGAAGAGAATGATGTTTTTTTTCACTTTAAAATGCTCAAATGGTTTATATAGTATTTACTAAAAAAAACATGAATGTTTTCTCTTCCACATTTATTGAGTGCATTGATTCCGACAATATCAGAAACATAATATGTAAATGTGCAACTTGATAAATGCCCAATGTAATGCAATGCAATGCAAAACAAAACGGAAATGTGTCATTCAAACTCATTTAATGCACTCGTTCATTTGCTTCAATTAAATGAATAAACATTCTGCGTACTACTGTACATTACACCAATGAACCAAATACTTTATCGTTTTTGTTTCTTTTTTTTTTATTTTTTTTTATTTTGAAGTCCTAATTTATAATTATATCGTAAAAATTAAAAATCATTTTCACAGGTTTTGAAAATAAAACGTCAATTTTAACGTTTGGTAATGTTGAATTCGTATCAATCAAGTGCCTAAAAACACTTGCTTCACACTCTCGATCATTTGCCATTCATTTTTGTTTTATTAACTTTATTTTCATTTTAAAAACGAACTAAAATCATAAAAAGTACATATGCTAGGAGAACTAAATGAGTTAGTTTAACTACTACTTTATACAGATTTTCTTTTTGAATTGTTGTTTTTTTTTTTGTTTGTTTTTTGTTTTTTGTTTTTTGTTTTTTCTTTTTGTATATTGTTTACTAATATTTGTTTTTTTTGTTTTGTTTTGTTTTGTTTTGTTTTGTTTTGTTTTGTTTTGTTTTGTTTTGTTATTGTTACCTCAGAAATACACATATTCAAGTCGACTGTGACTTTCAAAAAATACTTCTCACGTAATGCATACATCATGTGTCAACAGTATAATCTAATATAAATACTTATTTCGTAAATATATTTATATATCTTTTTATAGAATGGGCCAATGTATGTAGGTTTTTTTTTGTCCTTTCACGGGGATGCAAACAATATGCAAAATTCTTGTGAGATTGGACATTTCGCAGTGATAATAGAAAACCGAGTAGACAGAACAGTATTTTTGTTTTTATTTAACTACATATCTCACATTTATGCATCATTATTGAGTATTATTCATTGTCCTTGTTATTGAATAGTATTTAGTTACTCTTTTATTATGTTCTTAGTTTTTGTCTCATTTGTATTTCTTTTGACATTTTAAAATATAACACAGAATTCAAATGAATTGTGTTTGGAATAGAAATTTACTTAGTTGAATTTAGCTTGTTGTTATAATGAAATTATCGTGTTTTTTTTTCTTTTTTTATATTTTTGATTTTTTTTTTCTTTTTTTTTTTTGGAAAATATTCACATTTTAACTGAATTTGATGAAGTGAAATATTAAAAATAATATTTAATTTTTTTTAAAAAAATGCAAAATTCCCATACTTGTAGCACATAGTTGGACTATGAGACCTCTCTTTTTTTATTTTTATATAATCTCCAAGAGTTTTATTAAAAGTTTTTTCTCTAAATTGTCTTCATTAATTGGTGACTGCATAGAATTAATTTCTGATTGAATTGTTTTAAAACAATGCAATGTTTGGGTATGGCTTACAGCGTATTCAATAACAAACATGTACATATGTGTGCATTTTTTTTTGCTGCCATAAAGTTTTTTTTTCTCTTTTTAACTTATTATATCATTGTTGATAAATACATTCAATTCGCTGATGTTGTTTATTGATGAAATTTTGAAGATGTGTGTTTAGCTTAATTTTTTTTCTAAACTATTTAATTTTATTGACTAACATTTTTAAATCAATTTTTGTTTTGTCGTATGGGAGAGTATTCCGTTTGTCTATTGAAATTGATCACACAAGATTTTAAAAACATTTCTTTCTTTGCATGGAAGAGTTTTGAGTTAAGCTGTTTCTTATACGCATTTGTATTTCAATGTAATCTTCTATGGAATTTATCACAAAATAGTCGTAATAAATAGGTGCAAAAATGATCAAAATAAAAACAAATAAATTTGGAAGGATTTTTCATTTTAAATTAAACTCAAATATTAAAACAATCTATTAAATTGCTGCTTCATGAAATAAATCTCCCAATTGTAACAGAACATATTTAAATACATATATATCATATAGATATATGTAGGAAGTAGCTGATATTTGTGTTCATTTATGAAGATGCCATATGATGTGTTGTCGGTACGCTAGTTGGCTTTGCATTTATGATGCTAGTTCGTGTTGCTGATGATTCGCGTGTGGCTGCCGATTTTGGTGGTATAATTGGTTTATTTTTTGGTATTGGCGGTGGTGCACCACGTCCATTATTTACAGGATTCACATTTGATTGAAGATTATTGTTCTGTATTAAACAAAATATATAATAAATAGATTTTTGGCAAAAATATGTGAAATTATTTGATTTTTCATGTTTAAATTTATGTACTAACAAATGATGTAGAGGAAATTTGAGTGTTGATTGATGCTGCCATTGCAACAACTGTGTTTCCGCTATGGCCTGTGGCGATTGGAGTTGTTGCAACGGATTGCGATTGATGTTCCGCTACAGCTGGTGATGTCTATATGATGAAAAGAAATTGATCAAATGCAATAAATAACACAATCGAATGAATAAATCAATAATTTAATGTACTTTGTTGGTGTAGACGTGGGAATGTCCAGCATCATTGGATATATTTGAAGAGGTTATTGTCGTTGGATATTGGGGCTGTTGTCGAATGCCAACCGATCTGGCAATACCAGTAGCTGTTTGTAAATGGACATTAATATTAATATTAAAATCAAATGAACATCATGAAATAAAGAGTAAGGTAGTCGAATCTTACTTGGCCCTGAAACGGGGACGCTCGAAACCGTAGCTGTTGGTTGTACTACTTTGGTCACACTGCTTATCATTGGACTAGTTGAAGTGTTTGTATTGGGTACTGCAAATTGATCAAAATCTTATTGTATTGGTTTTTTTGCTTCGACTTTAATTTGATTAGGAACTTTATTCAATCCTTTAGGATTTTTTAATTTAAAAAAATAAAATCTAAATGGATAATAATTCCATATTAAGTTTTTCTTAACTAATTGAAAAGATGTATCAGCACAAAACTTACTCAAGTTTTCATCAAATGAGCCCTCTTGTGATGATAAACTATTATTTCGAAGACTTCCAATTTTGGCTGGAACTTGAGGTAAAGGTATATTTTTTGGACCTAACCGATGTGGCATTGCTTGTTTACGAATCATATCATTTTCGGCTTTAAGCTGCGCTATTTCGCATTCCTGCTCCTTTCGCCTAGAAATGTTTGAATATAAACAATAAATTGTTATTCATTTCAATTGTTTTTTTTTTTTTTTTTTACAAATAATCAAATGTTTAACATACCGTCTCTCTTCTTTAGCCAATGTTGAATCGAGTAATTTCTTTTCAGCATTGTATGTCTGCATTTGTTTCTCCAATTCAGCTTCCATGCGTAATGATTTTTTGCTTTCTTCTTCCAAACCTTCGGCAATTGTGTCAACACGTGCCTTTTCCTCGGATAATATTTGGGCCAAGTCTTCGGATCGTTTACGCTCTTCAATATATTTTGTAATAATCTTTTTACGTTCGGCCAACAGTAATAATACGATCGATTTTTGGCGACCACGCTCTTGCTCCAATGTTTCTTGTGCCTTTTTTAAATCTTTTTCAGCTTTTCGCCGAGCTGTTTTTTCATTTTCAAGCTCTTGGCGCAATCGGGTACGTTCAATTTCTAAACCATATGTTATATCATCGCCTTGTGCTGTATCATGCTCATGTTTACGTTTCTCTTCTTCAAGTTCACGCATCAAACCGGACTGTCTTTGCTCAGTATCTTTCATCATTGACATTAATTTGCAATGAATATTTCTTTGTTGGTGTATCGTATCTTCAAGTATTTCTATTGAAGCAACAAATAGTAACGAAAATACAGTTTCAGACATATATCCAAGGTTGATTTTGGGTGGATGTTTGAAGTGTATGAAAAGAAAGAGAATTGAAAAAAAAATCACAATAATTTTTTGAATAAGTGCGACAATAATTGTTAAATGAAAGCTAAAAGGGTAAATTGATTGTAGTTTCACTCATTTCTACTTTTAATAGATGTCATCCAAACAAAACTGTGTACAACAAAGAAATTAATAACACCATTTATTGTATCGTGAAATTGAATGTGGCACACCGTTACAAATCACCTGATTTTACTCCTATTCCGAAGGTAGATATGGGTGAGAATGCGATCAATTTATCCACAGAAATGAGTAAAAGCTTTACATATCCTAACTCTGAATTTAACTAAAAATTATTACCTAAATGTTTGTTGGCCAACTGTCGAATTTCATTTTCAGATTGCACGGCCGCTGCTGATGATTGATGACTAACATAGCTTCCATTTATTGCTAATCCATCACGAAATAATGCTGCTTGAGGATCGTTGGCATTCAGTTGTTTGTGTCGAGTAATGTTGATGAAGTTTTTCAATTTTTCCGACTGAAAAAAAAATTAAAATAAAATTATAATCAAATTGCATACCAATTTCGAGAGAAATGAAGAAAAATAGTACAGTAGTTTTTGATTGAACTGTTCAATTTGTCAACGGACAAGATGTTCAATTTGAACATACCTTTAGTGCGGCAATTACAACATCTCTAGCCTGCAATTCACCTTCCAAATAGCTTAAAAGTTTTAATAGATCAGAGTGGCTGAGCTGCATTTTAGGATTCTTTTAACAAGAAAAAAAAATATTTTATTATAATCAAATGAATGAAATAAATTGTGAAAAAAAAAATGTCGACATACTTTTGGTGTATCATTAGCTGCTTTCATTGTTTGAAAATCAATTTGATTAACATTTTGTGGCAGTTCGGTAGCATCATCATAACCAACACTAGATACAGCTTCACTAGACTCGCTCACTGGCTGAGTTTGTAACACATATGATTTTTTCTCCATTTTCGTTGATGGTCATGTCATTCAACAATATAAATTCATAACTTTTATCAGATTGATTAGCTCGGCGACATCTTATTGATATTAGTTTATTGCTGCAAGAGAAAAAAAAAAGGAAAAGAACAAATAAATAGAAGAAAAAACAAAAATAAATGATGTCATTATTATTTCAATTAAACACTTTTGTTTCAAAAGTCTAGAGTTTTCATGAAAAAATTTGTCGATAGAAAAAAGAAAGCTATATCAACATCTAAGTCAATAATGATTGACGAGTCACGATTCATTCAGTTAAAAATATCCATATCGATATTGATTCATCGAGAAATTAAATAAAATACTCACAACACGATTTCTGTCATTACACAATCAATGGATGTAAAGACAATTTTTTTAAGTAAACTTAGAAATTGATTGACATTTAGCTCGTAAAATATGCAACGAAACAATTGTATGCCAACGTATTCTGATCTACCTCAACAAAATGAAAAACCAGAAAAAAACATCTGAGCACTCCTAAGGTTGGCTATCACCACCGATTTCATCACATTTTTTCCATAATTTTTCGAACAAATGAGAAAACAAAATGAATGAAACACTTATCGAAAAAATCGTGAAGAATTGTTGAAAAGAAATTCATGCTTTGTTTCATTTAAATAACATTGAACAAACCAATCACAAATTTTATAAACCATTTTTATAAATTTTTTCTTTTCTCTTTATATTTTCAATTAAATACTTATAGAAATAGAAATTCATTTAGTTTATCGAATAAAATATTTGTGAAAATATTATTCATTTTCGCAAAACTGTTCAGAATCATTTAACACTTCAAATTTATTTGCATAAATAACATTTGATGGTCATGGTTGATATTCCATAATCAATCTATTGAAGTGATTTCACCGCAGAATGAAAAAAAAAACAACAACAAATTGTCATCAGTGAGATGCAATTACCACTATCTATGCAAGAAAAAAAATTGAACTGATGAAACGATAAGAGAATTAAAGTAAAATTCAATTGAGAGAGGTGTATTTGAAATATTCATTGATGGGAATATATTGGCATGGAGGAGCAGGGAAGCACATATGATGGTTAACACTCAACTAGTTCATGCACGAAGAATTTTCGCTTCGAAATCAATAAAATAACAGTGTGCGGTTGTTTCGTTGCTCGGTCGTCGGGTGTAATATATTTGTATTAGTGCGCTCTCGTAGCGAGTGACGAACATTTTTGGGGTGGAAATAGGACAGCAACACACAAAGTTTTTCCATAAGAACTGTTCCGCACAATATTTTCCATGCATTGACTCTGTTATCGGTTGACAGTCAGAAAATTCGCTATATGATTCACTTATAAAAGTGAATAAATGTGAAAATGTGTGTGTGAATCCTAGTGAATGTATTTATCGTTGTGTTTTTTTATTACAAAAATTTGTAAGATTTATTTATATAAAATGAGTAAATATTTATACAAGAGGAAAGGTTATGAAATTGTCTATGTTAATTTAAACAAGCAAAATTTAGGGAGATGAAATACCGAAAGAGGGAGAGCGAGAGAGAGAGAGAGAGCGGAGAGAGAGAGAGAGAGAGAGAGCGAGAGAGAGAGAGAGCGAGGGAGAGCGAGAGAGAGCAGTGCATTGTACACTGTTTTTTATCTTGCACTCTTCTTCATTGAAGCCATTGTATGAAAAGTCCGGAAAACCAACGCTCTCTATAACGAAATACGATATCAGCAATATATTTGACCCTGACAATAACAAATGCCATTGGATCGAATATAGTGCACATAACATCTTCAAACATTATTCGATAAACAAAAACGCGTATTTACTTTTTTACTATGAAAATCGTTACGACAATCACACTTAAAATGCTGCACATATACTATTTTAAACCATCCAATTTGCCATTTAGCTACTGTATATTGATTGGGGGTACACAAACGAACTAATTTGTCTAATGCTCTGCAATAACACGCGTTTCACTTGTTTCAAATTGCTTTGTTTAATGTCGCATTCAAACAATACAATTTAGTTGATCAATTTCATATTTATTGAAACACCTTTTGGCTGGTATAATTTATTTTTATTGGTGGTAGTCAAACTCTGAATATTAATCGCTGGCTTCAATGCTTCGATTCTATTTAAACTAAATTTTTCGTTAAATGTTTTCTCAATAAGAAAAAAAATACATCAATAAACAAATCAAATTATTGCGACGTGAAACTAAATCATTGTATCAAATTTCCTAGTAACACCGAATATAGGTGGAATTTGCCTTAATTGTACATTGAATGTCAGCTCTTTTTCAAGGATACGTATTTTTTTTCTTTCATCGACTGATTTAAACTTCTTACATGATTATTGATACTATTTGTTCAGATGTTTTTGGCTCATTGCATTGTTATTATGTTTAAGAATCGAAATTTTTGAATGAATCAATGAGATTAAAAGTATTATTTATATTTTTAAACTGTTAAATGTGATATTGAATGGAAATTTAACACAATAATAAGTTGTAAATTCGCCTATGCTAAAATACCATTAGCAATGCTTTGCTATTCATCACACCCAAAATGCACAAAATGAAATTTTATTATTGCCGAAAATGTGTTACTTTCATTTCAACTTTTTTTCTTTTTTTCAAACAATAAAAAAAAGCACAACACTTTGAAATGATGAAACTGTTTGTATACATTTAACTTATTCAAATTGAATGTATTAATAATTTTTTTTGTGATAATTTGTACAGCTTCTTTCTCATTTCTTTTTTTTTCTTCTTTTCTTTAACGAAAAAAAAAAACAGCAATGCACAATAAACAAAAACATAAACGATTTTCACTCTTACCGTTAAAACCCGTAAAAATTCCGCGATTTTCTTTTCCAACTAATGGTGTGATTAAAAACTAAATTCACAATGCGAATTTTTATTTAAGAATAAAATAACATTGGCAGTAAAAGTCAGCACACAACGCGACTTTTCTCTACATAAATGAAAGCACTGCTTGGAAATTTGTGTTCTGCGTGTATGACGGATGGGACTTTTTGTGTGCTAGAGAGAAAAAAAAAGTCGGTCTCAGACAATAGAGACTGAGATGTCTGAATAAAAAAAAAAAAACAATTTGACAATATTTGATGTTATTACTTGTTGTGATTGAGCTTAGATGTCACTGCATATTAATGTAGTGATTTTGATCTAAATTTTTTTTTTTCATTTTTTAATTTCTTTCATTCATAAAACAAATTCATATTCATTATTTAACACTCAAAATATAATTGAGAAAATAAAATTAGTAATTTCATCAAATATTATTTCATGAAAATTGAACTTTAAATGAAAACCCATTTTGCAAAACATATTCTGTTTGAATTGACGGTGTAAACAAAGTGTTGCCATTGTTGCGGTTGGTAGTAGCACCGCTTGGCATTGTTGACTTGAATCATTTTTCTACTGTCAACTACATGAATTGAGATATTTGTACGTTTGCCTACAATAGACAATTTACCCAAATACAAAATATGCATCATCACCATAACCTTTAAATTGTGCTCCAGTGTATTTTGCATTAACTCCAAGATTTTATTATACAAGTTTTCCTCTCTCAAAATTGAATTAAGAATTTGGTGCATCGATTAATATTATTATTTATCAAATATTTTGCATTTTAAATAATCATAAGCTGCGCTTGTTTCTTTTTATCATCTATTAAGGTAATAATTAAGTCGATTCATTCATTTTTTATTTAATTGGACTACTCTTTGGTTCTTATTATAAAAAGAAATAATTCATTACATTTTCTAAAATTTTATTTTGACAAAAACAAAATAGAAGCATTACACTTCGAAAATGTCGGCGAATAATGAAAATAGCAAGGAAAAAGTGGAAGGCTCAGTTGCTGCTGAGAAAGCAGCTAATGATGCTAGTAAAGAGGAAGAAAAAGCAGATTTGGTAAGTACAATTGAATTAAACCAAATCAGATGTGTGTTTTTTTTTCTCCTTTAAAAATCACATGTGATTGAATGATGTGTAAATGTTTAAGTTTAATTCAACAAACTCTGTTAAATAAATATATTTTAGTCGGACGAAGATAAGCAATTGCAAGAGGAGTTGAAAATGCTGGTGGAACGTTTACAAGAGCCAAAAACTGAATTATATTTACCAGCATTAGAAACAATGCGAAGTTTGATCCGGGCATCAACAACATCAATGACATCAGTGCCAAAACCATTGAAATTTATGCGACCGCATTATGAGACAATGAAGGAAGTTTATAAAAATATGCCCGATACAGTAACACGTCAAACGTGTGCCGATATTATCTCCGTATTGGCAATGACCATGGGAACGGGCAAAGAATGTTTGGTCTATCGATTTTTGTGTGATCAAAACGATCGAATTGGCGATTGGGGCCATGAATATGTACGTCATTTATCTGGCCAAATATCAACACATTGGAATGAAACATCTGGCAATTTTCGTAATCGTTTGATTGATTTAGTCAAACAAATTGTTCCATATAATATGGCACACAATGCCGAAGCCGAAGCATGTGATTCACTTATTGAAATTGAACGTTTGGATTTATTGGAGGATTATGTTGATGAGAGCTCATATGAACGTGTTTGTTTGTATCTTCAGGGATGTGTTCCATATGTTGCTGATCCAGAAAATGTTACTTTATTGCGTACCGCAATGAATTTGTCGCGCAAATTCAATCAGCACACACAAGCTATGCGCTTAGCATTAATGTTGAATGATATGACAATAATTCGACAAATTTTTACCGAATGCAAAGATTCGGCCATTCAAAAACAATTGGCATATATGTTGGGACGGCAACAAATCTGTTTGGAAATTCGCGAAAATGGCGATGGAAGCACTGATGATGAAGAGCTAATGGAAATTATGTCCAATTCACATCTTAATACACACTTTTTGAATTTGGCTCGTGAATTGGATATTATGGAACCAAAAACACCAGAGGATGTTTACAAATCACATTTGGAAAATTCACGCACCACATTCGGTTCATCACAAGTTGATTCAGCCCGACAAAATTTGGCCGCTAGTTTTGTAAATGGTTTCGTTAATGCTGGCTTTGGCCAAGATAAATTACTGATGGAAGATGGTAATAAATGGCTGTACAAGAACAAAGAGCACGGAATGATGAGTGCAACAGCATCGCTTGGTTTGATTTTATTATGGGATGTTGATGGTGGTTTGACACCAATTGATAAATATTTATATTCGGCTGAGGATCATATTAAATCGGGTGCATTGCTTGCATGCGGTATTGTCAATTGTGGTGTTCGTAATGAAGTTGATCCTGCACTCGCCTTGCTCACTGACTATGTCCATCATACGAACAGTAATATGCGTATTGGTGCTATTTTGGGCTTAGGTTTGGCATATGCTGGATCTAATCGTTCTGCTGTCATCGAACTCTTGACACCAGTTTTAGCCGGTAAATAAGAAAATTGTAAAAACAAATTAAGTCGAAATTAATTGATTGACATTCATTTCATTTGTAGGTGAAAAGAAAGTAACTCCAACTCCAGAAGTATTAGGAATCACTGCCTTGTCATTAGGTATGATTGCTGTTGGTTCTTGTAATGCTGAGGTAACTGGCACCTTGTTACAGGTGATCATGGAACGTAATGAATCTGAATTGAAGGATACTTATGCTCGATTTTTGCCACTCGGTTTGGGTCTAGTATATTTGGCTCGTCAAGAGGCTGCTGAAGCCGTTATTGCTGCGCTTGAAGTAATTTCCGAGCCATTCCGATCAATGGCAACAACAATGGTAGAAATTTGTGCATATGCTGGCACTGGAAATGTTCTTAAAGTACAACAATTGCTGCACATTTGCTCAGAACATTATGAAAGCACTAGTGAAAAATCTGATGATTCGAAAGACAAGAAAGACAAGGATAAGGAAAAGGACAAGGAAGCGGCTGCTCAAAAAGAAAAAGAAGATCGCGAAAAAGATCTGTCATCGACACAAGCAATTGCAGTGATTGGCATTGCATTGATTGCAATGGGTGAAGAAATTGGTGCCGAAATGGCATTCCGTTCATTTGGAAATTTACTTCGCTACTGTGAACCGGTTATTCGTCGATCAGTGCCACTTGCTCTTGGTTTACTATCTGTTTCGAATCCAAAACTTAACATTCTAGATACATTGAGTAAATTTTCACACGATAGCGATGCCGAAGTGGCTCATAATTCAATTTTTGCAATGGGCTTGGTTGGCGCCGGTACAAATAATGCCCGTTTAGCATCAATGCTAAGACAATTAGCACAGTATCATGCAAAAGATCCAAATAACCTATTCATGGTGCGCATTGCACAAGGTTTAACACATCTTGGCAAAGGAACACTCACCCTCAGTCCATATCATAGCGATCGACAACTAATGTGTCCAGTTGCAGTTGCTGGCTTACTAGCGACTCTCGTTTCATTCTTAGATGTTAAAAACAGTAAGTTATTAGTATGTTTTTGATTCTTTTCTTATAAGATTAATGTTTAAATATTTAAATTTAAACGTAATACACAAATTGATTTTTTTTTTTTACTTTTTTTTAACAATTCTTTTCAGTAATTTTGGGCCGTTCTCATTACTTGTTGTACACCATGGCAACAGCCATGCAACCGCGTATGTTGATCACATTTGATGAAGATTTGAATCCATTGACGGTGCCTGTACGTGTCGGTATTGCTGTCGATGTTGTTGGTCAGGCCGGTAAGCCAAAAACAATTACCGGTTTCCAAACGCATACAACACCGGTTCTATTAGCAATGGGAGAACGTGCTGAACTTGCAACTGAAGAATATATTGCGCTAACACCAATCATGGAAGGATTTGTAATTCTTCGCAAAAATCCCAATTATACGTCATAAGCTGCATGACAGCATTAAAGGAATGAAATCCAATTTCTAATTATGTTAATTCAGCCGACAATTAATCCTACTTTTACTTTCATGTAAAACAAAATTTAAGTTGTGCATTCATTAAAAAAAGAGAAAAATAAAAATAAAAATTGAAATAAAACACGAACATTTACTTAAAGAATGTGTTTTCCTTTACTTTTATCCAACAATTTTAAAGTATCTGTTGCATTCAAATTTTGGAATACTACACACCTTAGATAGAGCCACCGATATCAAAAATGTTCCTGGTTTTTTTTTTTTTTTTTTTTTTCTTTTTATTTAATCACTGTTTTGTTTCATGACTTTTAAACTGGCTGAATTTTGAAATTTATATATATAAATATATGCACACCCATACATATACACACATATATGCATATAAATATAAATATAAATATAAATATAAATATAAATATAAATATGTATATATGTGTGTGTATGCATATAAGTGGTTTTTCATTAGTTATATTTATTTATCATTTCACATTCAATTTGCCTGTTTAGAGATTATATAGCATTTCATATTTTTCATGAATTTGTTAGGAATAAATTATTGTTCCATTAACATAATAATGTCATTAAAATTAGATAAGAAAATTGATTGATTTTGGTATATTTGTTTTATCAATTTTTATCAATTATTTGCAATCCACATCCACGGACAAAACAATCGAGCTTACGATTATTTTCGTACTTTTTGACGTGCCATTGACATTTCTTTTAATTTTTGCTCTAGCCGAGCATGTGCATCCTTTTGTTCATTGCGACGTAAAGCAGCTGAAATTGGTAAAGTTGGTCGTGGTTTAAGGAATTCGTTTCGTTGCTCCTTTTTAATAGCACCACCACAACCATGAATTTCGGGCAGTTGATGTTTCATGCAAAAACGTTGTTGACAAAGTGTACAATCTTGACCGATGAGCGATGTTTTCGTTCGACAACGTCCGAACATGCATGTATTATCTAATTGCCGAACGGTTTTTAATATATCGTCAAGTTTTTTATTTACCGTATTACTGGAAATGGTTTCAAGCATTTCACTGGTTTTGTTCACTTTTTTCGCGGGTTTTGATAAAATTCTAGTTGCCATATTGGTTCCATTCACCAATGGAGCTCCATTTGCCTCTTGATGTCCTGCATTCATTCCGCTATTGGTGTTTGGTTTTTTTCGATTATGATTCTTAGTCACATTGCTATTTGTATTCTTTGTAATCACAGCAGTTTTGGTACTATTCTCATTTCGTGTAGCATTTGGTGTTGTTCCAGCTGCTGACCCATCCATCCCATTTGATGCGATTTTGTTGGGCTTCTTCTTTGTTTGTTGTTCAGCTATGGAACACATTTTTAATAATAATACATAATGAAAATACAAATTTATTTAATTGCCATCACAAGATTTGCACAAAAATCACAAGTTGTTTTGGAAAATGTTCATTTTTACCCATTTTGAGCGATGCGTGAAACCTCTGAAACCTGATTTAAACTGGGTATTAATGTTTGCAGCTGGCCCAATCACTTGCTCTCCCTTAATGGTTTATTCGAATTCAACAATTTCGGTTGAATTCTTTTTTTTTTTTTTCTTTCAGTGTGCTCTTAGATTCGATTTCATTAAATGCTGAATTGCAATAAAATTGTTTGCTGCTGCTGAATGACAGGTATTGTTATTGTTCGCTTTTCATATGAACGATTTAAGAGGTCGCACAATTAAATATACTTCATCAACAAAAAAATGCATCTGCATTGTCGATTTTTATTTTAAATTTTCTTCAAAATCTAATAGTTTGATAATACAGTTGATTATATATTTTCTTATAATTCTACTTTGAATATTTATTCTTATAATTTTCATACAATAATAATACATTCAACTCCAAAAATTCAAAATAGAATATTTTCACATTTCGATTAGCAGCGCCAACTTGACATAATTCAAAGCAATGGAAATCTTAATCTTAAATCGGAGCGTCTTTCATAATAATCGAAATGGCGACTAGTTTTGATTGAACTGTAAGCCACTCGTTGAAAGTTATGTCAAAATCATTTCGAAATTAATTGTTAGTGTTTCTGTATTGTATACACACAAACATCGAAAAATATACTAGATAGAAAGGTTTTGAACATTTGTTTATATTTTTTTTCGAAAATGTGAAAGAAAATATATTGTAGATGGTGAATAAAACATTGAAATATTTCTTAAATAGAAATTAAATTTCATATCACAAGATGCAATTTATTTGTTTGTAAATCATCGTCGATCTTGCTACTTTTGTTTTGTATAAACTTGATTTCGTGCACATATACTACGAAACAAGTGATCATTGGTACCTGTGTACGTGAGATAAAACACCAATTGGAAAATGAATGAACTCAACTAAATTGTAAAATATGTGATCGAGAAATTGGATCATTCATCAAATTTTCTTTCAACAACTAATTTCTTAGCAGCTTTTTTTTGAAAATAATTGAAGAATTTGATATATTTGTATAGGTGTGTATGTGTGTATGTGTGAAATGTCACCATTCATGAGTTCAACAGGTTAGTGTATTCTTCTATTTGTGTTATGAAGGCATGTTTATGAATGTATGAGTGTTATGCGTGTATATTTTTTAAAAATATTTATGAATTAAAATTCACAACTTTATTGAGAATTTTAAATGAAAAATTGAAAATTTTCCAAATTTAATGCAATTTATTCTAAAAAAATCGTAAAAAAAATTCTCTTGATGAATGCATTAATACATTGACACTGTATTTATGCGAGTTTAAAAGGAAGTGTGTTTTAGAATCTTGAAACATGACGCACAAAACGCGTAATTCTGGAAGCAGTTCAAGCACAGAGCTTTATTCCGGGCATTTTTATATTCAAACAAAAGAACTGTGATACAAAAGAACTGTCTGTGTATTCTAATATTTTCAATTTTATCTCTTTTAGATAAAAATTGGTGAATTGCTGACTTCCTGGTTATAACATCAAAATGATTGGAACTAGTAATATTTGGACGCGAATATTAGTGAATTTTATAGTGGAGCAATATTTTATGGACTTTTAACATAAAATCAGTAAATAGCAAACACACATTTGACGGGAAACAATTTTGAATCTCATCTTACGAAATCAGTTTTGAATCGTCTTTAAAAATGTCATCAAATGTGACAAATGAACAACCAATGTCTAAAAGACAAAAAATCGATGCAGCTGATAGTAAGAAAAGTGCATTCACTGCCATATCTACCAGTGCTATCGACAACAAAATCCATATAAATGAGAATGATACTCCACCACCCGATATCTTGCCAACAACAAAACATGAACACAAATGTACAACAAACACAAGTCCAAAATGTACCGATTCGATAAGTGTGCAATCAATAATTGAGGTGCAAAGATTAACATCAGATTCGCCAAGCGATGAATTGGATAATGCGGCTGCTTTTAATGTTATGAAGTCGATTCATCAAACAATTAATTTATCAACCGAAAATAGTAACCATTGCTTAGTCGAATATCCCGATCTGTTGAAAATATCACCGGATATTGCATCCATAAGTACATCTACATCAACATCTTCATCAACATCACGATCACACGATGTTTTCACTACAACAACATTACCATCGCCACCACAAATGTCTGCACCAGCCGCCGAATCAGTACCAGTACCCAGTTGCAGTAATCTAAGCAGTAATAGAAACAATTCCACCAATATGAAAGAGACTTCATCTAGAATAAGTAGTAGAGATAGTAATAATTTTAGTCGTTTAAATAATATTGATGAATTCCAGTTATATTTAATGAATCAGTGCCTTTGCAATATTAATGAAGAGGCATTGCGTCGATCGTTTGCCACTCGTTACTATAGAGATATAAATGGTTCACATTTCGAACCACTGAAGGACTGGCCAGCTCATCAACTAATTCAATTTTTATCGAATATGGAGCTGTTATTCGAAGTGTATTTATATCAAAATGCAAAAGGAGAAATATGTTTGAAAGTAATGCAAACATGTGATCTTCTAGTAACAAATGAAGAAATCATCAATGGTCTTTTTGACCTGCATGAATACAATAACAAATTTGTTCAGTATTTGGCTATGAAAGTGTTGGCAAATAGTTTTTTGATCATTAAAGACAAGGCAAATACCTGCGAGCCTATTCTTACAACTCTTATGAGTTACTTGGAAATTCACCATGAACCAGCTGATCATAGAGCATTGGGCAAAATATCCTTCATTTTGGGTATCATACTACACATTATGGAATGGAAAGACATTAAAAAGCATCCACTCGATGATAAAATTGTAATCAACGGTCGTGAAGTTTACAACGACAGTGACAGTAACAGTGAGAGTGAAGCATATTCACTTCCCATTGACTTACCTCGTCTTGAGGATAACTATTTTGCGGTTCCGCGTGATGAAGATGACAATGACGTTGATAATGATGATGAAGATGAAACTGAAACTGAAACCCCACTCACACCAACTCCATCAAATAAACAACATTTAAATGATCATCACCATAGCAGAATGCAAGATCATCAGACGATTACGACAGAGGGCTGCAGCATAGTGTATTTTAAAGATTGGGAAAGTTTTGATTCGAATGATTTGAAAAAATCGATTCTCTCACTATTAAAACTAAAATGGTCTTATCTTGTTCAAAACATGGCCAGATGCGTTTCATTATTGCAATCCAATCGCAGCTTATATTACATTGAAAATACAGTAATAATATTTTTGACGTTATGGGAACGTATTATAAGTGTTGAAACATGTATTGATTACGAATCCACACTTCCATTTCAAAAATATTTGACTGCATTTACCGAAATTCTAATTGAAGGAAAATTGCCGATTCAAATTTACAAGCAAATTTTAACATTGTTCAGTGCAACATTGTGCTACGCAACGACATTGTGCATGCAGTCAGAAGTGCCACCAGAGACAAATGATTTGGCCACCCAGTTATTCAGTAGTGTGAGAGATAGTAGAAAGAGTATTTTTTCGTCGTTGCCAACACTTGAGAGCGAACTGACAAACAATGTCAGTTTCATTGGCTGTAAACAATCGACTGTTGTGTACGAAATATCATCGGATCGGTTCATCGAACCATGCAATTTTGATGAAAATGAGGACGAAGAAGACGTTTCCAAAATAGACATTGATGAACATTTCAATAGAACAATCAATTCCACAATTGATGCAAAAATTAGTGCTATTGGTATTAAAGGCAATTGCAGTTACCGTAAGACCAATTGGTGGTGGTGATTCATCAGATAGCTCAATGGATAGTTGCAGTAGTAATAGCAGCAGTGTGGAAACAACTGAACATGATTGGACTCTTATTGAACACGTAACAAGAGATTCATTTGAAAAGATTCAAATTTTCTTGCGCAACAAATTGAATTTTCACCCTGAAACGCATTTGAGCAAAGTTATAGTGCATTTATTCAGGAATCAGGATGATTATTTGCTAGAAGCAATGCTTTGTATGTTAGATACGACCACAGCTTTTCTACCACGACAATCACCATTTGGAAGCACAGTAAACCGTCAATCGACCAACAATAGGCCTCAGTTTCGTATGCTTATTGAAATGATTAGTCCTGTTTATACTTTTTTAGAATTTTTGGAATTAATTCAATACGAAATGCAAACAATGCTCGATATTTTTTATACAAATGGAACCTATTTCCTACTCTATTTCTTACGTTTCCTCAAATATATACGCAACGACTGGACAATGTTTCAAAATCAATGTAATAAATGGCAGAGCTTATCTAATGCCGTACGAAACAGCAGCCATACCGATGAACAATTATACCAACGTATTATGGATATTTTAATAAAGCTACGCTTGAAATTAGATAAATTAGTCAAGAAAGAAGAATTCCCATACAATATAGACCCATTATTAATGCATATGCGTGAATGCGAAAGCCTTTACGAAGGAAATTATGGACTTTTCTAATTATCACATTTGAATGTTGAAGTTTTTCCATTACATTTTGTTCCCAGAATAATGTTTATTTATATTGTGTAATTAAAAATTTTTTACTATTAAATTGGACAAATCCTTTTAAAACAATCCAATCAAATTTAGTTAATTGAAATGAAAACCAGTTCAAACGTATCCCTGTTAACACTTGAAACTAAGACGAAATGAAATTTACAATTGTTACAAACAAAAAATTGTTGAAATTTTGCATCGAAAGTACTTAATTGAAAATATTGATTTTTAATTCTATTTTTACAATTTTTTAAATAAATGAGATTTTTTTTTAATTTATAGCAAATCATATTGTTTATTTCAATATATCATTTTGGAATTTTTTGTTGAAACTAAAAAAATAGCTACGTATGTAGTGTTGGCCTACGAACATTTACGAACACTTACGAACACTCGTTCGTAGGCATTAGACATAACATATTTGCTCGTTCGTTCGTTCGTAAGAATAAAAATTCTTATTTTTGTCCGTTCGTTCGTTCGTTGAAATTGACAAAATGATTTTTGTTCGATCGTTCGTTCGTAATTTTTAAAAAATAAAATTTGCTCGTTCGTTCGTTCGTAGAATTCAATTTAAACTTTATTTTATACAAAACAATCAATGCTCAGGCTATTTAGATTGCCTCATGAATTCCAAGTTGGAATTTTCAACACATGAATAACGAATATTTTTTAAATTGAAGAACTGTATATATTCTAAATACAATAGTTCGAGACAATTAATAGAGAAGTTCCATGAGAGAAACAAGGATATGTATGTATGTTTTGTTGATTTGCAAAAAGCGTATGATTGCATACCTAGAGATAAGCTCTGGTCGGTGTTGGGTGAATATGGTGTGAATGGTTCCCTGCTGAGTGCAATTAAGAGCTTGTATAGATATTGTGAAGTGGCTGTGAGAGTAGATGGGGAATTGAGTGAATGGTTTGAAGTGCGAAATGGTCTTCGACAGGGCTGTACAATATCACCGCTTTTATTTATAATTTATATGGACAAACTGATCAAGTCAGCTAAGCTGAGGGGTAACGTAGTTTTGGGGGGAAACATTATCTCCGCTCTTGCATATGCGGATGACCTAGTATTGTTTGGGGGCTCAGAACAAGAGCTACAAAACAACATTAACGATTTAGAAACAGCTTGTACGAACTTTGGAATGACCATTAGCAGTTCAAAGACACATGTCATGCATATAGGGAAAGATAGGAAGCAAGTAAATTGTACGTTGAATGGAGGTGTGCTTGAGCAGGTGTCCCAATTCAAATATCTAGGATGCATCTTTTCGGAAGATGGCAAACTGGATAAGGAGTTCGAACATCGCAGAGTGAATGGTAATAAAGTTGTTGCGCAGCTTAGGTCACATGTTTTCAATAAACGAGAGTTGAGTAAGGAGACGAAGTTGATGATTCATGGGTCAATCTTCAGACCAACTATCACGTAGGGCAGCGAGAGCATCGATTCAAATAATTTAATTCATGGTTTGGAAGTAGCTGATATGAATGTTTTGCGTATGATTTCGGGTGTGTCGCGTAGGGATCAATGGGATAATAGAATTAAGAATGAGAAAAAACGTGAAGATTTGAATGTTAATTCGGTTGATGAGATAGCTAGAATGTCAAGATTGAGATGGTTTGGTCATGTACAGCGTATGAATGATTATCGTTTACCAAAGTTAATTTTGAATGCTGAAGTGAATGCACCGAGAGGTAGAGGTAGACCGCGAAGACGATATTTGGATTCGGTAAAAAATGATTTGAATGAAAGAGGGTATCATTGGAATAGGGAAACTGAAGACCTGGCTCTCGATAAAGTATACTTTATACGCTAAATTATACGTATACGCTGTAGGAGAATTGTTATTGGTCGACCATTACAAAACAGACCAGACGCTGAAAGGCATTAATGGTCTTTAAATGATTGTTGTTGTTGATCAATTGCATGAAAATGGGAAAAACTACAGACCGATTTTTCTCGCTTTTCCGATGGGAAAATCGAAAAAATAACGTCATTTTTCCATGCATGTTATCTCCATATGTGCCCAATCATTAAATCACATTGGGCCAGGTTGGGTCCACCTGCTCCTCAGGATTCACTTCCAGCCAATGACATCTATTATGACTTATGATATTTTTTTTTTCTAGGTAAACTGTATTCATACACACACGAAAGTGATATTGATACAAAAATATCATAAGCGATAATAGATGCCATTTTGTGTCGTATTCATAGTAATAGCTCAATTTCTCCAATACTTATTCCTACCACTTTCCCTTCACTCACAATTTCATTCGCGCTGACATTCAATCGTGACATACTTTCAACATTCAAAAGTTCCTCAAAATACTCTCTCCAACGATTCACATTTTTTCAACCAATCACTAACTCTCCAGACTTATCCAACACAGCTCCAGGCGCCTGTTTTTCCCACCATTACGTATATTTTTAACCTTCGACCAGAAAACTTTGATCCTCTGCTGCCCTGCATCCTCTAACTCTCTCCCAAATTTCAACCATTCACCCTCTTTCGCTTCTTTCACCAACATCTTCACGATTCAGGGAAGAGGTCATATACGTATCATATTTGTCTGCAAGAATTTGGAATGAATTCATTTTGGTAATCGCAAATAGAATCGAAAATAAAATAATTGATGAGATACTTGAAATGAAATATTTTTTATTGAGTGTGTCGATTCAACACCAGACGTCAGTCATAGCGTTCACCTCGTTTTTTGTGTGCGATATGTTAAAAACGCAGCACCTGTTGAACGTTTTCTTAGTTTCTTACTACATCTCTCAAACGATCGACTGGCACTTGATGGTCAGCCAAACATGATGCAGTTGTAACCGATTCATCTTATGTTAAAAACATTCCTAAACAAGGATCAATCACACAATGCTGCAGCAATTTTACGCGTTTTTTCTCGTTATTATTTTCTGTTAGTATGATGTTTTCTCGTTCCAAAACGCCAATAAAATCAAAAAAATCTGACGCCGTTTGTGAGTTACAGCTCAAAACGTGAAAAAAGTCAACTTTCGGTTTTTCTGACCACTCTACACACTATAAGTCAGCAACCAGTCCACATATTTTGAAAGTTAGACACATTGTGGAAAGGTTGAACCAATGCGCAAATTTTAAGTGCTCACACGTCAAAATCGGTTCACATTTGTGGCCACAATGAGCTCTCAAAGGTCGACCTACGCACATTTTCATGCCCATTTTCTCACACTTCATGATCCATAACTCAGCAACCGGTTGAGATTTTTTTGATTTTTAAACGACGAGTTTTTGATACTTATGAGTCAAAAATTTTAAGCCATAGAACACAAAAATCGGTCAACGCATATGGAAGTTACATTTAAAATACTAGAATTTTTGAAAAATTCTATACAAATGACATTTGTTACACTTAACTGAATATATGTCGGGAACTATATGTGGTATCGTCATAAAGTTGACCATTTTGGAAAGGTCAGGCTAGTGCGCAAATTTTAAGTGCTCAAACACTGAAATTGGTTCACATTTGGGGTTGCTATAAGAACATATATTCGATTTTGGGTGATTTTTTTCAACATTTTTCACACATTTCTGCAATTTGTTGCTATAAAATGATCAAAAATACACCGAAATTCAGATATTTTTTGTTGAAACATTTCAAATACCTAGAATAAAATTGGTTTAATGGATTCATGGGGTGAAATTAGAAGCCAAAACAGTTTTTTTGTGTGTGTAAAAAAATTGATGCGTTTATTCATTAAATCTTTTTCTTATTGTAAATGATCATTTACACAAGCTTACAGGTGTGTTGATGAATTCAAATGTTTCTTTGTATATTTAAATTTCTGCAAAGCGAAGCGCCTCTTACGGAAAAACCAAAATTACATCAGTCTGTGTCATTGTCATTGATAGCCGGTCACAATATGAACGTTAATGACAGTGTTAACTTGAATCATGAAATAATACTAATTAAATGGTCGGATAAAATACGTTCAGTCACCACAAAAAAACAAACGTCAATAAACCGTTACAAATCACAAAAAATTATAACAAAAAACGACAAAATACGTAAAACATCTCATTGAAATTTTAGCGCGTACGATGGCGCTGCAATCTACATTTACTTGTGATTGCAAGCGAATATTACTATACATTGAGGGGTATATATAGCTGATTAGCATACATTGAGTGACAAGTGAAATCTTATAAATAAATAAATGACATTTTCTCCCGATGTTCGTGTACACAAATTCTATCCTCAGTAATTTCAAACATCAATCGATAATGGCATATGCTATCATTCAAAGGTGATGCATAGCTCAAAACATTTGTTAGGTTTGTAACGAACCTTAGTTAAGAATTTTAAGTAATTTTTATGTGTATTTTCAAAATCGATTTTTTATAAATTGTTTATGTGTGAATGAGTTAAATTGACAGTAAAAATGAAATAAAATAAACATATAAAACAACGAAAAATAAGAAAACAAATCAATACATTATTCATTTACAAAACAGAATGTAAATGAATAATGTATTGATTTGTTTTCTTATTTTTCGTTGTTTTATATGTTTATTTTATTTCATTTTTATAAATGACTGTGAATTTAACTCACTGCTTCGATATGAGATGGCATTTTACTGGGAGAGTTTACATTAAATAACATTGTCGTATATTGAATGTATACCAGATATGATACAATGTGAGATCATTTGTCAGGATTGATATTTAAAATGTACCATTTTTGATAATTGACATGTTTAAAATATATTTAATGCATTCAAATATGTTTTATATTAAATTTAACGCAAATTTTTTTTATTCGCTTGGCACCTATTATTTATACTGCCAACAACTATTTGAAAATTTAGCTGAAAAAAGTAAATTTATGAGAATTTAGATCATTTTGAAAATGTCCATATTAAATTGGCATATACTCTCAGATGCATGCGCATCAGTCTATATTTGGGTATCTATGAACAATTATACATGGCATGAGATGTGCTGAAGGTGCTTTATTTGAACATTTCATTTTACCCTTTACGCAATATACATTCGAGAATAAACAATTATTTATATAATTATAAAATTCAGACTAAATTAAAACTATTGAGTCGAATAAAATTTATTCATAAATAAAGAATGAGAAAAATGAATTCTCAAATAATTGATATTCACTAGATGCAAACAGATTTCTGCTGCGAGCAAGTACGCAAAACAATGGATAAAAGAAAACCATTGGTGCACTGCAGTGACGACAAACCAGAAAACAAATTTTGAACTCAAGCATTGTGAATTCTTAAACGAAAAAAAACAAAGTTTTATTACATTTTTAATATGAAAATGCTTTAAAAAATTCAAAAGAAGGAAAAGTCTGTTTATGTTCGTTCGTGTGCGGTTACAACATCGAATGAACTCGAACGAACTTGAACGAACATGAACAATTTGCTTCAATGGGCAGCCCCACTATAGGATTAGTGGGCAGCCCCACTACAAATGGGGATTCTACTGAATGATCAATGTTGTCAATTGAAATTTAACATGCAGAAATGATAGAATTAATAATTTTATTATTATGTTCTTACAGAGCCGAAGATGGTCAAGCATTTATTTTAAAGGAGCCCTTTTTGCTTCATAGAAAATGTCTTGATTTCGACTTAAAGTACGTTTTTCTAGGCAGATGATTTAAATCATTGGATTATTTCATATGGAAAGAATCGTCAACGATTGAAATCGTCGGCCTTTAATTTTAAGTTTATTCAGGAAAAGTCTATTTAGGTTTAATTACGATTAATATTATTAATTAAAATCTAGGCTAGCTCACTCTTTCAAGAATGACATTCTACTGTCAAAAAGAGCGCGAATCGCTCATAGAATTGAGCTGAATCGCATTGAATCACAATAAATCACAACAAAACACAAAAAATCGCATTGAATCGCAACGTAAAATATATAATGAACAATGATAAAAGTCCATCTACCGTACTGAGTCGGTACGGTAGATGGATATTTCATACGTTGCGATTCAATGCGATTTTTTGTGTCTCTTTTTGACAGTAGAATGTCATTCTTGAAAGAGTGAGTTAGCCTAGATTAAAATAGATTTGAATTTTAAATTATGTTTGTCTACCCAGACACCTGTTCAAAATGAAGAATCCATTTTAAGAAACCGAATCCCATGAATCCGATAATCTCAATCCGATCTGTGTATGAGTGGAGACGCCACGTAAAAATGATACACAATTTCCATGGGCGTCCACAGATTCGATTGGATTCATGAGATTTACGGTTTTTATATTGATTTGAAGCTTTGAATACGTAATGCAACATCTTCAAAGTATACATTTTTGTTAATTAATTAATTGAAAGTTGATATTAATTTTTTGTATTTTCTGACGATTGTCTATGAAAAAAATTACTGAGTTAATTATTTTGCATTTCGGAAATATATTAGCATCGAAAATTCATTGAAGATTCACGTGTGTCTACTCCCTACATGTTTGTAAGACTATCCAATCAATATTCAGGCATATGTCCAAGGTTGATTTTGGGGTTGAAATTAACCGAAGATCCAACCATTTTACCTTCACAATAGAGAGAATACCAGGCGTAGTCCAAGTGCATGAAACGATAGAAAATTGGAAAAAAATACAGTAATTTTTTGAATATGTGCGTCATCAATTGTCAAATGGAAGCTCAAAAGGTAAATTGATCGTAGTTTCACTCATTTCTACTT
The DNA here is from genome assembly GCA_029041755.1 of Resseliella maxima. NCBI lineage: Eukaryota > Metazoa > Arthropoda > Insecta > Diptera > Cecidomyiidae > Resseliella > Resseliella maxima. The sequence continues at coordinate 1,299,588 of JAQOWM010000327.1, forward strand.
TGAATGAAAGTCATGTACAACACACAAATTAATAACACCAATCAATGCCTCGTACCAACAGCGTTATAAATACTTAGTTGTACGTACTAAACTGTACATTTGCAAAGCCACATAATCAAGCCAAGCTGGGTTTAACTTAATTGTTAAAATATTTTTTTTTTCTTTTCGGTTTCTTAACCAATTGTAAGTATTATTGTCTTCTGCGCTCAATGAATGGTCTGAGTATAGGGGGTCTGTATTGCGGCGTTGGTCTCTCAAACGTTTCGGGCACTGATATCTCATAAAGTGCACACAGCCCTGAAATGATAATCAGAAAGAAAAAACAAAACATTTGTAAAATATCAGTGTTTAACAGCATGAACATAACGATATATCTAAATGTTTTATTTAATTTTGTTGTTTCAACCAGTTTCCATAGTCCAAAACGGAAAATATTGCATTTACTGTGAATCCGACATAAACGTATAAATTTATTTAGAATATTAGAATCTAAGTATTTTACCCCTAGGATCACTCGAGAAAAAATGTGGGAATAAATGTGTCATCAATGATAGGGAATTTATCGATAAAAAAATTTATTTTTATATTCGTATTCTAACACAGTTTCAAATAATTTCCTAAAAAACGAAACTTTGACCTCCACATCAGAACAGTTGTTTGTTTTTTCTTGTATCCGAAGAAAAAAAAATCGAACAGCATATTTCATTAGTATTCAATAATTCAACCGAAAATTCAATCGACATTTAATATAAAGTTGTTCCGATCGATGTTTTTATCGGAAATTTTTTTATCATTTGCATTACTTGTACTCACAAATCTACTTTGAACTACTAGAAAGATGAAACAATGGAAGACATCACTTTTGTTCAATTTCTTGAGCATATATTTGGTATGTAATTGTTTTATTACACAATTATTCAATTTTCTGGTGGATTTTTGATATTATTTTTGTACTTTTGCATGTAAAATGCATTACTTTTTATTTACGCATTTTTCCATATTTAACTGATTTTTTTTACATATTTTGCATTTTCATACAAAAAACGTTAACCTAGTGATAGTAAATCAATAGAATTACTATAAATTATACATATATATATATATCAGATGTCAACGTGTTTGTTATGTTTGCTTTAAATCTTAATTTGATTTACCTTGAATTAATTAATCAATAATTATCAATTAATTTCATTTCAACTATTTATTTACCAAAGAAATATCATATCTTATTATTTTTTTGTAATATATACAGATGGAAACAAGTCAAGCAGGCCGTAAGTACCTTATCAATTACTATATTCGAAATTCAAATGTAATGTGAATCCTTATATGAGTAATAAATTTTGTCAGTTTCCCAAACTCAATTTTAATCTTATATGCATAAATTAATGGCATTAGAATTATCGTTTGTAATGCGCATTTCACTGGAAATATTCCTAATTTGTCTATCCCGTGCAAAAAAATATCCCATATCCATAAAATTGATTTAAATCCAAAAGCAATTTGCAAGTCAAAAATATTTACTTAAAATTAAACTAATTGGTCGATCAGATATGGAAGAAATATAACAAAAGTTTAGTCGACTTCAGTCCGCTCCAATCAAGCTAACTTAAATTAACTGGACTAGAGTTTTTATTTTTGTTTTACTTTCACATGAATTAAGGCTCAAAGTAAAAAATGTCCCGGTTGCTTGAATATATTTAGATTGCAATGAAATCATTTCATTTGAATATAAAAAATCATCCAATGAGTCCTAGTTCAAAAAGTAAATGTAGCGTGTAGGTAATATAATTTGCAAGAAACACCATAATAATCACTCTTCTAAGCTTTATTGGTAAATTTGTTCAAAAAATAATATTATATTAAATTAAATAATTTAAAAGGAAAAGAAAAGAAATTTTTGCTTTAAAATCAAAAAGGTAGTGAAGACGTCCGTATAAATAGTTTTGTCAATAATTCATATGTTTGCGGAATTTGAATGATATTTAAAATTGCTTTTAGTATTAAATCAAATTATTCATAAACTATCAAAAAACACATTTACATTATATTGAATGGGTCATTGTCTCTAGACTACGTTTTATTTTAAATTTTATGACATTCCTGAAATAAGTGATTATAATTTATTCAATTTTTATGAAAATATAGAAGTGCATGGTACATTTGATGCCAGCCAACATAACATTCCAATATTTTTTGGTGTGCGAAGTACACTTTTATGGATGAACTTGATGTAATATTAAATGAATTTAAAATGCAAAGAAGCGCTGAGAATCCCGCTCCTTTGTTTGTTGCTACTTTGGAGAAATTAGCTCAGTTGGCATCGAAAGAGCTAGCATATACTCATGAAAACTTTAATGAACATACCGAAATGCTTCAAAAGTTAGATGTTTTCCGCCTAGAAGAAACAATACGCGAATGTCAAAAGCCATCGTCAAATTGTGATGATTTGCTAGCTAAACTGAAATTATTTGCTATGGGAGATTCGGTATTTCGACAATATCCGATGATGGCGATTGGATCATTGTTTGTAATATCGACTGCAATTGACGCTTTTGGCAACATATATGAAGAATTGGAAGGTTTGGCATGCCAAATGGAACTTACACTACTCGAATATTGTTTCCTTACTATTGAAAGTCGACTGAAAAATATACTTGTTTTTCGAAGCATGTATTATTACGCCATAACACGTTTATTGACCAAAAACAACAATTCAAGATAATAAGTGATATTTTAAGAGAACCAAGCACACCAAATAATTCAAATTTGATGCGATGTGTATTGGACTGGGGCATAAATGAAATTGAATCAGATGATTATCCAGAAGATCAATCTAATCCTGAATTTCACTTAAAAGATCTAAAGGGTGAAAATATTTATTACCGTTCAATTGAACAAAATGATAATATTGATTGTATTGTTGATTACATGCGATACATCAAATATCAAACTGAAACCACTTTTTTCAAATATGCAAACCTTATGGCGAAATTATGTCCCAACCCAATTTATACATTTCCAACGGTACCAACAAGTAAAACACTTTCAAAATAGATTTTTCTGTTATCGATGAATCAATTAATTTTGGCTTTTCATTCACAGAATATGGATACTTAGCAATAAACATTGGACAAACTCATATACATTGTACATTCTTTTTTTGTGATTTTTACGTAAAAATTACTTTTAAAGACAATGGAGAGACTTTCAAATCGGTGATGAGACATACAAAACACGACACTGTTCGCTTTGACCAAACATTTCAATCTAAACGTATTTCTAGAAATTCTAAAGTATTAATTGAAATATGCGATAGAAACCTTTTTATTTTTAGAATATTACCGGATGCATGTCATATGTCATTCACCAGAAGTGTTTCTGATATTTTGAAAACTAAAAAGTTGTCTGTAAATAGTGAATATTATTATGAGTATTTCATTGAATTAGATTCCATTTGGAAAGATGCAGAAAGTGAAGAGTTTTTCAAGAATACACGACTGCTGCCATAAGTTGTGAAGACAAGTGTTACTTAACAATAAAAACACTTGGCAACCCTCCGTGACAATTAAAAGTTTTGTTGGTAGTGATATTAGATCTCTGGTTTCCATTAACTTAGAGATAAAGTTCAAATTATATAATCGAAATTGAAAATTGAGGCTCTACATAAATAACAAAATAAAAATGAAGATCCTCTTGTAAAAACTGATGCAAGCTGCTGTTAGTTCGACAATTTGCTACACAATTTAAATGTATGGTTTGCGTCTTGGCTTAAAAATACAAGAAAAAGTTCTTCGTTGAAAGAAAAAGTTCATCTTGAGTTTGAATCTTCCACATCTAATCTTATAAATATTTTTGAATTTTTGTTTCTCTTCTCAATACAAATTTTGACAATAATCTTTAAAAAGAATAATAAAATAATAGAAATCTTACAAACTAAATAAATATAAATTACAAATTGACCTGCTCTCCCATATATTTTATTCAAATTCAACAATTTCAGTTGAATTCATTTTTTCGTTTTGATTTCATTGAATGCTGAATTGTAATGATATAATTTCCTCCTGCTGAATGACAGGTCTTTCATATGAACGATTCAAGAGTTCGCACAATTGACTACTTTTCATAGACACTAAAATGTATCTGCATTACCGATTTCTATGAGTTATTCATAAAAATACAATAGTTAAATAATACATTATTTAGAATAGATTTTTTATAAATTTTCTCCTTTAAATAATTTTCGCTGTAAATTCCATAAAATAATTTAATTCAAAAAATTTGAAATTAAATAGTTGAAAATTCCAATTTGGCAGCACCAATTGATATTATTCAATCGGAGCGTCTTTCATAATAATCGAAATGGCGACTAGTTTTGAGTTCTGTCAAACTCATTTGGAAATTAATTGGTAGTGTTTTTTATATTGCATTCACACGACCATCAAAGTGACTAGTGATAGATAAATAGATTCAAGAAATTTATTTGTTTTCCTTTTGGAAATTAAAGAGTGGTGAATAAAACATTGAACGAATTCACAAATAGAAATTAAATTTCATATCACAAGATGGAATTTATTTGTTTGTAAATCATCGTTGATCTTCCTACTTATGTTTTGTATAAACTTGATTTCGTGCACATATACTACGAAACAAGTGATCATTGGTACCTGTGTACGTGAGATAAAACACCAATTGGAAAATGAATGAACTCAACTAAATATGAAATAAGTGACCGAGAAATTATCAACTTTCAATCAAATTATTTGCATTATTTTGTTTCTCGAAATACTTGAAAAATTGGAAATCTTTGTATATGTGTGAACTGTCACCATTCATGAGTTCAACAGGTTAGTGTATTCTGCTATTTGTGTTATGTTCATGTTGTTTAAAGGCATGTACAAGTTTATGAGTGTATGAGTGTTGTGCGTGCAGTTTAAAAGACTTCATGTTTGTTTAATTTACCAAAACTTATTGACAAAATTCACAATTTTAATGAGAATTTTATATAAAAAATTAAAAAATTTTCAATTTTAATGCAATTTATTCTAAAAAAATCATAAAATAAATTCTCTTGTTGAATGCATTAATACATTGACACTGTATTTATGCGAGTTTAAAAGGAAGTGTGTTTTAGAATCTTGAAACATGACGCACAAAACGCGTAATTCTGGAAGCAGTTCAAGCACAGAGCTTTATTCCGGGCATTTTTATATTCAAACAAAAGAACTGTGATACTAGTTGTGCCATTGAACCTAGTTCCACCATTTTTTCATATAAATTCATGCATATTTTATTACTTTTTCATAAGTAAATTTCCTCATTGTTTGTGCTATGCATGTGAAAGTGATTTTATTCTGTGTATTCTAATATTTTCAATTTTATCTCTTTTAGATAAAAATTGGTGAATTGCTGACTTCCTGGTTATAACATCAAAATGATTGGAACTAGTAATATTTGGACGCAAATATTAGTGAATTTTATAGTGGAGCAATATTTTATGGACTTTTAACATAAAATCAGTAAATAGCAAACACACATTTGACGGGAAACAATTTTGAATCTCATCTTACGAAATCAGTTTTGAATCGTCTTTAAAAATGTCATCAAATGTGACAAATGAACAACCAATGTCTAAAAGACAAAAAATCGATGCAGCTGATAGTAAGAAAAGTGCATTCACTGCCATATCTACCAGTGCTATCGACAACAAAATCCATATAAATGAGAATGATACTCCACCGCCCGATATCTTGCCAACAACAAAACATGAACACAAATGTACAACAAACACAAGTCCAAAATGTACCGATTCGATAAGTGTGCAATCAATAATTGAGGTGCAAAGATTAACATCAGATTCGCCAAGCGATGAATTGGATAATGCGGCTGCTTTTAATGTTATGAAGTCGATTCATCAAACAATTAATTTATCAACCGAAAATAGTAACCATTGCTTAGTAGAATATCCCGATCTGTTGAAAATATCACCGGATATTGCATCCATAAGTACATCTACATCAACATCTTCATCAACATCACGATCACACGATGTTTTCACTACAACAACATTACCATCGCCACCACAAATGTCTGCACCAGCCGCCGAATCAGTACCAGTACCCAGTTGCAGTAATCTAAGCAGTAATAGAAACAATTCCACCAATATGAAAGAGACTTCATCTAGAATAAGTAGTAGAGATAGTAATAATTTTAGTCGTTTAAATAATATTGATGAATTCCAGTTATATTTAATGAATCAGTGCCTTTGCAATATTAACAAAGAGTCGTTGCGTCGATCGTTTGCCACTCGTTACTATAGAGATATAAATGGTTCACATTTCGAACCACTGAAGGACTGGCCAGCTCATCAACTAATTCAATTTTTATCGAATATGGAGCTGTTATTCGAAGTGTATTTATATCAAAATGCAAAAGGAGAAATATGTTTGAAAGTAATGCAAACATGTGATCTTCTAGTAACAAATGAAGAAATCATCAATGGTCTTTTTGACCTGCATGAATACAATAACAAATTTGTTCAGTATTTGGCTATGAAAGTGTTGGCAAATAGTTTTTTGATCATTAAAGACAAGGCAAATACCTGTGAGCCTATTCTTACAACTCTTATGAGTTACTTGGAAATTCACCATGAACCAGCTGATCATAGAGCATTGGGCAAAATATCCTTCATTTTGGGTATCATACTACACATTATGGAATGGAAAGACATTAAAAAGCATCCACTCGATGATAAAATTGTAATCAACGGTCGTGAAGTTTACAACGACAGTGACAGTAACAGTGAAAGTGAAGCATATTCACTTCCCATTGACTTACCTCGTCTTGAGGATAACTATTTTGCGGTTCCGCGTGATGAAGATGACGATGACGACGACGAAAACGATGATGATGATGATGTAACCGAAGCACCCCTTACACCAACTCCATCAAATGAACCACATTCCAGTGATCAACATAGCAGAGTGCAAGATCATCAATTAAACGCAACAGACGGCTCGAACAATCGAAGAACTTTTTCATGCAGCTTAGTATATTTTAAAGACTGGGAAAGTTTCGATTCGAATGATTTGAAAAAATCGATTCTCTCACTATTAAAACTAAAATGGTCTTATCTTGTTCAAAACATGGCCAGATGCGTTTCAATATTGCAATCAAATCGCAGCTTATATTACATTGAAAATACAGTTTTCACATTTTTGACATTATGGGAACGAATTATTAGCGTTGATACATGCATAGATTACGAATCCACACTTCCATTTCAAAAACATTTAACTGCATTTACGGAATTTTTAATTGAAGGAAAACTGCCGATTCAAATTTATAAGCAAATTTTAACATTGTTCAGTGCAACATTGTGTTACACAACGACATTGTGCATGCAGTCAGAAGTGCCACCAGAGACAAATGATTTGGCCACCCAGTTATTCAGTAGTGTGAGAGATAGTAGAAAGAGTATTTTTTCTTCGTTGCCAACACTTGAAAGCGAACTGACAAACAATGTCAGTTTCATTGGTTGTAAACAATCGACTGTTGTGTACGAAATATCATCGGATCGGTTCACTGGAGGAAGTGATGAAAATGATGATGAGAATGATGACGAAGAAGACGGTTCCGAAATTGATTTAGAACTGAACGAACATTTTAATAAAACAATCGATTCCACATTGATGCAAAAATTAGTGCTATTGGTATTAAAGGCAATTGCAGTTACCGTAAGACCAATTGGTGGTGGTGATTCATCAGATAGCTCAATGGATAGTTGCAGTAGTAATAGCAGCAGTGTGGAAACAATTGAACATGATTGGACTTTTATTGAACACGTAACACGGGATGCATTTGAAAAGATGCAAATTTTCTTGTGCAACAAATTGAATTTTCACCCTGAAACGCATTTAAGCAAAGTCATAGTACATTTATTCAGTAATCAAGATGATTATTTACTAGAAGCTATGCTCTGTATGTTGGGCACAACTATATCATTTTTACCACGTCAATCACCATTTGGAAGCGCAGCAAATCGTCAATCGAGCAGCACAAGTAACAATCGGCCACAATTTCGTATGCTAATTGAAATGATTAGTCCTGTTTATACTTTTCTCGAATTTTTGGAATTAATCCAATATGAAATGCAAACAATGTTTGACTTTTTAATCACTGACGAGACCTGTTTCCTTCTCTATTTCTTACGTTTTCTTAAATACATACGTAGTGACTGGACAATGTTTCAAAATCAATGCAATAAATGGCAAAGCTTATCCAATGCAGCAATTCGAAATAGTCGACATTCTGATGAGCAACCATATCAACGTATTATGGACACTTTAATAAAGTTACGCTTGAAATTAGATCGCATAGAAAAAAAAGGAAAATTCCCATACGAAATAAAACCATTATTAAAAGTAATGCAAGATTGCGAAAGCCTGTACGAAGGAAATTATGGACTTTTCTAATTATAATAATTTAAATGAAAAATTTAATATAGTAGAATCATGCCACATTTTGTGCCCCGAATAATGTATATTTATATATTGTTTATAAAATAAATTGTTTAAACTATAAGATCGAACAAATCCATTAAAAACAATCAAAATTAGTTAATTAAAATGAAAACCAGTTTAAATTATCCCTTCTGTTGACACTTCAAACTGAATCGAAATACATTTTTCTTACAATTGTTACAACAATTGAAATTTCTTGAAATACTTTCGATGAACGTACTTAACTGAAAATAGAGATTTAAATAAAATTAGTTTTTACTATTTTTTTTTTTTTTTTTAAATAAATGAGATATTTAGTAATTTATAACAAAAAATAGTCGTTTTTCTCAATATCAATAACATATTTTTTGCGATAAAAAAATGATTCAAGATTTTTCCGACTGACTTTTTGAGACGATTTAACTCGCGATTTAATCACATAATTATATTGGAAAATTTGTCTCCAGATCTTGGCTGATCATGACAAATGAAATAATATTCAAATAATTAATTTTCTTAGGAACAAGAGCAATTGAAACTCCTGACCCTTTAAAACTCCAAATTTCTGCAATGTAAAAAAAAAAAAAAAAAACCTGAAAATGATTTTTTTCATTAAATAAACACATGTTTAAAACGTTCTTTATTTATAATGGTTTATCCTTTATTTTACATTCCAATGCAAAATTAAATTTGAAACAAAAAAAAAAGCCATATAGTTATAATATGCTGGAATAAATGCCTATCGATATACACTTAATACCAATGCTGGCATGTGCTTTTGTAATTTTCAGAATGTTTTCGTTTTGCTATTGAAATAACTGGAATGACAAAAACAAAACAGAATGTTGTTGTGTTTGTGGCGATAATTTTGAAACTCATTGCGTTTAGTCCAATGCAGCGGCACCAGAAATAATTTCGATCAATTCACGTGTAATGACAGCTTGTCGAGTACGATTGAATGTTAAGGTAAGTTTATCAATCATTTCACCGGCATTCTTTGATGCATTGTCCATGGCCGTCATACGTGATGATTGTTCAGAACATGCACTTTCTTTCATTGCATAAAACAATAGAGAAGCCAACGAATATTCAAGATAATCTTTTAACACATCAGCATCGAGTGAATCGTAAACGGCCAATTTATCGGATGTTTCAACAGCTTTCAAACTGAAAATTGGCACCGAACTGCATGCATATGATACAACACTTTTGAATTTATTGTAAACGATTTGACCGTGAGTGTAATCAAAACCAGATTCTAAAATTTGATTAGCAATTTTTGATGCATCCAAGAAATTTGGTGGAATACGTCCAACTTCATTGGCAACAAATACGAATTTATCGCGGAACAAACGTTGCAAAATAGCCCGACTTTTGTCACCAATACAAGCAATTTTCGTATTTTCAGTACTTTCTGTACGCGCTTGAAGATCGTTACGAATGGTACGTGCAACACCAGTATGAACAGCACCACAAAGACCTAAAAAAATGTTCAACCATAAGTATTTTCTATTTGCATTGTGAGTCATAAGATTACATTACCTCGATCAGAAGTCACAGCGACTAAAAGTTCTTTTGGATTATCCTTTGGTGGCTCAATTTCGGCGACAGCGTAGAATTTTTGAGCACCTTCGCCATATGGACGAGCTTGTTTTAAATCTCGCTCGGCACGAGCATATCTGTCAAGTGAATATTTCATTCGTATAGTAATTTTAGATGGGAATTTTGTGTTTTTGAATTATTCACTTACTTGGCGGCTGACACCATTTTCATTGATTGGGTGATTTTTTGGATGTTTTTCACCGATTTTAAACGAATGGAAATTGCTTTTAATGTAGCCATATTACGGCTGGGTTGAGCATACACACCATTTACAATGATGGCATTTACTGCCGGAGCAACACCAGAGACTTTTTGCATCCACATCTACGAACGAAATCGAAAAAAAAAAATCAATACATCTTATTAAATTAAACAAATGTTATCCAGTTAAAAAGGTTTCATTTGGCTTAAGCACCATACAATCGAATTAGTATTTCACTTGCAATGCTTGAAATTCAACAGCATTGCCACTGTTATATCATACTCGAAAATATTCTAAATCACATTTATTTGAGAATTTGTCAAAATTGATTGAAATTTAACTCACCATTTTCGATAGTTTATTTTTTTTTTTTTTTTTAATTTGCCGGAATGTTGAATCGACTTAAGATCTAAAAAGAAATTACTGTTTGACGAAAGTGTGTGTATGCGAGAAAAATTCTCTATCGCAGCAAAAGTATTATGTAAAAGGCAAAGTGTCACTCAGTTGAACAAATAATTCACCGACAATCTAGTACTATGCTGTAATTTAATCAATTGCCAACACAAATACAATTTCAAATAAATGCATGAAATTTGTTGATTTTTATTGAAAAAAAAAGAAGAAAAAAATAAAATTAATATTAATAATAAAAATTTAAATTCATTTAAATATAAATATTCAAATTGTTTATTTGTTGTGGAAAGCCACATTGAAATGGAAATGTACTAGAATCACCTGTGTATCACGAGATAATTATGACAGGCGACCGTAGCGCATGCGCCATCGGTGTCATTTATGAAAATGTTTATGATATGTCAAAACATTCAAACGAAAATAGAGAGAAAAGAGCAAATGAAATAGAAAATAATGCAAGATAACGCGTACTATTAAATGAGTTTTGATTACAGCGATTTATATTTTTACATAAATTCATTTCAAATAGGCTAGCATACGAATAGTGATAGATTTTTCTTGTGACACTTGATTGGCTTCTCAAACATTTATGTTAGAAAATTTCATTTAATTTGCTCATTTTCAAAATAGACATCGTTTCAAAGTTAATTCTTCAGTTAAACCTGATGCAAATATTTTTGTTATTCTGTTTAGTTTTGTGACTTTTAATTTTACTTGCAACGATCCCACGTAAGCGACACATTTTCGCATCTCTACAAAATTGTGTAAAAGATGCATTTGCTTATAGTTGTGCCAATTTGATATTTGAGCAAAACCATTGCACAAGTCAACAATTCAATCAATCACATCATTTGAGGGAATTTATCATTTAATTCATTATATTCTGTTTGGAAGATTCAATCGAAAATTGGCATGTGAGATTAAATTGATGTTTTGCTATCACGTGAATCATTCAACAGTAACAATAAGTTAAACAATTTGTTCGATTAAGTTTGCGTTTTATGTGAAATCAATAATAATGACTCTACGGTGCGATGGTACGGCATCTAGCAGATATGAAGACTTGACACCACGTAAGTTAAATTCACTTTCTCTTGAAATATATATATATATTTTACTTGCGATAAATCTGCTTCATTTAATTCTTGCAAAATATATTCTTTTTCATATTGAATGTTTCGCAAATGAAATATCATTGAAAATGAAATTGACGCTAATTTTACTTCAAAATGTCATTCATTTATCATATGTTTTATGAAAATATTTCTCACCAATTTGTATTTTGATAAGTCATATCTAATCATTGTCTGTAATAATCGACAACAAATTATTAAAATCAATTGTAACGCAATGTGTATAAGCCGATGAATACATACAATTTGTCAAACAGGTGGTTGATTCAATACAAAATTATTAATCAATCGATATTTCAATTCAATATTAGAAAAGAAATTCTAGTTCTGATTAAAAACAATGGAATTAAACATATACTTACGCAGCCACAATTGTTGCCTCTAAAAAATTCTTTATTATTGGTGTGAAACCCATTCATGTTTTGCGCGATTCATGTGTACATTTCCGTTTTGATTACATTCAATCGCTTGTGTGAATATCACATAAAAACAACACTTTATTAAGTCTATCAACATTATTTGCTGCATGATATTTCTCTGAATTCAATTGAAAAATGTCGACTGAGTTTATAAATTCATGAAAAGACCAAAAAAATCACTTTTAGTAAAAATTCAGCTGATTAGTCCATAATTTTTTAATGATGATAAACTTGACTATTATAGTCTATATTAAATTCTCAGTTAATCTAAGTCAATTTTGTTCTGCTAAATCGATTTTATTCGTTAAAATATTTTTACATGAGTGCGTACTCTATGATTACTTTATAAATGTTGAAAAATGTTAATTGATAATATGATAATAGTATTAGTAACATAATGTTATTATTATCATAATACATGCGGCAAGCAAAATGCGTATATTTATAAATTATGAGAAACATAATCCCGCACATTTTTTATATTGTCCACACTATAAAATGTTTATGCCATGCATTTTTATTGTTTTCAATCTTTCATTTGGTTTTAAATTAATTTAAAAAATTCTACGTAGAAACGGAATTTCTTAAGAATTGTGTTCAAGAAGTTTTTATTCTTTTTTAAATTTAATCAGATAAATTTATTTATATACATTTTATCTCCCGCCTGCTATTACACAATGAGTCAATGAATCCAAATAAAAAGCCAAAGAAAACGGAAAAATATTTAAAAAATGTTTGACAGTTGATTTTGGAGCTAAAATTTCATATTTATCTCTAATAATAATAAATGGCAAACAAAAACAACCAATTTTAGTAACAGTCCCTGATATTTTCTTAACGTCAAAATGTCTAAAAATGTACAATGTACAATGTAGTGGAATGGATTTTGGAAAAGCCAAAATTCATCGTAAAAGTTAACCGTTGGGCAAGTCCATAGGGAGTGGTAAACTTGCTAAAGTTCTAGCACTTTATCATATTTTTTTTGTTTTTTTTTTTTACTTTTTTTCAAATACAATAACATAGGAAAAGGTGTGTCATTATCGTTTAGTTTCGTTGATTGTCCATTTTTTCCAATTTCCTCGCTCAGATTGCTATATGGGCCTTTCAAATGTAGGTTGTTTCATTAACGATGGCGTTTTTCTTTTTGTTTTCTACATCCTTTATTTTCGCAATTTGTCAACGTAACGGATAATCCGGAAAGTAAGCCTAAAAGCATAACGAAGGTCAGGATGATTTGAAAAAAAAAAACTGTAATGTCATTCAAGGCATTTTCATTGCTTTCATACACGCGATTAGATCATATATTGACAAGGTATTCATGCATTGTTCACTGACCGCAGCTTCTGTTCGTTATATCATTTGGAAAAAAAAGAATATAAAGAAAAAGGCAACCACTATTAGCCTAATTGACAACGGAAATGTGAATGTCAACAGAAATCACGAAATGATTCCGATATTCATAAAACTTAATCAATATCCAAATATAAAATTCTTATGAAGTTTCATTGGACGGAATCATTAACGGTACAATGCATACAAAAAGCTCAATTGTATGCTAAAAACAAATTTGATCTAAACGCTCGCTTAAACAATTTAGTTCGTTGCCTGCAAAAATAAAAACCAATTCAATCGTTTGTAAAATTCATTTAGGCAATTTATAATGATAAATTAACCCAATTATTCGTAATTACCATTAAAAGTGAAATTCACTTTTTTTTTTCAGAAAAGTCAATGAAAATTTGCTAATTTTAAATGAAATTTTCATAAGATAAAGAATTATTTTTAACAAATTACCAAATTTAACAAATTTTGTTTCTTTATATATAGAGGAATACATATTTGCACAGAACAAAAATTTTTATTGCAATTACACAGATTATTTTTGTGAAATTATATTATAAGCAAAATAGTTCTAGAATATTTTACACAAAAAAACGCCCTTTCTATTTGTGGACTAAGTTTGTTTTAAATTATTATTTTTCACTGCAAACTATATAGAATAATTTACAAAAGAAACAATGGAAGTAAAAAAAAAAAATTATTATCAAAGTATGCAAGAAAATTCACATTTTATATCTCATTCTACATGAGTTGTTTGAAAGCACTTATTCCGAACCGTTGACATTTGAAACTCATTTGGAAATGTTATAGACATGAAATGAAAAGGTTCGCGATGAGAGAATCAGTGCGTTATTTTTTTTTTCTTTTTTTTTATGAGCGACTATTTAATTTACAACGAACAAACTCATTAAAGCAAATGTTTAACTTTTACGCGTAAAAACACAATTGTTATCATGGTGTAAAATGCTTGTTTTATAGTCAAAATTGACTATAGTAAGTCGAGTTTTGGAGGTTGAAAATGAATAGATACGGCAAGAATGAAGAAAACAAAAATACATATGCTTCATATAGAACTGTATGTGAGTTGTTTTTTTATACAACATTGATTCGTCACTTGTGTATTTGTGATAATATATATATATATATATATATATATGGCTGATGCGGTCTTTGCTGTAATCTCATTTATAAAAATCTGCCAATAAAGTGTCTCACCTTACACAAAATGATAGCAAAAAGCAAACTATCTATTAAAACTATTCCATGTGCAAATGGCTAAAACACTTAAAAGAAACTGATTGTCTTTTTTTTATGTTGTTTTCGCATCGAATCATATAAACTCTGGGCCCGGCCCTCACATTAATCGCAAATAGCACTTTCTTTGAAAGCATTTGGTTTCGAGCAAAACGTAAAATATCAATATAATAAAAAGAAAAAAAAAACCAAGAGGAAAAGGAAAGAAGAGCCAAATTAAAATGACTATATTGTGTGCATAAAGCATGCTTAAAAGGCGCGCACGAACGTTTTAGCACTTGTTATATTGTCAGACTTCTAACAACGGCCACAAAAGAGTGAGCTGATATAGTGGTATTTCTACTGATATGATTTTAACATTGAAAATCGGTCATCAGTTTGGGTTCAACTTTAGCGAATGGCACATCGTTTTTAAGCTGTTTTAAGCTAGGCAATCAGAGTGATACGTTGATTAAATTATGTGCGTTTGGATTTTACTTTGATTCAATTCGATCTGTTTTTTTATAACAAGATCAGAGTTTAGTTATGAAATCATTTAAAACGATTTTTAGTAAAGATTCAGTGAATAATTTTCAGTGAATTTAGTGGCCAAAAAGGGAAAACAGTTTTGTTTAAAAATTTTGGAATTGTAATGGATAACAACAACTGCGATAACACCTTTGAACTATATTCGCGTCGGGCACATGGAGTGTCAACATCAAGCGATTCTCAACGAGATGACGAACATAGGCAAAACACTTCAACAACTGGCACTGATGCACCATTTAATCGGCGAAGTCAACAAGATATTCCAAATGAAAATTCAACTTCAATCTCAATTATAAGTGGTAATATTAATACCCAAACACCTTCTGTACGATTTAAACCAAAGCGCAAACGATCTACGAATAGCAATGATATGACAGATAACTCGAAAACGAATCGTCTTAAAGGACGTAATGCGCTTACTTCCTCTTTTTTGAGAAGAAAACGCATTGAATATGCAGGTATGAATCGATTTATTTTTTCACTCGAAGTGACATGAAAATAATCATACTATACATCCACACTTATCAAATCGTTATCATTTATGAATTGAACACAATTCTGATTAGATTTATAATTAGTCATAGCCGATTATGAAATTGGTTTCATGTTTTGTAATCAAATACAATATTAACTTAGAATAATAGGTAAAAATTAATGAATATGATGAAAAAAAAAATGTTCTCCGAAATGAAATAAATAACTCATTTTTAAATTCTTCAACTGAAAGAATGCTTAGAAACATTGAGTAATTTTTTTTCTTTCAAAATAGGATTTTATTTAATTTTTTAGAACATTACCCGACATATTAACTTATCTCATCAGCCACAAATAAGAAGATGATATTTAATAGACGCACGATTATAATACAATTGTTCATTTGAATGTTGAGTTGAAATTCCACAATCGTTCATTGATTTGTGATCAATAATTTCAATTACTCAACGCATTAAATATTTTACCAAATTCTAGCGTCAATTTTTTCAAATTTTCTGCTCAAATGCATCAATATTTTAATGTGTTTCAATCAATATATTTTTATAAAAATTTTATGAAAAAAATTAAATTTGTTCAATATCAATCAATCATATTAACATGTTAAACTTAAACGCATTAAATTTTTATATATAAAAAAAAACGATTTTTGGTTAAACAAAATCCATCGATTGAACAAGTTGAATAAAAAAAATCTTTGTTGTTCTCTCTGTAGATTGATTGAAATGACTGATTTAACGATTCATTTTGTTTAACAATTCATTAGCAATCGTCAAAAATTGTAAGAAACAATAATGAATGTATCGATTCATTTGAAAAGTTATGACAATGAGTAAAGATTTAAGAAAATTAACATTATTTTTGAATAACTCTTCGAGAAAAAAATATTCAAAATTAAATTATTTCTACTGTGTAAACGCAAAAAATAGCAAAGAAAATTGAAAATTGAAGATTGGTATCATTTCAAATATATAATTAATCAAATCAAATGTACAAATCAATTCCCAATGCTCTTACGCTGCAAATGCGTGCAAAGAAAATATGTAGTGACAATATAAATCTAGATCTATCGCAATATTCACAAATATAATTTGTGAATTATTGAATTGGCTGTGCAATTTCATGTGTAAAAATATTATGAAGAATCCATTTGTTTAGTTCACTACGATCATTGATCATGCAAACTTACGTGCAATCACATGTTTGATGAATCAGAAACGAAAATATTGTTTGGAAAACTTTCGAATTGTTTGAATGAAATTCATGAATAACAGCGAAATGCCGAAGAAATGTATGAACAAATGGTTAAGCATAAACATATGAAAAGCAGTTAAATTTATCAGACGATAACATTAAGTCATCATATTTATCATGTTGAAAATAGCACGGACAGCAAAAAAGACAGAAAACAGAAATTAACACGACAAAATAAAGAAAAAAACAATTTGCATATTTGGTTAGTTAAATTAAAAGTGTTGATGGCGCATTGTGCAATGTTGTTATTCGGGCCTGACAACTGTTTTGAATTTGTCTTACAATTACCAACTCTTAATTAAAAATGTTGTTTAGTTATATAGAAATTTTGCCAATTCAAAATAAAAATAAGAACAAAAACCAAATTGAGGTTGTTTTTGTTTATCAAGAGCTAAACGAATTTAAACAAAACTAGAGTTGGTTTTAAATCGTGGAAAACTGTCAAACTGACTTATTGGATAAATGTTCATGTCAAAAAATGAATAGTAACGAATATCTTTCATATAAATGTCATATATTGTCGATAATTGTCATGATTGCGCTTGTATTATTCATTCCGTTAATATGACAGCCCATTGAAGAAAGTTCTGTTGGTTGAAACCATATTATCAAGTTTTGAATTGTAGTGAAAGACTTTAACTCAAACTGTCAATTGAATGAAATGAAAATACACATGGTATGAACACAATAACACATTTTTCTAAATAAATTACAAACACACAAAAAAAAAAAGAAAAAAATACAGCCTAACATAGTAATTTCATGGTTGTGTGAGGTTTGCATATTAAATAATAAGATGGATGAGTCAGTTATTGGCTCGTATTTTTCAACGTATATGTAAGTGTAGTATGTGCGTGAAACTAGTGAAACGTTTCTCGCTACAATATAATGAATTGACTTGATGGATCAACAGAGTACGAATTAGACCTCAAAAACAAAAATTTTTGTATGTAGATTGAAACTGAATGTGTGTTGTCTAAAAAAAAAAAAAAATCGGTTTTAGTTGGTTATTGTTGCCACTACTTTCGGTTGGATCAACACACACGTTCGAGGTCTCTCGCGCGCCTTATTACATTTCACGTTTATTTTTCATTTGACTATATATCGCGTATCGTTTTTTTTTTTTTCATGCTCACTCTTTATTCTTTAGTATACTTCGTTGTTGTCATCAATTGTTGTTGTTTTATGAGAATTGTTATAATTTAAATCAATCTCAACCGAAAAAAAATTTAAAAAACTTATATTTTATATAAATAATATATAACCAACCATGAAGAAGTGATAATATCAAAATATTTTTATCACAAAATCATACAAATAAATTCGCAGTTGTTCAGTGCGCAGCATAAGCATTAGAATAGTGAATAAGTGTCATGTTCATTTAAATCATTCTCGTTTAAGAGTGTGTAAGCATTTGCTGAAACAAAATGTAATAAATTCCGTTCTAAATTCATTGAGTTAGTAACATGATGACATTTTGTTTCTATTCGATTTTCATTTGAAAAAAAAAAAAAAAAAAAAAAGAAAAAATTATAATTTTTGTGGTTTGTTGATTTTTCGACATAAATTATACTTGTGATTGTTAATAGTTCCTATGGTTTTGTATTTCTGTGAGCTTCACAATTATCAAATATTTTATTTGTACATGAATTTGTTTATTGAAAAGAATTACAATGTAACCCGGCGGGAAATTAAACTATTGTTCTAACGTAATAATAACGAAAATGAATGATTCAGTAGTATATAGATCAAATAGAAAACAATTTGAAATTCAAAAATGTTATTGTTTGAATTCAATACGAATTGGAATTCTCATATGTAAAATAAGCACACCTTACTGAAATGAAACGATACGGGACACAAAAAAAAATCCAATAAAATTCTGTCAAGAAAGTCAAAAAAGAATGCGTGAATTATAAAAATAAACCGAAAATTTGTTCGGTGAATATGAATGTGCTTGTTGATGTTGTTTTTTTTTCAACTCATTCAAATATTGTTTTTTTGTCAATTAGTCGTGGGTGATAATTTGATAAGGTTGCTTAAATTCATTTTTCTTCATTACATTCGGTGGTGTCTTGATTTTACAATTTCGTAACGTTAATCATTCAATGTTATTTGATTAAAAAAAAAAAGGAAAAAAAACATATCTACGTGTGAATTTTTTTTTTTTTTTTTCATTCATGGAAGTGAATGAAGTCATATCAACCGGTTTCAAAAACACACTTGGAATGAATTCAATTGAATTTGGAGTTAGACGCGTTGTCAACGTTTTATATATTTGCATAATTTCATGATGAATTCGATTGAGAAGAGTTTATATTCACAAAAGTTTGCAATAAATAAAAATGTGAACTTTTCTTATTAGTTTAGAGATTAAATTCATTGTACCAAGTACATTGATAATCTAAACACAATATCGAAGTTAGCTCTCAGTCATTAGCTATTATTGTTACCGCTCAATTATTGATTATGTGAATAGAATCCACTGACGTTTAAATATGAAAAACTATCATGCAAGAAAGTAATTTGTATAGACAACATACAAGATGTAAAACGAAAAAAGAAAAAAAAGAAAAACAATACTTTAAATGTTCAAACATCAAAGTTAATAACTAACATGCAACATATCATAGCTAACTTTATTGACAGAGACAGACCAAAGACTAGAATAAAATGAAATATATATTTCCTTGTGCACAGTGACAATGAATAGCATCGAATGAAATTTGATATTTCATTTTATAGCATTGTAAAAACCATAGTTTTTCTAGTTCAAACTAATAAAAACTTGTCACTTAGATCTAAACTGACATAAATTAAGCCGATCAATTGACTTCGTATCGTTTTAGCTGGGGTTGAGTTAATTTCGAAATTATATATATTTTTTTCAGTTTAGACCCAATCAAACGTTGTATAATGTAAACAAATCGTTTCATGTTTTGATCTCATTTGCTTTAAAAACAAAAAATAGAGAGAAAAAACAACAACAACGACAACAACACACAAACTACGCATCATCAACGGAGTTTGTGTTGACACCAGATGATCACATCAAACGAACGATCTCGACTCATATTCACGCGACTTACTTCAAATATAACACGTTTCAGTGTGCTTATAATAGAAGTATATAATTACATACGATGACATAATAATGTTTGATCATCGGCTCGACAAGCAAGCTCTATTCCAATTGATAGTTTTAATTTTTCGCTGAAAAGTCGAAATGATTCACGCACGAAAGGCTATTGTGTTACAGCAAAGATGTACGTGTAACAGTGTTAAATAGTATTCAAGTTATTTGCAAGGCAACAAACATTTTTATTTTGCACAGAAATATTTGCGTTCTGTTTGAAATTCATGCGAAACTGTGCAACATTTTTGCATTGAAAAAACAAAACAAAAATGGTGCGATATTCTAATGCAAATATGCGTTAGGGTAATTATTTAGGATTTTTTTTTTTCACTCACATTAAATAAATGCTTTCGTTTATTGTGTTTTATGAAATATGTATAACATTATGTGAATTTCTAATAGTATCTCAAACTTTTAAATTGCTAAAACTAAGTTTTGTAAATTGAAAATTGAAAATTATAATTGTTTTTGAATTAATTCTGAACACGAACTTTGTTGATGATGCCTGGTGTATATTTTTTTTTTTTTTTCAAACAATAGTTTTGTGAAATGTTCTGACAAAATATGAAATATCTTTTTTATTTTATTATTGTGTAAATTTGTATAAATAATAAAAAAAGAAATCTTTACTATAATCCTCTCTCCATTCATGACTCATTCAATAATAGCAATAACAATGTCGTTCAACAATACATCGAACAATTTTTGCATTTATTAAATTCTACGACATTTTAACTTGACTATCACAGCTTGTCTTGAGTACATCAACGATGAAAGCATTCACATATTAACATTGAACAAGACACTTTTTTTTTCTCATTCGTTATTTATCCGAAATCATTTTCCCGCTCAGTTGTGTCTATGCATAACAATGTATTTGTATGAAGTGGATATGACGTTATCGCCGTTTTTTTTCCCATTCGATCAATATCGAACTTGGCCATGAAACACGACAAAAAACGAACAGCGACTGAATTCAAAACAGAGCTCTGAAAAAAATCGATATGATAAAATTTAAAATTAATAAACGAACAATTGTACGGCTACTAGATATCGTTTTATCTAGTAATTTAATAAGCGCTATTGTTCTTTGCATTTAAAAAAAAATTGGTTGTAGCTTATTTGATTGAGAGAGTGAGTTCTACAAATAATATTTGAATACAACCTCAACATTTGAATCAAAATTATAGGACATTTTCAATATTTATATTTAATTTTCACACAGTAAATTGATTCGTGTGTATGATTGTTTAAATTTTTAATAATTGAAATGTTCAATTTAATCTTGAATCCTGTTGAATTGAAATTTTTTTTGACCTAATGGATTCCATTAATAAATGATGAATTAGGGATTTGATTTTTTTTTATCGTTACTGAATATATTTATACGTATATATAGATACAATAAGTTTATTTTCACCCTTTTTTGCATTTTGATGAATATCAACAACTAATTATTCGATCAACTGCATAGTTAAAATTTAAATACACCGTCAATTGTGCAGAAAATGTGTTTACCATAGAAACAATCGTATCATTACAATGTACGATATCATGAAAATTAGACGATTTATTAAAAAAATTCGTTGACTGTTTGAAATACATTTTTCAGTATGAGTATTTCTAAACCAGCAACCAACTTAAATTGAGTAATCTAGTGAAAATCGCAAAAAGCCTTTCAAATCCCGACCATTTTACTACCAAATATAATTTCTCGACATTAATGATCTACATTGTTTGTTGATTTTTTTTTTTTTTTTTTTTTTTAACAACAATAAAAGATGATTTTACATATGACATCATATCAAAATAGCAAATGAAAGCGCTCCGTTTTATGATATTTTGTTTGTTTTGAATTTCGGTACCACTGAGAGTATTTCACATGAATACAAATGAATGCGTTCATTGTTATAGCCATTGATATATTCGCAAATGAATTGCATAAAGAACTAATAATTTCGATTTAAATATAAATTTCGACTCATACTTGCGGCTATTAATTTTTACATTGAAAATTATCATTTTTCTGTGTTAAAGTTATTAGATGAATCTAATGCATTTGCCGCAATATCAAAGCATATGAAATTCAAATACCTTCCTTCTTTAAATGATAAGAAAACGCATTGTCAGTTTATTATCATAATTATGCTTGAGAAAATGGGCAAATTTACACAAAAGGTCTTGGATCTACTGCAAAACTTAAACGCATAATCATTATTCCTTTTTAATGAAATCCATTTGTATGGATTATTTGAAAACTCAGTCATTATTCTGAACAAATTGAGGATATTCAACAAAAAAAATTGTGCTGTTTGTTAGAAAGAAAATGACCCCTCTACACATAAACATGTAATCGGAGATATAATGGAATATATAGATACCTCGAAACGATTGAATGTATAGACCTTTTGACACCAAACTTTGTTATTAGAAAACATCGATCGTTTTAAAGTTTGGATTCCGTTGTAACAATTTCTATAGTAAAATTTGGAAAAATAATAACAAAGCTTGTGTTTTGATGTAAAGATTTAATAATAATTTTTGATTTCTGTCATTTCAATTTGGGTTTCTCGCTAGATGACCAATTGAGAGATACAATATACGATTTCCCAAGAAAAACACAAAATAAACAAGCAACATATATTGTCATCTCTGTCAATGACCAAAAAAATGGCATTTCAAATTGGTAAAAAAAAATTCGATTTTTCATTTATAAGGAAAACAGTGTATGGAAAAGCAATGAAAACATGCGCAGAGATATGAATGCCTTTGAAATAATTATATAAAAATGAAAACACAAATACGTTTGAATATATTATTATGTTAATCGATTGTAATAATGTAATAATTCAATTTTTATTCGCAGGACATTACTGAAAGAGAAATAGATAATTATTTTATGTGATCGAAAGTGTTTGATGATAAATCACCACAGAAATACCATATTGACGAAAAGTCCATCATAGATTATCAACATGAAATATTCATTGAAAAAAAAAGTCTCAAATGGACATCCAGCAAAAAAAAAAATGAACTCTGTGTAATTATTCGTGCTAGTTTTCCCACACGGTTGATAATATCATGACGCCAATACATTGCATTCAACGTTCCTTAACCTTTTACTAAGTACGTAAATATATTCAAGAATCCTCTGTATAACATATGAACACACAAAATTTGTATGTATCTACCAATTTTTATTTCAAACTATGTATGCTCAATTATTCAATAGACTTACAAATAAAATTAACTATTCCGATTTACGTACACAAAAGTGTTCAAATTGATACACACATTGGGACGAAATATAGTTGAATGTTATCGTTCAGTAAACGAATTTCAAAAGCGGCGCTATTTAGTCAAGCTCTATAAAATAACCATCTGATGAAATATGATTATATATCACAGTTCTTTTTATTTTTTCTTATTTACAATTATGCCAACGAAAGTTATTCATCAAAACGTGTATATAAATGTAACCCATGGGGTAGTATTTTCCCACCCATCGACAGCAATTGTCAAAATACAACAACAATAACATAGAATACACTTCTCAGAGGGCGCTAGTTTCTATGCGCAATTGACAAATGCTGTCGATGGATGTATTTTCCTATGCAGTATACACATATATTTTAATGAAGAAATAACCATCATACGCACAAATGGATGTAGCGAAAAATTAAAATTACAATGGGCGCCTCCATGGCTTATTCGACCTTTTCGGTTGTATTTCGCACGAATAAACCAAAGGTACGATATTATGAATGAGTTTTATGTTTTCTACCGCGTTGTATGTAAATTTATGAGAACAGCTAAAACATGCCGTCTGCGAGTGTATAAAACTGCAGTCAGAAAGAAAACGTTAGATTTTCATAAATGGACTTAAAATCATTCATAAGTTTCACCAGATTAAAAAGCTCAATTATATTTTTATGCGAATTATGATAATTGTATAATTGAATGTAAACGCATGGCATACCTCTAGAGTTTTGAGGTTGATGAACTCAAATTTACCTTTTACTTTCGAATTTCAAAATCGAACAATTTTTCAGATTTAAAAGAAAAATGTTCCCACTCAGAAGTATAAATATCAAACAAACTATTTGGAAGAAAAAAAAAACTTAAAACGAATTTCCGATTGTTTTCGATGTAATGATTGTACTCACGAATTCAATGTTTTTAGTCAAGTTTCACAAAAGCACACTTTTTGTCGTGTGTGACACACTTAATTTTTTTATTGCTGTGTACCACCTGAAGTTGCGTTACATAGGCATATATTAATGTCATAAAAGTAAATAAGAAAGGACATCTACCTTTGACTCTTTATAAACTTCGATTTTTTTGTTTAGGTGGAAACGAAACAAATCTCCCATTTCTCAACAAGTTTATTTGTCATTGACATTATAGCATTCGAAAAATTTGAAGCATCAATAAAAAACAATCCATTTTATCAGAAAATGAAACCATAGAATAATATGCAAATTGCGATTCAATATTTTCATTTAAAGAAATTTTTTTTTTTTTTTTTTTTTTATACATTTGCAAATTGATTGTGTGAAAATAAGACACCAAAAACTCAATCTAAATGGATTTATATGTGAAAGATAGACTTAAACTGAACATTGTGACGGGAAGGAGAAGACGAAGAATTCAACATTCTCAACACAAAAATTAAATGCAATATCAAAAAAATCATTTAAACATAGAAAATAAAATAAGTGCAATAATAGTGACACAAAAATTAATGAAATAAAATCTAAATAAATATAAAGCTCAAAATTAAACATATCGTTGATGCAAACGAACAGAGGAAAAATATTGAACATTTGGGAACAACGGAGCAAAAATCACAGATAAGGTATCCGTCGGGCATTTAAATAAGATAAAATGTCATTTTTGGATTTGTCGTCAACATTCAGTCGAATTTTGCAACAAGTGAGTAACGGTGCAAATCGTGCTGCAACATGGACGCGGGGTCAAATGCTAAATATACGACGTAAGCGTCCAAAAAACGCAACGACCACTACAACAGCGAATTCGTCAACAACCTCTGAAAAATCGAATGGAGAATCAAGTAAACGGCAAAGTAAGCAAAGCACAAGCGCATAGCACAACTCTCCTCCTTCGATTTATACAGCTCTTTTTCTATTTCATTCACACACTCATACTCACTTTCCTTGTTTCTCTCTCTCTCTCTCTCTCTCTCTTTCTATCTCTCTCTCTCTTTCTCCTTCTCTTTTTGTCTAGAGAGAGCTCTAATATTCTCTCGTTCCCTGTCGTTGTAACTCTTAAACTCTTTCTTTCAGCTGTATCGCTGTAGCGATTTAATTCTTTCAACTTCTCGCTTTATGAAAAGTGCTAGCGGTTTTAATCTGAAACTTCACAAGAGAGTCATTACTTAAGGCAGTTCCATGTATCGAATTAACCAAAATCATTCAATCATCATGCATTGTGATCTAATTAATTCACAGATTTAATTTTTAATTTTTTTTAGCAAAATATTCAAGGTTTTGTCCTCAAGGTATTAATTGTTAGAAATCTAAATTAATTTGGGCCATTCTCAGTGCAATTGAACATATGCATAACAGGTTGAAGAAGGACACTATTAAAATATAAAAAAAAAAAAAAAACATAAATGAATGCACCAACACACACATATATAAATATAATAGTAAACATGAAATTCCTTGAGTGCGCAAACAACAATTTCCCCATGTAAATTGTCTATTCATGTCCGCCAAGCTGCTTTACAGTACAACATATAAAAAGCTCAAGCACAAAGCAAGAGCTCATTTACCGCACCAAATGTGTTTCTTGTTTCTCTTTTCCACAATGAAAAAAAGTGGAAAGTCAGAGACGAAATGGGATGTTTATGTTTTAATGTGCTCAGTGAAAATTGAGGGACAGTTCAGTCGTTTTGTTCATCGATGCCATATTGGAAGTACAATAGCATATGCTAAGCGAACAAAATAAAATTTGACCATATTGACAGCTTTGATAAGGCATTTAACCCATAGTGTGTTTATTCAATGAATTAGTGATATTTTTGATCATAAAAATCCAATTTTCAATTGAAAACATTATATGTTTAACATACTGTTTAAATGTTTATCAACATTACTGACAATTCAAATGAATTTATCTAACAATATGTTTAATTTGTGACTGCACTGGAAACATTTTCTTGTGCAAGATGCATTTTTAATAGATAACAAGTGGAAATTGAACTTTTTTCTGTTTGGATTTGATATTTGTACCGTATTTGTTCTTAAATGTAGTGGTTAAAATCTTTTGCCTATCAAAGTGAATTAATAAAGATGCATTGAAAAAAGAAAAAAGAAAACGTACATTGAACGATGACAAAGTAATAAGTATGGGGTAAAATTAAGGCATACCATGCAAACTGGGACATGCGGTATTGCCTCATACATGATTTGATGTTAAAATCCGTATAGAGCTGAGACGCTTGTTTACACAGTAAAATAACCTACAAAGAAAGCAAACAAACCAGTGCGTACTAGTTCCAATAGAAAAACTAATAGCATCGTTCAACCATGGATATTTCTTTGACGACTGCTTATCGAGCTCTTCGGTTACGACTACATCGTAAGGGAAAAATTGCATACAATACCTCAGTGACTTATCATCAAATTGCATTATTTAATTTCAAAAATATCGATTTCAAATTAAATCATAGAACATAGTAGGAGACTAAAAAGCTCAAAACAGATATACTTTTATGCGATGTGTGTATGTGTATATAGAATCATAAATATTCTAAGATTTATTATTGAGATAATAAAAAAAAAAAATGGACATAGCTTGGAACCCACAAAGGACACATAAAAATGGAATAGTTAAAAAAATAAAAATAGAATAGCCATTCATTCGTAATTTTTTCGGTGGCAACAAGGAATTATCATTTATTGACGTCATATTTTTCACATATTTGTTATCCTCTCTACCATATGCATACCTCCAGAGGCTATTATTTTATGAAATTTTACATGATTTTTCTCATGTAAAAAAAAAATAGTATTTACAACTTCGGTTCTTATTTCTTATATTCACATGAAAATTGACACTTAAATGTATTATATTTAGTTGCAAAAACGCACATAACCAAGTCCAAGTCCAAGTTCATTTCATCTTTGAAATGCAATTTTGAATAAATAAATCACGTATTCGACCATTGATCGCTCATTCAAAATAGAAATATGGGCACAAGCAAATTATTTGTAAATCAATGGAAGAATGTCATTAGGAACACCTAATGTGGAACTGACGGTGTAAATGAATCATAATGGCAAACTTATTCGGAATTATGAAAAAAAAAAAAAAAAAGAAAAATTGTAATATGCAGTTGATGAAAAAGATTATTCGCTTACCATATAAGGTTTAGCGATAGAATAATCGAAATAAAATGTACTTCAATTGAATCTAAAAAAGCAGAATCTGATAAAATAATGAAACGACTGTTAAAATAATTGTTATCAAATTCACATAAAACGAAACCTTAAATGGAAAATGCTTTTGTGGCAGAAATGATTTCAATGAACCAATGTATTATTAATGTAACTATTATGAAAATTGAATTACTTCGCTGCGATGTGAATGTGAAAAATGAATATCAAATGCGAATAAATACGAAATGCGATTGTTATTGATGTGTGATGTGTATTCAACATGCATGCAACTAGGTGTAGTTTCGATACATAATTTATCTTTTTTGAGGGTCAAACAAATTCTATTTTTAGTTCTCTATAAGAACCACAAACTGGTAATTTTCTATTCAGTGATTAGGAACATCGACAATTTTTCTTTTTTATTCTTCATTTTTCTTTCATTTTCTATTGGTAAATTATTCTTAATTAACATTTTGTGTTATTCAATTTTGTTCACCCCAAGCATTCAGCAAATTCATGGCTAGTACGTAATTTCATTGGTAATGACATTCAATTTCTTTTAATCAATCGATTGAAAATTGTTTCGAAAAACAAAGCGCTTTGAAGCGAAAATTTCTGATTGAAATTCCCTTTTTGACATTAGGCTGATTCGATTTCTCAAATGAAATTTTATACAAAAAAAAAAAAGTTTTGTATAAAACGATGTATTTTTAAAACAGAATCATTTGTTAAAATGTTGAATAAACATCAATAATTAACAATACATGCAGTTGAATCCAAAGTCGATTGACCTTTTTGTCTGATATACAAATACATGAAATCATGTGGCACTATTTCCTTACATTTGTACGATTTGATATTTTTTAACTTCATTTTTACAATTTAAAATATGTTTTTTTTTTTTCAAAATTATAATTAATTTTACAACTTTTTTTTCACAGACGATGATGACGTCACAACGTCAGGTGTCACGCTAGACGATGTGGTGGATAAACGTGTGATATTTCTAAATCGACCGCAACCGCAGAAATTCTGCAACAATCGTATATCCACAGCAAAATATAGGCAAGTTCATTTTTTCAGTTCAGAAACTGTTCATTTTCTTTCCTGTTTCTATTACTGAACTCATTTTCATATATTTTTTTCTTCATTTTTTCATTCTCATTACAGCTTAATTAGTTTTCTACCATCATTTTTATTCGAACAGTTTCGAAGGTATTCGAACTGTTTTTTTCTATTCATTGCCTTACTTCAGCAAATACCTGATGTTTCTCCAACGGGCCGATACACTACTTTAGTTCCATTAATTTTCATTTTAGCTGTAAGCGCCATCAAAGAAATTATTGAAGATTTTGTGAGTACATAATGGACAAATTGTTAGATGAATAATTTCAAATAAGATCAATTTACCATTATTCTTATTTTCTTTGATATAAATCAGAAACGGCACCGAGCAGATGATGACACTAACCATCGAGATGTAGAAACACTCCGTAATGGCCAATGGGTTGCCATTAAATGGCAAAATCTCGTTGTTGGCGATATTGTTCGAATAATTAATAATACATTTTTCCCAGCCGATTTGATTTTATTCTCATCGAGTGAACCACAAGCAATGGCATTCATTGAAACGTCAAACTTGGATGGTGAAACTAACTTGAAAATACGACAAGCGGTACCAGCTACAGCCGGATTACTTGAAACCAGAGATTTATTAAATTTCAATCGAACTATCGAATGTGAACAACCAAATCGACACTTATATGAATTCAATGGTGTTTTAAAAGAGCGAGAGCGAGGGCAACTGTTAGTATTACAGAATTCATAATACATATCAATAGATGCAGTTGTTTTTTCAATTATTTGTTCCTTTTTTTTAAATTTTTACAGTGCAGTCGCGTTGGGACCGGATCAAATTTTACAGCGTGGCGCAATTCTTCGGAATACGGCTTGGGTTTTCGGAGTTGTCATATATACAGGACATGATACAAAACTTATGAGAAATTCTACCTCAGCGCCCCTAAAGGTTAATATTTAATATCGATATGAAGAAGCCTTGAAAAATAGAAAAAAAAATCATTTAAATATCTTGAATTACACATTTTCACATTTTCACAGCGCTCAACTGTTGACAGACTGACAAATACGCAAGTTTTGATGCTATTTATGATGCTAGTTGCTCTATGCATCATAAGTGCTATATTCAACGAAATTTGGACGGGAAATCGACGTGATTGGTATCTTGGGATTGACGGTAAACAAATTCCAATTACCAAATAGACAGACTGTTTTATTCATTTCTTCTATCTATAGATATGCTAAGCACCAAATTCGGATACAATCTTCTGACCTTCATAATTCTTTACAATAACTTAATTCCAATATCACTTCAAGTCACATTAGAGTTGGTCCGATTTATGCAGGTGTGTTTAAAGCACAAAATCATTTTTCCACAAAAATCAAAATTTATTTTGCACATTTTTAGGCACTTTTCATCAATTTCGATGTCGAGATGTACCATGAGGAATCTGATACTCCTGCAATGGCTCGTACTTCGAATCTCAATGAAGAGCTTGGCATGGTTAAATATATTTTCTCCGATAAAACTGGAACACTCACGCGGAATGTGATGGAATTTAAAAAATGTTCGATTGCTCGTCATGTTTACTGTGTAGAAGAAACACCGGAAGCATCATTACTCGTTCAAGTGAGTTATACACAATTCAATTGCAATCGAAATATTTTAAAAATAATTTTCTAAATATTTTTAGAATATTCGAAGTAAACATCAAACGCTACCAATTATCGAAGAGTTTTTAACACTTTTAGCAGTCTGTCATACTGTGATTCCAGAAAAAGATGAAAAAGGCAAGATGATTTATCATGCAGCCAGTCCGGATGAGCGTGCTCTTGTGTCTGGTGCAATGAATTTTGGCTATGTATTTGAAATGCGAACACCAAATACGGTTGAAATTGATGCACTTGGCAAACGTGAACGATATGAAATTTTAAATGTTTTGGAATTTACATCTGCACGAAAGAGAATGTCAGTTATTGTACGAAATGCCAAAGGTGAAATTAAATTATATTGTAAAGGTGCTGATACGGTAATTTATGAACGTTTGGCACCAAATGGGCAAGCTTATCGTGATATAACACTTCGACATTTGGAAGATTTTGCCACCGAAGGTTTACGCACACTTTGCTGTGCTGTTGCCGTTATACCTGAAGATATCTATATGGAATGGAAGGAAACATACCATAAAGCATCAACTGCAATGCAATATCGTGAGCGAAAGGTTGAGGATGCTGCCAATTTAATTGAAAATAATTTAATACTGCTTGGTGCCACAGCCATTGAAGATAAGCTACAAGATGGTGTACCTGAAACAATAGCTGCTCTACTTAAGGCCGACATTAATATGTGGGTGTTGACGGGAGATAAACAAGAAACAGCCATAAATATCGGGTATATACGAATAGATCAGTTTTGTTTTCAAACATTCATCAGGCCTTCATCTCATGAGTAAAAATTTATCCATTTTCCTTTTATAATGGTTTCTTTAGGTATTCATGTAAATTGATATCACAAGGAATGGATTTGATTATTTTGAATGAAGAAAGTTTAGATGTAAGTCAAATATGTTTTACTTTCAACACATTGGGTACTTAAAGTGATGTAATATTTCAAATGATAAATTATTTTGAAAAATAAATCACTTTTTAACAGAACACACGAGAATGCATCGGTCGCCATAGTGCCGATTTTGGTGAACACTTACGCAGTCAAAATAATGTTGCATTAATCATTGATGGAACAACATTGAAATATGCCTTAAGCTGTGATCTACGTCGTGAATTTTTAGATTTATGCATTTCATGTAAAGTTGTAATTTGTTGTCGGGTGTCACCGATTCAAAAAGCCGAAGTCGTTGATTTAGTAACAACAAATACAAATTGCGTAACATTGGCAATTGGTGATGGCGCTAATGATGTGGCGATGATTCAAAAAGCCCATGTTGGTGTTGGTATTTCGGGATGTGAAGGCTTACAAGCGGCCTGCGCATCCGATTATTCAATTGCGCAAGTAAGTTGACTTCTCTTTTCAAATGATACTGTTATAAACAAATAATTTTTAATTTATTTCATTTCTGTGATTCTTCAGTTCCGATTTTTGCTGCGTTTATTGCTGGTGCATGGTGCATGGAATTACAGTCGAATGTGTAAATTAATTTTATACAGTTTCTACAAGAATGTGTGTTTGTATGTTATCGAATTATGGTTTGCCATTTATTCGGGTTGGTCTGGTCAAATTATATATGAACGCTGGACAATTGGTTTATATAATGTATTCTTTACGGCTTTACCACCATTTGCCATTGGAATTTTTGATAAAGTTTGTTCAGCAGAGACTATGCTTAAATATCCAGCTCTATATAAACCATCACAAAGTGCACAGTTATTCAATGTACGTGTGTTCTGGATATGGATTTGTAACGCATTAATTCATTCGGTAATTCTATATTGGGCGCCAATGCTCGCATATGGGAATGAAAGTATTTGGGGCAATGGTAAGAGCGAGAGGCTGAGAATATTTATATTTAGTAGATATTCAGAATATTCACGCGATATTTAAATATTTATGAGATATTTGCTATATTCAAAAATACACACCATACTTATCCATAAATATTTGAAATATCTAGTGAATATTCAATTCATTTTTATCAATAAGTTAGCATTTGTGATGGCAAAATAAGTATTGCTTGAAATTGAGATTTGGTAGCTAAGATCAAGTTAACATTCAACATGGCGACATTGGCGACATTGGCGACACAATCACATCATGGAAGGAGAAAAGAAGAGAACAGAATATTCTAAAAATTGGTGAGCATCATTTACATTTACATCATTTTCATCACGTTTGTAAAATATTGTTTGCATTGTAGCACAAACGATAGTCTGTGTGACGGTAAGAGAAAATGGGAAAGAGAAAGAGAATATGCATATCTCTTACGCACTGAAGTACGCTCAACAACTGACCAATGATACACGCAACATGATTTACAAAGCAATGTGTATGTTGACAAATGTACCAATCAATCCAGATTTTATTCGGAAAGCTACCACATTGAGACAATGTCGTGTAGCAGCGGCAGCGGCAGCGGCAGCGGCAGCGGCAGAAGCAGAACAGCAAAGAAGAAAAAGCGGGGTGTCCTCTAGGTGAGAGAGGTAGGTATTGAATTCATATTAATGAAATCAGATGAAATATAATTGATAAGTTATTGTAGTTCAAGTGTATTAATTTATAAATGTTCATTTATTTGTATAATTCTCTTGTAGGTAGTGCCGGCGGTCACAAAAGTACTATTCTATAATAAGTTTTTTTTCCTTTACAGACACAGGAGAATGCAGTATGATCTCAACTACCAATCTCAAATTTAAACAATATTTAGTAATATGCTAAACATATGATATTTATGATATTTAGTATATTTAGGAATATTCACAATATTCACAATATTTGCAATATTTATTTTTATTTACTTTCGTTGTTTCCCCCTTAGGTAAAAGCGGTGATTATCTCGTATTGGGCAACATTGTTTACACGGTACGCTTATTTAATAAATAATTTGTTGGAATGAATTCCGGATTTTTGATAAACAATTATTCTTATCTCTATTATGTCAATTTAATAATTTTTTGTTTGTCACATTAATAATTCTCAATAGTCACTATATGTAAAAATCGGTTTTATAAACAAAATTATTCAAAATTTTTTATTATTTTTTTCATTTATTTCTACAGTATGTTGTTGTAACGGTATGCCTTAAAGCTGGTTTGATAACAAATCATTGGACTTGGCTCACTCATGTTTCTATTTGGGGATCAATTCTTTTATGGTTCTTATTTATGATAATTTATAGGTAATTACTTTTTTCATAATTTTTCATTATTTTTCATCAAGAAGATACAAATTAATTTTTTTCATCACTCTTATTTCTCAAAAATGTAGTAATTTTTGGCCATCAATACCGATTGCAGCTGTATTTGCTGGCATGGATACATTATTGTTTACTTCGCCTGTATTTTGGCTAGGATTATTCATAATACCAATGGCTGCAATATTGTTTGACGTCACAATCAAAGCGTAAATATAATTTTGACGATATGCTGTTTTCTTCTTTTTTTCTTCTCAAATTTGTTTTAAAATAATTAAAAAAAAAAAATTCTAATAAAAATAATTTCTTTTTAATTTTTGCAGAACACACAATACAGTCTTCAAAACGTTAACTGAGGCAGTAAGAGAGTCTGAAATTCGTAAGCATGATCCAAGTCTCGTCCTTAAGGAATCCAGATCATCGTAAGTGTTATTTTATTAAAATGTTTATTCTATTGTTTCTTTAACAAATTTCTACTTGTGGAAACTTTCTTTCTATTAGGTTCATTTATTCATTGCTAGAATATTCTCACCATACTCATTCTATCTTTTATTAAATTTCTATTATTATTATTATTTTTTCATTTATTACATTTTCGGATGTTGTTCGTATTACTAGTTTTTATATGTGCTAAATGTTGAAATTACCTATGTAGAAATATATTATACTTTTATAAGGGATTGAATCAATCTATGTGACGGGTGGGTAAATTGAACTACTAACTTTTTTGATTAATTCCTTTTTATTCAATTATTTAATGTGGTTTCTTCATTCGTAGAATTCATTTTTGTTTGAAAAAAAAAAAAAAACTAACCCATTGAGCTTTGAAGAACATACTCATTATGTAATTTACATTTATTTAGTTTTTGAGATAATTTACTATTTTATTAGAATTTGTAAGTTAGTTACTTGTTTAATAATAATTTATATTGAGAAAAGATACAACATTCTATAAATATTCATATATTTTGATACTTTTTTGTGTGCCCAACGGGTACAGCCTTAGTCTATTAAGACCAATTCCACCATATGAAAAAGATAGAGATTATAGAAAAAGAATATACGAGGAATCTTATGTCAATGTGTGTTGCAATGAAGAAAGCACACATCTTATCTCCATCGGAGCGTATAAATTCCTATGTAATATCACACATTTTGCATCAATTATTGATCATACAATTTAGTTTCACAAGAGAAAAAAAAACCACAAACCAATACTAAATTATTCATGCAATTTGAGATTGGATTTTAATTTAAAAAGTATAGAAACATTTTATTTATTACATGAATAATATAGTGTCGGCTTCTCATCCAAAACCAAAATCGTTCATACATTTAGTATAATCTATCGTTTCATTCAAAAGCAGTTGCATTTTCTATATATTTTTTCTTCAATATTTGTTTGTCTTCTTCTTTTTTTTTTCTCTTTAAATTTGTGCGCCATTCTGTATGATAAATTAAAAAATAAAAAAATCCAAACAAACTAATCCATGTGTAGAGGACAACCTGTAGCACTGTCTTGGCGACGACTAAATACCATTGCCCCACTACCAAATATTGTTGATGCATGGAATCATACGCACAATAACAATCTTAGTAACAATAACGATATTCACAATCACTTATAAACAGAAACGAACCGAACAAAACGTGAAAACGGACATATAGGAAAGTGATTGGACCAGAATGAAATACACAAATAAAATGATCAAAAATTGCAAAATTCAAACAAAACGCGTTTTTCCAAATAATTTGCAAGAATAATGAAATTCAGCTATTACGAAATGAAATTGGTCAAGCGATTCCTTAAATTTTTATAACAAAATTCAGTGATAAATTGGACAAACATTAATTATGTTGTTGTATTTTTTTGTTTGTGTTCATTTATTGACAGTTCACAACATCCATCATATTAAATATGAAATTTTAATTTTGTAGTTAACATGATACATATATCTCATATGAATCAATTATTTGAACTCAGGAGCAAATTTCAATTCAAGATTATTTTATTACATAATATTGTCAATAGTAGTATATTTTATTGTAGATATTTGCAACGCACCAATTGTCATTACTTCCATTTATTATTAATTTATAAAAATCAACATTCATAAATTAATTGGCATCTGAAGGCTATTAATTGTATTTTGGAAAGCCATACGAAATTAAATTAATTTTCAAAATATTTTTTCCAACTCGATATATGGAATACCTGAGACAACAACATTTTCTTCCCATATTTGACATAATTTTCAACATTTGTATATTGAAACGTATTTCTAGTTACAAAAAAAAAAAAAAAAATAACATTTTTTTTTTTGAATTCAATCAATTTGATTCATATTAAAATGTTCTTTATTAAATATCCCACGAAATAACTCACTTGGGTTGGGGCTGCTTTTTTTATAGACACAAATACTAATGCAAATCCAAAACTAATTCAAATGATCAGGCGATCGTTTTCAATAATCATATTGTCGGAATATGTGGTTACACTATTAACAGTGAATATACAAAAAACAAACATCCTTTTAAAAGCAATATTTATAGCAACATTGCAATTATTATTAGGTTTTTATGATCAAACGCAACGATATCACCATGGAGATAAAATAATTTTCAAAATTCAAATTCCTATTTAAACAGTAAAAAATGGAACGTCGTGAAACATTCTCTTCAAATGTAAATTTCTCTTTTCATTTGAAATTTTTTTTTTTTTTTTTGAGGTTCCTCAAAACATTTTATTTATAAATTTTTTTAGTTTTTGTTTTCTTACATTTTAGGTGATTTATAAATTTTTTCATAGAAAAAAGTCAAAGCAAAATAATTTGTACAAAAAAGTATTTATATTTTTAAAATAGTCATAAATGGGAATATTTCCTATATTTTTACTATTTTTAAATGCAAATCATTCTATTTTTACACTACGTATTTGAATAAATGTTTGTAAGCATCAATTGAAAGAGCATAAATTAATATAGGCAATCACTAAAAAGCTAATCTTCAACTTTGAATTATAGTCGTTAGGCGCATTAGTGATACATGATAACTTGCCACGTACTTCCTTCTGCTATCATAATTAAGGCAGTTTTTTTTCTAATTTTTTTGTTAAATTTTATCTATTCATCGTCCTTCCGCTTTGAATGCACTAACAGTTGCATACTAGTAGTAATAGATTTAGTATTTTTGTTTTTTAAAAATGGCAATTACAAAATTTATTTTAATTTTTGGAACATTAAAGAAAAGGTGTGAAAAACTTGAAATCCCAGTCAAATGGAATTAAAAAAAAAAAACAAAACAACAAAAACAATTGTGGATAATTTAAATACATAAATTATCATTGATTTTATTTTAGTTAAAAATTATTAATAAATTTAATTTTTTTTTTTGTACAAAATGTTCATTTGTATAGTAAGCTGCTAATAATTCGAAGTATTTTTGATATTTATTGAACACATAAATAAATTTGTAGTCATTCATAATACATCCAAAATTGAGTGCTATTTTAATATAATATTTATTTAAAAATAATAGTCATTTTCATTGTACATGTTTCTTGAATTTTTTTGAATTGTTTTGTTTTTTACAAACCAGACATGTTTGCATAATTTTATTCGAATTTTGGATTTTTATTCAACATTATTAATTATTTACCCGTTCATAGTTTAAATCAATTCTCCTAAATACTTCGGAATATTGCGATTACTATTTTATATTTAAAAAAAAAAAAAAGTTTTTCTTAAGAACCCAAGCTACTTCCATGAACATTTGACCCCTCCATTAAGTATGAATATTTTTGTATATGTAAAAACTAAATTCGACATACTATTTAAAATGAACGTGAATAGAATTATGCTTTAAGTTTGTGTTTTTTGCTTTTGTTAAAATCATTGTTATAATGTTGATATGTATTATACCGTATAATTTATACGATACAAAAATTGTTAATTGAATGCATAGAAATATAGAAATAAATGTTTCGAAATACAAAAATTATCCACAATGTTATCTCATTTGGAAAACGATTGCCGAATTTCTAAAACCGAAAATTTTTATTGTTAAAAACTTATAAACTTAGATTTCATTTTTCTCCACAACACGATTTTGCATGTAGTTTTCCACGCATTTGTCTAACAAATTTATTGAAATTATTCAACATTTAATCTACCGTATATTCTTCAAGATTGCATTTGTTGTGAGTCATAATTTAATTGGAATTTCGGATTTCTATAATGCTGATATGAATTAACAAAATCGTTTCATATGCTTACAAATTAAGTGACTCAAAAATCTTCATAATATTACGTCATTTTAATTTACTTCTATATCGCAATCTATCATAAGTTTGAATTCATATTTATTGAACAAAAATCATCAGGCCAAATTTATACCTTTTCCCCATTGAGATAACAAATCGTTCCTCGTTCAAAACCTATGAATTGGGGGGTTAAAAATATCTAATATGCAAATCCTATATCAAATTGTGGTATCAAAATATAAATTTTAACTAATTAAACGATAAAATACTAACGTAAATTGTTACGCAGATTTGTATTCTGTCTTATTTACTCATTTATTTTTCATTCGTTTATTGAATTCTTTTATTACTATTTTTTTTACTCAATTTTTCATCTTGTTAGTTATTTTTACATAGTGATTGCGCCGTGCATACGAAAAAGATGGTATGTAATTATTTGCCTTTGAGTATCATTCGCGCAGTCACAAAAATATTAAAAATCCGTTCGATTTATTTTCCTTTCATCGCGATTTGTTCAACGTTTATTCAATTTATTTGTAATTAAATATTTTCCTTCAGAACAATGCATGCACTGGGAAATTTAGTCAGGTGTAAGTAAATGTGTTTTAATTTATTGTTGTCGAATTGAGAAAGAAGCAACTGTTTAGAAAAGTGTCGATTGGAGCCAAAATATGACATAATTTTGTTTTCAAGAACAAATGCAAGTTTTAAATTATTGAATGCATTTTGGTTTGTTTTTCATTTCTATCTAATTTAAAACAGAATCTGTACGAATTTTGCGATTTTGTGTAAAATCCATAAAAATTCCGAAAATAATTAGCATTTTTGTTTGGTTTTATATAACAAAATGAAACTTGATTCCTTTTCTTGCCCAATTAACGAATCAATTATATTTGAAAAATTTTTTTTTGTTTTTTTGCCAACCTTTACATACACCTCTACACGTTTATCGATTTTTTAGAAGAAAAAAAAAATGCACAATTCCACACAGAATAGATTGTCAACATTGACATTTTGAAGATTTTGTGTTTATGATTGATACGTCACCGTTCTACACATTGCTCAACAGTATGTTCAATTAAAAACAAATCTAGTTTTGTAATGATTATTTCAGGTGGCATATCAAGCATGAACTAAAGCATAAATCTTAAAATACAGAAGATAATTACAGTAAAATCACATTTTCACAGCACCAATTTATGCATGCAAATCCATGAATTTGATTTTTTTAATAGATATTGTGACAGTTTCATTCAAGTAAAAATGTTAAGGATGCACTTGATCTTTACGGCATTAAAAATATACACAAATTTACACGTTTACACCTTTATCTGGACGAATTAAAGAAAATTTGTTGTTCAATAGAGTGTGGATATTTCAATCGAAAAAAAAATTCTTCATTTAAAATGGGATTAGAAATTGTTATTCATTTTAATTTTTTATTGTGGATCTTGATTTTTTTTTTTCTTGTTGATCAATTTCAGTTAATTGATTTGTTGGCAATACATATTTGTATATAAGTGTGATGATATTTATTTTCGTTTATATTTTATCCATTTTAATCTGGATTGCAAGTTTGTATATTGTTTTTGTTTGAAAAATTACAATTTGACTTTTGTAAAGCAGTAAAATGTAATAATGTCTTTGTCCATATTGAGTATTCTGTAATATTTAGTTTGAAATTTAGACACGAAAAAAACTATTTAGAACTTTGAATGCACTCAATGTAATCCACAAACTTTTAGAACACAAAACAATGAAATTTTGGTAAAATGTGTCGATTTATTAGTGATACTGTAGTTTTTATCCTCTTCACTCATGCTTTTTTTACAATTTTGTATTTGGTTTGCAATAAGTCCTCCTTAGAATACATATATATATATACATTTATCATTTTTTTCTTTCTTTAAAAATAACTAAAAAACAAATTTATCGGGTAGATTTTATAATTTCATAGAAAGAAATTTTTTTATGGCAACATTTACAATAAAAAAAAAGCCCGTCAAAAAATTTCATAATAATGCAAACAATAAATCAAACAAAACGAAACCCCCACAAACTTTTCCAGATTAACTGAAACTGCAAGACTATTACGGAATGTTCGAAATGTATTTAGCAGACGATCAAACACAAGAGTTAATATGGAAATTGAATTATCCCGTGAGTATAACAGCGATCGATCGATATAACAAAACTCAAAACTAAAAGAAAAAAAAAAATCGAAAAATTTCCAAAAAATAATCTTTGCCGAACAATATTCTGCATCCAATTAGTGTTTAATTGGTCAAACACATTTCAAAAATAGGCTCACGCAATTTCTTGGATTTGTTTTCCCTTTCTTTTACATATTAGCGACTGTTTTTGATTTTGGTATGATTGATTCAACATTTATAGAACGAAAATATTGTTCATTTAGTATAATACTAAAAATGTTTTGCAAAAAAAGAAAAATCTTTCCTTTCGCACTATCAAATTGATCAATTTTATCATTGTGTTTTGAGTGCCGAATGTTTATTTGATCTGAACTCAGTTTCTGTATTTTGAATACAACTTCAAAAACAAATATTCGTTTCTTACATCGTTGGGATGATTTGCTAGGTTTTTAACATTTCCCTATGAATGAAAATGGAACTTAAATGATGAAATTGTGTTGTTAAAAATGGGAATAATCAACGTGCTTAAGAATAATAATTACGAATTAAATATAAGTGGAAAATCGTTTATGAATTTTTATTCTTAATTTTTTTACCAATTTTAAAATTCACTTATCATCACACTTTAACATTTAAGTAAACAGTTCACATGCATTAGAGCTTTTATTAAAAATCATGCATACACTTTGCATTGACGCAAGTGCATTTTCTCTGAATGCTTGTTTATTCTTCATTTATTTTTTCTTATTTTCTCAAATTGCTTCCAATATTGAAATATATTAATGGCAAACACCAATCTGAATCGCATTGAATTGAAGTTAGATAGGTGCCTTGATAAATCGACATTTATCGGCATTGACCGGAATTCTAAATAACGATAAATATGACTCGAACATCAATTCAACAATTTAGATCTGAACGCGCTTATATATAGAACCGTTCCGTTTCGTTCGTTGTTTTTGAATTGTTTCACTTTAAGCAATTAAAACACACACACACACACACA
This sequence comes from Resseliella maxima, assembly GCA_029041755.1. NCBI lineage: Eukaryota > Metazoa > Arthropoda > Insecta > Diptera > Cecidomyiidae > Resseliella > Resseliella maxima. The sequence goes on from JAQOWM010000327.1 coordinate 1,340,632, forward strand.
CACACAAAAAAAATCACAATTTTATTGTATTTTTTTCAGTAAGTGCACCGATTCGATTGCATTTCGATATACTGCACCGTCCAGTTGCATTGCAGTTGATCGATCCACCACTGGTCATCATGGTCATATGCCACTATCACTTTTTTGTATGTTGGTTTGAAAGCTCAACTATATTATTTCTTTCGTTTTTTTTTCTTCATATTCTTGTTGCTTGAATGTAGTAAATAATACAGCAAATTTTTTATCCTATTTAAACTAAACAACATCATTTTCGTTCAGTTAAATTAGAACAAAAATATTGTTCCAACATTCATTCGGAGTAAATTTACAAGATTTCATCAAATGAGGACCCTTCATGAGCTCCAAAAATGTCCAAAATAAAAACCATTAAGCAGCTCATCATCGTAGTCATTTGTACGTGACTCGTGCCTTGCACTCATTGGTTTGCCATATTTTTTTTTATTTTTCAAATATTTTGACGTTTATTATGATTTTTCAAGATTACTTAATTTAATTAATTTTCAATAAAATTGAAATCGTCAGTAATAATTTAAAAAAGCAAACACTCAAATATTTTTCTTTGTATGATTTGAGCATCTTTCGCAAATGTCCGTTCAAAAAAAATAATATAATGCACCTGAATCGAATCGATACAAGATCGCCACATAAACACATACTCACCAATTGTGTGGAATGAGACACTTGAACACATGTGATTGTGTATAAGAATGTCGTATTTGTACATAGTATGAAAAATAAAAAAAAATGAAAAAGTCACAAAATCAAATATACATTGATCAATTGGATTAAAAAAGGAAAGAAAAACAAGACAAAATTATCTAACCAAGCCTAGTCATGGTCAATGCAAAAGCGCTATTGCTTTTGTTCTACGTTGATGCTTGGTGAGAGTAGAACGGGAGACGAAGAGTGCGACTTTTGGAATGCATTCAATCATTTAAATAAAAAAAAATTTTATATCGACAGTTAAACTAACAATGAATATCGCATTGTTCTATATAAATCGTTCTCTTCTACCCCTTTCTTTTTTCTCTAAGAATTTTTATTGTTCAAATGAGTATTTTTTTTTTTTTTTTGCTGGAAAAATATGCTAATCATATGTATTTTTTTCTTCTTCTTCTTTTTCTTCTTTACATTTTTTTCACATTTGAATTTAAATGAATGTCAAAAAAAAAAAAAAAAACATACGCACACATGAAATTTTCACCGCTTCAATATATTCAAACACAATCAATTGGATATATAGACGGATATGCGTTCTCCCAAGAAGAAGGGGGAGCAGTTACGCAGACCGATGTTATACGCGCCTACGACACAAATCTACCAAAACCAGATGGAAAATGAATGATGACAATGGCACAGTCTACAGCAGCTGCTAATCAACTAATCATAAACACTTAATGAGGATTCAATGCTAAACAAATATTGTATTTATCTGTGAATAAAATGAAATCATTTATATATATATATAAATTCCAAAAATTTTAAATTCTACAAATTAGAGAAAAAAAAGAGTCAGTATGTAAAATGGATTCTATTCAGTCGCTGAAAGCGACACATTTAGATCAATTGAATTTTCATTCGATTTGCATTTAGATGTAACAAGTTGTCTTGAATACTCGATTTCACATCAATGTCAATAACAAAACACAATTGATTAGAAAAGTTGTGGAAATTTTCTAAAATAGCCAAATACAAATTTACTTTTATCATCTTAACAAAGAAAAAGAAAAAAAAAGAATATTTGTTCATGTTTTCATTTTCTCGCTTTTGTGTATTTTTTAAAGAGAAAAAAAAAATATTTTCAATATTTCTACATTTGAATTGTTGTATTATTTTGATCATCATGTATAATTGTAATAGAAATCATTTTGCGAATTTAAGTTAAATAGAATAGAGTTTGGAAAATAAACAAATGTTATTTTGTGACATATAAAGAAAAAAACAACAACAGTAACACATCTCGAATTTAATTTTAGTCGTTCGAAATGCAACACAATTAATTTCGGATTTGAAGTTCATAATTTCCAATCTATTATTGATGATTATGCATTATAGAATTGAATAAATGAAAAAATATTATGATCAGAGGTAAGTTGTGTGAGATTTATTGATTGCATCTCATTTCTTTCATTCTAACATTAGTAAACTATTCGATACCGGCAACACGATATGGAATAAAAAAAAAAACCGAACAGAAATTGTAAACAACAACAAACGACTACCAACAAAGCATCAAGATGATCATGAATTCATTCAGCAAATGATGACAAACACGACAAAAAAAAACCCAATAAAATCGTAAAGATCAAAATATTTAAGTTAAATACAAGAATGAATTGATGGCATTAACATAACTATGGGCTCATTTAAGACCATTCAACACTGATCAAACACATAACTCTTGAATATTCCAATTCAAAAACATAAGAAAAATACACAGAAAGAAAAAAAATCATCTTTGTTTGAATTATAGATTTTGATTTTTTTCTTTTTCGTTTCAAATTATTTAATTTAAAATGCGAATCAGCCAAGCAAATAAGATAGTTATAACTCATAAAGTGATAAATATTGAACTGGATTCTAAGGTATCTAATTATGAAAAATAGTCATCCTGAAAAACCACTCTTTTTTTCTCTTCCATATGGACGCATCGTATTGTGTAAGATATACGATGAATTGAACTTTCTGTTCACTTATTTTGAAAAAAGTACAAATCCAATCTGAAACTAAAATAAATTGTCTTGAATGAGTTTAATTTGCAAATTAAAATTTAAATAATTAATATCATTAATATAATCATAAACTAATACTAAATGATTTGAATTCAACCAATACGCCTAAAAACCTTATATCCAATTATAGCAAGACACAATACGTATCTGTGATGTTTAACAAAACGGAAATTGATAACGGTTCTCAGCGAAACAATTGAACAAAACCAGCACCCTCGAAAAACAATTTCAATATTCAGTATACACGTATGTGTTACGTACTATGTTATTGTTGTATGTCAGCGCTTTATTTCTTTTTTTTTTTTCTCTTTATTCTACTCATTGCTCCCCGATGCAATTATTGTCATTGCGAATTCAACAACTCATTGCTTATTGGCAATTGTGTGCACGTAATATTCAAATAAATAGATTCTTTGGTACATAATCCGAAATGGGTTTTGTCCATGATATTGTTATGTTAAAGAACAATGAACGAAAGAAGAATCGATACATTGACTATGACGATTTGGAAGACAGCCAATTCGCATTCTTTAAATGAGAAAAACTGATCAAATGAAGCCTATTCATATTCGTTTTCATGGCTCAAATTCTAATGAAACACAACAAAATGATTGTGTGGAAAAACTATTGAAATGTAAAAGAAAAAAAAAAAAAAAAAACAACAACAACAACAACAATAACACACGCACAGCGCACACAAAAAATAATAATAATAATAATAATAATGTAGAGAATCGCGCGTACTTATCCGTAGAAATAAATGAAACAATGAATTGAAAAGCCATCAAGATGAAGAAGAAAAAATAACACATCGACAAGTTAACAAAAAGCGATTGTTGAGAGAAGGAAGATGAGAGCTGCAAACAATCGAAAATTGAAGAAAAACAAAATCGCAAGTAATCGGTTTAGTAATCTATTAATCGTTTATAGTGGCAGTTTGGCTCAAGTATTTTCATGCGCATCATGAGTTCCCAAATGAGAATGTAAGTGGAAATCGAACAAGAGATACAAAATAGAGAAAAAGCAGAGGAAAGCAAAGAAGAAAAAAAAAGAAAAAAACAAATAAAAACGACCAAAACTGTATCGATCTTTACATTAATTACTTGATTTATTTGATTTGGAATCTTTTTCTTTTTATATTCGTTATATGGATTACGTATAACAAACAAAATAAAAGTTTTTGGAACTTTTCACGAGACTACAAAATAGAACCGAATTTTTCTTCTTTTTCTTTTATTCATAAATGCCCGCGCAAACATGAAAATCAATCGACTTCTTTAGTTGATATTGTTTTGTGTATTTCTCGATTTTCTATAGAATGTATAAATGCATTATTTATGGTTGGAACGTCCTTTTATTACACATTTGTCACCTGTATAACCGGTACTATCTTAAGAATATTATTCAATACATTGTATCGATCTCTGTAATCCGGTCAACTTCAATCTAATCAATAAGAATGATGAATAATATTTCGTAGATTCATTTTCCTTGATTCTTTTAAAATTAACAAAAGACTCATATCTATTCAGCAAATGCACTAGATCCTATACGTGGGATGTTCATGAATGTCATCCATTTTAGATCATTGATCAGATTTAAATTCAATGCTATTAAAAGTCAACGTATAATATTCGTAGTGATCAACGAACTAAAGCCGTTAATATGTATTTTTTTATTATGAAATTTTCCAAAAAAAAAAAAAAAAAAAATCGAATAATTTTTTTTTTCTCGAAAAAACTACTGAAAAACAACGAAATCGTTTGTTTTAAATGTGCACGTAAAGAAGAATAATGAAAAGAATGGTGGTAATCCCAATGGTTGAAGGGTCGTGCAAAGCCTGGCACCATACTGTCTACGACTGCGATGATGCAGACATTCAGGAGACCAGTTCGACTTTACTTTGTTGCCTCCTTCGTTTCACAAGAAAAAACACAAAACATATCTTGTTATTGCGTTGCTTTTTTTTTTGTTCTTTTTTCCAAATTCTCCTCCGCTTGTAATGAGCTATTCGGATACGATAATCTAAAATGGAATTTCGTCAAAACGAAAGAATATGCAAGAGCCGTTTATTGTGTTGTATAATTCATCTTTTTAGTCAATTCATTTCATCCCGTGGAAATGATAAACTATTAAGAGAAGAAAAAACTAAGAAAAGGAGGAGTGAAAGAGAGATAGATAGAGAGGGAGAGAGAGAGAGAGAGAGAGAGAGAGAGAGAGAGAGAGAGAGAAGGAATTGTCTCTATTGTTGGCCTTTGAAAGAAAATATTGTTTTTGTTCTGTTGCAGTTGTTGTTATTGCCGAATGTGTCAAAAACACTAATCATTTTCTTTTATATATTTTTCCTTAAATTGTGTTAAACAATGAATATATGTCCATCCAAAAGTTTGCGGCTGCCGACAATGAAGCAAAAGAGACGGATATGAATGAATGGTGCTTAACCATTGATGATTTTTTTTCTTTATTTTTCAGAAATACTCAAATCACAGCGATTTTTTACGGACGGTGCTTTGATGTGTCGATTTTGAACTCAATTTACCTGTCTAAATGCATGTATAGAATTTTTGAACAATGACACTAAACTAACGAATCATAAAAATGTATGAACTTGATTTTTCTTTTTCTTTTTCCATTTCATCATTTCTTCGTTCCATCATTCCTCACTCAACTCCACTCTAGTTATGTCATTGCTAGTTTGAGATTTTTCAGTTGTAATCATATAAGACATGAATTCATGCGAATTATGAAATAACAAATCCTTAAAAAACAATCAGTCTCTGTTCCTTGTGCCCAAGAATCGTTTGAAATATTTGATCCATCATCCTTTTATAAAATTATTATCTGATATAATATATCGAAATCGATTCCAATCCATTCGATGAACAATGAACAATTTACGATTTTTATTATTATGCATAGCGCGCGTGCATATATTTGGGCAAATGACGTATTATGGTTCGTTAAATTTATAGTCGTGCGCATGGGAGGCGAACAAAATGATATCGAACTGTCATGACAAAAGCCAAATTCAATCGCGATCCATTTCAAAATGTACGCACATTATGATGACGGCGTCGATTCATTTATCCATCACAATGAACAAAACGAGACAATATCCGCCACCAAGATCAACAAATGCCTTGTCCCTTATCTGATTGATGGAAACAAAAGCAAAGAAGAAAGAAATTGGAAACAGAAATTGACATTATCTTAATCAAATGTCTTGTGTCGGAGTCTTGTGTCAGAATTGAATATTTCAATTGTATCTCTCCCTCACTCGCTCTTTCTCTGAAAGTCTAATCTCAAAATAAGACTGCTGGATGTTGAATGATAATTCAAGTGCTTAGTGCATTCTTTGGTTTTAGTTTTAATTTTTATTTTTCTCTTTTGAATTCAAAATCAAAAGGTGAAAGCACACGATTGTATGAATTAAAATTGGAATTAAGACTGAAAGACATTTGTAGTTAAAATATAAAGACGGTGCGAAAAGATCTATATCAAAGAAAAAAACAGCATATCGGAAGCAATCTCGTATCAAAAAATATCTGTATATTTGTGTGCAAATATCTTGAAATAGTTGATTGTGTGAGATGTGAATGCATTTTTAGCATCGATCTCCAGCTGAGCTTCAGAATATGAAATTTAACTTATAACTTGTTTCCTTTGATTTCTCTCTCTCTCTCTCTCTTGTTTTATTCATTTTATGCATTCGATCGTAATGCCAAGAAGCAAAAAGATTGCCAGTGAAAGACAAAAAGAAACCATCATAGCGAATGACACAGGAATTAAAGAAGTTAAATATTTTAAACGAGGAAAAAAAGGAAAAACAAAATCATTTTCAAAATTCTTGCATATTTGCACAAATGGCCATAGTGTGATGATGAGCAATCAGGAGCGCATTTTATTTTTTAAATATCGATGCGCTAAAAGGCACTCCAGCCACATTATATCATATTTTTTCCCACTTTTTTGCTTTTATTTCCACTTCACTAATTTTCGTTTCAAACATTTTTTAAACAAAAAGGAGTCGAGCGAGCTCACCTTGAAAATTAAAAAGCAAAAAACGATTCTTACAGTGATCAAAACTGATTACGTGATTACCCAAAACAGCGCGACATCAATGTATTTGGTGAAAAAAAAAGAAATTCAGAAATTCCTTCACATTGATATTTAATATCATGTATTAAAAGTTGTACCTTTTCATACTAATGATAGCATCCTATTCATTCAGCGGCAACATAAAACTATCATTTCTATTCCAAATACCGACAAAATAAGAATAGAAATACAAATTATACATTCACAAATTACGCAATGACTTACGCATTTTATTGATATTATTGTTCTCAATCTTAGTTTTGGTTTTCGTTTTCGTTTTGCTTGTGTTTTCCAATTTGGTACGCAATAATATTACACTGAAAAAAAGAATTAGAATGGAGGCAGTGTTAAAGAATAAAAATTCATTGGATCTGTAATTGTATGAATTTAGCTGCTGTTGTTGCGGATACGGCTGCTGTAATCGTTGTAGCCATTTGTTCATATTATTATTCACTGCGAGTGTTCGATGGTGTTATTGGCTATGTTTACATTACATCATTCTATGCTTAAATTACCATTGCACATGATTTTTTTTAATCCTTGCCCGCTACTTTTTCAATTTTATTTGAACACGACCAAGGAAAATTTCACCCATGCAGGTGGGATGGCGATCATGATCAATGTAAAATAACAATACCATTTATGCACATTCATCGTAAGTTCGATTTTTTAAATCAAAGTGGCATTACGTTTTAATAATATAAATTGATGCTTTTGCTATTCATGCGCATATATTTATTATTATAAGAAAATTTGAGAATTTTTCATTTCGTTCGTTTTAAATTCAAGTATTTCATATTTTTTTCAACATTCACATGTGACTAAATGGACTCAAAAGAAAAATAAAAACAAAAAATTGTGCAAATATTCATTTCGATATATTCCAATTATGGCCGGTTGAAAATGCGGATCGGTAGCATGAAATGATTGTTTGCAACTATGTACAATTTGAGGTTTCATGAGAATAAATGTGACAGATGCCACTTGAAGAACATTTTATAATATCAGTAAAAAGCCAACAGTAAGTACCAAGAAAACAGCATCAAAGGAAATGGAAAAGGAAAAGGAATAGAACAATTACAATCTTAGAAAAACTTCAACAAGGGAAATGAAAGAGAGAGAAAGAGAGAGAGAGAGAGAGAGAGAGAGAGAGAGAGAGAGTGAGAGAATCAAAAGCAATTGAATTGACCGCTGAAGCGCACTTCAATTTACCTTTATGCGTTGAAAGCAATCTCTTATAAAAATTGTTGTTTTCTCTCACTTCAAATGCTTAGACAAACAATGTTTAAGCGTATATCCTTCTAAAGATTTTCAAGTACTTTCTTCTCGTTTGTTTTCTTCTTATTTTCTTTTAAATTTCGGTTAAATCGTTTCAATTTAAAATTGGTGGATTTGTTATTCTCCTTTTCATTCCACCTAATTTCTTTTCTTTTGATTGTATTTTGTATGCCGATTAAATGTGTTTTTAAAATGTTGAATGTTGATGTGAAACGAGCATACACAATCCATATCAATGGTATTTTTGTCATTTTATAATCACATATACCAATATTTTAATGCCTCCTGAATTCACTAAATTACGATTTCCGGAATTAAATAAATTTGTTGTTCCGAATAAGAAAAATCATTTGAAATTGATACGAAAAATAGCGAATGACGACTCTTAAACTTTTATTTCTTTTTTTTCAAATCTCATACACATTCGATTGATAATATGAGTCTGTATTTTAAATTGTAACCATGCAATAATGAAAAGTCTTCGCTAAAATTGTGCACAACCGAGATTGAAACAAATAAACTTGAATTTACATGCATGCCTTTTGCACTTTTTATTGTTATAATATTGGTTATTATTTGAATGAACTCATGCATTGATTTTTTTTAATGACCAAATGAAATTTTGATTGACATTCGACAATTTTGTGAATGCATTTAACTGACACGACATTGTTGTTAAGATTGATTGATATTGAACTACCAATTGATGATCTTTTTTTTCATTCTTGCGGATTTCAATAAACGGAACTTAATCAAATTGCATTATTTCTTAAATGTTTTCTTTTTTCGTTGTGTGTGTGCGTGTGTCTTTTGAATTGCGTGATAGAAATGTCTCAATTTACATGCACGGGTATATCCTTGCAAATTTGAATAGATTTTTTTTTTCTTTTTTCTTTTTTGCTTTGTTGAATTGGATTACTTAAAATCGGTTGATTGTCCTTTGAAATGACAAAGTATAAATGAAAAATAGCAATGAAAATTGTGTAACCTCAAATCCTTACCAATTGATATTTAAATTCAATTTTTCTCAATCTATATTTTGCAGTGTTGTGTAGTTCTCTTTTTTTTCGCACAACCAACTGATATTAAAATTCGTTACAGTTATACAATTTTTATTTATATTAACAATGAAATGAACAATGACACGATCCTATCCTTTCATTGTGACTTGAGATGCAGGGAATATTCGCACAAACGTAATAATTGATATTATTGTATGTTGATCGAAATTCAATGATTTGTCAGTTCAAATGTAAACGTAATCAATCAAAGTGCACACATTGAAAGTTTAAAAGGAAAATGCAAAAAACGACCCAACACATGAGTGAATAAGTAAAGGAAGAAACAATGCAGATGGTAATGAATATGTTCAACGGTAATCAATCTGATCTGGTTTTTTCTTCCCAGTTTATTCATTTGATTTACTTTTTCGATTTGTTCTTGCAAACATATCAATTCTTTTTTTCTCGCTACCACAACCAAATGAATCGAACCAAAAAGTAAGAAACAAAAAAAAGTAATCAAATTTGAACGTAAGAGAAATGAGCGGCTAAGTTAGACAGGATACGAACAACGGAAGGATTCTTTGTACTTTGTGTTACTGTGTCTTTTTGTATCATTGTCATACGCATCGCGATGTCTTTTTTACCACTTTTTTTTTCATTTTTCAATATAGACGCACAAAAAAGGGTCCAAGTGGCGCAACCAATGAGACTAAAAAAATTTATATGAAGTACAAGAACACTAATACTAATGCTGTATTTATGGAATACATATTAATAATAATGCAATAAAATGAAATGTGCCAAAAATATTGCATAGATATTGAATTTAAAAATTGCCAAAGTGCAGTGTGAAATGCGAATCAAATATGATTTGAATTGAGTGAAATTGAATGGAGAAAGGGCATGATCAGGAAAAGCGTAACAAAATTGTGTCGCTTAAAATTATGTGTGATTATCCTCGATTGTCCTATTGTAGATATGAATTGTACATTTTGCATGAAAAGAATTGTAACGAGAAAAAAAAAAGAACACTGAGAAAACTATAGCCCAAAACAAAACAATGTGCAATTTCATTCGATGTCTCATAAATAAGAACAAACTGAACATTCATTCTAGAGTCTGATGCTCGACTTTGTGAAAATATAAAATAATGCTTATTTTGCATTGTTCAATTGGCTGATTGAAATGAGCATGAAGCATGTACAATGTTTTCAATCGAATTTCATTTTCAAAGACCCTACCGAAAAACGAAAAGCAACAAGAAAAAGAAGAGGTGTCTGAAAATGACGAGTAACGAATTATGAGTTTGTGTGCAAAAATAAAAGAAAATTTCTGAATTAACAAAGAGCGAAAAGGGCACAAAATGCATAAGTAAACGAATAGAAAGAAGAAGAAGAAGAAGTAGAAAAAAAGGAGAAAAGGAGAAAAGAAATAGAGCACATTGAATTAAAGAAGCATCGCTTTCAATTTACGACCCGCAATCAAAGCAACTGAACTGATGATTCAAACGGCGCTTGCAAATTTAATACAACAATAGCAACAAGAAAGTGCAATTGTGAATTTCGGTTTAATTGAATTATGATGCACAATCAATTGATTTTCTTCTGAATGTTTTTTTGCGACATTCACATAAATAATATTCACGAAATTCCCGGGTGACATTGAGATCGATCTAGTTTCCTTTTTTCTTTATTCCTTTCAATTTCTTTCCTTTCGGTTTTGTTTCCCGTCTGGGTCACATTTTTTATTTCGTTGTTGTTGTTATTGTTCATTCTTCGATGCCATTGATGCTGAAACAGTTTGCATTAGTTGCTAGCCCATTTTCAGATAATCATTCGGCGTTTTGTTCACATACACGCATACCTTACGATCACGGTAGTTTAAGAAGTGAATTACGATTAAATTTGATTTACATTGTCATTACCACCCAATGTAAATGGCAATAAACGCAACAATAAGCAAACTAGGTTAAATGCGCACAAAAATTTATATCGAAATACGAAAGTAACAAAAAGAAGAAGAGAAAAAAAAAAATTAAACAATAACAATTTTTATTATTTAAAAAAAAGTAGCAGCCGATTCGATCAACCTCTTTTGCACACCAGCAAAAACGATAAAAAAAGGGTTGCATATCGCGTATTTGCATTTGGTTTTGCAGTTTATATTTCCATTGTAATCGATAATTATATTTATTATTCGAATGTTTTGAAACCTACACCATTATTTAGCAAATACGAAATACAATTTTTATTCGGCACACATTTGTGACTGATGTACAACGGTTTTTAAGGCTTTATACCAGTACAATTTTATTAATGTCAAACGGCACTGAAGAAACGATAGGCTATTGCAATGTCTATGCCTGCATTGACATTGATATGAAAAATAAAAAAAAAATAAATAAATTGTAATTTTCAATTGATTTAGTCAGCTTCACGCGAAAATAATATAGCCATTATATTGATATTTTATTGCATGCAATGAATATATTCACAAATGGGGTAAAATTTAAACGAAATAGTGAGAGTCGTTTGCCAACAGAACCCGTCAAATTCTCAAGCAAAAAAAAAAAAACAAAAAAATGTTCACAAACACTTTGTATATATATCAAACCAAATGTGCATTAAAGTTAAATTACCCATCATTATTTTAGAATTTGCTGATAAAACGCCCATTTTTCAAATAATATAGATTGCGATCATTGATATATTTATTTTAATGTTTCCGACATTTAATTTTGCCTACAAATAATTTTGATAATAATTTTAAATCCAATTTTGACCTGAACATTTTGTGCGCGTACTAGTAAAATTTAATGTTCTCACATATATGTTTTAGTCATTTTTTTTTTCAATGAGTTACAAGATTTTGGTTAACAAGATGAACACAACATCTCCCATAAATTGTAACATGAATTGTAATGGTTAGCTACCGTTAGCATGACAAGAAAAATGTCAATCAAGCATACACATTGTACTAAACAATGGTTCATCATATGATAAATACAACTCGTTTTGACCTCAATTCATTAAAAGCGTTTGGCTTTCCATTCCATTCTCACTTTCAAATAATAAAATGCATTATACACATTTTTTTTTCTTTTATTTTGTTAATCAAATGAATCCTTTCTTGTGTTTTCAAAACAATGTATTTAAATTCGAGCGATAAAAAAGATGCTGAAATTAAAATGTGGTGTCCAATAACTTTATGTTCTGACCTCATCGTCATGCAATGAACAAAAAAAAAAAACACTAATTTTTAAATTGGTTCCCCTTCAAACTCTATGGCAATAAAACCCGTTAATATAATTCTCGAAATAATAGAAATTCTCTTCGCTCTATCTCTCTTCCATTCGATTTCCTTACATAGTATCTTTTAATTTTCTATTTGATATCCAGTTTTCTTTGCACATTTGAACCTAAGATGAATCAATCGAGCGAGGACTTGAAATGTCACATTGCATCGTAATCTTCTGTACAAAAAAAAAAAAAGAAAAAAAAAAAATAAAACATATAGAACGCACTGCTAGCGGAAATAATCCAAACACGTCGTATACACAAATGCTTCAATTGTTTGGGAATTACAACGAGCAAATCGAGTATGAACCAAATAACAACAACATAAACAACAAATAAATAGACAAAACCGAATTGCCAGGCAAGACAATGGAAGCTACCGACAAGATTGAAAATGAAACGAGATAGACGGAGAGAAAGAGAGAGAGAGAGAGAGAGAGAGAGAGAGAGAGAGAGAAATCGAGCAATATTGCTGTATAAAAGAAAGATTAAAGGCCAAATACATAAATGTACAGATGAAAACATTGAAAGAGGGATGCAAAGGATACATCATCGTATAGTGTATAAAATTGAAGAAATGGAGCGAAACGCAAAAGAAAAAACATTGCATTGAGTGTAGAATTAAATATATATGCATCTAAGAGAATGTTGATTTTTTTTTTCTTGATTACGTAGAATACGGTTAGGAAAATCCAAAAATTCATACAGTATAGACGATGCACAATATTACCTAACCAATGTCACAATTCTGCATTAATTCGAATCGACAAACGAATATTTTCTCAAGATATTAGAGAAAACTCATAGTTTAAAATATTTGATTCCGAATCAAAAAATGTTTATTCCACTAAGCGATGAAATGCATAAATCGTATTTATTTTTATTAATTCATCGAAACTTATAAAATAAATTCAAACAAAAAATAATTAAAGGAATTATTCTACAGTCCATACTTTGTAATGCTTGTAATGTATCCATTGTATTTAATGTTAAGATGCTTTGTAATCAATTTCCCCTTCAATTTCAAATAAATAAATTTCTATAAGAATTTACAAGAAAATCTTGATTTTAATTTTAGTAGGAAATATGATTGTATGCTTAACATCAATTTCCAATATACAATTTTCATTTTATCTCTGAATCAATCAAAACCAGAGCTCTAATTTCACGAAAGATGTGATATAGAAAATGATTATCGTGAAGAAAGAATGAAAAAAAAAAAAAACATTTTGAGCCCAGGGAATGAATTACAATTTCGATTGGCGGAAGTTATTTCAATGAATAAAGAAAGAATGTTTTGCGAAATATATTTTGTATGTGTGTATGCGTTCCTGTGTGCAAATCGAAGAAATGATGACAATGGGAAAAGAACGAAGAAAACATTTTGCCAATGGTATTTTGTGGAAAAAGGGTGTCTTTTGAGAAATCAATGAAACTCATTCTTTTTTTTATTTCGATTGAAAGGCTTAGAATTGTATGCATGTGACAACATATATAAGCCAGATTTGAGGAAGAGCACGTTTTTTTCCTTTTCTACAGCATCCACAGGGTCAAAACTAAATCAGTGCAACAAAATTTTGACGTAGTATAAAAGTGATTAATAAAGGACAAAGGACAAAAACAGGGATTACTAGCGCGATATAATCGAAAACAATAATTATACTATATACTGCATGCATTCTGTTTTTTTTTTTCATGTTTCATCTCGTTCTATTCTCTTTATTGTTTTTATGTTGCTCTCCTGTTTTCCAAGTTCCATTTCAGTTACTCGGCATTTTCTTCCAGGTTCATCATATAAATTAGAAAGTAATAGGTGTTTCAACGCAAACAATGCGGAAACACTGTCAATATCAAACTCAATGGTGTGCATTTTCATTTTCTCCCATTATTTTCATTATTACTTTTTGTCAGTGCATGCGTTTGTCTGAGTTCATTGTATAATCAACGAACAATAAAACAAATCATACTGTATGTGAGTATCTTCCTCTCTCTCTCTCTCTCTCTCTCTCTCTCTCTCTCTCTCTCTCTCTCTCTCTCTCTCTCTCTCTCTCTCTGTCTGCTTATCTCTGTTTGCATGGAAGCCATGTGGAACACACACAATCTCACTAATCTACTCACATTGTCAAACAATGACAACAATGATAAAAGTGAATACAAGAAAATAGATTTCGATTTTTTACCGCTTTTAGAAAAACAACAACAGACGACAGAGAGAGAATGAGAAAGAGAGAGAGAGAGAGAGAGAGAGAGAGAGAGAGAGCAAAAAAGAATCATCATCGATGAGAACAATAGTTGTATCACAATTATGTTCAGATTGAGGGTCAGGTATCAAATCATTCGTTCAATTTTTTTTACGTATCATTTGTGATTGAGTGACCACTCTGGACTATTCGCTAGAGAAAAACAAGGAGCTTCTACCGGACGCGTATGTCGTACTTTCATTCAGCATTTTTCAACTTGTATAAACAGTATACCTGAAATGGACCCATTTTCATTTTTAAGATCAGATGCGATTTGTTAAACGTTCACATGTAGTAAATGTGGCTATTGTTGTTCTTATTTATTTCAGTTTCTTTTTTTGTCAGAGATTGCAAGAATCATTTGCCTCTTTTTGTTGTTCAAAAAAAAAAAAAAAAAAAAATTGTTTTGTTTATTCATTCCAATTTTTTCCACTACTCGGACCATATTGTGTTTTATCAATGAAAATGTATATCTGTCGCACCAGACATTCAGGCGACTCAAACGTCTGTGAATATCGTATTCGAAGTATTTCTCAAGTCTTCGATCTGTGTAATTCATATGTTTTAACGATAGATAACTTTCATTCAATGTTTAATTATTATTGAAGTAAAATAGATGCAAAGGCGAACAAAAAACATCGGAGGAATACAAAAAAGGATAATAAATATCTCTCTCAAAAGATTGTTTATTTGAATTCTATTGTCATCAGTTGAACACATTAATGACTCATATTTTTTGAAATTATTGCACTTTATTTCAAATATCACTAAATATAGCGGAATCGCCGACTGTTCAATACAAAAACAAGTTTTTTAAAAAGTGACAATAAAATGTAATGTTCAAGGTTTATTTAAATCACGTAGGAACATTTGTTTATTAATCGATTTTTCATTTATATTAATAATTTTAAACCGACCCAATATCAAATACATATATCAAACTAATAAATATGTTTGGATTCTTGAATGATAAAGAAAACCGCCTAAAAACGAATTTATGTCAATTCATTGTAAAAAGCTAAAAAAATGTTCCATGAGCTATCTTGACAAAATCTTCATTTTATAAATGCACTTTGAATGGTGCGTAAGGATATTTTCGAATGAAAAGGAAAATTTCATATTTTTTTCGTTTTGCAAAATGCTGAGTGTCTTTTTTTGCAATTTGAAAATAGATTTTACATTTAATATATATTAAAGTAATACTAGATTTTCACTTATTTTTAGAAGAAAGACGCATTTTTCGGTTCATTGAAATATTAGAAATATAAAATGCGACCAGGACACCTCCACATAACCACACCAATATTGGGTGCAGTCAAACAATAAATGTTGGGCGTCAATATGTTTCGATCATTTTCTATTTCTTTGTTTTCTTTTCCTTCTTCTCATGAACATTTTTGCTTAGACATTGTGAAATGGAATTTCGGAAACATAAACAATCATTTGCTCCTAAAAGAACCCGGTGTATTCATATAAAGTGACAAAAAAGTAGTTATGAATGAATGCACATGGCCAACGAAAAAAAAAAAGAAAAAAATTAAAAATACAGGCTGTAAATAAATAAATTGTATGGCAGCCCGAGTCACAGTTGGATCACATCTATTCTATCGATGATCAAAAGACAATCACAAAATATTCGTCAACATATTTCTTTCTTTTTTCTTTGCTTCATCGTTCGTATCGAGTCCTTTATTTTTTTGGCGGTGACTTACAATTTCATTTGTCGGTCGGAAATATACAATAAACATTCAACACCAACCGAGAGATTGACCGTTCAACCGATTCCATTTAGTTATCCATGGATAACGAAATATTCAGGTTAGAATAAATTAGTTGAATGGAATGTTGTTTTGATGCTGTTCCTGGTTTTCATTTCACCATTTATTATTAATATTTAACATCAATGAGAATCACAACTTGTTCACTAAAAAGAAACAAAAATTATTTCATTCATGCTATCGAATATCACTTGAAGATCCATTTTAAAAAGCACTTACATACCGAAAAGCTATCACACTCAACATGCGGCTGGATTAAAAAAAAAAAAAAATTATCATAAATTTTTATATTTTGGTTGACAAAAAATGACAGTTTTGGTGGCTTATTGTTAGTCATAAGCAATCGAACAGTATCGCGCAGTGATCATGTGGTGTATTTATTAGTGCGACATTGGTTGACGATGAAAAATTATTTGTTTTGATCTGACCGTGGACCTTAGAATTATTCTTTTTATTTTCCACTTTTAACTTATTTATCTAGCACTTTTTTTTATTTCTTTGCATTTGAATTTCGAGTACATTAATCGCTCAGCTGCAGCTCACACCATACACCAAATTGAGATAATTTCATCGGTGATTATGATCAGAGATTCCTATCTAAATCTCTCACTTCATATGTAAATGAACATTTATTGATATCGAAAAGTCATAACAAAATCATAATCTGTTTCGTAGCCAAAATATACTTTGATTGGCCGGCCAATAGGCAGCCATTCTTGTAGGTGGTAATAAAAATTAATAACGATCATTTCATTCAATGAAACATCTTAATTTATCCGATTTTCTTTCGAGCTTTATTCAACAGCATGTGTAAAATTTGGAGCGATTTTATCACTGTGAACGCTCTATCCACAAATCATTCAAATTGATTTTTTTTTTACTAGATCGAATTCATGCCGCTTTCTTTTGTTTAGCCAAACCAAACCGCTTGAGTTAAAAGTGGCAATAAATACGGCTACATAACTTGAAATTATTTTTTTTTTCTCCATACAATATACGCGGTGCAATAAAATCTCATATATTTCGTTGACAGTCGCAATTTGATAAAATAATTGATTTTTGGGGAAATAAATGATTCTAATAAAACTCCAAATGGAGAAAAATGACCACCATGATTTTGAAAATGTTTTACAAAATTGAAAACGAAAAAGTAAGCAATTTTTGTTCTTTTTAACAATATTTTGATAATAATTATAGGATATTGAATTAATTTGATAAATTTACGAATTTCTAATGATTTCTTCTAATTTCAGCTAAAGAGTCACCAAGAAATGATGATTTTTCGTATTCAATCAATTTTGATATTAATAAGACTTCTCACTTATAAAACTACGACTTTTTCCTGTATACATTCGGCAGCATAAATGTACAATTGTACATACATAAGAATTTGTACGCATTAACTATTAGAATACTGAAAATATTAAAATGATACGTCATACGTATACATGAATCAAACCATTGCCATGAAAACGAAAGAAAAGAACAGAGAGTGTGAGTGAGTGATTGAGAGATAAAGAGAGAGAGAGAGAGCATGAGAGCTCTAGAGACCTTGATGAATACAATGAATTTTGAGGACAATATGTCTGAACGGGCGTTGCAATGCGTGCACCTAAAGCGAAAATCCCCAAATGCTTAAACATTCCATGTTTTCCAGCTCTTGATTCTCAAGCCCGAAAACAATGAACATTCTCTAAACGAACGAAGAAGCGCAGCTCTTCAAATAGGGAAATGATTCGCTGCCATTTATTGAAGAGCTAAAAGAGATAGAATGAAATGTCATGTGAATTTACACATATTATATTCAGTAGAGCGAAAAATATTCGACACAATCATTTATTTCGGTATTTTAACCGTTCAAAGTGAAAATCGTTGCTGATGCGAACGCAATCCCTCATCCATTCAATTTTTGCTCGTTCGCTCTGATTTTCGTTCCGTTGTTTTGTGTTCGTTTTATTCATTTCTTGGCATGTTGGCGCTAATGTTACGACAAAATTGTACAAGGGTTGTCATTCCTGTTGTTTTCCGCTTTTTGCCTGACTATTTCAATAATATATTTTATGTCTGGTTTGAGGCTTTGTTTTTATTTTTTATTTTTATTTCAATTTTAAGCCATTTTTTGCTTGCCATAGAGACTTTCTTTCTCTCTTCTCATTAAATTGTAATCATGATAATGCGCTCGATATTATGATAGTATTTATTTGTCGTATATACACAAAAAGAAAACACACACACACACACAAAACACATTGCAGTAATATCACCGCATGACAATGTGCGGTGTATTGTATAAGTAAAAGATTGATGCGTAATCAAATAGAAAATCATGCACCTTAATAATGACAATTGGAAAAGACATTAGTGAAATACATAATTGCAATTTGATTGGAAATTGTCAGGCTGTCAATGTCGTTCTAAAAGCACTTGTGTGCAATGCAATTAATTACAATTGAATATAGTGATTTATAGACTGTGTGCTGTTGAATTTGCATTTTCAGAAGAGAAAGAAGAACAAATCAATTTTGTATTTGTATGTATATTCAGGTGTGCGATGGTTATATTGTTATGCAAATGGTAAGCAAACTGAAACGAACATTTGACAATGATGTCGGTTTTTTTTTCTTTTCTATTCTCTCTTCATCCTCTCCTCTCTCTCTCTCTCTCTCTCTCTCTCTCTCTCTCTCTATCGCACTTCTGTTCGCTCGCTCTATCTCTTTACATTTTTGGTATTTAATTTGAACAGGAAAACGACATTCAATTCCATTGATGAGTTAAGCCGTTACAGCATATTCAATCAAATCAATTTTAGTAATTTTTCTTATGAATGAATCAACAAGCGACAACAAGCAACTACAATAGTTCTGATTTTGATTCAATTTTAAATCCATTGACAATTAAACCATCCCATTTTGCTTTTTCTATTTTTTTTTTTTTTTTTTTTTTTTGCATTACATGCGATAACGACCGAAGATGATGATGGTAGTTAATGGTTATACGTTAAGTTAACAACATTCAGCTTATGGCATTCTTAGAACTAGCTCTGTAAACACCAGTGATTTTCACACTCATTCCAGCTAAACGAAATCATATACATGAATGAAATTGAAACGATATGGTTCAGCACGAGCTTCCACGTTTCAATTTTTAATGCATTCTCCATCTAATTCTTTCATCTCTAGTGTTTCTTTCGGGCTTCTGTTTTTGCGTTACATTGAAATTCTACACCGTTACCGTATTGTTTTCTCAGAACAAATAAAATCGATCTTAACTATTTTCAGGTGTATGTTTATTTTTATTATTCTCGATCTTTCGTTTACAGTTTCATTCATATCATTCTTTCAAAATCCTTTCAAATGTTTCCTATTAATCAGTTTTATGTCTCTTTTAAGTAACTCTCAGGTTCTTCTTAGTTTTTCTATTTTTTCAATTTTTTTTTTTTTGTTTTTTTTTTGAATTAAATTCATTCTTTATGTGTTTTATTTCGCTCCTTTGCTTTCAAATTCTTTGGACTTGTGTGATTTTTTTCCCTGTCGTTGTTTTTTTTTATATGTGCGATTTATATTTCATTGTTTTTTTCTTTGTTTCTCTGTGTGTTTTATTTCTGCATCTCACACATTTTTTTATAACAAATAAAAAGTAACAACACACAAGATGAAAATAAAGAGCAAAGATTTGGTTTCTTTTTGTATTTTGTTTTGAGGAATGGATTTGTTTTGTAATGTGCTTGAAAATAGTAAAAAAAAGAAACAAAAAAAACCTTTATGAACGAATTGAAATGAATGTAAGCGCAAAATTCTACAGAAAATAAAATTCAAACACTTATACAAAAACACACACAAACAGAGAGAAAGCGAGAGAGAGAGAGAGAGAGAGAGAAAACACCAAGCGGGACGAACACGTTGTCAAAGCGAAATGAAACAAACAGATAACACACTTCAATGGGGAACTTGAAAGACTATCGAACAAAAGTGTTATGAAAACGAAAAATGGGAAGATTAATTTTGATCTATGCTTATGACTCTTTTCTGACTTTGAATATTTGCGATGAAACGAGTTTTATACCAGAGTTATACAATGTCTTGTCACTTATCTATCGCTTAAATTCCATGCAAAACTATTGAAGAAGAACTATTTTAAACGATGCCAAAACTCATTTATAATATTTCACTTGCAAGTTGCAACAATAAACTCTTGATATTCGAATCATGCAAGAAATGAACATTTTCGGTTTTCTAAGTAGCACCATTCAATTGAGAATTCCATTGAGAATTTTAAAATTCTTCGGTATTGACCCATCTACATAATAACCTCATTGTCAATATTGCTATATCCCTTGGTTCTTTCAATTTGCAGAAACTGTTTAATAGATTTCTAGGGATTTTCAATGTAAATGATAAATTGCAAACAATTCAACACTATTTTGGCAATGCATGATTTTCGGATTCAAATAAGTTCATTATTTAGATAAATTTTTTCAAAGCGCAACTTTGAACTAATATTTATTTGTTAGAAAATCGTGTGTATTTCAATCTTAATTTTAATAAAACAAAAATAATATTCCCAACAAAATTAACAATAGTTCAATGAATGAAAATGTGAAGAATGCATCATTTGGCAATTGACCTTCACGATCTACAGTTAATTAACTTAACCCGAAATAGGTTTTCAATTGTATACGAGAGAAAAAAAAAACTATACGAAACTTAAATTATAGCAAATTCATAGTTTGTTGCCATTTAATGTGTGATTCCGGTTTGATCTTATCTTGCAAAATAAATAAATAACGGAAAAGAGCTATTGTTCAAATATTCATTGATCTAGTTCATCGGCTCCAATGTCATTGTAATTGTTAATCATTCAGTTTCCCATTTGTTCAATAGTTCTCGGACATATATACATTTTTCACCTCTTTTTTTTCATTTATTGTCTGTGTTGTGTTTTTATTCAATAATTTAGCCTGGGAAAATGTGTGTGCTTTTGTCTGAAAAAAATGAACTGAAACATTTTTTTTTTTTATAATAAATACGACAATGAGGTGTTGGACATGGCTACTGTTTAACATTTTGCGTTATTTGGCTGCCAAATTCGGTAATATTCTTTAAATTCTCATGCTATGTGTTTTAGAAATGGTATCACATAACATTGCATCGCATGATTTCATTTGTTTGAATAAAAAAAAAAGAGTTAAATTGAACTTATTGTTCTTCTGATGATCATACATTGAATTCAAGTGAATAAACAAATGTGAAATGTTTGCTTGATGCAATCATGCGTTACGTTTTATGTATACAGCTCAAAAGTGTTAACGAATTTAAACCGGCGACGCGCAGTATTCAATTGTCTGCATGATTTTGAATTCAACAAATTACACTAAATCTTTTGACGAATAACTACTGACACATGCAGCAAACCTCATAACTGACAAATCCACCATACCAATGTATCAAACAGTACATTCAACTCATTTCTAAATTCAAACTTATTGTTATTGCTATTGGCTTTTTCTTTTGTTTTTCGTTCATTTTTTGTTAACAAACAATTTTAATGGCAAACGATCTGAGTGAATAGTTTTTACCATTCATAATCACAAATTGATTCTTTCTTTCATTCTGCTGATCAATGATCGTGTTTGCCTCCGACATATCGTTTTAATTATGCTATTTTAATGATATCTTATTCATTGATTTTACACATAAAATTGTTATATAAGTTTGAAATGAAAAGGAATATTTCTCCAATTTTTTTTTTTTTCAAAATTCCTTAAATTCTTCATAAATTTTATTATTTGTTACAATGAAGTTGTATATGAGTTGTTTATATTGATGACCAAAGTGCACAGACATACGTACAAACATTTTTATGCGAATTGGTTATTCAAAGCGAAACAAATCATAGTAAACAATGTGAAATGACACTAAAAAATGCAACACTAAGGTCCATTGGAAGTGGAACGGAATTAAAAAATAAAAATTCTGAAGTAGATGGGTAGTGGTAATATATTTATAAAATTACCAAAGAGGACAGCGACCAACGTATTCAGATCAGAGACATATGTGTATTGTCTGCGACGCGTTAAACAATAAAGTCATGGAATGAAAGGTCGAAACAATTTTCATTCATTTCTGTTTTTTCTTTTATCATTTGTGATGAATCTTTTTTCCATTGAATGCGAATAAGTGTACGATAAAAATTGTTACCCTTCTTCCTTGAATCATGTTTATTCACTTTTCATATAAAAGTACTGTGTGTGTATCCTTTGGCACTGATTTCAAAAGCTAACATGCAAAGCAGCGCTTGTAACCAAAATTGAATTGATACAGTAAAATCATTCTGGAATGTATATACAATTCGTTTACAATTGGCCAGAAAATTATTTAAAATTCATACGATTCGAGGATATTTAGGGGGAAACTGTGATTCGACGACAGAAGAGAGAGAGAGAGAGAGAGAGAGAGAGAGAGAGAGAGAGAGAGAGAGAGAACAGAGAAAAAGAGAACAAACTGGATATATAATTCGAAAATTAAATAAATGATGTTTTACGGTCGTCAATGATTCTGGTTTGCCCATTAAAAGCATCATGGATTTTTGGAGTGTTCGTTTCGTATTGTTCCGGATTTTGTGCGCCGTTCTTGTCGGTACGTGAACTGTTCTGTATGCGACAACAGCCATTCACATTTCATTCTCCTGCATTTAACATACAGTGAGTGTGTGTGTGTGTTTCTTTTTTGCTGCTTCTGTTGTTCTATTTTATTTAATTTTTTTTTTTTTTTTTTGTTAGTCAGAACGAAGTGCAGCATATCGGCTTTTTGCGCGGTGATGAATGTGCCCAGACGTGTTCTCGCTTTCGCATTGTTGCTATTATTACCGTTGTTTTTATTATTTCTGTTGTTATTTATGATGTGAATTATATCCATTCGCATTATGGTTTTGTGTTGAACATAATTGTAATGAAAATATGTTGGCTTTCATTTCGAATATCACCCTTCGGGGTCATTACGTTAATTGTAATTAGTAAGTGCTTAAGATTTTTTTTTTTGAGGGTTATACTTATTTTCTTGGCGGTGTGGTGAGGTGACTCGATTTTCACATCACTAAACCATATTAATTGCCAACCACTTTGAAATCAGTAATCATGAATATTCAATAATACTCATTTTGTCACCGCATCGACTCGTTCTAGTGTTAATGCACAGTGCACACTCAACAAAATGCCATGCAAATATCATACAAAAAAAAAAAAAAAAAAAAAAAAATACACACACACACTACCACACAAACGCGCATTAATTAAATACCAATATGAATTCTATTTGGTGCTTCGAATTCAAGTGTTCAATTCTTTGCTGTTCATTTAATAGGGATCAAATCGCAATTTTAAAATTCAAATAGTCGATATTATGAAATTGAAATTAAATCATCCAAATTCTCTAAGCGAAAAATTACATCAAATGTCGTTCGAATTAACTCAAAAAACGCATACTGTCGACTTTTTATGAAGGTAAATTTTTCCCAAAAGAAAAGAAAAAAACGTTAATAGTAATTTGTCCGATTAAACGCTGACTTCTGCTCTGAAATATTTTTTATTTTTATTTTTTTTTTTTTTTTCAAATGTCGCAAGAATTGCTGTCAAACACGCGCCAATGTTCTCCATTATAGTAACAAATTGTTACTAATTAGCATGTTGTGGCTGTGTTTGTGTTTGTGTTTGTGCTTGAGCTCATATTTCTGTTTGTTTATGATGAATAAAATCGAAAACACAGACTCAACAAGTAAACTAATTCAAAGGTCGATTCATCATCGTCGCTTTACTATTTGCTTAGGTATTCAATAGTATTTGTTAAATATGCTTTTGTATTATCAAAATTTTGTTTTGTATTGTATTAATGGCCGCTGAATGTTGGTCATTCATTTTTAGTACGTTAATTACTTGCTTGCATATGTCATAGTTGCAATTGAAATATTCACAAATTAGTTGCAACATTGGTTTTGTCCACAAAATTTGATGCTATTAATGAGATCATGATCTATATAAGAAAATTCCGTGGTTAGAATAGAAACATCGTCTCAGCAAACACATAAGTCAGACGAAATTTAAGAGATGAACGTCGTAGAATTTAAATTTAGATAGAATTGACGATAAACGTAAAAAATGCGAATTTATCAAAATTATAGAAATAGTTAGATCGAAAGAGGTGTAAAGAATAAAATAGAGAAAGCGAAACATTTGTGATTTCATTGTGAACACATTAACTATTGAGATCAGCGTCAGATCGGTTAAATGTAAATGTGTGCATTATGGCATATAATAAGCTTTTATCTAAAACGAATGCGTGTTTTGTTGGCACTGTCAAATCGTCTACACACGACAGCAACATCATAAAAACTAGTGTATGAAAAAGAAAGATAAAATAAAAGCACACAACCACCACCATCAACAACGACAATTATGTGCATTTAATATTTACATACAAATATGAAAACGGCAAACTGTAAATTTTCCACACGTTTTTTGTTGATGTTGTTGTTTCTGTTTGTTGTTTTTGTTGCTCCTGTGGACTGTTTCTTTGAGTTGGTCGTTCAGTGTGCACATCATGAAGTTCTGGTTTTTTTTTTTCTTCTGAAAATGACTGAAAGAGTACATTATATTGCATGTTTACGTTGTATTTATTACTCTTTCTTTTTGTATGGTTTGAATTTTTTTTCATCCACTGCTATTGCAGTCCATTGTTGTTTTTTAAAATGCATGTTACGGTTACAAACAGCTACCGAATTAGTTTTATTTGGTGTGAATTTTTAGCTCAATATATACTACATACTGTACGTACACATCCATCTGTGTATATATAAAATACAAATATTTCACTTATTTACAAAAAGAGTATTCGGCGCTTTATGAAATAGTCACTAAATGGACACATTCTTTAAACAACGGACAATAAATGAAACAAGCACAGCTTATTTTTCATGTTTATTTTTTCAATAAAAAGACATTTCTCGGTTGTTCATTTCTGTTTATTTGAATTTAGTTCATCTATGGATTCTATATCATGTTGTTTCTCCTCATTTACAGTAAAACGAGTCAACTACAAAACTTCTTAAAAGAAAAAAAAAATTCTTTACATATCATGAAATAATTGACTATTACATTTAATGTCAAGTCTGTCTCTATTTTTTGGTGGTTTTTTTTTTATCAAATCCTTTAACAAAGGAAAATTTCTTGATTGTGGGTTAATTATTGATTTTTTTTTAATGGAGTTTAAGAAGCACTTTACTGTATTTTTTTTATTATGAATATTTGAAGCATCATTTGCCCAACAAATTAACAGGATTGATCAGTTTTTTACTGTCTCGCATTGATATTCTATAACAATTTGTTTCCATTATATCTCATATCTACAGAAATAACAATAAATTCAAATAATTTGTTCAATCAAAATCGGATTATATGTTAATATCATACAGTTTTTAAGTTTTTTTTATTTTATAATTTCTTTTCCTATTTTTCAAATGTCAAATAAAACTCACTCCCTCTCAAATCAATTGATAGTTACGCCACTGTTGAATAGCCAGTTATAAAAGAATCTATCATTTCGTGCATCGTTAAATACTATATTTGACAATACGAGCGTTCTAAGTGAATCATTCATTTGCAATGGAATGCACAGTGGCGTTGTTTCACAAAATAACCTGCACACTTTACACATGAAATAAAAGGCATTTTCCCAAAGGCTTTTGTTGCTGTTAATGATGACCGGCAGGTCTTTAGTATGTTTTCTGCTTGTCTGCATTTTGATGTAGCATTTAACATTAAACGTTATCTTAAATTGATGTGTGCAGTTTTCTTCTTGCCATTCCACACAATGATTTGTGTGTCCATCACTTATTCGCTTTTGTGTGTTGGCCAACTTCTCACTGAATGAGGCTCCCTTTGAAATCTCATTTGAATGTTTGTTTTGTATGCTATTGTGTGCTAAATGCGTAAATCCATGGGGATTTACTTCAGCATCGAACATTTTTACTACCGGGAGTCAGGCGAGTAAATGACACATCGTTTGTGTTTCAATAATTTTTATTTTTATTTGATATTTAATGTTCTTGTCTGATTTAATCACAAAGCACATGGCACATTCAATGTTGAAAAAAAAAGAATTACAACATTTACTCAAATGCGTAGTTTTTCTTTATATTTAAATAACATTTTAAAAATGCAAAATCTAAAAGATTAAATTTTATTAAATGCAATAACTGATAAGAAATATACGAATTTCAAATCGAATATTCCGTTTGTATTCAAGAAGCAACATTTTTTTTTTTGAATTCATCTTTTCGATTTCAAAAATCTAAATTGATTTTGATCTGATTTTTTTTTTTTTTTGGCAAAAAAAAGGTCGATTTTGGATTTTTCATTTTGCTCAAAAGTTGATTTATAAAATAAAGCATACGATGCGTATAATCAATCAATGAAAAGAGATTTTTTTATTGATTTAGCTATTGTCGACAAATGCGTTAAAAGATATCCGTCTCTCATTATACATACATATATAGATATATTTCCATTGTGTTTTTAACTTGTTATAAATGTTTCAAAAATGATTCTTCCAGATTTTAACTTAGTTCGTTCACAAAGATCATTTTCATCATTGTGATTTTGTTTATTCGAGCTGTCAACCGTTTCATGTAACGATATTACACACATCGTTTTTGACTAAAATGAGTTTCCGCCATCTTTTGCTATTGTCATCCCTTCAATGTAACTGTTTCTCGTGCCATCGTCAGTCAGTGTTTGTATATTTTGATGCGATGATTTTCTTTTGACAATTAATTACAAAACCGATTCAACATTCTAAACATTGAGCACATAATTACAAAATACAACAAAAACATGCACAAAAACAAGATACTACTCTGCATGCCAAATACAACAACAACAGCAGCAATGAAAATCTTCCACTCTTCTGACCCCACAAAACTCCATTCTTTGTATTATTATTCAGAATGTGAATGTTTTCATTCGTCATCATGACAGAAAAGTCAACGCGTCAAAATAACGTTTTCGTTTAATGGGAATGATTGTGCACCAAAATTCGAAAATTGGCCAAATAATGGATTTTCAATACAAAATATTATTTAAATGCTTCAGCAAATTTATTCTTTCAAATCAGTTTGCTAAAATACAGTCTTCAATTGTTCAAAATTCGATCAATTATCGACAGCTATGTTCTCTGTCACATCAATGTCAAATGTTTTAATAAGCAAAAAATTTGTAATGATCAAATGAAAATAGGAAGAAGAAAAATCATAAACACATGATAAATGATGTTGTGCAATTGTTGTTTCAATGGAATTTGTGGCAATTTTATGACATTTTTTTTTTTATATTAAACTAATTCATTTCTCTCCCATTGTAAAATCACAACCGCACTAAGGTGATTTCGTTTCATTCCATGTTCTACATGAAATTGTTTTTTATGAAGATTTATGAACATTTTATGTTAATTTTTATTACATAGACATCAAAAAATGGTGCAACCTACTTGAACTGTGTGCATGTATGAGAGAAAAATCGACCAACACAATTGCCGACATCAATTGATGCGCTCGTTGCAAACAAGCGATTTGAAGGGATGAGAATGAGCATAACATATTTTTATGTGTAAACAATGCGTATCAATTTAACAAAAATCAGTTGAGTGGATTGAAGTGGTGTGGTATGATTTGGTGTGGTATGGTGCGCTATGATGCTGTATGGTATAGACCAATAGAAATACAAAACATATACAAACCAATTGTATGGATTTCAATATAATGTGTGTGACAATATTGTTGATAGCAAAAATATGCTGTATGTGTATAACATTCTCGCTATGATGTATGTGATGTTATAATTGAAAATTGTATAAACAATGGTCAAGCATCAGTTTATTAGAAATATTATTACATTGCAAGAGCACAATTGAATACAAAACTTACCATGTACTTTGGTCGGCAAATGAATTTGGCGTTGGTAAAAATCATTTGCGTTTGTTTGTGTGTGTGTGCGCGTGTTTGTTTATCGTTGTCAGACCAAATTACACAATATTTATGTGATGTGTGGCAAAAATGTTGTGATACACAAGTAGACCGATAGGAGAGCAATGAGATAGAGAATGGAGATATAGCTGGTTTTTTGGCACATTTCATTGAATAGGAAACCCTTGAAAGTAAGCATATTGTTATGTTCTATAATGCAATAGCATTCATAATGGTTGGCCTGATGTTTATTTTATTTGATTTAATTTAACTTTTTTTTTTCTTTCTTTTTATTTTTGTCAATGTTATATCGTGGGTTTCGTATCGTTAATATGATATTTATGCAAATACTTTGAATAAATGTGACGATATTGGTAATGTTTTATGCGCGACAGTTTCAATAGTGCGCAACACATATACATACACGAACACACATTCATTTACAATGTTCAAATACAATTCAATAACATGCACGGGATAGGCATTGTGCTCAATACCCATTTAACTCATTGAGATAGCAAAAAAGGGCGGAATTTATACTAATTTGTTGACAATTGCGGCCTTACTTATTCACAATTTATTGTACAAACAACGGAATGGAAACAACGAGCTATAATTCAAAATGAATGAACGTTATACGGAGTTAAATAATATCTATTTTCATTGAAAATGAATTTGTTTGCATGCAAAAAAGAAAAAAAAAAAAAAAAGGAAACTTTCATCAGTCAATTATTTTGAGGGGTAAAATTTTATATCTTTATTTCGTTTTTCGTGAATCACGTGCAAAATAATGAAAAGAAAAAAAAAAGAAATGGAAGCAAAGCAACTGTCTAAATAAACACAAGCGCGATAATACACGAAGAAAAAAAAAATCGTCTTCGAATATTGCGATTGCGGCTTAAATAACCAATAAATGAAAAATATGATATGCATAAATAATGACATCCCCTTCTCAGCATGAAAACAGTCAATTGTCAAAGGAAAATAAATTCTGGAATGCACTTTTCTTATATGTGTAAAATACTCAAAAATCATGTTGTTACGAAATAATATATGAAATTTATTCATTTGTTTATTTCATTCGATAAAATTACTTGAAAATACAAAAACGCATATAGATAATAAAAAAGGAGCGAAATACCACCAAAAATTATTACATAATGGCGACAAGCGCATAAAACAAATACGATAGAATATGGTATATTTTGTATTGTTTCGATTCCACGCTTGGCTGATATAGCAAATGGCAACTAGCACCAAAACCATGTGTTCTAATCATCAATTGAAACGGAAACAAAAGCGGAATACCACACTAAATAAAGAGAGAAAAAAAAAAATGTAATAATAATAATAAAAATAAAAATAGGGACACATCGAATGATGAATGCACAATGGCTACGCATAATGCAATCCCTTACCCTCAATCTCTAACTTTTCACGCTCGTCGCCATATGATATGTGAATCTAACGTACTCGTACAGCAATAATATAATGGTTAATATGCATTAAATTGAATGTAAATTATTTGGCAGCTATGTTTAATTATTAAGCTATGATTTATAGAGCACGCGAGTGTTTCTTTATGGGAGAATGAATGAATGGATCTTCTGTGAACAAATGAAAAAAAAAAAAAAATTAAATTTTGAAATTTTTTTTTTCTTTTTCTTTTCCGAATCAACTCAAAATATTATATGAAACAACTTGTTTCAGTGAAATTGGCATCGATTGAACCAATCATAATGAATGAAAAAACAACAAGAACAAATGAATGCAATAAGCTCATCAATGAAATCCACTAAACTAATCAGTCAAAAAGCAATTTAAATTGGTATAATAGTTGAATAATAACGGCGCCAAACAACGATTACAATAGAACAACATAGCAGCTCATTGAATGATTATTTGTGGCATATCAAAAAGTGCTTTAGGTCAAATTCTATTATGTGAAGCTTTTTTTTGCATTATTCCGTTTCTTCCACTCTCTTCTGTTTGTTTCCTGTTTCCCGGCACCTCCGTTCAATAAAAACGTTTTGCTCTGAAGATGTGGCAATGAGAGAGAGAGAGAGAGAGAGGCACTTATAAATGCGATAGAAGTCGAAGCATTTTTCATTATTGTGATACGTCTATGAATTTGATTATCTTCATTTTTGCGTTGGTTTTTTTTTTCATCCACTTTATGGCCTTCAGTCTATAATGTCCTTTTCAGTTGATTATGCAATAGATGTATATTTTTTTTTTATTTTCTTGTTTTTTTTTATACGCACATAGACACTTTGTTAGTGAACTTTCATTTGAATAGAAAAAAAAAAATCCAATTTTTTTTATTTAATTATAATTATTGTTATTTACATTATAAATGCTATGAAAGTGATAAAAGTGACTCGTATGATAGCAAATTATAGTGGTTACAATGTATACATTAACTTGTAATGTGTATTTTGTTTTCTTTGGTTTTGTTGTCTTTTTTAGTGGAATGATGACAGTGTGG